>CM038142.1:521691895-522891895 GCA_021437245.1 Aegilops speltoides
AATAAATAATGCGGAAAAGAAAAAAACTAATATAAAGCAAAAATATTCACAAAGAAACTAAGTACGGCAAAAAACTACTCGAAATAAATAGAAGAAAAAAATAAAGCAGAAAATAAATAACTATATAAAAAATTACTCAAAAATAAATAGAAGAAAATAAATAATGCGGAAAAGAAAAACTAATATAAAGCAAAAATATTCACAAAGAAACTAAATACGACAAAAAACTACTCGAAATAAATAGAAGAAAAAATAAAGCGAAAATTAAAAAAAATGTTGGGCGCGCCGTGAGCCTACCAGTCCTAGGGTGTGCAAATGCAGCCCGTAAGGGCCAGAGGCTCACCGGCAGCGCTTTAGTTAGGCCCGAAGCACGCTATTCAGAGGAGTTCGAAAGGGCAGCACGCGGGCTGGGTTTATAAACCAGTCTGGCTGCCCTTCTTCAGCGAGTGGGACTAAACATAGCGCATCATGGTGGTAACAAGACGGCCTTTAGTACCGGTTTGAGCCACAAACCGGTACTAAAATCCCTTTAGTACCGGTTGGTGCCACCAACCGTACTAAAACCTCGTTCCGCCGCTTGGCTGGCCAAAATTGGCCTTTAGTACCGGTTGGTGGCACCAACCGTACTAAAGGCTACCCTATATATACTACACTTACGAAAAACCAGCTTATCGTCGCCACTTCGTTCCACGAATCGCGAGTCGATCTCTCCGCCGTCGCCCTCGCCGCCCCGCCGCCCGTCGTCGTCGTCGCCTGCCAGCATCCCGCCGCCCGTCGTCGTCGCCGCCCTTCCCGCCCCCGCGCGCTTTGTCTCGTCGTCGCCGCCCATTGCGCCCCGATCCGCCGTCGTCGCTCGTCGCCGTCGATCCCGCCGCCGCCCCGCCTCGTCGCCGTCCGCCCCCGCCGCCCGTCGTCGCGCCGTCCCCCCCGCCGCGTCGTCGCCGCCCCGCCGCCCGTCGCCACACACACACACACACACACACACACACACACACACACACACACACACATCACACACACACACACACACACACACACACACACACACACACACACACACACACACACACACACACACACACTACACTACACATGTACGTACACACATATACAAACCCTACACACACATATATTTTACTTATTTTCTGTTTTCTAATGTTTAGATTAATTAGAACTATATCTATAGTTAATTTATTTTTAGAATGTTAGAAATGTTATGTTAGATGAATTAGAAATATGTTAATGTTTATTTTAGTAAATGCTTAGTTGAACTAGTTGAATTAATATGTAGAACTAGTTTTTTAGTAAATGCTTAGTTGAACTACTAGTTGAATTAATTAATATAATTACTAGTTTATTTTTAGTAAATGCTTAGTTGAACTAGTTGAATTAATAGATTTTTCTGTTAATAGATTTTTTTTCTGTTAATAGATTTTTTGGTGATATTATTATTGAATATGCATGTTTGGTGATACTATTGTTAATAGGTTTTTTGGGTGATATTTAGATTGTGTAATTAATTTTGTTCATAGAATTTTAATGATTTTTTTGTTCATAGTATTTAGAAAAAGGAAAAAAAGAAGAAGTAGTTTATTTATAGTTGAACTAGCTAGTTGATTTAATAAACTAATTTATTTACTATATATAGAAGTAGTTTGTTTTTAGTAAGTACTACTTATTTATTTATAGTAAGTGCTTAGTAGTTGAACTAGATAGTTGACTAATAAAACTAAATTATGAACGTAGGCCGGAAATGTCGTACTCATCGGACAACGATAACTGCCCGGGGGAGTGCAACTGGTGCCACGACAACCGAGGTATCTGCGACAGGTTCATTGAGCTGGATGAAGATCGGCGCTTCAGCATTAACCTCGAGGAGACTTGCGATGTTCATACGGTACGCAACGATGACAATAGGTTTTTTCGTAATTAAGCACGACTTCAACTATTTTAACGTGTATTTTTCATCTTTCCAATTCGACTAGCTTATCCCATGCTTTGCAAGACGCTATGTCTTGGAGAGGATGGGTATTGAAGACCATGAAAATTTCGAAACCAAAAAAATTATCCTAAGTATCGAACATGGCGTGGATTTTCAAGTAAAGCTGTACAATGCTCAGAGTGTAACCCATTTTGGTTGCAAAAATTGGGATGCATTTTGCAAGATGTATGGTCTTGATGAGGGCATGACTATCACCATGGATCTTGGTGATCCTACAATCGAGCAAGAAACACCTACGATTTGGGCCTTTGTGGATACACCTCCAGTTCTTCCCCCATGTGAGCTAAACATAGTTATTAAGTAATTTATATTGTTTATTTCAAAATATATAGTTGACAACTTATTTCCATTGACAGCTTATTTTAATTCTTCAAAGAATGTGCGGAAGATGGTAGATGTAACGCATTACACACGAAGGCTGCGAATTAACTTATCAGGAGAAACGACATCTGGTCGGATTTTGTACTGATCTTGAGAATTACAATATCTACAACCAAACTCCTCAACATTATGGTCAATACGTGCCACTAGTGCACGTGTTGAACTACGGGAACTACCATGGAGATACCTTGGTAAGATTATTTTTTACTATTTCAACATCCATGCATCTTTTTGCACACTTCTAAAACTAGTACATCATTGCTAACTACAAAGTTATTATTATGTTTTTCAACAGATAATCCCTTATGAATGTGTGCCTCATCTGATGTATACACGTGGTAGCCTTCATGTTTTGAACATACTACCAGGTCGTCCTACGAATCTCAACTGTCCATACCGGGTTTCTAAAAGAAGTGGAGACATAACAATCAAAGAATGGAGAAAATGTATGGACAGTCGTAAGGAGCTTCTTGGAAGCAATAAGCAGCGAAAGGCAAGAATTGGAGACAGGATGATCGCCATTCTTCATAACGGAGAGTCAGGGTCTATATTGTTTTATGCTATTTTACCTTAAGGGTGTTTAGGTCCTACCTGATACTGATGATCATGTGCTAAGAACAATTATGTAGGGTTGGGTTCGATGACTATATATGAGGATGATGACCGTATGACTTATTATTAATAATGAGTAGAAGTTGTATGATGATGCATGATTAGTAGGACTTGTTATTATATATATATATGATGATGTAATAATGCAAAAGCATGCATGAGCATGTTATATCTGCGGGTGCAATGAACATAGCAGCAGCGTTGATAAACAATTAAAGCATGCATGATGTATATATGATGCATAACGTGTACAATGTGTAGTATCGTAAAATACCAGCAAACGAAAAAGAATTAAAATGGAAACACAAAATTAAATGAAAAGAAATCATAAAACTAAAACCCACTAAACCTTATAGTACCGTTGGTGTTACCAACCGTACTAAAGGCCTCCAGTCACGACGCGGCGCTAGTGCCACTGGTAATGCCCTTAGCACCGGTTCGTCTTTGAACCGGTGCTAAAGGTGGGGGGGGGGCTTTAGTGACCACTAATTAGTGCCGGTTATGTAACCGGCACTATAGGGCCTTACGAACCGGTGCTAATGCCCGGTTCTGCACTAGTGTCGGGCATGTCCGCATTGAACCCCTATTTGTTCGTGCACGCACCTATGGCTTCACTTTTCCTTCAATATGCCCAATCACATGCATATGGTTGAATGGAGAGAGAGAGAAAAGAAATAAAGAATAAAGAAACAGAATAGGTGGTCCGCAGTGGGCCCAGTCCTGCATACTGCTCGGACACGCCCGGGCATCCTTATATCCTCTCCAAATATGGATTGGGTATGAGGGTTTACGGTCAGTCCAAACACATGGGGACCAAATGGGGGGAGGGGGTCCAATTGCGTGTTTTTTTCTTCTTTCTCCATAGGGCACTGACCGGGATGTCTACCCGAGCGTTTAAAGTCATGATGAGGGTCCGGTTGATGCTCTAATCAAGAGAAGGAGCGGCAGGCTGCTAACATGTGCCATGAGGAGCACTAGGGCACCTGAAAAATTGAATGTCGCGGATCGCCAAAAGACCGAACCAACAACTGAGGATCATGGTGTTTTTCAATGAAGGAAATATGCCCTAGAGGCAATAATAAAGTTATTATTTATTTCCTTATTTCATGATAAATGTTTATCATTCATGCTAGAATTGTATTAACCGGAAACATGATACATGTGTGAATGCATAGACAAACAAGATGTCACTAGTATGCCTCTACTAGACTAGCTTGTTAGTCAAAGATGGTTATGTTTCCTAACCATGAAGAAGGAGTTGTTATTTGATTAACAAGGTCACATCATTAGTAGAATGATCTGATTGACATGACCCATTCCCTTAGCTTAGCACACGATCGTTTAGTATGTTGCTACTGCTTCTATCCATGACATATACATGTTCCTGTAACTATGAGATTATGCAACTCCCGTTTACCGGAGGAACACTTTGGGTGCTACCAAACGTCACAACGTAACTGGGTGATTATAAAGGAGTACTACAGGTGTCTCCAAAGGCAGATGTTGGGTTGGCGTATTTCGAGATTAGGTTTTGTCACTCCGATTGTCGGAGAGGTATCTCTGGGCCCTCTCGGTAATACACATCACTTAAGCCTTGCAAGCATTACAACTAATGAGTTAGCTGTGAGATGATGTATTACAGAACGAGTAAAGAGACTTGCCGGTAACGAGATTGAACTAGGTATTGGATACCGACGATCGAATCTCGGGCAAGTAACATACCGATGACAAAGGAACAACGATGTTGTTATGCGGTCGACCGATAAAGATCTTCGTAGAATATGTAGGAACCAATATGGGCATCCAGGTCCGCTGTTGGTTATTGACCGGAGACATGTCTCGGTCATGTCTACATTGTTCCCGAACCGTAGGGTCCGTGACGCTTAAGGTTTCGATGACAATTATTATGAGTTTATGTATTTTGATGTACCGAAGAAGTTCGAGTCCCGGATGTGATCACGGACATGACGAGGAGTCTCGAAATGGTCGAGACATAAAGATTGATATATTGAAGCCTATATTTGGAGTTCGAATGGTTCCGAGTGAAATCGAATTTATCAAGCTTGGGAGGTTACCGAACCCCCGAACTTAATGGGCCATAGTGGGCCTTAGGAAAAGGAGAAAGGGGCTGCCCTAGGGCTGGCCGCCTCCCTCTTCCCTAGTCCTATTAGGACTAGGAGAGGTGGCCGGCCCCCTCTCTCCCTCTTCCCCCTCTTTCCCCTTGACAAGTCCTAGTCCAACTAGGATTGGGGGGGAGGAATCCTACTCCCGGAGGGAGTAGGACTCCCTGGCGCGCCAAGGGCTTGGCCGGCCAGCCCCTCCCCTTGTTCCTTTATATCCGGGGGCAGGGGGCACCCCATAGACACACAAGTTTGATCTACGGATCGTTCCTTAGCCGTGTGCGGTGCCCCCTCCACCATATTCCACCTCGGTCATATCGTCATGAAGCTTAGGCGAAGCTCGCTGCGCGTAGAACATCAAGATCGTCCCACGCCGTCGTCTTGACGGAACTCTCCTCGACACTCAACTGGATCGGAGTCGAGGGACGCCATCGAGCTGTATGTGTGTCAAGAACTCGGGGCGCCGAGTAACGGGCGCCGGATCGGTCGGATCGCGAGGAGAACGTCGACTACTTCCTCTACGTTGTGATCGCTTCCGCTTCGGGTCTACGAGGGTACGTAGACAACACTCTCCCCTCTCGTTGCTATACATCACCATGATCTTGCGTGTGCGTAGGAAATTTTTTGAAATTACTATATTCCCCAACATTCAAGACCATGCAAAAACTACCTAGGAGAATCCACAACCAGATTTGGCTAATTTGATGTCCTATAAGAGCATCTCCACTCGCGCCCCAACAGGCCCCCCTCCCGGCAAATTTTTAGCGCCGGTGGCCGAAAATCGGCCCAGTCGCGCCCTCAGGATCTCGTTTAGTGCCGGTTTGGGCGAAATCTAGAGCCGGTGATCCCGTCCCGAACCCAAGCGGCCGGGTGTCGCCTGGGCGCGCCGGCAGAAGCGAAAAGCAGCATGGGGCCGCTCTATCGGCGACTGGAAGACTTTTTCCCGCTGTTTCCTCCCGCTCCCCCCTCTCTTCTCCATTCCACCTGCCAAACCCCCACCTCCACCCTGCCCTTCCGCCCGCCATGCCGCAGAAGAAGTACGTGATGCCGCGCGCCGCGGCGGATCCCGCCGCCGCCGCCCCGCCGAAGCAAAGGAAGCCTAGGGCTCCGTTGTCCAAGCCCCCCGGCATGACCAACGCCGAGTGGAAGGCGGATGTGGAGTGCCGGGAGTCCGTCACCGCCGACAGGCGCAACAGGGCCAAGAAGGCCAGGGAGAAAGCGGTGCACGCTACGGCGGCGGCGGCGGCGGAGCATGCGGCCGAACAAGCGGAGGCGGCGCGCGGCGATGATGAATCCACCCGGTGAGCACCCGTACGCGGCCTGGAGCTAGCAAAGCGTCGGCTCTTCGGCCGGGTTCTTGTCGTCGCCGCACCCATGGAGCACGCCGTCGCCGGGCTATGCCGACGGGGACGCCCATGGTGGCTTCAACCCCAACATCACCTTCCCCCATGGGCGCCCTGTCCAGCGCACGCCCTCGCCCGCGTTCACCGGCGTGCAGTACCCGCCGTACACGTACTCGCCGCCGGACTACGAAGCCGCACCGGCGCCACCTCTCCACCGCGGCCTCTACTCACAAAGGTGCCAAGCAGGCGAAATACGCCGAGTCGGCTACCGCGCGCATGCAAGAGTCCATCGAACACTCATCGCCGACGCCAAGACCAGGGCCGCCAAGCGAGAAGAGAAAACAGAGGCGAGGTGGGCGGTTTTGATGACGAACAACGCTGTCAAACTCGACTTGCTCCGCGCCAACGCCGCCGCGAAACTCAAAGCTCAAGACGCTAAGAAGAGGAACAACGACCTCGCCTTTTTGATGGGCAGCGCTAACATGCTCCAGAGCGGCGACGAGAAGCTCAAGGCGTGGTTCTTGGCCGAGCGCGGTCTCATCCTGAACCAGATACCGGCGACGTCGACGCCGCCGCCTAGCCCGGCGGCTGATGACGATGCCTCCACGACGCCCAGCCCCACCGACGATGCCTCCACCACGCCCAGCAGCACAGATGCCGCGCCGAACAGCCCGGAAGCCGCGCCGACTCCTCCCAGCCCGTGTACGCTGACGACGCCGTCATCGGAGGTCGAGCTCGACGTTTGATGAACTCCTTCCGCGTCCTTCCTTCTTTGTACGCCGAACTACTGTGTGTCCTTTTATTTTGATCGCCGAACTGTGGCACCGAATCGCCGAACTATTGCGATGATCGCCAGTTTGTTGTTTCTTTGAGCGGGAATGATGGATTTCGAATATGGAGCGCCTTGGGGGGCGGCATCTGGGCGCGTGGCTGGGGAGAAACGAACCCCAGGGGCCGATCTAGCGCCGGCTCGCCCCCAGGCCGCTCTTTTTCAGCGCCCTGGGGGGCCGAACGGCTGGAGATGCTCTAAGACCACGGTATCCATTACAACCCGCCATTGTCCACGCATGCAGTCATGCCCCTCACTTTTATCCCTCTATATCCGATCACATGCATATGATTGGTGAGGATGAAGAGCGAGAAAGATAGGAAAGAATAAATAAAAAGAGAAAGTGGTCTAGAGGGGGCAAATCCTATGTGGCGCATTGCCCAGAACACCCTGACGCCCTCGTATCCTCTCCACATATGGGGTGGATATGGGGGCTCACAGACAGTCCGAACATACAAGAACTATTTGAGGGGTTCGGTTGGCTGGATTTTTTCTCTCTCTCATGTCTGGGCTGTGACCGGATTGTTTGCCAGACATATGAGGAGGATTCGAGGGGTCATATTGTAGATGCTATAAGATAATTATGCTAGGTGAGGTTTGGTGAATCATAAAAACCACCTATTTTTGTCAATCATAAATTTGATTGGTCATGCATATGCTCTTTTATAGCCTGGTGAATATTAAATCAGACACATAATACATCCGCGCGCTATGGATAGGGGACGGCATTGGAGGGGTCGTCCTCCATGTCCTCGTACGCCACGACGTGCCCGGGGACGGCATTGGAGAGGTCGAGCCCGTCGTCGTCGCCCTCGGCCGCGTCGTCGATGAACATGCGGGCGGAGCGCGCCAGAGGCTGCGGTACCCGTGTGGCGGCCGAGGTCGATCGCGGTGGCGGATCGTGTAGCGTCCAAGACCACCGTCACCGGCGGCACCACGCCGCCGCCAAGCGTCCTCCTCCCTTGCCCTTGCCGCGTCGATACCGCAGCAGCTTCCGCCGCTGGTCCGACGCCGGCGTCGCCGGGGCCGCCGCTTCAGCGTGGCGCTCGAAGCTGGAGCTGCTCGGGCCCACGCCGCTGCCGGTGCCGCTGCCGTCGCCGTCATCATGGCCGGAACGGAACTGATCATAGTTGGACTCGGTCGAACTCGCGGGCCGGCCGGCGGCCGGGGTTTGTGGTCGGCGGTGGCGTGTGGGGTTTAGGGAGGGGGGCTCCCTGGAGGCAAATTTGACAAATTTGACCTATAGGCGAAATCAAATCATAGAATGAACTATCTGTGAAACTATTTCATGCGGCTGACCTTTTTGTGTGACGCCCGACACGACGGCGCCACACTACACTGTGCAACGCCTTAGAGATAGGCGCTACACGGCCAGCATCGCACCCGTGTGTTCAGAAAATTACTAAGTCAGTGTGCAGCGCGTGAGATAGTCCTGGCCATCTCAGGCCCGGCCCTGTCGGCCCACCCAGGCCCGGCCCTGAAATCTAGGGCCTAGGCCCAATGGGCTTGCCCATGGGCCGGGCTTGGGCCTGAGTTTTGAGCCCACCAGTAGGGCCTGGTCGGGCTTGGGCTTGGCATATTGGCATTTTAAGGAAGAGGCCCGGCCCATGGCCCTAAGCCCTATGGGCTTTTTACCAGATGGGCCGGGCTTGGGCTTGAAAAGTAGGCCCAGTGATAGGGCCCGGGAGGGCCTGGGCCTCGGTTTTACATCGTGGGCTTTTCAGGGCCCGGCCCAAGCCCGCCCGCCCGCCCATGGCCGATATAGCGTGAGAGCTAGGCGCCACACTATCTGATGTAGCGCCTAGCTCCCGGCGTGCACTAGTGCAGCGCCTAGCTCCCAAGCGTTGCACTAGTGCAATACCTGAGAGCTAAGCGCCACGGGTCACCGCGTGAAATAGTTTCACGGACAGTTCATTCTGTGATTTGATTTCGTCTATAGGTCAAATCTGTTAAATTTGCCCTCCCTGGACTGGTCTTGATGGTCAGTTGTGTTTTTTTGCGGCGAAATGAGGGAGGATTTATAGGAGGAGAGGAGGCCAGTCAGCCCGGTGATGGATGATGGGACTGAGACTGAGCTCTAGCCTCTAGCTCCTAGCTAGGGTTGCAACATCCTCCATTTAATAATTCCGAGTGTTCACCGAAAAAATTCCTACGCATAAAAACTCTTTCACGTACTCCCTCTGTTCAAAAATAGATGACTCAATTTTGTACTCCCTCCGTCCGGAAATACTCGTCGGAGGAATGGATGTATCTAGATGCATTTTAGTTCTAGATACATCCATTCTTATGCATTTTTTCGACAAGTATTTTGTGACGGAGGGAGTACTAATTTTAGTATAAAATTGAGTCATCTATTTTGGAACGGAGGGAGTACGTACGTAGGACTTCTGTAACCTGAGCTGGCTGCCGTGCCCACGTTGGTCCAGCAGGTAGCCCATGACACGGGTAAAAAATCACCTCACCTTATACATATAGAGCCCACGTAGGCTTGGACACCCCTAAATTTTCTACAGGGACGTACAGACCAAAAGGCTACAACTGGGCAACTAGGGCCCAGACGGCCCAGCCGAGAGGCAGCGCGTGACGCCCTGGAAAAGGCCCATTACATACATATTGATCGATCAATGGATCATTCATCGATACGTGTGTCTCAAAAAAAAATTCATCTATACGTACGTGCCTTCTCCTGTCGCCTGGCCTGTTCATCTACATGCCGCTGCGCTTCGTGCCCCTGTACGCCGCGCTCGCAGTCACCGCCTATGGCCAGACCGCCCCAGTTCGCCCAGTCAGTGAAGAAACAAATAGTAGGTATCTTGCAGTGTGTGTCCGCCTCTATTGCAATTTACAAATTCTGTTCTAATCCTTAAATATTGTTCTATTTCTTGCTTTGTTTCTCTAACCCTAGATTATTAGGGCTACTGGATAAGACTAGAAATTTTGATTGTACTGGCTGTTGGACTATTTGGCTATTGTAGTGGTCAGTGGAGAACAATATTTCAATACTCTACTAGGAGACTAGGACGGCTGGAAGCACCAACATGTCAAGTAAGTTTTATTTTACAGCCGTGCAATTGCAATTCATGTTATGTATGTACACATGATTTATAGTTTTTTTTCCTTTTGCAAAAAATTCTGAACACTTGTCTGCTCGGTGGCCCCAAATAAATCATTTCGTGATTTCAAGTCAGAGCATTTGACGAGTCTAGCTAAACTTTATCCAAAAGATTCTGATGATGGAGACTCAGGGACCTTAGACATCACGTTCATCTTTACATTGATGATGTCCGAGCAGATGATCGCTCCTCTGGTTTAAGTAATATTTGTGGGCTCTCTCAAAAAAATGGGGAGACAAGGACACATATTGTATATCCCTTGGTTTATCGACTTTGAAGCTAGTACTAGTATTGCCTGTTAGCACTGCTACAGTTGAGAGATCTTTCTCAGGTATGAGAATTGTGAAGACATATTTGCGCACTCGTCTTGGTGACGACGCCTTGATGTACAATCTTATTTGTTATGTCAAGAAAAGTGAAATGAAGAAGGTTACCAATGATCCAGTAATTGTGATCGCTTTGACGCCATGAAAGAAATTAGGAAACCATTTTAGAAAGGTATTGATTTTAACTTACTTATTACATAATTGTAATTATTATGTATACCTAGTTGCTAAGTGGTTTCATTTCTTTTGATTTGTAGGTTCTCCTTTACTGTTCAATTTCCTACAATCAAATAATACTTGAGGTGAACTCTTTATTTTGGACCTTTGGTAATCACATTCACGGTCATATCATATTCTAGGTATAATGTATTGCTAAGTGTGTTACTTTATACTCCCTTCGTCCGGAAATACTTGTCATCAAAATGAATAAAGAGAGATGTATCAAGAACGAAAATATGTCTAGATACATCCCCTTTTATCCATTTTGATGACAGGTATTTTCGGACGGAGGAAGTATATATTATGACTTGATATCCACACATATATGTGATAGACATCGGACCCGGGGTCATTTTTGTCCTGGGTCCGCCCTTGTATAACACCAACACCATGCCTAACTAATAACATGCCGTGTAAGACATCTAGAATAGTTTGTGGAAATGTTCCACGCCACACATTCTCAAAAAACAGTAATCCTGCACGTGTTAATTAACTCTGCTACGTAGTACTCCCTCCGTAAACTAATATAAGAGCGTTTAGAATACTAAAATAGTGATCTAAACGCTCTTATATTAGTTTACTGAGGGAGTACCATGCATGATGAATGGCAACTTCGAGAAGCCTTCTAGCGAGGACAAATACCGAAACCCGGGCGTCGAAAGAGCTGACATGGAGATCCCCCTACCAGGCCAGCCGAGAGAGATTTGCCAAAACTCCAGCCGGGGTTGCTAGCAAGGTGAGAAAAGGAGAAACGACGGTACACACAAATATACACACAGCATTATCTTGCAGAGTAACCCGAGGCACGCACACGAGCCATGCATAAACAAAGCCCAGATGGGTCACAGCTTCTTGCCGGTGCCGGGCATAGATGGTCGTGTGCTCGCCCGCCCGGGGAGCGGAAGCCCGCGCGCGCGTGCACGCGACGGTTGAATAGTGGGAGAGAGAGGCGCGGGATCGAGTTTGTTGTCGTGAGCCGTGTGATCCATGAGAAGCGACGGGGCACACGACCGCGCACGCAGCGCGCGGTTGCCGAACCGCTCGGCGTTTGACCCTCCGGCGGTCGTTCGGCTTGGATCCTGCTGCAGCGCGGCCATGCGTCTCGCCGCCATGCATGGCGCCCACCATGCACTACCTCCGTATACTACGTGCTCGTGTGCCCCCGTATAGTAGTAGTGGTGGCCGCGTTGGTTGATTACTCGTGATCTATCGCCCTGGCCCCGGCCCGTACACGCCGATGCATGCATATGTGATATGGTAGCACTCCTATGTGTGAGGGAGTAAAACTCAGCTTAGACTACCCACAATGGAAGTAACTTAGGTAGTAACATCACACATATCTAGATAAAATAAATGATGTGGCAAGTAATAAATGCAGAAAGAGAGGAAAGTGGTAACATAGCTAGTTACTACTACTAGTAGTAACATCACACATATCAAGGTAAGATGTGTCTATAGCCTAATAAATGAAGGGTTGCATGTTACCACACATATGTTACTCCGCACTATAGAGATAGTAACGTAGACTAGTAACATGTCGATGTTACTACTCTATGTTACTCCCTCCTTTCCGGTTTATAAGGCTTATCTCAAAATTTTAGTTTTTTCATTTTATAAGGCTCAATTTGGTTATTCCCCATCACATGTTCAGATTTCAAGGTGCATTAAATCATTGCATGCAAGCATTAAGAGAAAATTGACCAATGCATGTACTTTATGCATGCATACATTGCAATTAATGCATTGGTAAACATAATTTTTTGAGAAAAACAAGAGCATTAATTAGGTGCTTTTGCAAACTACAAAAAGTATTCCACCACTCACCATCTACCTTGGTTGGTGAGATTTTTGAATTGAGCCCTATAAACCGGAAAGAATGGAGTACTATCCATTGTGGCTAGTCACTAGCTCGATCGACGACGATGACTCGATAGTGGATGATGCTATAGCGGGCACCGACAGTTAAGTAGTCTAGTAACTCTGTTGCATGTGTAGGTACGTGGTCTTTGTTTAGTGAAACAGTGCGGGATAATAATGGACCCTGACGCGCGTGTTCCTCTGCCTTGCGCTTTTTTGTCTGAACGGGACGACGAGGTGCTGTTCATGGGTAGCAGGGGGCAGGAGCTAGCCGTAGCGGCTCGGTTTCATCATTTACGTCCCTGCATGCATGGATCCGATCCGGCGAGCGTGCCTGCATGCCGCGCTGCCGGCGCTGCAGTGCAGTGTACAGACAATGCGCGTGAACGTACGCCTGCGTGCACTGTGCGTGGACAACTTAATTTGTTCCGCCCAAGCATCAGGAGGAAGACGACGAACGAGTCGAGGGGCCGTGTCTTGGGCGATCCATGGTCCTTCTTCCGCAAGACGTACGTGTGGCCGGCCTTAGAGCACCTCAAACGCCCGGGAAAACCTTCCGGTCACTGACCGGTAAAAAATAATCGACCCAACCGGACCTCTCAAACCGCGGACCGGCACCCCTCATATCAAGCCCAAATATAGTGCGGATATAAGGCGGCCCGGGCACGTTCGGGCGCGTCCGCCTGACAGGCCCCGCCCACCATCGACCGCACAAAAAACCCCAATCCGGACGGCGAACTCAAACCCTAGATCACTCTGTCCCTCTCTTTCTCGCTCTGTCCATTCCTCTCCCTCTCTGGATCCGATCCCATCCACCACGATGAGTAGCTTCGGCAGCGACTCTGGCTCGGAGCTCGACTATGAGGAGGAGATGGCCCTCCGCATCACGCAGGAGCAGTCCAAGGTGGAGACCGGCGGCAACTCCGGATCTGGAGCGTCGGCGCAGCACGGACGCCGGAGCTGGACCCTCCCGGCCCGCGCGCAACGATACAAGGACAGCAAAGTCCGCGCCGGCCCCGCGCTATCTCCTTCCCCCGCCGTCCGCTCCTCCACGCGGCCAACGCTGGGTGCTTGTGCCTGCGCCTCTGGACCGCACGCACACTCCGGAGTCAGAGGCGCGCACCACGCACCGCGAGAGGCAGCGTGCACGGCAGAGGGACGCGGTGGAGCAGTCCGCGCGCCGTCGTTGCGGGATGGAACCGGACGCCGATGAGGACGCGTGTCTCCTCGCATGGGTGTACCCCCGCTCCCTCACGAAGGGGGAGACAGACGCTCGCCGCCTCCGACGGACGAACACCAAGGCGCTCCGGCTTGCTATTGAGCAGTCGGAGCGCGAGGCGAAGGAGGCTGTGGCGGAGAAGGCTCGGGTGGCAAGGTTGAAGCTTGAAGCGGGAGCAGGACAGGGCGGTCCGTCAGATGAAGGGGCTCATTGTCCTCTCAGACTCCGACTCCGATGACGGTGACAGCTGCACCTCCTCGTCCGACGACCAAGACCCTCCACCATCGCGAACGCCTACAGTTGCGTCAGCGACCGGAAGGGCAAAGGCCCGGCGAGGAAGTGGTGATTCCGCCCCCCTCCTCCTCATCAATGTTTATATCGGTTTTTAGTTGTAGAAGTTTATGAACTTGTCCGGGGACGAACTATGATCTTTTGGATGCGGTGAAGTATGTTAATGTCCGTTTGCAACCGATCTTGTGTTCATTTGCAGCCGATTTTTGTTGTCCGTCGTTTGATCACGTAGGATAGATCAACATTTTCATCTGTAGTATGGATATAAGGCGCCGGGTATGAGATACGCGGATGCAGAGTGACAAATATGAGGGGTGCCCGGTGCCGGATTTGGTAACTCCGGCTATAGATGCTCTTAGCGGTCGTCGTTTCCTCCCAATTAGTGGGTCCCAACTAGCAAGCATCTTGAACGAGTAATGCTACATCAATATAAGGTTACTTTTTTTTACAGACAAACTGATGTAAAGGATTATAGTTGGTGATAGGAGGTTGAAGAGGCCCACCCTGTTGAATTCAGGAGGGAGAGAGTTAAGTAAAAATATGTTTGTACATTTTCTTGTAGATCTAGCATTATTGATCTTCACCTCTATGGCAATTTTTGGCACGCGGGTGCGGGGCATCAACCCCATTTCTCTTTTCGTTCAATTTTGAATCTTTCATATCTTTTGAATCGAAGGTCCAATTATGTTGTGCTTGCATATTCGTGTTTCGTGCGACGAGAGATTTGAAATGATACCATTTTTAAATATGTTTTGACAAGTAATAAAACATTCTTCAAGTTTCAACTGCTAGAACTTGATACGAACGAACGGCAACATCACCAAGTTTCCGAAATTAGAACTTAAAACATAGTGTGCCCTCGTACGGAATCCAATGGCTTTGCATATCGTGAAGCAATCATGCAGCCGGAAACTGTTAGGCAGGTGTGTGCTGCGGATTTCTCCATTTTTTCATGAATTTTCGCCAGGAAGGGAGAGGTTCCCCACCGGAATTTTTATTAAAAAGCCTCAAAATACAGCGTATCGGGCTACAGAATCGCAAGCGACGAAGTGCTGCATAGGGAAGTAAAAACGAGATAAAGATTACACCATACCGATCAGAGAGGCAGGCAATTCATGCATTGGCGTCAAAGCAATGATTTATCTTTAGCCGAGCACGCAACATCACAATGTTGCCCTTGCGTTGCTTTCGCATCTGCCCGATGGAGGGAATTTTTTTTTTGCGGAATCAAAACTTGTATTACTCAATCAAAGTGTTCTTACAATCGAGGTTAACAATGCTCATCACCTCATCCGGGCCAGCCCCAAGCCAGGTCATGGTCCTACCTTGAGATCTAGCAAACAATGCTAATCTATCACTAGCTTTATTCTGAGTTCTAACAACATGAGTAATACAAGTTTGTCTAAGTGATAATAAGTACTTTATCTCCCTGACGATGGATGCATAGATTGATCGATCAACAGCTTCACATGAAATCATAGTAGCAGCCTCTAGAGAATCCAGCTCCACCACTATAGGAAGATCACTGCGTTGAAGTGCCAATGAAATGCCTTCCATACACGCACATAGTTCGGTCTCCAGGGCATCTCTACATGAGTACAGGGCCTTGCAAGCAGAGAAGATAACACCTCCCTGATGATCCCATAGAATCATTCCAGCTCCTGCTAGCTCAGTCGCAACAAAAGAGCCATCTGTGTTCAGCTTAACCCACCCCCTAGCCGAGGGGCACCATCCCTTCTCTTCTGGGGCATTAGAGCTGGTATCATCTACCCTCGGTTTTTCATATACTATAGGAGATTTGCCTTTTGCTGGGTCCGCCCGAGGGCTCAGCTTGATCCCAATTAAAGAATCCAAGTAGCTTCATAGAAAAAGTACTGAAACTTCCATGGGCGGAGCAGGCTTGCAATGCACCAACTCATTCCGAACAAACCAGTTCCTCCAAAAAATCATCATGATCATCATTCGCCCCACATCGTTCAGCGGCGCTAGTACATGGAGAAGCCATTCCTTTCCGTTGTTTTGTATAGACTCAATCTCTGGAATCATCCATATCTTGCTCAAGGCAATGTACAAGTCCCGGCCGAGCTGGCAGTTAACAAAAGGATGGAAATTGTCCTCCTCTTCCACCCCGCAAACTGGGCATCTGCTGACTACCTCGAGGCCAATCTTATGCTTCTTCTGCCAAGTTGGAAGCGAGTTGGTGGCAAGCCTCCAAGCAAAGTTCTTTACCACCGGTGGCGCCCAGCTTTTCCATATGAAATCCCAGCATTTACTCTGGCCTGAAGGAGAAGAACTTGATGATACATCAGTGCCGCAGTGAGCCTCCTGAAAAGCCATAGTATAAGCCGATTTTACAGTGAACACACCATATTTCCCAGGGCCCCAAGCTAACACATCATCATCCAGCCTCGGTGACGCCCTGATCTTTGTTATCTCTTGTACATCCGCTTCAACGAAATACTCATTTAGGAGCCCATAGTTCCACGATCCATTCTGGTTTAGGAAATCCGAGACAAAGCGAATCCGGCACCTACCCTGGGGGATATAGGTTTATAAGAATAAGGTCTGGGGATCCAGTTATCCCTCCAGACGCGAATACTTCTGCCGTTGCCAACTCTCCAAACAAGACCCTTCCAACCCATAACTGATAGCTTGCCACGACGAGGATGCATTTCCAGTGAAGACCGTATCCTCTAATTTGCCCAGTGGGTAGTACCTTGCCTTCAAAACTCGAGCACACAAACTTTCCGGTTTAGTTAACGACCTCCAAGCTTGTCTTGCTAACAATGCTTGGTTGAACAAACGGAAATCACGAAAGCCCACGCCACCCTTAGCTTTGGGCTGTAGAAGATGCCCAACCGTGCCAGTGTACCTTCCTTTTACCTTCGGCCGAGCCCCAATAAAAATTCCGCACCATCTGGGTAAGATCGTCGCAGACCGAGAATGGCACTTTGAAGACGCCCATGATGTAGGTAGGAAGCGCCCGAGCTACAGACTTGATTAGCACCTCCCGTCCTGGCTGAGGCAGAAACCCTTCCCCCCATTGCAAAAGTCGTTTTGTAAGGCTGGCTTGCAGGTTTTGAAACCGGCCCTTCGACATCCGTCCCTCCGGCGTTGGCAAGCCCAAATACTTGTCCTCAAATTCATCAGTAATGACGTGCAACACTGATCGCACCTCCTCCTGTATTGATTCTGGACATGCACTCCCAAAAAGCGCATAACACTTGTCATAGTTGAGAGTTTGGCCTGTGGCCATACTATAAGCATCCAGGACTTGCTTCACCTTCTCAGCCTGTTTTTTGGACGCCTCAAAAAACAGGAGTGTATCATCAGCGAACAACAAATGTGATATACCGGGTGCATTCCTGCACACTGTCACCGGAGTAATATCTCCTGACTCCACCTTCTTTCTCAGTAAAGATGATAGCCCATCTGCCACAAACAAAAATAAGAGTGGTGATAAAGGATCTCCTTGCCGTAGTCCACGCGACGGCGCAAACGAATCCAAGAGGGTTCCGTTGAAATTCAGAGAGTATCTCACCGACGTGACACATGCCATAATCCAGTCAACCCATCGTTGAGAGAAACCCATCCTTTGCATCACTTGCCTCAAAAAGATCCAATCCACCCTATCATAAGCTTTGGACAGATCCAACTTATACGCACAGAAACTCCTAGTTGGATCCTTTTCTTGCTTTATATGGTGGATGCATTCAAAGGCTACCAGAGCATTGTCCGTAATTATCCTCCCTGGGATGAATGCACTCTGTTCCGGAGAAATAAGATCATCCATGAGGGGTCTCAATCTGTTAACCAAGCACTTCGAGATCACTTTATATACCACATTACAGAGGCTTATCGGCATGTACTCCGAAAGCTTAGTAGGATTTGAAACTTTTGGAATTAGCACAATCGAAGTAGCATCAAACCCTTCTGGCATGAATCCTGTGAGAAAAAAATCCTTCACCGCTGCCACGACCCCCTCCTTAAGTGTACTCCAGTTACGCTGAAAGAACCTTGCCGGCAGGCCATCCGGGCCGGGCGCCTTAAGCGGTCCTATTTGGAAAAGTGCATCAGAAATCTCCTTGTCAGTAAAAGACTTACAAAGCTTGATGTTATCCTCAGCCGTCACCTTTGCTTCCACATGATCCAGCACCGGTGATGCATCCAAAGAAGGGTCAGCCAAGAAGATGGATTGAAAATTGTTAGGGAACGTAGTAATTTCAAAAAATTTCCTACGCACACGCAAGATCATGGTGATGCATAGCAATGAGAGGGGAGAGTGTTGTCTACATACCCTCGTGGTCAAGCGAAGCGATCACAACGTAGAGGAAGTAGTCGTGACGTTCTCCTCGCGATCCGACCGATCCGGCGCCGTTACTCGGGCGCCCCGAGTTCTTGACACACGTACAGCTCGATGGCGTCCCTCGTACTCGATCCAGCCGAGTGTCGAGGAGAGTTCCGTCGGCCGACGGCGTGGTGGCGATCTTGATGTTCTATCGGCGCGGGCTTCGCCTAAGCTTCGACGATATGACCGAGGTGGAATATGGTGGAGGGGGCACCGCACACGGCTAAGGAACGATCCGTAGATCAAACTTGTGTGTCCTAGGGTGCCCCCTGCCCGTATATAAAGGAGCAAGGGGGTGCGGCCGGCCTAGAGGAGGCGCTGGAGGAGTCCTACTCCCACCGAGTAGGACTCCCCCTCCTAGTTGGAGTAGGATTTGGGGAGGGGAAGAAGGAAGGGGGCGCCCCCTCCTTGTCCTATTCGGACTAGGGGAAGGCGCGCCCTGCCCTGGCCGGCCCTCCTCTTCTCCCTCGAGGCCCACTAAGGCCCAATAGCCTCCGGGAGGGTTCCGTAACCCCGGTACTCGGTAAAATCCGATTTCACCGGAACCATTCCGAACTCCAAATATAGGCTTCCAATATATCAATCTTTATGTCTCGACCATTTCGAGACTCCTCGTCATGTCCGTGATCACATCCGGGACTCGAACTTCTTCGGTACATCAAAATACATAAACTCATAATATAAGCATCATCGAAACCTTAAGCGTGCGGACCCTACGGTTCGAGAACAATGTAGACATGACCGAGACACGTCTCCGGTCAATAACCAATAAGCGGGACCTGGATGCCCATATTGGCTCCTACATATTCTACGAAGATCTTTATCGGCCGGACCGCATAACAACATCGTTGTTCCTTTGTCATCGGTATGTTACTTGCCGAGATTCGATCGTCGGTATCCAATACCTAGTTCAATCTCGTTATCGCAAGTCTCTTTACTCGTTCCGTAATACATTATCTCACAGCTAACTCATTAGTTGTAATGCTTGCAAGGCTTAAGTGATGTGCATTACCGAGAGGGCCGGAGATACCTCTCCGAAAATCGGAGTGACAAATCCTAATCTCGAATACGCCAACCCAACATCCGCCTTTAGAGACACCTGTAGTACTCTTTTATAATCACCCGATTCACGTTGTGGCGTTTGGTAGTACCAAAGTGTTCCTCGGCAAGCGGGAGTTGCATAATCTCATAGTCATAGGAACATGTATAAGTCATGAAGAAAGCAATAGCAACATACTAAACGATCGGGTGCTAAGCTAACGGAATGGGTCATGTCAATCAGATCATTCAACTAATGATGTGATCCCGTTAATCAAATAACAACTCTTTGTTCATGGTTAGGAAACATAACCATCTTTGATTAACAAGCTAGTCAAGTAGAGGCATACTAGTGACACTCTGTTTGTCTATATATTCACACATGTATTATGTTTCCGGTTAATACAATTCTAGCATGAATAATAGACATTTATCATGAAATAAGGAAATAAATAATAACTTTATTATTGCCTCTAGGGCATATTTCCTTCAAAAATATTCATTTGCCAAACGCCCCATGGATTCAAAATCCGAGTGCACAACCCCAATACTATCTGTTAGTTCCTTTATCTTGTTTTTCCTCGCTCGCCAAACAGCTTTACTCTGAAATTATTTAGTATTTCTGTCCCCCTCTTTCAGCCATGTTACTCTAGACCTTTGAAGCCAAAGCATCTCTTCCTGATAGAGCAACCCATTCATCTTGTCAGTGACTCTTCTAATTTCATGCCTATCCGCATTCATATGCATGAGTTCTTCCAGTTGGGATCTTGATTTAGCCAGCTCACGCGTTACATTGCCAAATTTCTTACTCCACTTACCCAACATTGTCATAGTTTTTGATAGTGCATCTCGGAGTTGCCCTAGGTTCTGTATATTGCCCACTGCCTCCCATGCTTCCTTTATTACTTCAGGAAGAACCGCATCCCTCTCCCAAAAGAGCTCATACCGGCGCTGCTTGCCTCCCGCTGGCCCTTGGTCTGTACTGGCCTTTATCATGATCGCCACATGATCAGAACATGGGGATGGCACGTGGAAAACCGTAGTGAAAGCATACATGTTCCTCCAATCATTTGTAGCTACTGCTCTGTCCAAACGGACTTTGACATTACCCAATCCTCCCCTCTTATTATCATAAGTAAAAGGCATTCCCACAAAACCCAAATCCACAAGCCCACAGATCTCCAGGGTATCCCGGAAAGCAATCATCTGTGGTTCTGCACGGGGTGTAGATGACAAGTGCTCATAATTCCACATCGCCTCATTGAAATCACCCACAACAAGCCACGGGGCATTCCTTGTAGATTTTAGTTGCCGAAGCTTGCCCCACATAAAATGCCGGTTCTCAACTATGGGTTCTCCATACACACATGTAATCCTCCATTGAGCTGCGCCTTCCGACACACGCACAAGTGCGTTAATATACCTATCCTCCTTATCCAAAATCTCAACTTCATACGACTCATGCCAGAACAAGGCCAAGCCTCCACTCAACCCATTACTATCCACACCCGTGAATCCCTTCAAACCAATACGACCACGGATCTGTTTCATCTTTTCAGCTTTCTGCCTAGTCTCACACAGAAACACCAAGCTCGGGGAATGCGACTGTGAGATCGTCGCTAACTCACGAACTGTTCGGGGATTCCCCCCTCCCCGGCAGTTCCAGCTTAGCACATTCATTGGGCCCGACGGTCCTCCCGCTCGGAGGCCGCCTTGGACGCCATATCCATCTCCATACTTTCTTCACCATCACCTTATTTCCTCCTCTTTACGGTCGAACCTTCCCTGGGGTACTAGATGGGCCTACCTCCACCCCTTCAGCACTCCCCCCTTCCAGCATCAAAACTGTGCTCGAAACTTTGCCCGCGAGATTTGACACCGGCTGTCCCCGAACGCTCACTGTGCCATCAGTGTTGATAAGCCTTTTGTGTGCTGAGCGGCCATCCTCATCACCTCCACCATACACCTGCATCATCACACCATCGCTAGCTGGGGCGGCAGGAACGACGCCACCCTCTGAGGCCTCCGTATGCATTGTAGCTCTCCCTCTGTTGCCTGCTCCTCCCCTTCCTCCACCCCCTCCTCTGAACACACCTCTCGCTCCACTCTTACCCCTTCCTCCAGCTACACCCCCTCCTCCTCTGCCGCTCCCTGTGCTTCCTAAAGGCTGTTCATTACTCCAATGCAACCAATCCCCCCATTCACACTCCAATGGATCATGTACTCCATCCCCACATTCTTCAACCACATGGCCCATGCAGCCACAAAAAAAGCAAAAGTCCGGTAGTTTTTCGTAACTCACTGGGTATCACTTTGATTCTTTCAAAGTGATTGGGACAAAACGCACCAAGGGCTTATGAACATCAACATAAACCCTAACCCTCAGAAAACTCGATGGATTAATCCTTCCTTCATTAACAGCAACAGTAAAGGGCGGCATACCCACTTTTTTAGCAACTTTCTGAGCCAGCTTCTTCTTCCTCGTTAGCCCATCCGGAAGACCTTTAATTCTAGCCCATAGTGGATACAAGTCCAGAGCATATTCAGCAACGTTCGTAAACCCATCATACTCAACAATGACTACCGGATCCCTCCTAAATTGCCAAGGCCCTCCTTCCATCACCCGCTTCCAATCCCCCAAACAATGGCACTGAGCGAGGAAGAGATTAGGCCCCTTGATATTGAAGGTAACTCCTTGCGCGCACGACCACGCGTTCCTCATAGAATTTAGCACCGCGGCATGGCTGAAAGGTCTCATTGTATGAACCCTAAAAAGACATAGCCATCGCACCTCCTTGATCAACTCTTCCACTTCCCCGGACAGATCTAAATCTTCCTCCTCCTCCCCGTGCAGTTTCAATCCTTCAAAAGCATCTTCTAGGGCCGATTAGTGGCACAGATCCTCCCACTTCTCATCTTCTTCCAGGTGACGATCCACCTCATCTTCCTCCCTCCCATCAACGGCAGCATGGTCCAGAGACGGGTTACTGGCCGACGGCCCAGCCCTCTGCCCTACATCTTCCTTCAACTTCTCATCGGGAAACCCTAACCTAGCCCTATCTTCCTTCTCTCCCCCTTGCGCCTTGCCCAGGACTGGCTCCCCCATCGCGTCAAGCTTCTTTGTCTGATCCCTACGCTTCTCGATCGCCAGGAAAGGTCCAGGTGATCGGCGGTAGGGTTTAAGGGTGGCCTTCGACATCGCCGCCAGAGGAACGGGTGGACTCTAGGAAACCCTAGAGGAACGGGTGGACTCTAGGAAACCCTACATGGTTCATGTGCTTCCATAAATTCGACAAACGGTGGGCCTGCTAAAACTCAGTCGACTGAAATCTAACCAAGTCTCAGTTGACCATGCAACATTCTTGTCATTGTTTGCAACATTTTTTCCTACCGGTTGCAACACTCGCCTTGCTGTTTGAAGCATGTCACCCCTCATAGGTTGTAGCACGTCATCTCACCGGTTGCAACATTCTTCATTGACGGTTGTAGCATTTTAGTAAGAACGTTTGTAGCATTTGATGTTGTTGCTTGCAATACCATAGAAATATTTTTCATTCCTGTTTGTAGCATCCAGTCGTGTCGCTTGTAGAAAAAAAACGCTGACGTTACTTGACTGAGACTTCGTTAAGTCTCAATTGACTGAGTTCTAGACACACCCTTATGCAAACATAGCTGGATGTGGGCGTCAACCTAGCCAGCATGGTCAGTGGGCATCGGCTAGAGTAGAGCTCCTGAGCCAACAAGTCCAGCAAGTGCCTCACTCCTATGGATCGGCAGAACCCCCGGGTGAACCAGCGGGGGGACATCAGGTGGTCGGCCATCTCCAAGGGCATGACACACATGTGGCACTTGGCATCAACAGGGTCGATTGTGTGCTTCTTGACGAGGATGTCTCTCGTGTGCGGCTTATTGGAGGACAGGGACCCAAATAAGTTTGGGGAAAGTTTTTAACATCGCAGCGAAGATGGCTTGAATCTCAGAGAGCAGCCCCCCTTCCTCATTAATGGGAACTAGAGTGCTCTTGTGGAAGTTGATGGTCATCCCGGTCGCTATGGCGAATTGGTTGAGGATCACTTTGAGCCGAGAGGCCCCCTACACGTCCGCATGCAAGATGACAAGCGTGTCAGCCGCGTGCTATAAAATAGTGGGACTCCATTGTCGAGGAGAGGATGAAGGAAGCCTTCATCTTGCTGGATCATCTGTTGGTACTGCGTCTGCAGCTGGCGGGAAGGGGTATGGAGAGAGTGGGTCCCCAAACATGGCCTCCACCTGTGGTCGATCCAGCGCATGGGCACACTATTCAGTGGGCGCACCATTCAGCAGCATGACCAATGTGGAGCTAGAGAAGATGGCATCCATCCAGCCGCACCACCTCCCTGGGAAGCCACGAACCTCCATGGTTGTCTGCAGGCTGCCCCGATTGATGGAGTCAAACGCCTTTGCAAAGTCGAGTTTTAGGGTGATCATCGGTGTCCACGTCACCGATGAAGAGAAGCCTAGACCAAAAGAATCCAATTTGTAGATACATGAAAGCAGATGAACGAAGACCAGATCTGAGTAGATCCACCGAAGACATAGCAGACCAAATCTCTACTCTTATAAAAGACTCAGTTGGTGATGATGATGTGTCTGTCATCCGCCATTTTTGACCATTAGATCTGCATCTAACGATTGTGATGTAAATTGTGGCCTTTTTGCAACAATATCTCATTTCTCTGCTCTAATTTATAGAAAAACCCCTTAGTATATTGAAACAAACCACATTTCTTCCTTACCTCACAAAAACAGCCCAAGGAATATATTTTGAGTGAAACATAAGATATCTTTAGTGATATATGTATATCAAAAACTAGACTGTTTTCTTTCAAATTTATGATTATGTATTGTTCTACTTTTGGATCCTTTGCAACGCACGGGCACATTGCTAGTTATGTGAGATTCACGGAAGACACGCCTCCACACACATTCAATTATGCTAGACGCACCGCCACGACAAAGGCTGGGTGAGAAGAATCCCACTCCATCTTCAGGGAGCCACTGTCGCCTCGGCTTTCTAAGCAGAACATAAGCTGATATTTGTTGGTGCTCCCGGGAGCGTGCGCTTCTGCATGTGAAAAATATATATTTTAAAGTGTGAAAAATTCCAAAAAAAATTGACGCATAGATCTCGACATTATATGTGTGCACGTCAAGTTTCGGAGAAAACCGAAATTTTTATTGCTTGTGTAAAAAGACAAAAGGATGTCTTGTGAAAAGCACTTTTTAACACCGGATTTTGTTTTTTCACACGCGACACATAAGTTGTCAGTTTTTCACGAAACGACTTTGTGAACATGTACAATATCGAGATGGATGTGTCAAGTTTTTATTTGGTATTTTTTGGCATTTCTTTTTTTGAACCAGGCATAACACCTTTCCATTACTGCGACATAACGGAAATACAACCATGTCCAGAGAAATAAGATGGGAAAGAGGGAAGCGGGTTCAAGCATCGCCAGGAAACCCACCATGAGCACTCGCCATCGAGATTACTCACCATGGGGCGAAAACCCGACGACACCATAAATCCAAGACTCCAAACAACTAGCTCACAGTTTCCAAAAGGCTGACCACTACGAAACCACTGCTCAAACCAGACCAACATGCCCCCATCATCCTCACGCAGGAGGTATCTAACCTAAGCAATAAAGTTTAACGAAACATGTTCTCTCCCCTTCAGCGGGCTCCCTCGTCCTGGTATGCCGTCGCACAGATCCTCATCATGCGAGACGCATTGTCCTTCAGCAGAGCTCCTCCAGCCCTCGGGTTCGCCACATCCTCCTGCTTCATCAAACCTGCCCAGTAACAAAGAAGTGCACACGCGGAAAAGATGCATTCAAATGGGGTTTTGAGAGGAATATGTTCAAAAGTAGCTCGGTTGCGGCTGGTCCAAATAGCCCAACACATAGCCGCAATGCCAGAAGTATAAAATGTATTACCACTAGGGAAAAACACATAACACAAAACATATGCCTGCCACAAGTTGTCAGGGTATAACCCAATGCCAAACATGCACCCCACTACTCTCCAGGTAACCCTGGCAACAGGACAAGTAAAAAAGAGATGCTGGGAGGTTTCCCTCTCCCCACAAAACGAACACTTAGGTTCCCCTTTCCACCCACAATGTTTCATCACATTTCTAGTCAGCACCGCATCTTGCGATAACTGCCACATAAAAATTTGGATTTTCAAAGGGATGCGAGCTTTCCATATCCATCGGTAATTGCATCCAGAGATGCTTCTCTCCAGATAGGAATATAGTGCTTTGGTTGTGAAGTAGGGTTTAGGGCCCAGTCCCCATTTGATACTATCACTCTATGTAGAAACACAAAGCTTTTTAACAGTCAAAACCATTTTTTGCCATTGCTCATTAAGCTCAAAATTCAGTCTCCTTCGGAAGAAGGAAACAGGGTCAGCCTCCAAGCATTCTTTTGCAACACAGTTAGGATAGTTGCAAATAGCAAAGAGTTGAGGGAATTGCACAGCAAATGGAACTTGGTCGCCAACTGGATCTGTCCACAACCTAGCTATGTCACCAGATTGTACGACCACTCTTCAACCAGCCATATATAAGTCCTTCACTTTCATAATGGCCTTCCAACAAGGGGAATTAGTAATTTTTTCTTTGATAGAAGCTACAGTGTCCCTACCAAAGTACTTGGCTTTGATAATATCTTGCCAAAGCCCCTTTTTCATCTCCAGTTTCCACCACCATTTCACCAAAAGGCAAATATTTTTCCTGTGAAGATCTTACACCCCCAGTCCCCCTTTCTCTTTGGATCTGCAAATCCTGGACCATATAACCAGGTAGTATCGTTTTCTGTTTTTAGTTACTTGCCAGAAGAATCTCCTTTTGTGTTTATCCAGCCTTTCTATGATGGTTTTAGACAAAAGAAACATGGACATATAATAGTAAGCTATGCTGGAAATATTAGCATTCAGTAAAGTCAATCTGCCCCCCCCCCCAAGGAGGCATTGCTTCCAAGACCAGGCTCGCATCTTTTCACAAATTTAGCCTCAAGATAGTCCCAATCCACACCTTTCAGGGACGAATAGCTGACAGGGACCCCGAGATATTTCATTGGGAAATGTCCAATTTAACACCCAAAAATATCAGCATACTCTTCCAAGATATTATCATCTCCTCCAACACTTAGAATTTTGCTTTTTGGAAATTAATTTTCAATCCAGACATGAGTTCAAACATATAAAGCAACAATTTCAGATTGAGTGCTTTTTCAGGATTATGTTCAATGCCAAGAATTGTGTCATTTGCGTATTGCAAAATGGCCACTCCCTTATCCACCAAATCCGAAGCCAGCCCATCAATCAGACCATTTTTCTGAGCTTGCAGCACCATCTTACACAAGCATTCAGCAGCGATGTTGAACAAGAAGGGAGACACCGGGTCCCCTTGCCTTACTCCTTTGTGGCTTTGGAAGTAAGGCCCTGAAGTGTTATTTAACTTCACACTTACAGTGCCATTATGAAGGATTTTTTCCATCCAGCTACAACAAGTTTTTCCAAATCCTCTAATTTCAAGGCACTTTAACAAGAAATCCCAGTTAACCTTATCGTAGGCTTTTTTAAAATCAAGTTTGATAATGATGCCAATTTTTTTATTAACATGTGTATGATGTTAAATCTCATGAAAAGTCAGCACCCCATCCATGATATTTCTGTGCTTAATAAAAGAATTTTGTTGTTTGCTAAACAGAATGTCAGCATAGGGGGCTGTTATGTTGTCTAGTACTTTTGTGATCAGCTTATATGGACATCTAAGTAAACATATAGGCCTAAACTGTTGGATTTTGTTCGCACCATTAACCTGAGGGATAAGAGTAATGATCCCATAATTCAACCTTTGAACATCAAGGGTTCCTTCATGCAGAACAACAAAAAGTTTCATGATATCACCTTTCACAATCTCCCAACAGTGTTGGTAGAATTCTGCTGGAATGTTGTCAGGGCTAGGGGCCCTGTTACTGTTCATACTAAACAAAGCATTTTTAACTTCCTCTTCTGAAAAAGGTCTACATAAAACCTCATTGTCCTCAACACTTAGATTCTCCTCCCCCCCACATATTAGGATCCACCTGGAGCAAGTTTCCAGGGGCCGGTCCAAAAAGATTTTTTTAAATTTAGTGGCATGATTCAAAAGATCACTCGTCCCCTATATTACTACGTCGCCTAAATTCAGGGAGTGAATAGTGTTTTTCCTTTTATTGCCATTAGCAATCTTTTCATAATAAGCAGAGTTACTATCCCCTTTGAGCAGCCACCTCTCTTTAGACTGTTGTAACAAGAATAGTTCTTCATTAATCAAAATTTCATTTAACTCCACTAAAAGCTCAGTTTTTTCTGCAGAACATATCTGGGTCTAGCATCCCTCCCTCTTCTTCCATTTCAATACTAGCCAGCTCCTCTCTAATAATCTTCTTCTTAATCTTCTCATGCCCAAACTTGTTAGATCCCCAACCCTTAAAGAATTTTTTAAAATGTTTCAGTTTGATGTTTAACACATCAATGGGATCTGTAGCTTTAACATATTGGTTCCAAATCTTATCCACTAAAGGTAGGAAATCTTCATATTTGAGCCAGCTAATTTCAAATCTGAACTCTCTTTGCTGTGGGACTCTGACAACATGATTGTCAGAGGACAACAAAAGAGCATTGTGATCAGAAACATCTATAACAGTTTTCTTGACATTGACTTGAGGAAATATGTCCTCCCAGTCATTGCTCATAAGCACTCGATCTAACTTTTCTAGAGTAGGATAGGCTTGGTTGTTAGTCCATGTATACCCCCCCCCCACTCATGTGAATTTCATTCAAACACATTGTGTTAATCATATAATTGAACATATCTGTGTAAGGGGAACGATGCCAATTTTTATTCTTCTCTCCCTCATGTCATGTCTCAGAATATTAAAATCACCTCCTATTAAAAGAGGAGTTTGCACATGAATGCAAAAGTCAGCTAATTCTATAAGAAAATCTTGTTTGTCATTATCATGAGCTGCCTCATAGACATACAACAACTTGGAGGATAAACTTGCCTTTCCTCCAAGCAACAACTTCAAACCTCACTTTTCTGACCCCACATAGAATTCCTCCAGATTTCCCCACTGAGGGAACCCAATCCCACTCAAAAGCAGTGTAAGGGTCAATTTTCCTAAAATAACTGTCCTGAAACTTCTTCTTATGGGTCTCTTGCAAGCAAATAAAATCAAGGGAATGATTTCTAATTATATGGGAAAGGCAGGAACTCATCCCCTTTTTTCCTGCCCCCCAACAATTCCAAAAAAGACATATCATATCAACCAGGCTTCTTTTTCTTTCCCCCCCTTGTCGTGGATTTGTCACGGCAGATGTCCTAGTGAAAGGACTTAGTCGTGGAGCCATCGCTACGAGTTTACTTGAAGGGGTTAAAGCGGACACAAAGACACGAGAGTTTTATACTAGTTCGGCCCCTTCGATGAAGGTAAAAGCCTACGTCTAGTTGTGATGGAATTGATGTGGTCTCGATGGCTAGGGAGCAAACAAGCTTCGCCTAGACTCGAGTTGTGGTTGTCTCCCTTTGAACCGTCGCCGGGTCGTCCCCTTACATACACGGGTGACGCTTGTCGGTTCATAGAGTCCCAACCGGTTCATACTCGTATCCCGGTTGGTATCTCTCTATTCCTAACTTACAATACAAGTTACACATCAGGCTGGTTTACGGCTACAGGTTCTAAACCGGCTACAGGCCTTGGGACTTTATCTGCTTCTACCACTAATGAAGTTAATCCGGCCCAGGCAGGCCGGTTTACGCCTAGTGGTAATATCCCCAACATTAGGCCCCAGATTGATTTGAACTGGTTCATGTCAATCCTTCACAAAATCTTGCATCTTGGACATCTTCTAGAAGTTGGTATATCGCCGTGTCGTCATCACTTCCGGTTGCTGCAAACCGGCATGACGTCATCCTGAAATTTTATCATTTATAACACCCTCTTTTAACAACAGCTCCTGGATCCGCGCGCTTGACCTAGCTCTGTTGCTTTATAAATAGGACCGAAGGGTCATTTCTTTCCTTTCCTTCGCCCCTCTTCTTCGCCTTCCTCGCTGCTGGTCTTGGAGCTCCGCCACCTTAAATCGACTTCGCCTCGTCTTGGGCCATCAGATCGACCTAAACGCATCGAGAGCATTGCGGCCTCTTTCCGCGTCTTCTCCATTCCTGGTAAGCTTTCTCCTCTTTTTGACCTAGATCCGTTCTTAGGGTTCCATGTTCATGCTGTGTTCTTCGCGCGTTCATACCTGTTCTCTGATGTAGAATGAGTCCATGAACTTGTGCTGTATTTAATAATGATCTCTACGCATCCGCTGTAGTTTCTCATCTAAGCCCATAGATCTCCTGCACGTATCTGCTCCATAGTTCACTTCTGTTTCTGCCTTACTCCTCGAAATATTTTCTGTTTTTTGTTGAGCTCGTGTTTGATCCACAGCTGTAATAGGATCTTGCGAAACTTGTTTCTACATACTTAGTTATCCATAGCTTCAATTGCTTCCAATGCTTAGGTCAGGCGGTTTAACTTGCCATAGAAGAATTGCTAAACCGGTATATATATATCATTAGTCCCCTGGTTGAACCGCCAGAATCCACATGATACCGTATTACAGAAAACCGGTTTATAGATACTGCCTCCGGTTTATCGTAGTTTAGATCAACGCCTTCTTTTATCCAGCATGCTCTTGAACCGGATCAACTATTTCTTTTAGATCTCACCATGGCCAAACAAGTGTATGAATGCAACTGGGTTCCTTCTCGCGTCACAGAATCACAACTGGATGACTTAGTCTCGATTGGCGCTTTAGATGGTAAAGATACAATCCACTGGAGGGTTCCTGGAGAGGAATGTTCTCCTACACCCCAGGAAGGAGAGGTTGTGGTCTTCGCAGATCACCTGGCCCGGGGCTTCAAACCGCCCGGTTCTAAATTTTACCGGGATGTGTTAGCCAATTTTCAGCTCCGTCCACAGGATATTGGCCCCAACTCCGTCACCAATTTATGCCACTTTCAAGTACTATCTGAAGTATATCTTCAAGAGGAACCTTCTGTTGAACTATTTAGAGACCTCTTTCATTTAAACCGTCGCACCGAATTCACCGACGGCCCCAATACTGAATTGGGTGGCATGGCTATTCAAAAGAGGAAGGAGATCACTTATCCCCACATCAAACTCCATACTCACCCCAAGGAGTGGAATGCGACTTGGTTTTATTGCAAAGATACCTCTCCTGAGGATGAAAATCCCTTGCCTGGCTTCCGTCCAGAACGGCTGAGCAACACTCACCCTTTTCCACAAAGACTGAGTGCCAAGGAAAGAAGCAAATATGCCCCGCAACTGTCCAAGCTTCGGGCTTTTATGGCCAACGGTTTAAGGGGAATAGACCTTGCACGTTGCTGGATATCATGGAGCATACTGCCTCTGAGCCGGCGCTCCGGTTTGATGTGCAAGTAAACTGATATTGTCGACGACCCACTCCGACACACCAAAATCCAACTCTCTGATGATGAAGTCATAGATTCGGTAAAGAAGATGTTGAATGAACCGGAGCACCTCTGTGCCCAAACCGGTCTGCCTCCTTATCTGCACTACCAACAAACCGCCAAAGGTAAGATTTTAGTTGCTCCATCATTAAACCTCATATCGCTTTATGTGTCCGACATTTTTACTTCGATCCAGGTGATAATCCGCTTTGGAGCAAGAAACTTTCACAAGATAAAGCGAAGAAAGCAGGGCAGCCAACCCGGCCCAAGACCAAAGTTATTAAGAAACCAGCTCACAAAAGAAAGACCACCGCTTCATCTGACCCAGCCATTGATGATGATGTGGGTAATCCGGATCTTGAGGTAGAACTTGATTCACTTGGCTTACTTTTTACACGCCTTATTGATGATGATGCTTGTCAGGACGACGCTGAGGCCAGCAATGCGGGATTTGCTGAGGTAACTATTCTCTCTTCCAATTCAGAAAACTTGCCTTTGCCAAAATTTCGCCAGGCAAACCGGAAAGTTAATTTTTCTCACCCTCTTGCTTATTTGGATCCCAAATTTCTTATGAAGACGCAGCAACATGAAGCTCGCCGCACAACCCGCACAATGGTCGTAGTTACCTCTGCGGTTTACCAAACAGCCCGGTTCGAAGCGCCATTCGAGGTCTCCGACCTTTTATTGCTTTAAATTCTAAAGCGGTTTCTTCCACAACCTCTTAATCCGTCCGACTCCGATTATCGGTCACTTCCCATTCATCCTCCGTGAATCATCGCCACCTCGCTTACCACCATTGAAAATAGTTGTCGGGTAAGCAAAACCGAGCATATGCTTCCAGTATATTGTGTAATGGCTTATGCTTTTCATTGACTCTTTGTTTTTCCTTTTAGGGCCAAACCGAAACCAAGCAAGAAGGCCCGTTTGGATAAAGCGGCTGAAGAAGATGCCGCCCCAGATCATGAGAGAGCGCGAGATCTTGAAGATTTTGCCTCTGAAGATATTCCCAATGATCCTCCGTTACAAGATGATGTTATTCCCAAAGAGAGGCCTGTTAACACTTCAATCTCTGCCGATCCGCCTGCCAGCTCCGTCCGGTTTGAGGAATCCCACAGTCCTGCTGACAAAACGACCGTGCCCACACAATCCGTCGAGTCCAAAGATGATGACGTTGTGATTACTGGTATGGGCCGCTCTGAACCGGGGAATCCTGCCACTTTAACTAGACATACTGTGAAAGAGGATGTTTCCGCTTTGAACAAAGGAAAATGGGATGTTGAACTGGAGACATATGCTGCTCTGAGTGCCCAAGACCTTCATTCCGGTTATTTCAACCGGCTTTATACTAGCCGTGACTGTGAAGCTGGCCTGGTCAAGATGATGAGGGATAAATTTGAGGTAACCCACTTCTTTACTTACTGCCATTGTATCAATCCTCCTAGCCCCCAAGGGCTGGTTTGTAACCTTGATCAAACCGGGACTTGAATATGTTCCTTAACACTTTTGAAATCCACCTGTATAGCCCGCAAGGCCGGTTTAACTTAGCAAACTTAAACCGGGGCTTCAATAGAAAACTGTCCTTGGAATCATATGTAGATCAAATAGCCATTAGCCCCCAAGTGCCAAGTTGAATACTTGTATTGAGCTTGGGACTTTACAACCTAGTAACATGTATAAAAATTGAAGGTGCATTAGCCCCCAAGTATCAGGCATATAACTTTGTTATGTGGTTGATACTTCAATCTCTTGAACCTCTTGTTGAAAATACTGTCTGTATGCAGGCTGAGGTGAGAATCAAAGAGGACCGGATTGCCGATTTACAGGAGGCGCTGAAAACCCAACAGGCCGAAACAGAGAAGGCCAAGAAAGAATTAAGCAGCGCTTTGAACACCACTGAACAGCTGAAAGAAGGCTTCAAGAAAGAGCGGGCTGATTGGGCCACTGAGAAGGCCAATTTAATCAAGCGAGTGGAAAACGCTGAAGCTGCCCTTAAACCGGTGGTAGATGAACTTACATCCGTAAAGCGGCAAGTACACTCCATGACCGCGGCGATCTTTGGTAAGCTCCTTTGAACGTCAGTGATGATTTGAACCTGCTGTGGTATAAATCCGGTTTGAAACTGTCTCTTTGTTGTTGTAGGCACACGCATCGGGCACTTAGGGAACAACGTGCGGAAGAAATTGAAGGCTGTCTACACTTTAGTAGAACAACTATATACCGGAGCCCAGCGGATCATCACCACAGCCTCTCATAACAATCCGGCACCTTCTTTACTCCAGGATACTCTGAACAGGTTATCCATGCTTCCGGCCCGGTTTGAGGAGCTGAAAAAATCCGCTGCTCGAACCGGAGCTATTAACGCTTTAATCCGGGCCAAGGCATGGGTACCAGATTTTGACCACAATGGAAGCAGCTCAAGGCTTCCCGGTGTGAAGGAAGATGGCTCAATTTAATGAAGAGGATTTACGGCGATAAACCGTAGTCGCCCTCGGCTTGTCACCGGTGAAGAAGCGAGACTTGACGATTATCAAGCACAAGACAATGACCGTAACAAGTGAGTGCCTGCCCCAACTCTTGAAGCGGAAAATCTGATCCCTCCAATCCGTAAGCACACTTATGCTCCTGATATTGAACCGTCTTCCCTGATCCATGAAGAGGCTGTTTTCCAAGCTTTAATGGGAATCGACTGGACCACTGTTGATTTCCAGCCAATGGGTAGAGACAAGGAAGCTGAAGCGGCGGAGGATGAGGAGCAGGCTTGAACCGGAGGCCGGTTTGAATAGCTGTCGTTGGCATCTGTCCAAAAGAACAATGATCTTATTTGGGCACCGTGTTGCCTTGTAATAGGATAGTTGATACTTCTATCTTGAGTATGCCTTCGTGCATAAGTACTGAAGCTTTTTGTTCGAAAAACCTCGATTCGTATTTCTTGCAATCAGAAAAAGTTGAACTTCGGTGGCGGTTATACCGCCAGCCGGTTTATGATCTGGATATAAGTATCAGTAACACAACAAATAGGTGACACAAATACCTGCCATGTCTAGGCATGAAGCTGGCTTAGCCAAGCTTGAAGCGGAGGTTTTATAAACCATTATCGTCAATAAAGCGGGGAGAGAACAGCTCCCATATAAACCGTGCTGAATCAACACAAGCCCCCTTGTTACTCGATGAGGGTAACAGGAAAAGGTAAACCGGCCTCGCTCCGGATTACAGGAAATCAAATCCATCGGCTGAACCGGAAAAAAGGTGTTTTGTTGATATAAAAGAAATCCAACAAAAACAAAGATCAAACGAGCCATGAAAACAACATGGAAACCAAGGCAATGATAAAACCGTTTTGCAAACATACGCTATACTGAGCTGTTCAGATGGTATTACCATGGTCGGACAAGATCAAGCCCCCAATAGGTGTGAAAATGATTCAAGTCAGCCAGGTCCCCAAATGACTCGTGGCATATATGCCAGATCAAGAGGCGTGGCAATGGTTCGGGTTCGACCATGCCCCCAAGTGATTTGATGGCCTTAGGCCGACCAAGAGGCGTGACTGGTTCAGACTTGACCATGTCCCCAAGTGATCTGGTGGTTGTCGCCTATCAAAAGGTGTCGCGTTGGTTCGGACTCGACCAAGGCCCCTAGTGATATATAAAAAGCAAATGTCAAGGGGTAAACCGGAGGCCGCTTTAAAAATAGAGGTACTCCATGTAACCATGCATGATAAGGAAGACAGAGACCCTGCTTTAGCCGAGGCTCCAGTTTTATTATATCAAAGATAATATATACACTGTCATGATATGTACATAGATAGAGCCAATGGCTCAAGTGTAGTAAGGCCAAAGATGAGCTATGTTCCATGGCCTGTTGGTCTCCTCCTCTGATGTGCGTGAGTCTTGATGCTCTCGAATATCAATCAGATAGTATGACCCGTTGTGCAGATTCTTGCTGACCACGAAAGGTCCTTCCCAAGGTGGGGATAACTTGTGCATATCTGTCTAGTCTTGGATGAGTCGAAGCACCAAATCTCCTTCTTGAAAGGTTCTGGTTCTAACCCGGCGACTGTGATAACGACGAAGATCTTGCTGGTAAATCACCGAGCGGGCAGCTGCTATGTCACGCTCCTCATCCAATAAGTCCAAAGCGTCTTGCCGTGTTGTCTCGTTGTCCGCTTCAACATAAGCTGCCACACGAGGCGAATCGTGCCGGATATCGCTGGGGAGAACCGCCTCTGCTCCATAGACCATGAAGAACGGTGTATACCCAGTAGACCGGTTTGGCGTAGTATTGATACTCCATAGCACCAATGGTAGCTCTTCAACCCAGCATCCTGGTGTCCTCTGTAATGGGACCATAATCCGGGGTTTGATGCCTCGTAAGATCTCTTGATTAGCTCGCTCGCCTGTCCATTGACCGGGAGTGCCACTAATGACACGCAAGCCGGATGTGCTCACGCTCACGTAACTCCTTCATAGCACCCTTGGATAAATTGGTACCATTGTCGAGAATGATACTGTGGAAAGCCAAACCGAAAATCACCTTTTGATGAACTGCACCGCTGTTGCTGCATCACACTTGCTGACAGGCTCCGCTTCAACCCACTTGGTAAATTTGTCAACTGCCACCAAAAGGTGGGTTTTCTTATCCTTGGATCTTTTAAAGGGTCCAACCATATCCAACCCCCAAGTTGCAAACGGCCACGTTATTGGGATCATCCTCAATTCTTGAGCGGCACATGAGCACGCCTTGAAAATTTCGACATCCATCACACCGCTTAACCAAGTCCTCCGCATCGGCGTCGCGCCACAACCAATAAAACCGTGATTTAAACGCCTTTGCTACCAGAGACTTTGAACCAGCGTGGTGTCCACAATCCCCTTCATGGATTTCTCTTAAGATTTCACAGCCTTCCTCAGGAGAAACACAACGTTGAAATGCCCCTGATATACTGCAATGATGTAACTCACCATTGAGAATCGTCATAGACTTGGATCGCCGGACTATCTGTCTGGCTAGAATCTCATCTTCTGGCAACTCCCCTCGAGTCATGTACGCAAGAAAAGGAACCGTCCAATCCGGAATAGCATGTAGTGCTGCCACTAATTGAGCCTCCGGATCAGGAATAGCCAAATCCGCCTTGCCTGGGAGCTGGACTGACGGGTTGTGCAATACGTCCAAAAAGACATTAGGCGGGACCGGTTTGCGCTGAGAGCCCAACCGGCTTAAAGCGTCCGCCGCTTCATTCTTCCGGCGGTCCACATGATCCACTTGATACCCCTTGAAGCAACCCGCAATATTATCCACTTCCCGACGATATGCAGCCATGAGCGGGTCCTTAGAATCCCAAGTGCCAGACACCTGCTGAGCCACAAGGTCCGAGTCACCAAAGCACTTAACCCGCTTAAGTTCATCTCTTTAGCCATCCGGAGACCATGGAGCAAGGCTTCGTACTCAGCTGCATTATTAGTACAAGGGAACATTAAGCGGAGAACATAACAAAACTTATCACCTCGTGGGGAAGTTAAGACGACTCCAGCCCCCGAGTCTTCCAACTGCCTGGATCCATCGAAATGAATAGTCCAATATGTGTGATCCGCTTCTCCTCCGGTGCTTGTAACTCCGTCCAATCATTAATGAAATCGACAAGTGCTTGAGACTTCACCGCCGTCCGAGGTACATACTTCAGTCCATGTGGCCCAAGCTCTATAGCCCACTTGGCAATCCGGCCAGTCGCCTCCCGGTTCTGTATGATATCACCCAAGGGAGTTGAACTGACCACTGTGATGGGGTGCCCTTGAAAATACTGCTTCAATTTCCGGCTGGCCATGAAAACACCGTAGACTAGCTTCTGCCAATGCGGATACCTTTGCTTGGACTCAATAAGCACCTCGTTGATATAATAAACCGGCCGCTGAACCGGATATTCCTTGCCTGCCTCCTTGCGTTCCACCACAATAGCCACGCTAACTGCTTGAGCATTGGCTGCTACATATAACAATAGTGGCTCCTTGTCAACCGGAGCTGCAAGAACAGGCGGATTGGCTAATTGCCGCTTAAGTCCTCAAATGTTTCATCGCAGAGCCGGACTCGCATTTAAATTATCTGTCTTCCTCAAAGATTTGGTACAAAGGGATGGCCTTTTCTCCGAGGCGGCCGATAAACCGCTCAACAGCAGCGATTCTCGCCGCCAAACGCTGAACATCATTGATACACTTCGTTTAGCCAAGGAAGTAATAGCCTTAATTTTCTCCGGATTAGCCTCAATTCCTCTGTTAGATACCAGAAAACCCAATAACTTGCCTGCCGGAACACCAAAGACACACTTGGCCGGATTAAGCATCATCTTGTAAACGCGCAAGTTGTCAAAGGTTTCCTTCAAATCATCCACCAGCGTATCCTTCTGCCTTGATTTCACTACAATATCATCCACATAAGCATGCACATTGCAGCCGATCTGTTTATGCAGGCAATTCTGTACACACCGCTGATAAGTAGCCTGGGCACTCTTGAGCCCGGAGGGCATAGATACATAGCAGAAGGCTCCAAAGGGAGTGATAAACGATGTTTTCTCTTGGTCCTTAACCGCCATTTTGACCTGATGATATCCAGAGTATGCATCCAAAAAACTCAAACGCTCACAACCTGCCGTGGCATCAATGATCTGATCAATGTGGGGGAGGGCAAAAGGATCCATTGGATGTGCCTTGTTAAGATCTGTAACCCATGCACTTACGCCAAGTGCCGTTTTTCTTAAGAACCAACACCGGATTAGCAAGCCACTCTGGATGAAATACCTCAATGATAAAGCCAGATGCCAAAAGCCTGGCCACTTCCTCTCCAATGGCTTTGCGCCTTTCTTCATTAAACCGGCGGAGGAATTGTTTCACCGGTTTATACTTAGGATCCACATTAAGAGTGTGCTCAGCGAGTTCCCTCGGTACACCTGGCATGTCAGATGGCTTCCATGCAAAGATGTCCCGATTCTCACGGATGAACTTGATGAGCGCGCTTTCCTATTTAGGATCTAGGTTGGCACTGACAGTGAACTGCTTGGACGAATCGCTGGGCACGAAGTCAACAAGTTTAGTCTCAGTTGCCGATTTAAACTTCAGATCCGAATCATGCTCAGAGTTGGCTTCTTCAAAGGGTCATATCTGCGGATCAACATTGTCCTTATAGAACTTCAACTCCTCCGTGGCACGCAGACGACTCGGCATAAGCTGCATCACCTTCCTCACATTCCAAAGCGACTCTGCGGCTCCCATGAACCGTTATCGTCCCTTTGTAAACCGGCATCTTGAGCTGTAAGTAGATATAACAAGGTCGCGCCATGAACTTAGCATAAGCCGGCCGCCCAAACAAGGCGTGATACGGGCTCCGAATCTTCACCACCTCAAAGGTTAGTTTTTCAGACCGGGAATCATGCTCGTCCCCAAAAGCCACATCTAGGGCTATCTTTCCAATAGGATATGCAGATTTTCCTAGCACTACACCATGGAACACCGTATTAGACGGTCTGAGATCCTTGTCTGTTAGACCCATGCGGTGGAATGTCTCATAGTATAGTATGTTAATACAGCTTCCTCCATCCATAAGCACCTTAGTGAACTTATAACCCCCCACCTGAGGGTCTACCACTAATGCTAGCTGGCCCGGATTATCAACCCGGGGTGGATGATCCTCTCTGCTCCACACGATAGGCTGCTCCGACCAGCGTAAGTAACATGGCAAGGCCGGTTCAATAGAGTTCACTGCTCGCTTGTGGAGTTTTCGGTCGCGCTTATCCAAGCTAGTCGTGAAAACATGATATTGCCCATTGTTCAACTGCTTTGGTTGGCTCTGATAACCCGACTACTGTTGCTGCTGCTGCTGGCCGTTCTGATTATTCTGGTTGTTGTGACCGCCCTGATTAAGACCTGAACCGGAAGCTCCATCGTGACCCGGCCCGTGGAAACCGGATCCAGAACTGCCACCTGACCCCTGGTCATACCGGAAGGCATTAGAGTTTTTGAACTCCTGCATAATATAACAATCTTTCCAAAGGTGGTTAGCCGGCGACTCCTTCGTCCCGTGCTTTGGGCAAGGCTGATTCAACAAGTAATTCAAACGGCTTGCGTTAGGATTAGGACCCCCATTACGATTTGCCGCTTTACCTCTGCGCCGTTGCCCCCTGTCCTGGGCATTAGTATTGGCCACAAAGTCCATGTTGCCATCCTCTTTACGCTTGCCTCCATTTCCATGACCCGCCGGTTTGTACTGTTGCCCCTTGGAGTTGACATTCTTCTTTCCCTTCCCTGCTTCATCATCATCAGCCTCGGGATCCTTGGTACTGTCTGAATCAGCATACTTCACTAAAGCGGCCATGAGGGTTCCCATATCATTACAAAACCGCTTCATGCGCCCCAATTTCAATTTTAAAGGCTCAAACCGCAGCTTGCCTTCCGTGGTTAAGATTGCAGAGTCGGATTAATCCCGCCGATGAGTGCAAAATCTCCAAACGCGCGTATCCAACGGGTCGTTGATTCTCCTTCCTCCTGGACACAAGTCGCCGTGTCTACTACGGACTTGGGCTGCTTACATGTATCCTTGAAATTTGATAAACCGGCCCGCAATCGGGCCCATGAGCTGATAGAGTTGGGCGGTAGGCTCTTCAACCAAGTACGAGCCGTGCCTTCAAGCATCATGGTGAAGTATTTTGCACACAGCCTCATCCACGCCTAGAATCTCCATGGCCATCTCATAACTTTCTACCCACGCCTGGGACAAATCGGCGGTGTAATTTGGTACCTTGCGCGACCCTTGAAATCTTTAGGCAAAGCGCACATTGCGTAAAGCGGGATCAAACAAGGCACCCCTAAAGCGGATGCGACTCTGTTCGGCAAAGGTGGTAGGGCGGACCGGTGTAAGTTGACCCGCCATCCTGCGCCGCTAATTCGCCCCCTTCGTGTTCGGCCCGTCCACCACCTCCCGAGCATCGCGGATGCCACCCGTCGGGTTATTGCCATGGGCCGCTTCACGGTCCAGCGATTGCTCGATATGGCCGGTTCATCCACGCTACCGCTATAACTCCGCTTGACGGGCGAGAATGAATCCGATCACGGCTGTATGAATATGCTTCTGCTGAATCGGTCCGAGAAGCTCTTAACCCGCGCGTCTCTACCGCTTGCGAGGGAGTCCCCTTCGATCGATAGCCTCCATCGCGGCGGCTGCAACAAGGTTGTCCATAGGGTTAGAATAATGACCTGGGGGCATCTGAACCGGTGGAGGAACCACAATGTTCTGCTGAGGAGGCTCCATCAGGCGAGGTTGGACCGTCGCCCCTGGCCCTGGTGCCTCAATCCGGTTTGCCTCCCGGTGTTGTGGCGGATTACTGGGTCCAGCTCCCGGGGTCTGAAAGAGATTTCTGGGGTCAAACCCTAATGGCAGGCGTGATCTATACTTCCGCTTCAACACCTCTGCGATGCACTCGTCAAGCATGAGTTTGTAGGCTCGGGCGCCAGAGCGCCCGCTCGCAGCCATCCTCGTCCTTTTCCGCCGCTAGATCCGCTTTGGCTTGCGTGATCTCGCTTTTTACTTTCGCAATCTCGATCAATGGGCCTCTGGTCCGCCGGATTGTCCTTCGCCATAAGCGCAGCTAGTGCATCAAACAGATCTGATAGAACTTGAACCGCGGGCGCCAAGGCCTCCCGCTTCGCTGCCGCCGCCGCCGATCCGGAAAGCATCGCTGCGGCGGTCGAAGAGTGATTCGCCGCTGCGTATCGGCCATGAATATTCCAACCCGTTGATCCGGCCTGGGGGTCCGGAATATCGCCGCCATCGAACAGCCCCGATCATATCGCCCCAGAATCGTACAATGATTCGCCTCTCTGTCGAGGACTCGTCGCCAGAATAGACGACGGTCTCACTACCGTGTTCTGAACCGTCCTCGCGTTCTCCTCCGTAGACGACTCCGACGAAGACACGCTTCACGGCCGGTTTAGCCTGGGTAGGTCTCGCACGCTGAGCCGTCTCGACGAGGTCGGTGCAGATGTCCGGCTCAGGCCCAGGCTCACCGATCTTGCCGATGAAAACGTGTATGCCACCAAAGGGGACCCGCACCAGACTCGATTGAATCGGCCTCGGGACCCCATCCTGCGCATCGCCGATGTAGATCCCGCCATGACGACTCTTGGTCATCCAGCCTACAACATAGCCTTCGAGTCCCTTGAGCTTGCCCTCCAAGATCGTCAAACCATCGTGCGATAGCCCCACGGTGGGCGCCAACTGTCGTGGATTTGTCACGGCAGATGTCCTAGTGAAAGGACTTAGTCGTGGAGCCATCGCTACGAGTTTACTTGAAGGGGTTAAAGCGGACACAAAGACACGAGAGTTTTATACTAGTTCGGCCCCTTCGATGAAGGTAAAAGCCTATGTCTAGTTGTGATGGAATTGATGTGGTCTCGATGGCTAGGGAGCAAACAAGCTTCGCCTAGGCTCGAGTTGTGGTTGTCTCCCTTTGAACCGTCGTCGGGTCGTCCCCTTATATACACGGGTGACGCTCGTCGGTTCATAGAGTCCCAACCAGTTCATACTCGTATCCCGGTTGGTATCTCTCTATTCCTAACTTACAATACAAGTTACACATCAGGCCGGTTTACGGCTACAGGTTCTAAACCGGCTACAGGCCTTGGGCCTTTATCTGCTTATACCACTAATGAAGTTAACCCGGCCCAGGCAGGCCAGTTTACGCCTAGTGGTAATATCCCCAACACCCCTCGTGGCCCTGGTATGATAGACAGGGCTGCCAGTTTTTTTCCTTTTTTTCATCACTAAATCAGGTTTTTTGACTCCTGGTCAAAGGTCTAGATATTGCCACTTGGATTTTAGGACTTCGCTTCTTCTTAGATCTTACAAGGATAAAGTTTTCCTCCAAATCCTCCTCCCCATCAGCCCAATCAGAACTGGTGGGTGTTTTATCCCCTTTCCCATTAGTTATAAACATTAGTTTCTCATCCATTATAGTATCAGGTTTATTACTATTATTATTGTCAGTATTCCTGACCCTTTCCAACTCTCTCAGGGTATCAATAGAAGAGAAATTATTGTCAGGGATAATCACACCCATTTTTGATGCTCTAATCATAAGATCATTATCAGAAAGAACATCAAAGGAGTTAAAATTGCAGTTACCTTCCAAGTTCCTCTTCTTTGAAATTGCAACAGCCCTATCCTGGATCTTGTCACCCATATTCTGCACATTCCTTGTACTGAATCTCAGTGCATCCTCAGATCTTAGTGGAGGAGTAGGGATCACTTCCTCCACTTCATCAGAAGAGACAGGAAACTATACCATGTACTCAGATTGCATCCCACCCTTGCTAAAATCTGCATCAATCAGCTCTTCCATCTGGGAATTTTTTTCATGCCCCCCTGCTACCTCTTGAGCATGCGTTGGTTTTCCCTTGAAGAGGAAAGGGTGATGCAGCAAAGGGTGATGCAGCAAAGTAGCGTAAGTATTTCCCTCAGTTTTGAGAACTGATACGTCTCCGTCGTATCTATAATTTTTGATTGTTCCATGCCAATATTATTCAACTTTCATATACTTTTGGCAACTTTTATACTATTTTTTGGGACTAACATATTGATCCAATGCCCAGTGCCAGTTCCTGTTTGTTGCATGTTTTATGTTTCGCAGAAACCCCATATCAGACAAAGTCTAAACAGGATAAAAACGGACGGAGAATTATTTTGGAATATTTGTGATTTTTGGGAGGAAGAATCAACGCGAGACGGTGCCCGAGGTGCCCACGAGGGTGGCCCACATGCCCACTTATACTAGACGCACCCCTGACTCTCGTGGGCCCCTCGTAAGGCGGTTGCTGCTCTTCTTTGGCCGCAATAAAGCTAATTTTGGAAAAATATCTGGGTGAAAGATTGAACCCAATCAGAGTTACGGATCTCCAGATATAAAAGAAACGGTGAAAGGGCAGGATCTGAGAACACAGAAAACGAGAGATAGATCCAATCTTGGAGTGGCTCTCGCCCCTCCCACGCCATGGGAGCCAAGGACCAGAGGGGAAACCCTTCTCCCATCTAGGGAGAAAGTCAAGGAGGAAGAAGAAGGGGGGCTCTCTCCCCCTTGCTTCCGGTGGCGCAGGAACGCCGCCGCCGGCCATCATCATCACCGCGATCTACTCCAACACCTCCGCCATCTTCACCAACATCTCCATCACCTTCCCCCATCTATATTCAGCGGTCCACTCTCCTGCAACCCACTGTACCCTCTACTTGAACATGGTGCTTTATGCTTCATATAATTATCCAATGATGTGTTGCCTTCCTATGATGTCTGAGTAGATTTTCGTTGTCCTATCGGTGATTGATGAATTGCTACGATTGGTTTAATTTGCTTGTGGTTATGTTTTTTTGAATATTATGTTGTTGTCCTATTGTGCCCTCCATGTCGCGCAAGCGTGAGGGATTCCCGTTGTAGGGTGTTGCAATATGTTCATGATTCACTTATAGTGGGTTGCTTGAGTGACAGAAGCATAAACCCGAGTAAGGGGGTTGTGGCGTATGGGATAAAGGGGACTTGATGCTTTAATGCTATGGTTGGGTTTTACCTTAATGATCTTTAGTAGTTGCGGATGCTTGCTAGAGTTCCAATCATAAGTGCATATGATCCAAGAAGACAAAGTATGTTAGCTTATGGCTCTCCCACATAAAACTTGCTATCGGTCTAGTAAAGTAGTCAATTGCTTAGGGACAATTTCACAACTCCTACCACCACTTTTCCACACTCGCTATATTTACTTTATTGCTTCTTTATCTAAACAGCCCCTAGTTTATATTTACGTGTTCTTTATTATCTTGCAAGTCTATCCAACAACACCTACAAAGTACTTCTAGTTTAATACTTGTTCTAGGTAAAGCGAACGTCAAGCGTGCGTAGAGTCGTATCAGTGGTAGATAGGACTTGAGAGAATATTTGTTCTACCTTTAGCTCCTCGTTGGGTTTGACACTCTTACTTATCAAAAGAGGCTACAATTATCCCTTACACTTGTGGGTTATCAAGACCTTTTCCTGGCGCCGTTGCCGGGGAGTCATAGCGTGGGATGAATATTCTCGTGTGTGCTTGTTTGCTTTATCACTAAGTAATTTTTTTATTTGTTGTTCTTAGTTGTTTTCTATCTTTAGTTATGGGTAGGAAACGCAAAATACCAAAAAAAATTAGTTGTACCTACTGAACCAATGGTTGAAGAACCACTCAAAATCTATCACACTCCTGAAGCTTTTTACTTGGATAATCTTCGATCCCTTTGTGCTCGTGCTGAAACCCCCACTAGCTTAGTTGAGGGCAAATCTTTAGATGAGCATGCTTGTTATGTGCGGCACCGCATATCTGAAGAAGGGAAACTTTTACTGGATCAAATTCATCGTTTGCAATGCTATGCTTGGAATTTATGTGAAATATATGATGTTACTTGTTGTTCTGAAAACCCTAAGAAACACCTTCCCTACCAATGTGAGTTTAGTGATAATGGAATCGTATCTTCGTATGCTAAGGGTGTCTATAATTACTATGATGTTCAACAAATTGAAGAATTTGTTGCTTTTAAGGGTGCTTATGAAATTGCTTCTTTGATTGAAAAGTATGATGCTACTCTCTACAAATCTGAAAATTTTGCCATACTTAAATATTGTTATGATAATTATGCTTCTAATGCCTATGTTAAACCATATATTAAGGACTCCTCCGCTGTCCAAGAAGAGACTAATACTTTGCGTGAGTCTATGGAAGAAGGAATTGATGAAACTATGAGCTCATTGGATGAAAAACATGATGGGGAGAGCGAAGAACAAAAGGGGGAAGAGCGGATTGGCTACCCGTGCCCACCTTCTAATGAGAGTAACTCTTCAACTCATACATTGTTTAATTTCCCTTTGTGCTTACCGAAGGTTGAGTTCTATGATGATTGTTACGATCCCGTTGATTCTCTTGAAATATCCCTTTTTGATGAGGCTTGCTATGCTTCTGGCCAAGATGCCATTATGAATTATGCTTATGGAGATGAACTTGCTATAGTTCCTTATGTTAAACATGAAATTGTTGCTATTGCACCCACGCATGATAGTCCTATTATCTTTTTGAATTCTCCAAACTACACTATATCGGAGAAGTTTGTGCTTATTAAGGATTATATTGATGGATTGCCTTTTACCATTGCACATGATAATTTTGATGAATGTGATATGCATGTGCTTGCTGCTCCTACTTGCAATTATTATGAGAGAGGAACTATATCTCCACCTCTCTATGTTTCCAACACGATGGAATTGCAAGAAATTGTTTATACTATGCATCGGTCTTTACTATGTGTGCATGAATTGTTCTTTTATGACATGCCGATGCATAGGAAGAGAGTTAGACTTCGTTGTTGCATGATATATGTTACTTTGTGCTCACTACTAAATTACAAATCGTTGTTAATTAAAATTGGCTTTGATATACCTTGGGATCCGGGTGGATCCATTACTTGAGCACTATATGCCTAGCTTAATGGCTTTAAAGAAAGCGCTGCTAGGGAGATAACCCGGAAGTTTTAGAGAGTCATTTATTTCTGTTGAGTGCTTTTATATAGTTTAAAAACAAAAAAATAAAGAGGGGAACCCAAAACTTTTCAAAAAGGAAAGTGAAAGTGAGAAAGATAAGCATTGTTGAAGTGGGAGAGCTCCTTGAACTTTGTTCATGCTCACAGAAACTTTGTGAATCTTAATTACAGAAACTTTTCAACAAAAATAATTATCCCCTTGTACAATTCCATTTTATTATAAAAATAATGTGTCAAGGTTTGCCTTTAGGATGTTTACAATGCTTGTTGGTTTGTACGGTGCAGGACAGAAACTTTGGTTGTAGTGCGCGATTTTACGTTTTTTACTGGAAAGTCAAACGGTTCCGATTCATTTTTGACTGTCTTCCTATACAAATTGTTTATTTTTTCTAATTATGGTAGAATTTTTGGGATACCACAAGTATGGTGAATGTTCATATTGCTACATACTGTTCTATTTTTGACAGATTCTGTTTTTGATGCATAGTTTGCTTGTTTTGATGAAACTATCAATTTATATCAGTGGATTAAGCCATGGAGAAGTTATATTACAGTAGACAAAATGCAAAAACAAAATATGAATAGGTTTATAACAGTACTTAGAGTAGTTATTTGCTTTATTATACTAACGGATCTTACCGAGTTTTCTGTTGAAGTTTTGTGTGGATGAAGTGTTTGATCGAGGAGGTCTCGATATGAGGAAAAGGAGGAGAGGCAAGAGCTCAAGCTTGGGGATGACCAAGGCACCCCAAGTAAATATTCAAGGATACTCAAGCGTCTAAGCTTGGGGATGCCCCGGAAGGCATCCCCTCTTTCGTCAGCAAGTATCAGTATGTTTTCGGATTCGCTTCGTTCATGCGATATGTGCAAGTCTTGGAGCGTCTTTTGCATTTAGTTTTCACTTCTCCTTTTTGCACCATGCTGGTATGAGATAGTCCTTGGTTGATTTATAGAATGCTCATTGCACTTCACTTAAATCTTTTGAGTATGGCTTTATAGAATGCTTCATGTGCTTCACTTATATCTTTTGAAGTTTGGATTGCCTGTTTCTCTTCACATAGAAAACCGCTATTTTTAGAACACTATTTTGCTTCACTTATATTTATTAGAGCGTGGGCATATCTTTTGTAGAAAGAATTAAACTCTCTTGCTTCACTTATATCTATTTAGAGAGATGACAGGAATTGGTCATTCACATGGTTAGTCATAAAATCCTACATAAACTTGTAGATCGCTGAATATGATATGTTTGATTCCTTGCAATAGTTTTGCGATATAAAGGTGGTGATACTAGAGTCATGCTAGTGGGCGACTATGGATTAGTAGAAATACTTGTGTTGAGGTTTGTGATTCCCGTAGCATGCACGTATGGTGAACCGTTATGTGATGAAGTCGGAGCATGATTTATTTATTCATTGTCTTCCTTATGAGTGGCGGTCGGGGACGAGCGATGGTCTTTTCCTACCAATCTATCCCCCTAGGAGCATGCGTGTAGTACTTTGTTTCGATGACTAATAGATTTTTGCAATAAGTATGTGAGTTCTTTATGACTAATGTTGAGTCCATAGATTATACGCATTCTCACCCTTCCATCATTGCTAGCCTCTTCGGTACCGTGCATTGCCCTTTCTCACCTCGAGAGTCGGTGCAAACTTCGCGCGGTGCATCGAAACCCTGTGATACGATACGCTCTATCACACATAAGCCTCCTTATATCTTCCTCAAAACAGCCACCATACCTACCTATCATGACATTTCCATAGCCATTGCGAGATATATTGCCATGCAACTTCCATCATCATCATATACATGACTTGAGCATTCATTGTCATATTGCCTTGCATGATCGTAAGACAGCTAGCATGATGTTTTCATGGCTTGTCCGTTTTTTGATGTCATTGCTATGCTAGATTATTGCACATCCCGGTACACCGCTGGAGGCATTCATATAGAGTCATATCTTTGTTCTAGTATCGAGTTGTAATATTGAGTTGTAAGTAAATAAAAGTGTGATGATCATCATTATTAGAGCATTGCCCCAGTGAGGAAAGGATGATGGAGATTATGATTCCCCCACAAGTCGGGATGAGACTCCGGACTTAATGAAAAAAAAAAAGGCCAAAGAAGCCCAAATAAAAAAAGGGGGGCCAAAGAAGTCCACCAAAAAATGAGAGAAAAAGAGAGAAGGGGCAATGCTACTATCCTTTTACCACACTTGTGCTTCAAAGTAGCACCATGTTCTTCATAGAGAGAGTCTCCTATGCTTTCACTTTCATATACTAGTGGGAGTTTTCATTATAAATCTTGGCTTGTATATTCCGATGATAGGCTTCCTCAAATGCCCGAGGTCTTCATGAGCAAGCAAGTTGGATGCACACCCACTTAGTTTCCAGTTTGAGCTTTTATACACTTATAGCTCTAGTCCATCCGTTGCATGGCAATCCCTACTGTTGGGGATATGACTATTTGTGTAAGCCGCCAGGAGGGGCCGGGTTACGCAAAGAGTACTCATCAGAGAAGCCCAAGACCAAGCATGAAGATGGCGGTTCAATAAAGAGCTTAAAGCCCATGGGCGGCTTAAGCCCATTGTAGTAAACCGCCATGATGGCATGACTTGTAATGTAAGGTAGATTTAACTAGTCACCGAGCCGGACTCTGTTTAAAGCCGGCCGGGACTCTGTAAGCCGCAGGGGGCAGCCTGTGTATATAAGGGGACGACCTGCGGGCGACTTAGGGCAACCAACAACTCATCGAGAGCCGGGTATAGCGTATCTCACTCCCTGGTTATCGAAACATCAATACCAACCCAACTAGACATAGGCCTTACCTTCACCGTAAGGGGCCGAACTAGTATAAACTCTCTCGCGTCCCTTGTCCCGATTTAACCCCTTCAAGCTTCCTAGTTGCGATGGCTCCACAACTAAGTCCTTTCATGAGGACATCTGACGTGACTATTCTACGACAGTTGGCACCCACCATGGGGCCAGCGCACGGTGGATTTGAGTTCTTGAAGGGCAACTTCGAAGGGCTCAAGGGGTACGTAGTGGGCCGGATGACCAAGAGTCGTCGCGGCAAGATCTACATCGACGACGAAGGCTGGGGTCCCGACGCCGGCTCAATTGAGTACGGCTACCGGGTCCCCTTCGGCGGAATCCATGTTTTCATCGGCTGGATCGGTGAGCCGGGCCCTGAGCCGGACAACTGCACCAACCTCGTCGAGATGGCTCAGCGTGCGAGGAAGACCCGGACTCAGCCAGTCATGAGGCGTGCCTTCGTGGGCTGCGTCCACGGAGAGGAACTTTCTGGATCTGAAGATGGGGGTGAGACGGTCGTCCTCTCAGACGGTGACTCGTTCGCCGGCTCAACAGATTCATTGTATCAGGTACAAGACGGCGCACTCGGGTGCTGTTCCGATGGCATCAGTATTTCGGACCCCGATGAGCCGCCAAGATGGGCCGGAATCTTCATGGCTGGGACTCAGCCCGGTTCAAACTCTACGGCAGCCGCAGTGATCACGTCCGGATCAGGAGCAGCCAGGGCAGGCAGCCCCGTGCGCCCACCGGCTCAGGTGCTGATGGATCTCATGGACAAGCTTACAGCCCTGTTAACCGCTACGGTTATTCCTGCCGACAAGGATGAGCATGACGCAGTAGTAGCTCAGGTGCGCGAGGAGATAGCTCAGGCCAAGGAGGCCTTGGCAGCTGAGGATACTAGACTAGCTGCAGAACGGGCGGCTCTCGACGCCCGGGCACAGCGCTTGCAGTCAGAAGCTTACCAGCTCACAATGAGTTTAAACACATCCAATGAGGTAATGAGGAGGAGACATTAGAAAACGCAGTCCCGTTTACCTCCGAATTACGATCCCCGGGTTCTCTTTGCAACACCCGGAAGCCGGCCCTAGTAACCCGCCAGATGCCGATCAGCTTATGACAACCCGAACAGGAGGACCGGCTCAGCCTCGGGATATGGTGCCGCCGCACGTGAGCATGTCGCCGCCGCGTTATGTGCCGATTCCACCGGGTCACTTTTCCAACCCCATGGAGAATTTAATCGCAGCTTCAGCGCGCTTAGCGGCTCTTCCTATGGAAGGTGATGATCCGACGACGGTGGAAACCCGGAGGGTCAGATAGCTCCTCCAGACAGCCCTGGCGCAGCAGGAGACCTATTCTTACAACCGGGACAGGATTCATTCAACTCCCCCGCCCTGGGTAGCACCACCTCGCCAGAACCGGAGCCCGAATTACAGCAGACGCATGGAGTCGGAAGCTTTGTCAAGCAATGCCCAACGGCATAACCAGCCCGGGGGCTATAACCCGGCGCAGGACCAAGTACGTCAGGAGAATGATCACCCGGAGTATCCAATGACATCGGTTGAGGCGGGAGTAGCCACTAGAACCAGCGGTGTCCCTTGCCTGGTGCCGGCTCTGCGTGATGTACGCCTGCCCAAGGACTTCAAGGGACCTCGAAAGGTACCAAATTACACGGCCGACTTGCAGCCCGGGGCGTGGATCAAGAGTTATGAGATGGCCATGGAGTTGCTGGAAGTCGGTGACGTGGCAATGGCTAAATATTTCACCATGATGTTAGATGGAACAGCCCGGTCATGGCTGAAAGGCTTGCCACCCAATTCCATTGGTTCATGGGGCGAGTTAAAGGCCCGGTTCATCCAGAACTTCAAGGACACCTGTAAACAATCTATGTCGATTGTGGACTTGACCGATTGCAAGCAAGAGGAAGGTGAATCCACCACCCATTGGGTACGCCGAGTCAAGGAGATAATTCTTCCTCCGATAAGATGGACGCCAGATCTGCAGTTCTTATGCTGGAGAAAAATTGTCGTTTTGAGCCGCTGAGGCAGAAACTGGGGCGCCTTAAGCGTGACCTCACATATATGGGTACGCTGATGGCGGCTTTAGTCAAATACGCCGATTCTGATAGTACCAAGGATCCCGCGTCTGACGATGAGAAGACAGGGAAGGGAAAAAGGAACGGCAATGGAAAGGGTCAGCAGCTTAACCCGGGGAATCAAGGCGGCAATAAGCGTAAGGCGGGCGGTAACCCGGAGTTTGTGGCCAATGCCAACGTACGGGGTAACAATCCGAGACGTAAGGGTAAACCGCCTCGATCCGGCGGGTCAGGCCCATCTCTAGAGCAACTACTCAATGAGCCCTGCCCGAGACATGGCACCAGGGAGCGGCCTGCCACACATCTATGGAAGGATTGCGCCATCATGAAGGCGTTTAAAAATTCCAACACCTTCGACGGCGGTCAAGGATCTGGTGGCGGCTCAGGGGCCGGCGGTTTTCATGGCCCGAGCGGCGGTTCAAATTCCGGTTTTCAGGGGCACCCAGGTGGTAACAGTCAGCAGCAGTCTGGTCAAGGTGGGCAGCAGCAGCAGCAGCAGTCGGGTTATCAAAGCCATCCGAAGCAGTTGAGTGGTGGACAATATCACGTGTTTACCACTAGCTTGTGCAAACGTGACCAGAAGGTTCATAAGAGGGCTGTGAATTCCGTTGAACCGGCAATTCCTCGTTATTTAAGGTGGTCAGAGCAGCCCATCATATGGAGCAGGGAGGATCATCCTCCGCGGGTCGATAACCCGGGTCAGTTGGCTTTGGTAGTGGCGCCTCAGGTTGGTGGGTATAAGTTCACCAAGGTGCTCATGGATGGGGGTAGTAGCATCAACACCCTTTTCTACGAGACCTTTCAGCGCATGGGGTTGACTGATAAAAATCTGAGAACATCCAACACTGTTTTCCATGGAGTTGTCCCTGGTAAGTCGGCTTATCCACTTGGCAGGTTTGAGCTGGAGGTGGCTTTTGGAGACGAACATGACTCCCGAGCTGAGAAGTTGATGTTTGAAGTGGTCAAGATCAGGAGCTCATACCACGTTTTGTTTGGACGGCCGGCTTATGCTAAGTTTATGGCCCGGCCATGTTACGTTTATTTACAGCTCAAGATGCCGGGTTACAAGGGCACCATCACTATACATGGCGGTCGTAAGGTAGCATTGGAGTGTGAAGAAGGTGACGCGGCTTATGCTAAGTCGGCCTGCGCAGCAGAGGAGCTCAAATTTTATCAAGATAATGTTGACCCGGCGGATATGACATCCCTGAAGAAGCCAACTACAGAGCATGACCCGGCGTTGAAGTTTAAGTCGGCAGCTGAGACAAAGCTTGTTGACTTTACCCCGGGTGATTCTTCTAAACAGTTCAGCATCAGCAGCAACTTGGATCCCAAATAGGAAAGCGCGCTCATCGAGTTCATCCGTGAGAACCGGGACATCTTTGCATGGAAACCTTCTGACATGCCGGGTGTACCGAGGGAACTCGCTGAGCACACTCTCAATATTGATCCAAAGTTTAAGCCGATCAGGCAGTTTCTTCGCCGTTTTAATGAGGAACGACGGAAAGCTATTGGGGAAGAAGTCGCCCGGCTCTTAGCGGCCGGGTTTATCATTGAAGTTTTTCACCCGGAGTGGTTGGCTAACCCGGTGCTTGTTCTCAAGAAGAACGGAACCTGGCGGATGTGTGTGGACTACACGGATTTAAACAAGGCTTGTCCGGCTGACCCTTTTGCTCTTCCCCGTATTGATCAAATCATTGATGCTACGGCGGGTTGTGAGCATTTGAGTTTTTTGGATGCTTACTCTGGCTATCATCAGATTAAGATGGCAGTTAAGGACAAGGAGAAGACGGCTTTCATCACTCCGTTTGGAGCCTTCTGTTATGTATCTATGCCCAGGCGACTTATCAGCGGTGTGTGCAGAACTGCTTGCATGACCAAATTGGGCGTAATGTCCATGCCTATGTGGATGACATTGTGGTGAAGTCCAGAGAAAATGAGACTTTGATATCTGACCAAAAGGAGACCTTTGATAATCTCCGGGTTTACAAGATGATGCTTAACCCGGCCAAATGTGTGTTTGGCGTTCCTGCGGGCAAGCTCTTGGGTTTTCTGGTGTCCAACAGAGGCATCGAAGCTAACCCGGAGAAGATTAAGGCGATTACCTCCCTGGCTAAACCGGCGTGTATCAATGATTTTCAGCGACTGGCGGGTCGCGTTGCCGCCTTAAGTCGATTCATAAGTCGGCTCGGTGAGAAAGCCCTCCCATTGTATCAGATGATGAAGAAAACTGAAACTTTTGTTTGGGGTGAAACTGCTAATGCTGCTTTTGAAGACTTAAAGAGACAGTTGTCTGAGCCGCCGGTTCTTGCGGCTCCAATTGACAAAGAGCCTTTGCTGTTGTATGTGGCTGCCAATTCACGAGCCGTCAGCGTTGCCATCGTGGTGGAGCGTAAGGAAGCCGGTAAGGAGCATCCGGTTCAACGGCCGGTTTACTACATCAGTGAGGTGCTCATTGAATCCAAGCAAAGGTACCCGCATTGGAAAAAGCTTGTTTATGGGGTGTTCATGGCAAACCGGAAGTTGAAGCAGTATTTTCAAAGCCATCCTATAACTGTGGTAAGTTCTGCCCCTTTGGGAGACATCATTCAGAACAGGGAGGCCACAGGACGAGTCGCCAAGTGGGCTATTGAGCTTGGGCCTCATTGCTTGAAATACATGCCCCGGACGGCTATTAAGTCTCAGCCTCTCAGGCCTTGGTGGACTTCATCAATGATTGGACAGAGTTGCAAGCCCCTGAGGAGAAGCCAGATAACACATACTGGACTATTCACTTTGACGGGTCCAGGCAGCTAGAAGGCTCGGGGGCTGGAGTGGTGTTAACTTCCCCTTGAGGTGACAAATTTTGTTATGTACTCCGGCTTATGTTTCCATGTACTAACAATGCAGCTGAATATGAGGCATTACTCCATGGTCTCCGGATGGCTAAGGAGATGAACTTAAGCCGGGTACGATGCTTGGGCGACTCAGATTTGGTGGCTCAGCAAGTGTCAGGCAAGTGGGATTCCAAGGACCCCCTCATGGCGGCTTATCGTCGTGAGGTAGATGCGGTGGCTGGTCACTTCACGGGTTATCAAGTGGAGCACATTGATCGAAGGAAGAATGAGGCGGCTGATGCTTTAAGCCGGTTGGGATCCCAACATAAGCCGGTGCCGCCCAACACCTTTCTTGATGTGTTACATAACCCTTCTGTCAAGGTGCCTACCGAGGAAGATTTAGCAGTGCCAGACCCGAAGGCACAGCTAGTGGCGGCTCTTCATGTTATCCCGGATTGGACGGTGCCTTACTTGGCTTATATGACCCGGGGTGAATTACTGGAGAATGAGACATTGGCGAGAAAAATTGTTAGGCGCTCCAAATCCATGACGATTGTTAACGGCGAGTTACATCACCTCAGCGTCACCGGGGCGTTTCAACGCTGCGTATCACCTACAGAAGGCCAAGAAATACTCCGTGAGATCCATGAAGGAGATTGTGGCCATCATGTCGGGTCAAAATCCCTCGTAGCCAAGGCTTTTCGTCATGGTTTCTATTGGTTGACGGCTCACGCTGATGCGGAGGATCTGGTCAGTAAATGTGATGGGTGTCAAAAGTTCTCACGACGAGCTCATGTGCCGGCTCAAGAATTGAGGATGATCCCAATAACTTGGCCGTTTGCAGTCTGGGGGCTTGACATGGTTGGACCTTTCAAAAGATCTAAAGACAAAAAGACACATCTACTGGTAGCAGTGGACAAGTTTACAAAGTGGGTTGAGGCAGAGCCGGTCAGTAAATGTGATGTAGCCACGGCGGTTTAGTTCATTAAAAAGGTGATCTTTCGTTTTGGTTTTCCACATAGCATCATAACTGATAATGGCACTAATCTCTCTAAGGGTGCCATGGAAGAGTTCTGTCAAAGAGAACACATCCGGCTTGATGTTTCGGCTGTTGCTCATCCTCAATCCAATGGTCAAGCAGAGAGAGCTAATCAGGAGATCTTGAAAGGTATCAAGCCCCGGCTTTTGGTCCCTTTACAGCAGACTCCGGGTTGTTGGGTGGAGGAGTTACCCTCCGTGTTATGGAGCATCAACACTACGCCTAATAGATCTACGGGATACACACCTTTCTTCATGGTTTATGGAGCAGAGGCGGTCCTACCAAGTGACATCCGGCATGACTCACCTCGTGTGGCGGCTTACGTTGAGGCAGATAACGAACAGGCTCGTCAGGATGCACTTGACTTGTTGGACGAGGAGCGAGACTTGGCAATAGCCCGCTCGGTGATTTACCAGCAAGACCTACGCTGCTATCACAGCCGCTGGGTTAAGAGCAGAACCTTTCAGGAAGGTGACTTGGTGCTCCGGCTCATCCAGGATCAAACTGATATGCACAAGCTATCCCCGCCATGGGAAGGGCCCTTTGTGGTCAGCAAGAATCTGCATAACGGGTCATATTATCTCATCGATATTCGAGAGCACAAGGACTCATTTAAATAGGAGGAAGAGACCTGCCGGCCGTGGAACATAGCTCATCTCCGGCCTTACTATACTTAAGTTACTTTTTTAAGATACTTTTTATAATGTACATATTATATAAAGCAATAAAGCAGGACCTCTGTCCTTTTTTCCCATAAAGAAATGTTTCATGTTTTTCTTTATCAGGTGATGGACACTGCCAACAGGGGACGGATCATATCTGAATCCGTCTTACCCTTTGGTCCGGCTTATGATCATATCTGAATCTAGCCTTGGTCACTTGGGGGCTTCTTGTTCAATCATAGGTCGTATTCGAACCAAAGAGAACATAGCTGTCGATACCCACTTGATCGGCATATTGCCAAACCCACTTGGGGGCTTCCAGATCAAATTTGAATCATAGCTTAACCCCTTTGGGTCTGACGTGGATCGTATTTGAATCAGCATCATTAAACAACTCTTATGTTCACTTGGGGGCTTCCTATTCAAACATAGGTCATATTCGAACCAAAGAGAACATAGCTGTCAATACCCACTTGATCGGCATCACCAAAGCCACTGGGGGCTATATGATCGTATCCGAATCTTAGCTTAACCCCTTTGGAACGGTTTTCTGATCGTATTCGAATCAGGAGCCTGTGAACATTTGCAAGTATGATTATTTTCACTATCATTGAAACCCTCTTGAGGAGATGGTTCTTGATCTTTCCGGTTTTATATTAGTTACTTCAGGTTCTAACAAGTACCAGGTAAAAACTCATATGAGCCGGAGAGGTTATCAAAAAGGGTCGCAGGTATGCTGTTACGATTATGTTTTAACTAATCATGAACCGGCTTATAAATATGATTTTTGATCATGTCCGGGTTATCAATATTCTACAACCCGCTGGTGCAGTGAATCGTCCAGGAAGCCTTGCCTGTTTTACGTGCAGGTTAAAACGGAGCAAGGTGAAAGATCAAGTAAACACTTGATTAACATAAGCAAGATGAATTTAGTACTGGCGGCTTAACAAAAAGCAATAAGTACCATAAGGCATGACATGCATTAAGGAGTTTTTCTATCCTATTACAAGACTCCCCGAGTCTGAATAAGTGAAGCATTGTTCTTTGCAAAGTTATAACCCGGCTGGCGACTCATTCCTCCGGCTGGCTTGATGAGTCCGGATTATCCTTCCCCACCTCTCCTTCGGTTGTTTTGTCCTGGAAGGTGGACGAGGCCCAGTCAATGCCGCTCAAAGCTTCAAATTCAGCTTCATCATCTATTAAACTGGCCGGGTCCACTTCAGGGGCAAAGGTATGCTTACGCGTTGGAGGGATCAGGCTGACTTGGTCATATGGGACATTTGGGATTCTCCGGTTCTCGCTATCATAACGCGGCGAATACTTGGTGAGATCAGTATCCTCTCCAATGAGAGTCGCCAGGGGGCATACGACTTTAACGCAGGCAGTAATGTCATGTTCGCTAAAAGTAGTGCCGTCCTCCTTAAGACTTGGATATCCAAGAGAGGGGCCAGCAAGGTCAAGTTCTGGCCCCCATGCTTTTTCCCGACTCAATGCAGCTACGGCTCTGGCTCTCGCGGATGCCCGCCTTAAATCTTGAATGCGTTGAGGTAGCACCGAGAGATGTCTCAACATGTCTTGCAGGAACCGGGGAGAGGTATTTGATAAGGCCACATTGGTCAATGCACGCTGTGACCCGGAGTACAGCTGCTCTACCAAGGTATACACTACCTTAAGCTTGACCAGCATATTTTCCTTCAGATTGGTACTCCTGGGGCCTGCATATTCACAGGTATAACAGTAAGCCGGAGGCAACTATTATGATAACTCTTCAAGGATTACAATAGTTACGGGCGGCTTACCAAAGATAGCTGAGACCATTTGGGATATGTGCCTCTTTAAGTCAGACAGCTCATTTGTTGCCTCGGCAAGAGATGCTTCCGCTGTTTCAGCCCGAGTCACCAGTGAAGACCTCTCATCAACCCAAGCCTTCTTTTCCGATTCAAAATTTTTCTTCAGCTTCTCTTGTTCAGAGACACTGGATTCAAACTTGGAATTGGCTTTCTGAGCTTCGAGTTCTTGGGTTTTCAACTGGCTCTTCAGATCAGCAATCTCCGCCTCAAATTGACTTATGGTGGCCTGCATTGACATCAGGTTATGGTAAGAATCTTGGTAAGACAACATTTAAGTCCCAAGCATTTTACAAGTAAAGATACTTGGCACTTGGGGGCTAATGTATGTTTAAAGAATTTTTAATCTATTTTACCAAGTCACACATATTACGTCTCAAGCACTTTGCAAGTAAAGGTACTTGACACTTGGGGGCTAATGTGTAACCCAAATTTAAAGTTTCATGCTACCTCCGGGTTAAACATATTCAATTTAAGCCGGACAAAACTACTAGAAAGCAGATAATTAAGTCTACAACATATTCTTTTATAAGCCATAGACTTGGGGGCTGGTACACTAAGTAAGATTCAGAGTAAAAGCTTAAACTTTACCTCAGATTTATGCTGTATTTGCTTCACCATGTCAATTTCCAGGTCACGACTACTGTGTACTTGGTTCAGATAGCCCGAGACTATATCACCAATAATTAGGTGAGAGTAATTGGTGATGTCTTGTTTGGACTTCCGGCGCTGGGCAAACTCCTCCTTGGCGGTGCATTCGGCAAGGGCAGTAGGCCGGCCCGGTTCAACGTATTGGCTCTTCACAATTTCAACCTCCGGGTCAGCCGTCCTGGCTGGGTTAGGGATTTCCGGGTCATCCGAGTTGTGAATCACGTCCTCTGCAGGCGGGTCAGAAGTTGGCTCTGGAATGTCGGGTTGCGGTTCAGCGGTGGTGATGAGTGGAGCTGTCTGGAATGGATGAGTCAAGCACCGGTTCAGTAACCACCGGGTCTTGGGACGGCTTATTCTTTTTGGCCCTCTTGCTGGGCTTTACTTGCAAGCTGTCAAACAAAGTGGAAAGATAAGTATCAAAGTATAAGTATGGATAAACTCAAAGTAGGAAAGGTTATATTACCTGGGAGCCGTTTTGAAAGCTGGCATGTTCGATTGCATCGATTCATCAGAAGAAGGGGAGGTATCCTGATAGTTGGAGTCAGATGAATTGAGAGGTTGGCGAATCAAACCCATCAAGGGTAAAACAAAATGTAAGTCGGAGATAACCTCGGTCCGACGCTTCCTGGTTACGTCGGGTAAGCCGAAGGAAAGCTCTGCGTCCTGGTTGGCCCGAGTCTGCCGCCGATTTTCAAGCTGCTGTTGCTTCAAAAGAAATTGAGGATCTTGGTAAGCGAGAGGGTGTGAAAACCTTACTTTCCGGGTCACCCTTCGGATTCTTTGCGTTGGCAAAGGCTCTGAGTCGGAGGAAATTATAGTTACCTCTTCGCCAGCTGCTTGACTGTTCCCAGTATCCTCCTGAAAGGATCAAATGTCAGTAAGGTAACGGCAAAGGAGTTAAAGAAAATCAAAAAGATTACCTCTTCCTCCTGAAGAAGAGTCGTCCAATTTAAGCATATCAGAGGCGCTGGGTTTCTTCTTTTTAGAGGTACCCGTCCTGGCGGCTTTCCTTTCGGTCTTCTTGGCCGCCCGAGCCAGTTTTGCAGCCTCATGGTCATACTTGACCTTCCAGAAGTTGTCATCGGCCTGTGGAAAAAGACAAAGAATCATAAGTACCAGAAGGTAACATATTAAAGAGTATTTGTGAAGACTAGTAACTTACTGCAGGAGCCGGATTCTTCTTGCAGAAGGGAAGCAAACTGAAAGTATTACTGGTTACAGTGCCTTCCTTCAATAGCGATTGGACTGTAGCATCTACCACATCGTCTGGTAAGTCCTCAGGACTATGACGCATTGAGTCGTCCTTTTAGCATGTGTAAGTACACATTAAGACGGAGCGGCGGCTTAATGGTAGTATCCGCCAGGTGACCCAGACCCGGACCAAATCAATGCCAGTTAACCCGTTGCCTAAAAGGGCCTTGATCTTTCTGATGGTGGGGTTAAGAGGCAGGCGCTCAACAGCAGTTGACTTGTCCGCCAGATGATGATTGGACTCAAGACGCAGGGCACGAAAGCCGGGCAGAGGCTTCTCGTTAGCCGGAGAGGAGTCTTGACAGTAGAACCACGTCTGGTTCCAGTATTTTGGGTGACTCAGCAGCTCAGCGTAAGGAAAAAGGTAGTCTCTCCGCCGCTGGATTGAGATGCTGCCAAGTTCAAGACTAGGCCCGTTGGCGCACTCATTCTGCCGGTTCAAGTAAAAAAGCTCTCTGAATAGCAGCAGACTTGGTTCCTCTCCTAAGTATACCTCGCAGATGACATGGAAATTACACAGATTGGACACGGAATTGGGCCCAATGTCTTGAGGCCTCAGGTCAAAGAAATCCAGAACTTCCCTAAAGAATTTTGAGTCAAGAGGGGCAAATCCCTGGTTCATATGGTCTGTGAAAACTACTACCTCCCCATCTTTGGGTTGAGGTATCTCTTCAGACGGGTGAGGGGCACGATAGGACATGACCTCCTTTTTCGGCAGATGGCCAGACGTTACAAACTCGGCAAGTTTGCTTTTGGTTACTGTGGATGGAACCCAGTTGCAAGTCACAGGGGCCTTGGCCGCCTTAGGAGCCATCTACGACAAAGTAAGAAAGTTCCGGTTCAAATTTAACCCGGGGAAAATATTCAAATTTATTTAAAATAGTGGCTTAAGCAAGGGGCCTAATGATATAAGGGTAATTGTGCGGTAAAGTTTAAGCCGCTATCAGGATCAACAGTCATTCAAGGATTATTTAAACCGGACACCCAGACAGTGGTGATAAAAATAAGCTTTCCAGAAGAAGCTTTCCGGGTGATAGAAACAAGTTTCACGGACAACAGCTCTTATTATGGATCAAACTATTGTTCTAAAAGAGAAAAGTTCTAGACCTAAAAACAGGGCAGAGAAGTTCATGCATTCAAAGGAGGTTTCCAAATAAGAGAAATGGGATCTATTTCCACGCAAGATCAACACAAACAACTACCGCAGCGGTTCTGCACGGTTTTTACAATCTAAACAGGCTGTGGAGGTGCAAACTAGCAAGGATTCGCATCGGGCGGTGATGAAACCGATGAACTTGGCAGAGCTTCAAGATAGATCTAAGAAAGGGGAAAAAGGAACCCACGAATGAGGATGAACTGCGGAGGCTCGCCGTCGATCTCTGGTGGCAGTCAGGTCGATGCAGCGGCCTGAGTCGATGAAGACGAAGGAGTCGATGGTAACGGCGGCGGAGCTTGAGAGGCAGAGAAGAGAGGAAGAAGACGACTGAAAGGGTAAAAAGGAAAAGACCCAAGTCGTGGCTATTTATAAGGAGAAGATGACTGAGACGGCGTGGGAAACGAGGAGATAACAATTATTATCCAGCGGCCCCGACGCCTCGATTTTCGGAGTAGTCAGTAAAGAAGAGATCTGTTGAAGGATTCGGTGGAATAAAAAATGAGTTAAAGGAAAGAATGACGTCACGCCGAGTTAAGACGGACCCAGGAGATGACGTCATGGCGGGTTAACAAAAACCTTCTATATAGTCAGAAGACTGAAGATTTAATTCTTTAAAAATATTTTTTAGACTGGCATGAACAGGTTCAAATCAATCTGCGGCCTAATGTTGGGGATATGACTATTTGTGTAAGCCGCCCAGGAGGAGCCGGGTTACGCAAAGAGTACTCATCAGAGGAAGCCCAAGACCAAGCATGAAGATGGCGGTTCAATAAAGAGCTTAAAGCCCACGGGCGGCTTAAGCCCATTGTAGTAAACCGCCATGATGGCATGACTTGTAATGTAAGGTAGATTTAACTAGTCACCGAGCCGGACTCTGTTTAAAGCCGGCCGGGACTCTGTAAGCCGCAGGGGGCAGCCCGTGTATATAAGGGGACGACCTGCGGGCGAGTTAGGGCAACCAACAACTCATCGAGAGCCGGGCATAGCGTATCTCGCTCCCTGGTTATCGAAACATCAATACCAACCCAACTAGACGTAGGCCTTACCTTCACCGTAAGGGGCCGAACTAGTATAAACTCTCTCGTGTCCCTTGTCCCGATTTAACCCCTTCAAGCTTCCTAGTTGCGATGGCTCCACAACTAAGTCCTTTCATGAGGACATCTGACGTGACTATTCTACGACACCTACTCCTCACATTGACATCAATTGATGGGCATCTCCATAGCCCGTTGATTAGCCGCGTCAATGTGAGACTTTCTCCTTTTTTGTCTTCTCCACATAACCCGCACCATCATATTCTATTCCACCTATAGTGCTATATCCATGGCTCACTCTCATGTATTGCGTGAAAGTTGAAAAGCTTGGAGAACGTCAAAAGTATGAAACAGTTGCTTGGCTTGTCATCGGGGTTGTGCAAGATTTGAATATTTTGTGTGATGAAGATGGAGCATAGCCAGACTGTATGATTTTGTAGGGATAACTTTCTTTGGTCATGTTGTTTTGAAAAGACATGATTGCTTTATTAGTAACTCGAAGTATTATCGTTTTTATGTCAAATGATAGACTATTGCCTTGAATCACTCGTGTCTTAATATTCATGCCATGATTAGATATATGATCAAGATTATGCTAGGTAGCATTCCACATCAAAAATTATATTTTTTATCATTTACCTACTCGAGGACGAGCAGGAATTAAGCTTGGGGATGCTGATACGTGTCCGTCGTATCTATAATTTTTTATTGTTCCATGCCAATATTATTCAACTTTCATATACTTTTGGCAACTTTTTATACTATTTTTTGGGACTAACATATTGACCCAGTGCCCAGTGTCAGTTCCTGTTTGTTGCATGTTTTATGTTTCGCAGAAACCCATATCAAACGGAGTCCAAACGGGATAAAATGGACGGAGGATTATTTTGGAATATTTGTGATTTTTGGGAGGAAGATCAATGCGAGACGGTGCCTGAGGTGCCCACGAGGGTGGCCCACATGCCCACTTATACTGGGCGCGCCCCTGACCCTCGTGGGCCCCTCTTAAGGCGGTTGCTGCTCTTCTTTGGCCGCAAGAAAGCTAATTTTTGGAAAAAATATCTAGGCGAAAGATTCAACCCAATCGGAGTTACGGATCTCCGGATATAAAAGAAACGGTGAAAGGGCAGGATCTGAGAACGCAGAAACAGAGAGAGACAGAGAGATAGATCCAATCTCGGAGGGGCTCTCGCCCCTCCCATGCCATGGGAGCCAAGTACCAGAGGGGAAACCCTTCTCCCATGTAGGGAGAAGGTCAAGGAAGAAGAAGAAGAAGGGGGGCTCTCTCCCCCTTGCTTCCGGTGGCGCCGGAACGCCACCGGCGGCCATCATCATCACCGCGATCTACACCAACACCTCCGCCATCTTAACCAACATCTCCATCACCTTCCCCCATCTATATTCAGCGGTCCACTCTCCCGCAACCCACTGTATCCTCTACTTGAACATGGTGCTTTATGCTTCATTATCCAATGATGTGTTGCCATCCTATGATGTCTGAGTAGATTTTCGTTGTCCTATCGGTGATTGATGAATTGCTATGATTGGTTTAATTTGCTTGTGGTTATGTTGCTGTCCTATTGTGCCCTCCGTGTCGCGCAAGTGTGAGGGATTCCCGCTGTAGGGTGTTGCAATATGTTCATTATTCGCTTATAGTGTGTTGCTTGAGTGACAGAAGCATAAACCCGAGTAAGGGGGTTGTGGCGTATGGTATAAAGGGGACTTGTTGCTTTAATGCTATGGTTTGGTTTTACCTTAATGATCTTTAGTAGTTATGGATGCTTGCTAGAGTTCCAATCATAAGTGCATATGATCCAAGAAGAGAAAGTATGTTAGATTATGCCTCTCCCACATAAAACTTGCTATCGGTCTAGTAAAGTAGTCAATTGCTTAGGGACAATTTCACAACTCCTACCACCACTTTTTCACACTCGCTATATTTACTTTATTGCTTCTTTATCTAAACAGCCCTAGTTTATATTTACGTGTTCTTTATTATCTTGTAAGTCTATCCAACAACACCTACAAAGTACTTCTAGTTTAATACTTGTTCTAGGTAAAGCGAACGTCAAGCGTGCGTAGAGTCGTATCAGTGGCAGATAGGACTTGAGAGAATATTTGTTCTACCTTTAGCGCCTCGTTGGGTTCGACACTCTTACTTATCGAAAGAGGCTACAATTATCCCCAACACTTGTGGGTTATCAAGAACCAAGGTATCAATCTAGTAGGAGGCTACATGCAAATCCCTCGTACCTACACAAACAAATAAGAACCTTGCAACCAGTGCGATAAAGGGGTTGTCAATCTCTTCACGACCACTTGCAAAAGTGAGACCTCATAGAGATAATAATAAGATAAATATTTTTGGTATTTTTATGATATAGATTGGAAAGTAAAGATTGCAAAATAAAATAGATCGGAAACTTATATGATGGAAAATAGACCCGGGGGCCATAGGTTTCACTAGTGGCTTATCTCAAGATAGCATAAGTATTACGGTGGGTAAACAAATTACTGTCGAGCAATTGATAGAAAAGTTCATAGTTATGAGAATATCTAGGCATGATCATCTATATAGGCATCACATCTGCGACAAGTAGATTGAAACAATTCTACATCTACAACTATTACTCCACACATACCGCTATCCAGCATGCATCTAGAGTATTAAGTTCATAAGAGCAGAGTAACGCATTAGGCAAGATGACATGATGTAGAGGGACAAACTCAAGCAATATGATATAAACCCCATCTTTTTATCCTCGATGGCAACAATACAATACGTGCCTTGCTGCCCCTGCTGTCACTAGGAAAGGTCACAACAAGATTGAACCCAAAGCTAAGCACTTCTCCCATTGCAAGAAAGATCAATCTAGTAGGCTAAACCAAACTGATAATTTGAAGAGAATTGCAAAGATAACCAATCATACGTAAAAGAATTCAGAGGAGATTCAAATATTGTTCATAGATAATCTTGATCATAAACCCACAATTCATCGGATCTTGACAAACACACAGCAAAAAGAATTACATCGAATAGATCAAGAAGATCGAGGAGAACTTTGTATTGAGATCCAAAGAGAGAGAAGAAGCCATCTAGCTAAGAACTATGGACCCAAAGGTCTGTGGTAAACTACTCACGCTTCATCGGATAGGCTATGATGTTGATGTAGAAGCCCTCCGTGATCGATTCCCCCTCCAGCGGAGTGCCGGAAAAGGCCCCAAGATGGGATCTCACGGGTACAGAAGATTGCGGCGGTGGAAATAGGGTTTCGTGGTGCTCCTGGATGTTTTCAGGGTATATGAGTATATATAGGCGAAGGAAGTCGGTCAGGGGAGCCACGAGGGGCCCATGAGAGTGGGGGGCGCGCCTACCCCCCTGGGCGCGCCTCCCTGCCTCGTGGCCGCCTCGTTTCTTTCTTGACGTCCAGTCCAAGTCTCCTAAATTGCGTTTGTTCCAAAAATAACTCTCCCGAAGGTTTCATTCTGTTTGGAATCCGTTTGATATTCCTTTTCTGCGAAACACTGAAATAGGCAAAAAAAACAGCAATTTGGCTGGGCCTCCGGTTAATAGGTTAGTCCCAAAAATAATATAAAAGTGTGTAGTAAAGCCCATTAAACATCCAAAATAGGTAATATAATAGCGTGGAACAATAAAAAGTTATAGATACGTTGGAGACGTATCACCCTCCAAGTGAGAAGTACAGATATCATATATATTATTAGCAATAGATTCAAGTATCATTTGCTCTACCCGAATCTCATCCACATTCAACTTGTTATTATCAACAAGCAGTGCTTGAGACCCACCCAGGTTTTCTCTCTCACAAGCCTCTTTGGCAATGGAGTCAATCAAGAGAGTATCATCTTTAGTTCCATCTGATTCCTCATGCCCCTCTTCAATACTGTCACTGGGATCATCTTTCCCACAGGTATTGCTCATATAAGTCCATCCATCTTTGTCTTTCTCAGTATTTTGAGGAGTAGCTCGAGCAGATTGCTTCCCATGGGATGAGTTTCTTTTTGCCGACTCAACCTGGGTCACACTGCTCGATCTCTCTGGATCTCTGACCAAAACTTTCTCAATATCATAGTAAAAATCAAAAAAGTGTGTTCCCAGGATAGCTTCGGCCACACCAGGTAGCTCATCCACATTACGACATCCCAGCCGGACCCGCACATATTCAGGTTTGTGCAGGGTGTCCATGTCAATTTCAAGTGGAACACCAACCAAAGATGAGACAAAAGCCACATTTCTTTCATTTCTTCGTTCCAAAGGAACGTTAGCCACTCTCACCCAAGCAACTTCCATCACCCCTTTTGCTCCCACATTGGCAGACCAGGGGACAATCTTAACCACTACTCCACAAGATTTTAGGGCCATTCTGTCATTGTAACAGGCCTTTTTCACATCTCTCTAATTGGGGAACCACATAACATAAGTATTAGGGCCTATAGGGCGGGCAATACAGTGCCACTTAGTCCCAATATAATCAGAGCATGCATATTCAAGCTCCTTCACACTAGCCTCTCCCTCAATCACAGTAATCACCACACTAGTGGCTCGCTCCTTCAGCTGCTTAGCAGTACACAAATCTGGTATGTAAAAGAAGCCTGGCCCTTGCCCTGGAAGGCACACATAGGAGCTACGCATTCCCAGGGCAGAAACATAGTGCAAATCGAAGCCAGGTGCCACATCTTACTGTATCTCTCACAAAAAGCTTGCGGGCAACTAGCAGGAGTATGACTAGTAGCTTTGTAGATCAGACAAGGATCATAGTTTTGGTTGGGGGCACCTGAGTAGATGATTCAGCCCGCTGAGCGGCGTCGGGGATCTGCTTCTTCCTAGAAGCGTTGTCGATGTCGGATCCAGGGGTTAGGGTTTGGGTGCTTCTCCACCCACATCCCCCCAGATCTTGCCCGCTTGGCCCGTTCCTCCATGTCGTCCCAGCGCGTGGTGTCGTCCGAGGCCGATGCCGCCTGCTTGTTCGTGGAGAGGTCGTCCTCGTCCGCCTCCCTGGACCACGAGAAGCGGCCCTGACGATGGCCCCAATCGAAACGACCGGCACCGCGCCCAAATCGCCCAGATCCGAAGCCTTCCCGCCGATTTCTATGGAAGAAACGGCCCCCACGTTCCTCCATCGTCACCAGAGCACTCGGCTTGGAAGCCACCACCGCCGCAAAGGATCTGCAATCCACTCCAACTTTCCCCTCCCACCACAGAAAAGAGGAAGGAATTTTGGATCTAGGGTTTTGCGGCGCCTCCCAAAAGTGAGAGAACGCGGCGTCTAGGTCACGGGTAGAGGCGGGGTGGGCTCTTATACCTGCCGCGCGGCTTGCCTCCCCGCCATGGCAACCGAGATCTTCGTCCACGTGTCGCGCATCCATGGCGGGCGCCTCGAACGCGCCTGGATGTGGCCCAAGGATGCCCTGGCCCCGCTGCCACGCCCTTGCGGTGTACCTCGGTACACCATCCGCACCATCACGCGAACGAATCTGACTTAGTGCCGCCGTGTGTCCCACCGGAATCCAGTCCCGCACCCTGGCTATGTGGCATGGGAACGAGGTAGCCTGACCGATGTCGAGCCGCTCCCCGTCCCGGAGATAGCGTGCATCGACCGTCACCCCCCTCTCATCGATTAGGGGGATCCGAAACGTGCCGTGCCGGAGTAAGGAGAGCGTGCGGGCCGACGTGAGATCAGCCGCGTAGGAGACGAGCCAGCGGACGTCGCTCGCCATCCCCTCCTGGTGTTCAATTGAAACACATTTTAAGAAACCAAGAGCACGTGCTCCCATGTGCCAAAACGCCACTCTCAAACAAAAGCCCTAATCGATAAAAAAAGGCGTAGAAATGAAGGGAACCCTTTGTCACGACCGTGGAGTGGACGGCGTCACCGGCGGCGAGGTAGCTACGGCAAGGAGCTGGGTAGAGTCCACGACGGGAAACAGAGGGGAAAAGAGAGTTCGGGAAGGATAAGAGCAGAGAGAGAGAGAGAGAGAGAGAGAGAGAGAGAGAGAGAGAGACGAGAGGCTCAGAATGATTCAATATTTCAAAACTTAGTCATCTACAGCGACTTCGCTTGCTTATATACCGCAAGTCCCACATGCACACCGACCCGGCCCAAGGCCCACGCCATACCTTGCAGCCCACTTGACTTGTTCAATTCTTCCCGCTTATGCCACTGCTCGTGCGCCTCTTCTTGCGCCAGCCTGCTCCTCCTGACCCCAGCGCCATCGCTTCCGCACTTACAGTACCCGCCCCTGAAGAACCAGCATGTCCCCATGCTGGTGCATCTGGAAACATTTGCTTTAGCACATCATAGTCCTCCCAGGTGGCCGAACTTGTCGGTATCTGCGCCCACTTAATCAGCACTTGTAGCTGAGAGGTGTTGCCCTTTTTGACCAGCCGGCGATCAAGAACTTCTTCAGGTATCACACCAGGAGCAGAAAGATCGATCGGCACTGGTAATGATGCAAACACTGGTGTATGATCAGGTATATAGCCTTTTAGCTGGGATACATGGAAAATTGGGTGTATCTGACTGCCTCTTGGCAACTCTAACCGATACGCTGCTGCTCCAACCCTCTCGATAACTTTGTAAGGTCCAAAATACTTCAGTGCAAGCTTGCGACAAGGACGATTCACCACTGTGGATTGAGCATAGGGTTGTAACCTCAAGTACACCATTTCTCCAGTAGAAAACTCCCTCTCTGAGCGTTTTTTGTCAGCATAGTGCTTGTATTTGCACTGAGCTCGAGCAAGGTGTTCTTTCAGTGCTGCTGTATGATGAGTGTGAGTGGCGAGCCATGTATTCACATCTGGATTTAGAGAAGTGGGATGTCCACTCAGCTGTCCCAAATTAGGGTCATGGCCATACAAAGCCTTGTAAGGTGTGCACCCCAGAGAAGAGTGGTATGCAGTGTTGTACCAAAACTCTGCCTGAGGAAGCCATATTGCCCATTTAGCTGGAAATTCATGTACTGCACACCTTAAATACATCTCCAGACATTGGTTAACTCGCTCTGTTTGCCCATTTGTCTGAGGGTGATAGGTTGTGCTCATTTGCAGCTCAGTTCCCCATGTTCTGAAGAGCTCCTTCCAAAAGGCACTGGTAAATATTTTGTCTCTGTCAGACACAATATTCAGTGGCAGTCCATGCAGTTTAACTATGTTGTTCAGAAAGGCTTTAGCAACAGAGGCTGCTGTAAATGGATGCTTCAAAGGAATAAAGTGGCCCACTTTGGTGAAACGATCTACCACCACTAGTATAGCCGAGAATCCATCAGATTTGGGAAGACCTTCCACAAAATCCATACTTATAGACTGCCATGGGCTATCAGGCACTGGCAAAGGCTGCAACAGACCTGGCACTTTGCATAACTCATGCTTTGCTTGCTGACAAATGCCACACTGTTTCACAAAATTTTCCACATCAGCCTTAAGTGTTGGCCAACTGAACAACAGTTTCACTCTGTGATAAGTGGGCAAAATTCCAGAATGACCACCTACAGGAGTGGAGTGAAACGCCTGAATGAGCTTGGTTTGTAACCCAGAGTTTGCTCCCACCCAGATCTTATGATCTTGTTTCAATAGCCCTTCCTGCAAAGTAAACCTAGGACAAGCCTTGGGATCTACAACAAGCTTCTGTAACATTGAAGTGGCCACTGGATCTATAGCATATGAGTTGAGGATCTCCTGTATCCACACAGGTTTGCTTGTTGACACACTTTTAGCAGCAAACAGGTGTGCCACTCTTGATAAGGCATCAGCAGCAGTATTTTCCACCCCTTTTCTGTATTGAATAGTAAACTGCAGCCCCACAAGTTTAGTCATGGCCTTTCTCTGCAAATCAGATGTTAGGTTTTGATCCTCCAAATGGCACAAGCTTTGATGGTCTGTTTTTATGACAAAAGGTGCTCTCACCAAGTAAGACCTCCACCTGTCAATTGCCATCATAATAGCTAAAAATTCCTTCTCATAAATGGATTTCTTCTGACTGTTTATTCCCAAAGCCTTGCTATAATATGCCACAGGGTGCCCTTCCTGGGACAATACTGCTCCTACCCCTGTGTTACATGCATCAGTTTCCACAGTAAATGTCTTCTCAAAATTGGGCAGAGCCAACACTGGAGTGTCACTCATAGCCTGCTTGAGTAGTTGAAATGCTTGATGGGCTGTCTCAGACCAAGCAAAGGCTTGTTTCTTCAGTAGGGCTGTCAGAGGTTTTGCCAATAACCCATTATTTCTGACAAATTTTCTGTAATAGCCAGTCAGCCCCAGGAATCCTCTGAGCTCAGTGACATTTGTGGGAACAGGCCACTGTAGCGTAGCTTCAGTTTTTGCCGGATCTGTAGCCACTCCTTTGTCAGAGATTATGTGACCCAAATATTCCAGAGACTGCTGGGCAAAAGCACATTTGCTTTCCTTCACAAACAACTGTTGTTCTTTGAGTATATCAAATACTGCTTGAAGATGCTGGAGATGATCTTCCAATGTACAACTGAACACTAGTATATCATCCATAAACACTAGCACAAATTTCCTGTTTGCTCCATTAAAAATGAAGTTCATGATACACTGGAAAGTACCAGGTGATGTAGCCAGTCCAAATGGCATAACTCTGAATTGAAATTGCCCATGATGTGTTTTAAATGCTGTTTTAAATTCATCTTCTTCCTTCATCCTGATCTGGTGGTATCCATCTCTCAAGTCCAACTTGGAAAACCTCTTAGCACCTCCTAACTCATCCAGAATTTCATCAATGACTGGCATAGGAAATTTGTTTTTGACTGTTACAGCATTCAGTCGTCGGTAGTCCACACAAAATCTCCAAGTGCCATCTTTTTTCTTGACCAACAGGACAGGAGCAGCAAAAGGACTCATGCTGGGTGTGATCAGACCACTGTCCAACATCTCCTTCACTTGTCTTTCGATCTCATCTTTCTGTAGAGGAGAGTACCTGTATGGCCTGCAGTTAACAGGTACAGTGTTTGGTAGTAAGTTGATCGTATGGTCGAATGCCCTGTGAGGAGGTAAACTGGTGGGCTCCTTAAACATTTCCTTGTTTCTACCTAATATTTCCTGAACTTCAGATGGAATTTTGGTTGCAGGTGCCATTACAATTCTGTTCAGGAAGGCAGTAGCCCAAACTTCATTTCCTCTCTCCCATTTCAATAGCTGCTCAGCAGATACCTCAGTAATTTCCATCTGTTTGACAGGCTTAACACCCTGCAATCTTACATTCTGTCCTACATATTGAAACTGAATCCATTTGTCAGCCCAGTGGCATTGCATGACACCCACTGTTCCAGCCAATCCATACCCAGGATAATGTCATGTCCTCCTAAGGGAAGCACCTGCATGGCATTAGTAAAACTGTGCCCTTGCATCCACCAGGTTACTGTAGGAGCTACTTCAGTACACTGAATTGTATGCCCATTTGCCACTCTGTCTTGCATAGGCTGTGGAAGTTTCTCAGTTGGCACTGAAATTTTGCTCAGCAAAGCTTGATCCACAAATGTATGTGTGCTACCTGAGTCCACTAGGATTAATACCACTTTATTTTCTACTAGAGCTCTCAACTGTATTGTCTTAGGATGAGCGGCCCCTGACAAGGTTGTGGCTGAGATGGTGGCGCATTCCTGCTGGTCACCTTGCACCAAGGCATCAAGTACGGCATCCGATATTATCTCATGGGGATCAACCAGTTCAGCTGCTTTAAGTTGAGCTCCTGGAGCCAGAGTCTGATTGCATGTATGACCTGGGGCAAACTTCTCCCCACACTTATAACACAGCCCATTGGCTCTGCGGTATTCCTTCAGCTGCTTGGCTTTCCAAAGTTCTCCCGTGGCCAGACTTGGTTTGCTTTCAGGCTAGTATAAGCTGTCTTACTGAAACTTGCTTTTGTGGATTTCTGCTGCAGTAGTAATCCCTCCTGCACAGATGCATACAAGGCTGCCAATTGGACACTGGGTGGAATTTGCAACTCCACCGCTGATCTGAGTTCCTCCTTGAGGCCCATGATAAACCTGGTCACCAGGAATGTATCACTGATGGTCGGTTCATACAACTTGACCGTATACACCAACTGTAAGAACTGCTGCTTGTACTCCTCTACCGTAGCTGACTGTTTGAGTAACATCAGGTCCTTCATCTTCTGACCATACACATTCACATCAAACTCCAGCAGAATTGCTGCACAGAATTGGTCCCAAGTGTGCAGAACACCTGTTTGCTTAAATGTCTGGTACCAGTGAGCGGCGTTATCTGTCAGATAGAGCGAGGCCGATGTAACCTTGAAGCTGTCAGGGATATTGTACAACCTGAAGAATGCCTCACACTTATCCAGCCAAATTCGCACATCAGATCCATCAAACCTAGGGAAATCCATCTTAGGCATCCAGGGCCGCTTCGAGATGTGCTCCTCTTCGACCGGAAGCACAGGTGGAGGGAAACCAACGGGTTTGATCGGTACCTGAATAGGACGCGGCGAAGCACGATTTGCGCCACCAGGGCCAGCCCCCAGTATGCCATCGGACACCTCTGAAGCCGTTGGCGACGAACTCTCGCCCAGCGTGTGCTGCTTCCCCGACTGAACCGCATGGAATTGGGTCTGCTGAACTTGTCCCAGAGTGTCGCAGGATAGGTCAACCTTGACCTGAACCTAATCCAGCCGCGTGGACTGCTCGGAAATCTTCGCGTCCAGGGCTTCGAGTTGCGCGCAGATGCCCTCCACCACCTCCCACTTGTTCTGAGCCGCGCGCAGCTCCGCGAACTCCTTGAGCATCCGCTCCTGGAACGCCTCCATCTCGTCCGCGATGAATCGCGTCTGCTGGATGGGTTTGAAGGTCGTCGTCGTCGCTGATTTCCCTGAATCAACCCACCTCAGGTCAGGGATTACGCAGATCGAACCCTAGGGTGATCCGCCACCGTCGCCTCGGATTTGCTGGGTACGAGACGGGAAAAAAATTTGCGCGGCGCGGAGCGGCGGAGAGGATCGACTGCTCTGAATACCAGACTGTCACGACCGTGGAGTGGACGGCGTCGCCGGCGGCGAGGTAGCTACGGCAAGGAGCTGGGTAGAGTCCACGACGAGAAATAGAGGGGAAAAGAGAGTTCGGGAAGGATAAGAGCAGAGCGAGAGAGAGAGAGAGAGAGAGAGAGAGAGAGAGAGAGAGAGACGAGAGGCTCAGAATGATTCAATATTTCAAAACTTAGTCATCTACAGCGACTCCGCTTGCTTATATACCACAAGTCCCACACGCACACGGACCCGGGCCAAGGCCCACGCCATACCACGCAGCCCACTTGACTTGTTCAATTCTTCCCGCTTATGCCACTGCTCGTGCGCCTCTTCTTGCGCCAGCCTGCTCCTCCTGACCCCAGCGCCATCGCTTCCGCACTTACACCCTTTCACCGGTAAAGGCCGGGTTCCATCCCTGCCTTCATGGCCCTAAGGTTACAAGGGACGAGTCAGACCTCCAGCGGCGCTAGCGTGAGGCAAGGAAGCTCTAATCCTCGAAGTGTCGCAACAGGCACTAGGCGCTACTTGCACGATTTAATAATTCTAAACCTATGGGCTATCTACGGAGGTTTTACGGACCTTCTTATAAATATTCTCCTCCTGATTTCTAGACAATCATAAACATCCCAGCTCAGCCTCTCCCTATGTGTAGCATTTCCCTGCAAGAAGCGATCACCAATAAACAGGGTACCTCGCCACCTCGGTATGCAATTCAGTCATTCACCCACGGAACGATAGCTAGGCGGCGGTCTCGGATATAGAAATTCCAATATGTTCCAACTGCAACCGGGTACATGATCTTCTGAAAGAAAAGGCTGCAGCATACTCCCTCCGTTTCTAAATATAAGTGTTTGTAGAGATTCCATTATAAACTAGATACGGATGTATATAGATGCATTTTAAGTATGATTCATTCATTTTACTCCGTATATAGTCCACCCAATGGAATCTCTATAAAAACTTACATTTAGGAACGGAAGGAGTATATTTTAAATTTGTTTACGTGAAACATGTACTCTCTCTCTCATGGGATATATCGTACGAATTTGCTAACATCTACTCCCTCCGTTCCTAAATACTTGTCTTTCTAGAGATTTCAACAAGTGACTACATACGGCTCAAAATGAGTGAATCTACGCTTTAAAATATGTCTACATACATCCGTATGTTGAGTCCATTTGAAATGCCTAGAAAGACAAGTATCTGGGAACGGAGGGAGTAGATGAGAAAGTCTCATCCAACTCCTACACTATTTGATTAATTAAACGGAAAAAATATCCCTATGAATCTCCACGTAAAATCCAACGATGTACTCCCTCCGTCTTAAAATGCTTGTCTTAGATTTGTTTAGATACGGATATACCTAATACTAAAACGTGACTTGATACATTCATATTTGGACAAATCTAAGACAAGAATTTTGGGACGAAGGGAGTATGAGTTAAAATGAGACATAGGCAGCTCTCGTTCTGGATGAGAAGTACTCCTCGCTGCGTATGCATGCATGGATTCCTTGAGGGCATGTACAATGGTTCTATCTTAGCAATGCCACGTAGGATAAATGATGAGGTGGAGGAGAGAGAAATCATAAGAGAAGGCTTGTCTTCTCTTAATTAAGAGAAGGCAAGAGATGACCTCTTAGCACAATATGTCTCACCATGTTTTTAGGAATAACTAGTTCTTGAAGATAAGGCTAAGAGATGACCCATTGTAGACATATTTTTTTGTTATCTCTAAATTACATGTAAGATTTAAGATAAGACTATCTTATCGACCATTGTACATGCCCTTAGCGAACGAGGATGCCTGCCTGCATGCATGCCGCACTACCGGGACGGCAGCAGTTGAGCGTACTGCACAGATGTCATCTACGTACTACGCACAGTATGCATGTCTGTACACGTACGCCTGCGTGCCCTGTGCGTGCGCCGGCAACTCTGCTCCGCCCACAGAAAGGCGTCGAGAGGAGGGCCGTTGGGTGTCGTTTTCCTTTTCTGATTTTCTCGCAATTCGTGGCTTGCAAACCCATCTCAACAGGCCGGCCGGCCGCGCGCGTCCGTGCAGTACATCCGTTGTTCTCCATCATCTTCTGCTGGCGCTGCACGTCGTACGTGTGCGTGCACGGAGGGTCACACAGTGATGGTTTGTACAGTACTCCTATGTAACTTGTAACGCTTGTAGCTATCCGCTGTTGCCTACCTCCGCATGGAATCCACACCCACCCAGCCAACCAAACATAGCCAACATGGCGGCCCATCTGTGTGCAAAACGTGCTTGCACACTCTTGGTGACCGAAAGTTGTCTGGACCAAACTCCCTCGTTCTTGATTAGCTGCCTGTTAGCAGACTGCCCCAAGAATGCTTTTGTTGAATAAAAGCTCTCAGATATTTCCCTCAAAAAAAAAAAAAGCCAACCAAACATAGCCCGGCGGTGGTCTCCGACTTTAGAATTGATATACTACTTCCGTCCCAAAATGTATCATAGTATCAAAAAACGTGTATGTTCCAGATGATCGATGTTGTGTCCGAGTTGTCTGAAAGGAAATGTCTCTCGTTTTCCTATCTTACAAAACAAGGCACCCTCTCTTTTCGTGCGACATGGGGTATATATATGCACAAAGTGTCTCTTGTACGCATCGGATAGGAGGAGCAGCTAGCCGGCCGAGACACTTGCACATGCACGGCGATCGATCCGATCGATCCTAGCGTCAGCGTTATATGTATATAGGTCGGTCGGTGTAGCTTTGTCCCAAAGCCACCGGCTGCCGCTTTAGAGGCAGATTTGATGTTGTTTAAGTACTCGATGATCTCAGAAACACTGTGGCGGATTTGATGTTATTTATTCGCGCCACATGCGAGGTGCACGTACGCACGCCGTGGACCAGCTGGCTGCAAGTGCACTGGCGCGCGCGCGGCCGGACTTTGGAGGCCGCAGTGTTAAGACGGACGGATGTAGGATGTTGTGGCTCGTAGCTAGGCCGTAGCGCGTACGACGTACTGTACGTACGTGGCAGTAGCAGTGTAGCGCGTTTTTCCATTTCTTTTTCTGCATCGTGGCAGCGGTGATGAGGCCAGCAGCGTTCGTTTTCGTACGTGCTCTCGTGCCGTCGTCGTGCGTGCGCTAATTGGTAAGACGGCGTATGTGGTGGTCGAGCGTACGCAGTCCTCCGAGAACTCCCGGAGTAGGAGTACCCAATTAAGAAGTCCGCGCGCGTTCCATGCACCCGTGCCTGTGCGGCTGTGCTTGTGCGTGCGCGACCGGGTTGGGCTGGCGACTGGGAGAAGAAACGCGCAGCTAGCTAGCGTCCCGGGCGACGAGGCGGATGCGCGCATCGATCGACGGTGTCCCCGCTCGTGCGCGCGGGCTTTGGGATCTGGCGCTGCAGCGTGGTTGCGTGTTTTTTTTGGGGGAAAGCCTTCATGGCGCACTTTTATTGGCATTTGAACAAAGTTACATCGTTTATCTTTATCTTTACCTAATAATAAAGAGAATTGGGTTTCTGTCGTCCGTCATTAGAATTGCAAGGATGCCAGGGACACATCAGTCAATGTTTCTCTACATACTTTATTTCCTTTTATTTGCGTGGATGCCAGGGCTGGCACCTTGTGTGTACACCATGGCGAGAAGTAGCACCAGTAGGTTGGCTCAGTCCCAATGGAAATTTAACTGTTGTTTTGTATTATTCAACCACAAATGTCTGTCTCTTCCTGATTACCTAACTATGCTTATCCTTTGGTAGGACATTCTCATAGGAGATTGTTTTTTCCTTGTTCTGGTTCAGATATACTAAAGGATGTGTACCTATGAAAAAAGAAGACACTTCAAATTTTGGCAGTAATATGTCCTATGTGCCCTCATGACGTGTATATGTACTCATGATGTAACATTAGATTTTTGGTATGTTCTAATTTTCTTACCCTTGCAGTACCAACTATGTATATGGTACTCTGATACTACTAGCGAAGTGGCTTTTCTTTTAACTGTTTTCTCCCTGGAAGTATTATTTATCTCTGATATTGTGTGATGATCATTGAATAACTTAAATACCTTTTCAGTAATGACTCTCGATAAAGACGGAGCAGATAACATAATCTTGATGAAGTCATCTCAATGGAGATGGGACAGTGTTGCACAAGTGGATGTATTGGGTTGGGGCAATAGAAAAAAAATCTTGCTTGGTTCTTGTATTCTCTTTCTGATGTATTTTTGTGTATTATCGACATGGAATAAACGATACCTCTCAATTAAGCTTGAACTTCTATACGTTCCATAACATGGTTGGCTATTGCTATCTTATACATTATGTTTCATTTTTCCACAATTATGCACCCATAATTTGTGTTTGTATTGCTTTTATAACTTGTTTATTCATTTATGTCATATATTCCTACTCATAGTCTGTTCTATGAGAAATTATTTATATTTTTAATAGCTTTCCATGGATAATGAACTGTGCATGGTGGCTTTGTTAATCTTCAAGCATTATTACATATTAGTGATCTTGGATGCATGTTTTTCATGGTTTACTTTTGTGTACGTGACTGGGAGTAGGTGTTTTCTTAGAAAATAAAATTGATGCCTCATCATTTGGTCTGCTCATTATATTATTTTTGTGTTCGTGAAGACGTGCATTGCACGTGCAAGCTTACTAGTAATAAAGAGAATTGGGTTTTTGTCGTCCGTCATTAGAATTGCCCTCAAAGTTAGCACAAATTACCCACTCTGCCATCCGTAAGTAAAACGATTCAGGTTATTTCAAAATCGCCGCCGTGTTTGGTTCTTAAAGGATGATACGCTCATGTAACACAAAAATAGAGCTAGCCTGATGGCTGAGGCGTTGGTCTACCGCATAGGCGACCACGGCTCAATCCTTGCTTCCCCCACCCCCTTTCCCCCCTTTTTTCTCAATACGAAGCGCCCCTCCTCCTCTCGTTCGCCCTAATGGGCCGGCCCATGGGTGGCGCCGCCTGTTTTCTATTTTGCTTTTTACCTTTTCATTTTTATTTTTTATTTTCCTTCTTTCAGTTAATTCGAGATTTTCAAATGAACCAAATTTAAAAATGATGTGAGCTTTAAAAATATATTGAGAAATCGTAAACTCTTTATGAATTCAGAAAATATTTCAAAATCATAGAATGTTTATGATTTTTAAAAAAATCGACTATGTTATAAAAATATTCACAAATCACAATAAATGTTCATGAAATAAAAAAAATGGTCATAATTTTTAAAAAATAATCCAGTATTGAAAACATGTTCTAGTAATAGAAAAAAGGTACATGAATATAGAAAATATTCCAAAATTAAAACATATCTGTAAATAATGAACAAAACGAATCATCGCTTGCGTAGAAGTTTTATTAGGGGATCCATGGAGGTTGTTTTATGATTTTATTTAGTGCCTTGCGTCGGGTTAAAAAATGGTCTTCATGGTTCATACAACGCTGAGCTCAAAACAATTGACGCATCTTCCTGTAGGTTAGTTTTTGTAAGCTATGCGAAAATGATAAATGTCTATTTTGCCTTCATATATATCTATATTTATTCTGGTACCACCATACTGGTTATGATAAACACCGCTACGCTAGGTCAAGACGAGGCACATCATTCATCACTCTAGCTCAGGCAGGATCTATCAATGCAGTTTGCTCAGCCAATTTTTTCCCGTTGTGACGCCTTAAGAAAACAAATTGTGATCAAATCATCACATGTTTAGTTTTTTAAATGACTTTTTAGAATTCCCTTATTTCATCATGACTTTTAAATTACTCTTATTTCATCATGACATCACTTAGACATAGTTTGTCAAATGATTAGTTTGTCAAACGATATTTTAAAAGTCCTTATCTCATCCTGGCATTTGATTTAGATTTTTTATATCTATCACACCTGCATAATCTCCCGTTGCAACGCACGGGCATATTTGCTAGTTACATCTGAAACAATAAAGCTTGGAGGATTATCAATCCAAAAAACACTAGAAACTGTGCTAGCTGCATGTCTAGCTAAATTGTGCGCCACCAAATTTGCTTCCCGATTGCAATGATGCAGTGAAGTAGGCCCAATGCTTAGAGCTAATTGCAAACACTCTGCAAGTATCGCTGAATAAGGACTGAAAACTGGAGCAATTCCATTGAAAGCCTGAACTAGCTCGAGGGAGTCCGATTCCATAATGACCGGCGTACATCCAACTTTTTCTACGAGCTTGAGCCCTTCCTGTAGGGCCGTTGCTTCAACCGTAGCCACATCCAGCAAGTGATTTAGGGGTGTACACGAGCCAGCAATTGCTTCTCCCTGATCATTACGAATAACAGCTCCTGCCCCTCCCGTTCCATCACTGGAGAAAGATGCGTCCACATTCAGTTTGTACGTGTTCTTTGGTGGCTTGCTCCATAGTATTTCATTTGTGACAGCTTTAGGACCTACAGCACCAAACTCACTTGCTGTTGCCTGTATTCTGAACGCTGATCGTGGTCGCGTGTGTTGGTGTTGCGTTGCATGCTCGGATCGCCACCACTTCTCGCTGGCTGCATCGGCACACACGATCGATCGAGGGCTGTAACAAGTGCCGCTGGCCGGTGCCTATTAGTAGACCTGTTTGAAGAAAACAGTCCAAAATAAACCTTAAAGTTGTAGACGAAAGCTAAATCAAACCCTGAATTTTGAATTCCGGAAATTGGCACTTTGAACTTGTAATCCTGATCTATTTTGGACCATAGACCTGTTTGGCGCACTGGGAATACTATAATCCCGGCCGGGATTCCAGCTACTCTCACGGACAAGAATTTGGGACGGCCCACTATAACACAACAAGAATTCGTGAGCTTTAAAAATTGTTCGCACATTTCTAAAATTGTTAAGAAGTTAAAAATGTTTCCGTTTTCTATTTTTTGCACAAATTCAATTCGTTTTGTGTTTTAAAAAACTTTTAGGAATTTCGTGTTTCGCCCAAAATCAATTCTATTAGCATTTTAAGAAACTGTTCGCGATTTCAAAAAAAAAATCAAATTTATCAAAAAAATGTTCAGCATTCCAACAGTTTTTCACATGCTATGAAAAATGTTTCGTATTTTCAAAATTGTGTCACATTTTTTAAATACTATTTTTGGAATTTCGTAAATTATTTCATAAATAATGTATTCTAAAAATGTTTCAGATTGTTGGCAGTGAACTCGACTGGGCCAGCCCACCAGACGTGAAGCAAGTTTTTTTTCCTTAACACGCGACTAAAATTTCTTTCTTTCTTTTCTTAACGGGCGACGTAATAATTCCCAGAAAAACACTTGTTGTGGAGTCGAACTTGGGACCTGGTAGCCACTACACCAGACGACTATGACTGACATAGTCAGAGGCCCGAAATATTTAATCAGAAACCAAAGTATCGAACTTTGAAAACATTTTTTAAGGGCAAGCAATTATTGAAAATGTATTTATTTATGAAATCTTTGAATATTATATAAAGTGTGAGAACTTTTAAAAAAATGAATACTTTTAAAAATCAAACAACTTTGAAAAGGTGATCACCTTTATAAACCTTTTTTGAAACCTGAACAAAATTAGTGCAAACACTTTTTGAAACATAAATTTTTTCTGCAACCTGAACAAAATTTTAAAGTGCGGACACTTTTTGATACATAAACATTTTCTGAAACCTAAAAATATTTTGTGACATCTAAAAAATAACACAAATTTTTAAAAATGTACAAGCCAATCCAAATGTTTATACAATGTATAATAATATTTGTATGATTCAAAAAAAATTTATACATTCAAAAAAATGTAAAATTTCAATAATGATCACGAGTTCCAAAAAATGTGTTTGTGACATTAAAAGAATTTGTTTACTATTTAAAAAAATGTTTGTGTGATGTAAAAAAAATGTGTCATAATCTTAACAGAATATATGTGGAATGTCCTTGAAAAAAGTGTATGCAAATTTAAAAATGTTGAACCATGTAAAAGAGTGTTGTGTAGTTTTATAAAATGTTTATTGTCATTAAGAAAATGTAAAACATGTATTTGAAAAAATATTACCATGTATTCAAAAAGTTTTGAAAACATTTAATTTACAAATGTACATAATGTATTTGAAAATATCAAACGTTTATCCAAAAATATTTAATGTGTGCGTTAAAAATGTACATTGGGTACTGAGAAAAATTATACATGTGTAAAATGAGAAAAAAAACGAAAAAAAGAAGAAACTAAGAAAAACCAGATTAGTGCGCGCGCGCGCGAGCAACTGCGCTACTGGGCCGGCACAATTCAGCAAATCCCGGCTATGTTCTGTCAAGGTTTAAAATAGACCGAGATTAGAGAGTTTGGTGTGCTGATTTTAGGGATTGAGAGTTCAGGGTTTGATTTAACTTTCGCCTACAAACTGAAGGTTTGTTTTGGACTTTTTTCTTTTCTGAAACCCATGCGTTCGCAAGGGAAGACGGGGTAGTAGGACTACTGTTTTGCTTCCAAGTTACCATGTCTATCGCTTTTAACCCCTCTCTCTAAATAGTAGGGAGTAGTTGTATGCCGAATCAAGTACATTGCCATACGTGCCGAAATTATGAATAGTAAATTATTTTACAGACCCTAATTTTTTTTATCGAGAGCTACTCAGATGTCCAAAATCGATCTGAATTTGGGGCGCACCTCGCGCCAAATTATCTACCATGCAAAAAAATAGAATTTTTAAAATTTTCTTGTATTTATTTTGAATTTTTTTTTTCTTCATCACACGTTCAGATAAGTCTGGGCACCAAATTGCTGCTCTCCCTGAATAACTTGCTATCATGCTTGCTTGTAGACAAGGCTGCAGTCTGTGGACTAGAAATTCTACCAGAAGTGTAGGGTGCGCTTTGCTGCACCGCTCAGGTCCCTTGAGTTTACCAGCTCGTTTAAGTTAATGTGTGTGTCTTAGTGGGGTCGGGCAATTAGGTAAGGGCGGATGGGTGGAATGTGCTCCTTTGGTCTGTCAAATTGCTAAAGGATGTATTAGTGACACAATGGTGTATTTTTTTGTGCCACAATGACAAGGCTTGATCTGGCCAAGGAAACCTGCAGCCCGAGCGCTTCATGGTAGACATCTACTACTTCCTCCGTTCCATAATGTAAGATGTTTTTTGACATTACACTAGTGTAAGAAAATATCTTACATTATGGGACGGAGGGAGTACTTTCGAATATGTGGCGAGTTCAAACTTCATACTTATCTTTGCTTAGAAAACAAGTTTATTTCTCCTTACTATGTAGTGTTCTAGTGACTAGTGTTCTGAAATATAAGGAGGAATATCTTACATTATGGCATTCCTGTTGAATGCTGATGATATTCGGGGGGAGTTCATGTCCTTGTTGACTAATAAACTAGGTTGCATTCCTGCCCAATAGGTTCCATTCATAGCACTTCTTCTACAATTCAGAATCTCTTGAGGTAAGATGACCTGAAGGGAAAACAGTTGCATCTCCTATGTTGCTTGCTACTACTGCAGAGACTGCGTGTAATTGGATCTGGTTGATACTAATATATTTTCCTTTTTAAAAAGATTGATAGTACTTACTCCCTCCGTTCTATAATATAAGAGCGTTTTTGACACTAGTGTAGTGTCAAAAACGGGACGCAACGTTTTGGCTCTTAGGTGCATCTGCACCCCGAGGGTGAACAGTAAATTCGTTTAAAATAGTAAAATAAATATTAAAAAATCCAACTTTTGTATGATGCTAGATGCTCATGTGCGTGAAGTTCATGCCAAATTTCCTGGAGTTTGGACATTTCAGTAGCTCTTAGCAAAAAAGACAATTTTTGAGGTTGTAAGAAAGTTTACGATTCACGTACTATTTTGATCGATTTTGTCTTTTTGTCGTGAGCACTTCCTATGTCCGAAGAAGCTGAAATTTGGCACGACACGCACTGGAACAACTTCCACCCAAAAAAACATTCTTTTTTTTTAACATTTTTAGTATTTCTTTTGAATTTACTATTCACCAGGTGCAGATGAGCCCGGACACCGAATCGAATATTCGTCAAAAACGCTTTTATATTATGGGACGGTGAGAGTACATTATTATTTGCTTATCCCAAGGTTGGTAGTTGTCCTCACGTGTCAACTGTCACTGTGTGCCTGGTCCACCCTATAAAAATTTAATGTGCCTAATCCCTTAATTACAATGCATTTGATACCTACATGGCTAGACACTGCGCTAGTTTCAGCAGTTATATTCTGAAGTCTTTGTGCTTGTTAGTTTTGCTCAACTAGTATGATACTGGTAGCCCGTTCTTTTCTCCTTTATCCAGCCGTTTTTCTTTCGAATTCAGCATTGTTAGACGTACTCTGTGTCTGGGTTCACAAATTTTCTGTCAATTGCGGCACTTATTTTGTCAAGGAAGTGATGTTCACTTCTGAAGCAAATGGTGTACAATCTAGTTGCCTGTAAGACTAGACCAAAGTTATTTTGCTTTCAGATGATTTCACTAGTGTTGTAGCCTGAATAACTATAGTGTTGCCTATAGCCTGCAGTTTGTGAACTGGAAATATGTATGCATTTCTTGTGTGGGATTCAGCCTATACCCATGTAATTTTCAGTGGGCTGCTAGCTACTACTCCCTCTGTCTCATAATATAGAAAAAAGTCCATTTTACTACCCTAAATAAAGTTGGTGGTTCACATAGCCCCCTCATTTATTTTTCTGTTTCTTTCACCCCCTAAACAATTCCATACCGGACAAAATCGGTCCCTATGATGGTTTTAACTCAAATGGCTGCTGATGTGGCAGTGGTCAACGGTGGTTTTGACCACAGGTGGGCCTCCTTTCATCAGGCTGGGCTGAGATCGAGGAGCTCCAGCCTCCCCTTGCGCCCGACCCCGTCGCCTCCGGCCGACGCCGGCGACCGCCGGAGTTCCAAGCAGCCGCCCCGAGCACCCTGCTTCTCCTTCCTCCCTTCTCTTTCCCCTTCCTTCCCTCTTTTCTAACCCCAAATCTCCCTCATATCCCTTGTTTGTCGCCTGAAGCTCATGGTCGCCGTCGCCGCGTCGATCCCGCGGCCGCCGGCCTCCCCTCGTCACGCCAAGACGTCCAGTAGCTCCGCCATCTTCGTCTCCTTCACCGTCGCCGAAGGGCTCGAGCTAGGAGGCCACGCACGCTCACCATCGCCATCGTCTTCGTCCACGGCCGCCGCATCTCGTCGTCGATTTCGTCGTCTCCGTCAACACCCGCGCTCGCTAACCTCGTCCACGAGCTCCGCGGTGAGCTCCTCTGCCGATTCCCCTTCGATCTGTGCCCGTGTGCGTCGCAGCTGCACCCGTGTGCTCGCCCGCTGCTGCTTTGCTTGTTGCCGCTGCTTGTGCCGTTGTTGCCTTGCTTGCTGCTACTGCCGGGGGTACGCGCTGCATCGCGGGGGTCAATCCGGTGGTCGTAGCTCCGCCAGGGGTGGCCTGTGCCGCCGAGACGAGCGCCCGAGCTCCTCTCTGTCCCGCGGGAGAGCGACAGAGGAAGGAGACAGACTTGTCAAGCGGACCCCGCCTCCTCTAGGCCCCACCCAATCTCGGCCGCTTTTGCCAAGAGGCCCACCAGCAGTCAAAACCACTTTGTTGACTAATGCCACATCAAGAAGAAGGGAGACAAACCACCCGGCTCCTCTCATCTCCATGGGAGAGCGACAGAGGAAGGAGACAGACTTGTCAAGCGGACCCCGCCTCCTCTAGGCCCCACCCGTCAATCTCAGCCGCACCTGCCAAGGGAGGCCCACCCGCAGGTCAAAACCACTGTTGACTAATGCCACATCAGCAGCAAGGGGAGACAAACCACCCAGGGGGTTCTTTCATCCAGTATGGGTTTGTTTAGGGGGTGAAAGGAACAAAAAAATAGATGAGGGGGTAATGTGAACCACCAACTTTATTCAGGGTAGTAAAATGGACTTTTTTCCCATAATATTAGAACATTTTTCAAACTGTTTTAGCTTCAAAAACATTCTTATATTATGGGACATAGTAGTATAACACACCAAACAGTGTTGGGACAGAGTGGGCTGTGGTGGAAGGCCCATGTACAGTCCCACCTGCTGCCTGACTGACCAGCACACACAGCTTCACTGGGCGGCACACAGGAGGGCAATAAACCCAAGGTCACACACAATAGGAACGGCCACCATAGAAACTTGTCTCAAACACAAAAAAGGGCACCATAAAAATTGGTCCGTCTCAATATTCACACGTATGTGAGTCTGTCTGTCTATGCATATGTATGATTGATGAACCAACAAACCACCCCATAGATAGAAGAAGAAAAACAGAGGAAGAAAAAAAAGGGCCTTCTTAACTCTTCAATTCAATAAATCAAATACAGCAGACTTAGGGCGGGCGGGCGGGCTTGTTTGTTGCTTCTGTATACATTAAGATGGTGACTACCACTGGCGCCCCTCCTCAAAGCTTCACTTAATTCGCAAGAGAATCTTAAAATGGATTGATCCCGCAGCAGTTTAGCTATGAAGGGACCAACGCACGCACGATGATCTGGTGTTGCCGTGTCATCGTTTCGGTCAGGATGCTGCTTCGGACAGGCTGGGCTTTGCTAGAGGAGGAGCGGGGGCGGCTTGTCGGAATAAGATTAGCGAGTCATCGGGGGTATTTGGTACAGTAATTACAGTGTTTGTTGTTGGTGGTGGCGTCAATCATCATCGCCTGCAAGAGAGTCCGTGCGTTAATACTTGCGTGTTCATTCCCTTCCGGCAGCAACTGAACTATCTCGATCATGAAAACTAGAAGAAAATCTATATATGGCCGACGAATTAGTGCTTACTGGCTTGTGGATCGACATGGACAAAGAAACTGGCAGCAACTATTAGATAACACAGGACCAGCATAAGTCCTTTCAGATAGTTTGCAACACCGTCCTGCATAAAAAAAGAAAGACAAACAAATAAGCACATGATGCTGAAGCTTGGCCAAGATGGATGTCTGTAGAACCGTGATGCATCAGCGCAAAGGGTAAACCAGAAATATGTCCTCAAGGAGTACAAAACACCTTACAAGCTCACCATGCATGTTTATGTTTAACCAAAAGATTCTTGGTACCCACTTAAGAACTTACCTGTAGCATAAATGCCACAACAAGCACCGTTATGAAGAGAGTTGCTGTCTCAAATAGTTGGAAATTCAAGTCCATCTTTTGCCCCATCATCCAACCAACGACAACACAAAATGGAATCTGTATTAACAGACAATACATGTCAAGTTTCAAAAATAAGAAATCAGACATGATGCACACACCAAAACAGAATGTGGAGGAATAGCAGTAATCAACAAACGACGCAGACCAGTAGAACATTTAACTCCCTAGTAAGCAAAAAAAGACCAGAATTGTACTTGGCTGGACAAGTGCTAACATTCACATAGTACACAGATATCACAATGGGATATTAAGTTCAAAAGCATTACCACAAACATTGATATCTGCGTTGATGATCCAATTGCAACACCTATTGTTATGTCCTATAGCAGCGCAAAGCAAATGCAAAAACAGTTAGAAGGATGCTGAAGGAGGAAAAACATCGGCAGTAACCACATACAAACACTTACGAGCTTATCTTTCATGGCAAACATTATTGCGCTAGCATGTTCTGCTGCATTGCCCACGATAGGAAGCAAAATAACACTGATAAAAGCCACTGGTAGGTTCAATGAATCAGATGCTCCCTGGCAGCAATAGAGCAAAGCAATGATCAATTACATCCTAGCAGAGTATACAGTTAACCTGTAAGATTAACACTATATTGGTACTCTCTCCGTTCCAATTGATAAAACATGCAGGCTTTTCAAGATTTAACTTTCACCATCAATTAGACCAATAATGTATGAGTCATGTGACTTCAAAATTGAAGATGCACATTTTCCCTGACACACTGAATGCACATTATCAACAAAACGGATTTTCTCAAGTCATCAACCATGTTAGCTTTAATAAAATTTAGTTATAACATATGAAGAAAAACTGATAATTTTGTTGTCTTTTTCTACTGGGGGAGAAAGAAAATACCTCAATGGCATTAACCAGGTACTCAGAAAGGACAGAAATCCATATCGTTAACACTGCAAGCCACGCAATAGCCTCCCACATGCTAATTTCTACCTCTTCATCTTCCTCGGTGGCATCCTCATTAGGCACTTCTTCCTGCAATATCATAACATTGGTGAAACTTTCAGCAAATGATGAGCATGGTTTGCAGCTATATTTTGAAGTGATCTTCTTTAAGGAAATTTAGTTTATCATATGGCGTTCCAAATTGAAAGCACCAATATAGTTTGTCATCAGCAAGGATACGCCTATGGCATATATTATCAGAGCGATGGTCATGTTATCAGCAAGAAGTAAACAACTGAGGTACCACACTTACACTGCCAATTTGACTGTAACTGCTATTCCGTGCACTTAGTTGAAAATAAAGATAGCTTGCATATGCCACAAGCATAATACAACTACTGAACCTTGAAAGAGCAAGCTCAGAAGCTCCTTGCTGTATTTCTGATTTTGTGAAATGAAGGACAGCAGGAAACATCAGCCCCATAACAGCCATCAACAGTAAACCTGAGTTAACAACAGCAGTTGCCTGTAGTAAAGAAAATTGTGAGTTCACTATCAGAGATTTCCCTTGGAAAACATAAAATCAACCGCACAAACATCACCTTGCTGAAGACTTGGTCTTTGTTGCGATGAATAATACCACCAGCAAAGAAAGCACAGCCAACCACCAATAGCATATTTGATAATATAGAACCCAATAGTGATTGCTGAACTACTCGGATCATCCCATTTTTCAAAGCATATATTGCTATTATCATCTCAGTTGCATTTCCAAATGTGGCATTCAGAAGGCCTCCAACTGCAGTTTGGAGAAAAGTAAGATATTGTTCTTGTTTCATAAATTCAAAAATTACAATTTCAAATAAGTTATAAACCATAGTGACAAAAGTGACATACGTGTTGGACCAGTGTACACCGCGAGCTGCCTGGGGAGAACAGGAAATAATGTCAGATTTCAACAAAGGCAGGAAACAAAGTAGAGAGTCTGGTAACTCACTCAGTTGCATAACCCAATCGCTCAGCTAACGGTGTTATTCCTAGCATGCTGAAAAGAAAAATCACTCCCTGCAGTTTAGATGAAATATAAACAATGTCAGCTCTCACTGAATCGTCTGTACTTAAACCTGCTTTGAACTGGACCGAATTTTATGTTGAAATATTACAGCATAGGAAAAACTAATGAACAAACTACTGTATATGTTATTGAAGATCAGTGAGTAAGATCAACAGCACTTGCCAAATTCGGGTGATATATAAATTAACGTACCACAATAGAGATCAATCTCAATGAACAACACACTTACATGCCAATTCGTAGTGTAGTACAGAACGATCGTCGCAGGCCCAAAGGGCATCAGCAAGTTGAGCTTGGAGGTGAATATGACGATCCTGATGCTCTGCAATACTCTCTTCACAGTCGTGTGCAGGCTCCAGGACGGGATCATGCTCGACCGCAGCACGCCGTTGGGCACATCGAGACCGTTTGCCTTTAAAGCCCCCATCTCGATTTGATGATTCTCCATCATCTACAAGCACAAAAAAGGGTGGTATTCGTGAGCAAAGAATATACTGCTAAAAGAAGCAACTTTCGCAAAGGCAGGTGGGAATTCGATTCCTATTCCGCGTCGAAGCGGCGGACATGACGTGGGATACGCGGGTTCACCGATTATGTTTGGGAAAAACTAGCTGCGCCCGCAGCGGGGCACCAGGTCAAGTTTCCAAACAGAAAAAAAATAAATCCTGAGTCAACTCAGATCGATCTTGCGAGCTGGAGAGGAAGAATAACCCGATTGAAGTATGATCGGATCAACAGGGTACGATGCAGCAATCAGATCGGTAACTGGTTAAACTGAGGAAAAGAACTATTCGGATCTCGATTGCTCGGTGCCACAGCAAAACGAGGAATCAATCCCCAACGAACTGTCAAATCAAGCTAGCTGTTCCCCTTACCTACGAAGGAAGAACCCAATCCAGGCCTGCCCAGCAGCACTAGGCCCGGCCGGCCGGCCGGCCGGCTGGCTACTGAGTAGTAGCTGTCGGCGCCGAATCGCGAGGAAGAAGAAACTGGCTCGGGGAGAGATCAGAGGCGAGAAATCCGCGGGAGCAGGAAGAGCATTGGGCTGGCGGCGCCGGGGAAATCTCGGGATCCTAGCGCGGTTAGCCTGGCACTAAGCGAGCACGGGGGGGAGGGAGGGAGGGGAGGGGAGGCAGCGAGTGATTGCGCTCCGAGGAGGACGCACGACGGCACGGCATGGCACGGGGGGAAGCCCACTAACCCAGCACCACGACGAATACTAAATTCGAAACCAGCACCACCGCCACTACTACTACTAGTTGCGTCGACCGAAATCCGAGGGGATATCGCTCGACAACATCACCTGAATCTGACACCGCCAGCAACAACTGACCTGGGCGACGACCGGCGGGGGAGTCGGGAGGATCAGCAACAGCAGGCGGCCGCTAGCCCCCTGGGGACCATCGCTCGCTGCCGGCGGCCCAAGAAGGCTGGCTCCGAGGGGGAGGAGGAGGTCAAAGCCAGTCGTGGTGGGAACGGGTCCTCGCCGGCCGCCGAGGGGGGGCACGGAACTTTGCAGGTTCGGAGTGGGTAGGCGCTCGCTCGCTGCTCGCAATCACAAGGCCCGCGCCGCACCGGGAAATTTGGCTTCCGTCCCGGTTTCGTCGCGTGCTTCCTCCCGTGGCAGGCGGGGCACGCACGTTCGTTTCGGTTTGGGGGGACGTCTCCTCCATGTGACTGACCCTAGACCGACTTCGTGTTGGTGCGGGTGCCGACTCGTATCTGCGTCGTCAAGTCGTGCCTACCTTTGCCGTTGGAAATTTCCTTGGCCGTATGGATCTCGGCGTGGGATTTTCCTTTGCGGTGAAGTTAGGAGGAAAGGTCTTAACGACATTTTCATGAAATGAGAGCCAGCTGGCTGGTTATGGGCTCGTTAGGAAAGAATTGATGAATCGAGTAGCATGGCATGTTGCAAAGGAGTTGTTTGAGTGATTCTTAAAAAAAAAAAAGTTCTTTTAGGAAGAGTCTCCGCGACTAGGTTTTCATGACGCATGCACCCTAATAATTACATAATAATGCAGTTGCGCTATTTGACAGCGTCCGGCGCACCCTGCCCGAGCCATCAGATCTTGTGGACGGCTTCGAGGGAAGGCAATGGGATGTGTGGTTTTGAGGCACACATAGCGGGCGGGGGCGGGTTAGTGGTGGGGCCATGTATAGTAATTTCAGGGGAAACCGCTGCGCACTTGCGCGGCTTTTAGTGTACTTGAGTGGGCCACTCTGCTTGGTGTGCCCGAGGCTGATCAAGATGACATAGATGTAAGATTTCTATGCTAAATCCAAGATGGATCACAACTCCATGGCCAACATGTACACTAGGATACCAGAGGATGCAAAGGAATCTCATAAACTTGGCTTCGTCTACTTCTTGATGGCAGGACTTGCTACTTCTAACAACATCATGAGGCATGCATTGATGCCCAAGTCAGAAGATGGGAGGATGGACAGCGCGCGGGCCACAGATGGCGGGCGACGTACGTTAGCGGGTCCGCTACGCGGCAAATTTGGAGACGGTGAAATAGGTCCGGCTCGACGACGGTAAGTTGTGGCTCTGCTCGGAGGCGCTCAGGATCGTGCTTCTCAACACCGCGGGGTACACGGTGGATGCACGGTTCCTTAGGGCAGGTGAGTTCATCGACATCGGTGATATCGTCTCTTTCCCGTGTCATTTTGCGAGGGTTTTTGATCGAAAACCGGCGAACTCCACGGTTTCCGGCGAGGGCGCACCACCACATCGCGTGGGGACGTCACGTATGGGGCCGACCGACCCGGTGGTACACGAACACGGGCACACGTTCCTGGGGACGCGTCGCCGCCCACCCCCCATGACAGATGGGCCGGGGGTTCTCGAGCGCGCACCGGACCGCCTTGAACCGGATGTTTGCCACGTGGTGGAGATCAGATCCGACCGCCATGGAGAGGGTGGACCTAGGGTTTCCGGGGGCGTGATCTATAATTTTTTATTGTTCCATGCTATTATATTATCTGTTTTGGATGTTTAAAGGGCTTTATTATACACTTTTATATTATTTTTGGGACTAACCTATTAACCGGAGGCCCAGTCCAAATTGCTGTTTTTTTTGCCTATTTCAGTGTTTGCAGAAAAGATATATCAAACGGAGTGCAAACGGAATGAAACCTTCGGGAGAGTCGTTTTTGGAACAAACGCAATCCAGGAGACTTGGAGTGGACGCCAAGGAAGCAACGAGGCGGCCACGAGGCAGGGAGGTGCGCCCAGGGGGGTAGGCGCACCCCCCACCCTCGTGGACCCCTCGTGGCTCCCCTGACCGACTTCTTTCGCCTATATATACTCATATACCCTGAAAACATCATAGAGCACCACGAAACCCTATTTGCACCACCGCAACCTTCTGTACCCGTGAGATCCCATCTTGGGGCCTTTTCCGGCGCTCTGGCGGAGGGGAAATCTGTCGGCGTTCTAGGAACGGGGGTCCTCAGACTTGCCTGCCTGCGGCGTGGCTCAAGGGGTGGCCCAGTACGGCCCATCTTCATCAACTCAAGCTCAAGACCCTCGCGAGGGGCCAAGCCTCGTGGGGCGGACGACGCAAGGCAGACCCGTTGACTAAGCCTCTCTCACGAGCAAAACATGATCAGCACCAAGACTCCATTGGTGTTAGAATCATTACTATGTAATCTAGATTATTGACTCTAGTGCAAGTGCGAGACTAAAGGAAATATGCCCTAGAGGCAATAATAAAGTTATTATTTATTTCCTCATATCATGATAAATGTTTATTATTCATGCTAGAATTGTATTAACCGGAAACATGATACAAGTGTGAATACATAGACAAACATAGTGTCACTAGTATGCCTCTACTTGGCTAGCTCATTGATCAAAGATGGTTATGTTTCCTAACCATAGGCATGTGTTGTCATTTGATTAATGAGGTCACATCATTAGGAGAATGATGTGATTGACTTGACCCATTCCGTTAGCTTAGCACTTGATCGTTTAGTATGTTGCTATTGCTTTCTTCATGACTTATACAAAGTTCCTGCAACTACGAGATTGCGCCTGCAACTCCCGTTTACTGGAGGAACACTTTGTGTGCTACCAAACGTCACAACGTAACTGGGTGATTATAAAGGTGCTCTCAGGTGTCTCCAAAGGTACATGTTGAGTTGGCATAATTCGAGATTAGGTTTTGTCACTTCGATTGTCGGAGAGGTATCTCTGGGCCTTCTCGGTAATACTCATCACCTAAGCCTTGCAAGCATTGTAACTAATGAGTTAGTTATGAAATGATGTATTACGGAACAAGTAAAGAGACTTGCCGGTAACGAGATTGAACTAGGTATTGGATACCGACGATCGAATCTCGGCAAGTAACATACCGATGACAAAGGGAACAACGTATGTTGTTATGCGGTTTGACCGATAAAGATCTTCGTAGAATATGTAGGAACCAATATGAACATCCGTGTTCCACTATTGGTTATTGATCGAGAATAGTTCTAGGTCATGTCTACATAGTTCTCGAACCCGTAGGGTCCGCAACAACGTTACGATGACGCTTTTATTATGAGTTTATAAGTTTTGATGTACCGAAGTTTGTTCGGAGTCCGGATGTGATCACGGACATGACGAGGAGTCTCGAAATGGTCGAGACATAAAGATTGATATATTGGATGACTATATTCGGACACCGGAAGTGTTCCGGGTGTTTTCGGAGAAAACCGGAGTCTTGGGAGGTTACCGAAACCCCCGAACTAATGGGCCTTATTGGGCCCTAGTGGAGAGAGAGGGGCGGCCAGGGCAAGAGGCGCGCCTCCCTTGAGTCGAATAGGACAAGGAAGGGGCAGCGACCCCTTGCCTTTCCCCTCTCCCACTCCTTCCTTCCCCCTCCTTCTTGGAATAGGAAAGGGAGGGGCAAACCTACTGGAGTAGGTTTCCCCCTCCTAGGCGCGCCTCCCCTTGGGCGACCCCTCCTCCTCTCCCCCTTTATATCACGGGGAGGGGGCACCCATAAACACACAAGTTGATCTACGGATCGTTCCTTAGCCGTGTGCGGTGCCCCCCTCCACCATATTCCACCTCGGTCATATCATCGCGGAGTTTAGGCAAAGCCCTGCGCCGGTAGAACATCATCATCGTCACCACGCCGTCGTGGTGACGGAACTCATCCCCGACGCTTATTTGGATTGGAGCCCGGGGCGTCATCGAGCTGGGCGTGTCTTTGAACACGGAGGTGGCGTCGTTCGGTGCTTGGATCGGTCGAATCGTGAAGGCGTCGACTACATCAACCATGTTGTCATAACGCTTCCGCTTAACGGTCTGAGTGCGTAGACAACACTCTCCCTCTCGTTGCTATGCCATCACCATGATCTTGCGTGTGCGTAGGAATTTTTTGAAATTACTCGTTCCTCAACAATGGCATCCGAGCCTAGGTTTTATCGTTGATGTTATATGCACGAGTAGAACACAAGTGAGTTGTGGGCGATACAAGTCATCTTGCTTACCAAATGTCATACTTTGGTTGGCGGTATTGTTGGATGAAGCGGCCCGGGCTGACATTACGCGTACGCTTACGTGAGACTGGTTTTACCGCCGTGCTTTGCACACGGGTGACTAGCGGGTGTCAGTTTCTCCAACTTTAGTTGAACCGAGTGTGGCTACGCCCGGTCCTTGCGAAGGTTAAAACATCACCAACTTGACGAACTATCGTTGTGGTTTTGATGCGTAGGTAAGAACGGTTCTTGCTCAGCCCGTAGCAGCCACGTAAAACTTGCAACAACAAAGTAGAGGACGTCTAACTTGTTTTTGCAGGGCATGTTGTGATGTGATATGGCCAAGACGTGATGCTATATTTTATTGTATGAGATGATCATGTTTTGTAACCGAAGTTATCGGCAATGGCGAGAGCCATATGGTTGTCGCTTTATTGTATGAAATGCAAGCGCCTGTAATTGCTTTACTTTATCACTAAGCGGTAGCGATGGTCGTAGAAGCAATAGATGGCGTAAACGACAACGATGCTACGATGGAGATCAAGGTGTCGCGTCGGTGGCGATGGTGATCACGGCGGTGCTTGGAGATGGAGATCACAAGCACAAGATGATGATGGCCATATCATATCACTTATATTGATTGCATGTGATGTTTATCCTTTATGCATCTTATCTTGCTTTGATTGGCGTTAGCATTTTAAGATGATCTCTCACTAAAATTATCAAGAAGTGTTCTCCACGAGTATGCACCGTTGCCAAAGTTAAATGCGTGCCCGGACACCGCGTGATGATCGGGTGTGATAAGCTCTCGTCCATCTACAACGGGTGCAAGCCAGTTTTGCACACGCAGAATTCTCGAGTTAAACTTGACGAGCCTAGCATATGCGAGATATGGCCTCGGAACACGGAGACCGAAAGGTCGGCGTGAATCATATAGTAGATATGATCAACATAGAGATGTTCACCATTTAAAACTACTCCATCTCACATGATGATCGGTTATGGTTTAGTTGATTTGGATCACGTGATCACTTAGATGACTAGAGAGATGTCTCTAAGTGGGAGTTATTAAGTAATATGATTAATTGAACTTAAATTTATCATGAACTTAGTACTGATAGTATTTTGCTTGTCTATGTTTGTTGTAGATAGATGGCTCGTCTTTGTTGTTCCGTTGAATTTTAATGCGTTCCTTGAAAAGCTAAGTTGAAAGATGATGGTAGCAATTACACGGATTGGGTCCGTAACGAGGATTATCCTCATTCTTTGCGGAAGAATTACGTCTGGAAGCACCGATGGGTGCGAGCTGCTGCTGCAGAGCAACACGGATGTTGTGAGCGTCTGGCGAGCAAAGTGATGACTACTCTATAGTTCGATGTGCCATGCTTTACGGCTTAGAACCGGGTCTTCAACGGCGTTTTGAGCGTCATGGAGCATATGAGATGTTCCAGAGTTGAAGTTAATATTTCAAGCAAATGCCCGATTGAGAGATATGAAGTCTCCAATAAGTTCTACTGACTGCAAGATGGAGGAGAATAGTTCTGTCGGTGAGCATATACTCAAAATGTGCGGGTATAATAATCACTTGATTCAACTGGGAGTTAATCTTCCGGATGATAGCGTCATTGATAGAATTCTCCAATCACTACCACCAAGCTACAAGAGCTTTGTGATGAACTATAATATGCAAGGGATGAACAAGACAATTCCTGAGCTCTTTGCAATGCTAAAGGCTGCGGAGGTAGAAATCAAGAAGGAGCATCAAGTGTTGATGGTCAACAAGACCACTAGTTTCAAGAAAAGGGCAAAGGGAAGAAGAAGGAACTACAAGAAGAACAGCAAGCAAGTTGCTGCTCAAGAGAAGAAACCCAAGTCCGGACCTAAGCACAAAACGAAGTGCTTCTCTTAAGCGGTAGTCCTTTGAGCGGAACGCCCCAAGTATTTCATGGATAAGAAAGATGGCAAAGTGAACAAGGGTATATGTGATATACATGTTATTGATGTGTACCTAACTAGAGCTCGTAGTAGCGCTGGTATTTGATCTTGGTTACATTGCTAATATTTGCAACTCGAAGCAGAACTACTGAATAAGCGAGCAGCGCCAGGGCGAGGTGACAATGCGGCGTGGAAAGCGGTTCCAAAGTCGATGTGATCGCGGTCGACACGCTACCTCTACATCTACCTTGGGATTAGTTTTAGACCTAAATAATTGTTATTTGGTGCCGCGTTGAGCATGAACATTATATCTGGATCTTGTTTGATGCGAGGCGGTTATTCATTTAAATGAGAGAATAATGGTTGTTTTATTTATATGAGTAATATCTTTTATGGTCATGCACCCTTGAAGAGTGGTCTATTTTATTGAATCTCGATAGTAGTGATACACATATTCATAATGTTGAAGCCAAAAGATCAGAGTTGATAATAATAGTGCAACTTATTTGTGGCATTGCCGTTTAGGTCATATCGGTGTAAAGCGCATGAAGAAACTCCATCTTGATGGACTTTTGGAATCACTTGATTACGAATCACTTGGTACTTATGCGAACCGTGCCTCTTGGGCAAGATGACTAAAACACCGTTCTCGGTACTATGGAGAGAGCAACAGATTTGTTGGAAATCATACATACTGAGATGTATGTGGTCCGATGAATGTTGAAGCTCGTGGCGGATATCGTTATTTTCTCACCTTCACAGATGATTTGAGCAGATATGGGTATATCTACTTAATGAAACACAAGTCGAAACATTTGAAAAGTTCAAAGAATTTCAGAGTGAAGTGGAAAATCATCGTAAAAAGAAAATAAAGTTTCTACGATCGATCGCGGAGGAGAATATTTGAGTTCTGAGTTTGGTTTACATTTGAAACAATGCGGAATAGTTTACGCAACTCATGCCACCGGAACACCACAAAGAAATGGTGTGTCCGAGCGTCAGAATCGTACTTTACTAGATATGGTGCGATCTATGATGTCTCTTCTTGATTTACCGCTATCGTTTTGGGGTTATGCTTTAGAGACGGCTGCATTCACATTAAATAGGGCACCATATAAATCCGTTGAGACGACGCCTTATGAACTGTGGTTTGGCAAGCAACCAAAGTTGTCGTTTCCTAAAGTTTGAGACTGCGATGCTTATGTGAAGAAACTTCAACCAGATAAGATCGAACTCAAATCGGAGAAATGTGTCTTCATAGGATACCCAAAAGAGACTGTTGGGTACACCTTCTATCACAGATCCGAAGGCAAGACATTCGTTGCTAAGAACGGATCCTTTCTAGAGAAGGAGTTTCTCTCGAAAGAAGTGAGTGGGAGGAAAGTAGAACTTGATGAGGTAACGGTACCTGCTCCCTTATTGGAAAGTATTTCATCACAGAAATCAGTTCCTATGACAAATACACCAATTAGTGAGGAAGCTAATGATATTGATCATGAAACTTCAGATCAAGTGTCTACTAAACCTCGTAGGTCTACTAGAGTAAGATCTGCACCAGAGTGGTACGGTAATCCTATTCTGGAAGTCATGTTACTTGACCATGATGAACCTACGAACTATGAGGAAGCGATGATGAGCCCAGATTACGCAAAATGGCTAGAGGCCATGAAATCGAGATGGGATCCATGTATGAGGACAAAGTATGGACTTTGGTTGACTTGCCGATGATCGGCAAGCCATTGAGAATAAATGGATCTTTAAGAAGATCGACGCGACAATAATGTAACATCTATAAAGCTCGACTTGTTGCGAAAGGTTTTTGACAAGTTCAAGGGGTTGACTACGATGAGACTTTCTCACCCGTACCGATGCTTAAGTCTGTCCGAATCATGTTAGCGATTGCCGCATTTTATGATTATGAAATTTGGCAGATGGATGTCAAAACTGCATTCCTGAATGGATTTCTAGAAGAAGAGTTGTATATGATGCAACCGGAGGGTTTTGTCGGTCCTAAGGGAGCTAACAAAGTGTGCAAGATCCAGCGATCAATCTATGGACTGGTGCAAGCCTCTCGGAGTTGGAATAAATGCTTTGATAGTGTGATCAAAGCATATGGTTTTATACAGACTTTTGGAGGAGTCTGTATTTACAAGAAAGTGAGTGGGAGCTCTGTAGCATTTCTAATATTATATGTGGATGACATATTGTTGCTTGGAAATGATATAGAATTTCTGGATAGCATAAAAGGATACTTGAATAAAAGTTTTTCAATGAAAGACCTCGGTGAAGCTGCTTACATATTGGGCATTAAGATCTATAGAGATAGATCAAGACGCTTGATTGGACTTTCACAAAGCACGTACCTTGATAAAGTATTGAAAAGGTTCAATATGGAACAGCGAAGAAAGGGTTCTTGCACAGATTACAAGGTATAAAGTTGAGTCGGACTCAATGCCCAACCACTCTGAAGATAGAGAAAATGAAAGGAGTTCCTATGCTTCACCATAGGCTCTATCATGTATGCAATCTTGTGTACCAGACCTGATGTGTGCCTTGCTATAAGTTTGGCAGGGAGGTACCAAAGTAATCCAGGAGTGGGTCACTCGACAACGGTCAAGAACATCCTGAAATACCTGAAAAGGACTAAGGATATGTTTCTCGTATATGGAGGTGACAAAGAGCTAGTCGTAAATGGTTATGTCGATGCAAACTTTGACACTGATCCGGACGATTCTAAATCGCAAACCGGATACGTATTTTTATTAAACGGTGGAGCTGTAAGTTGGTGTAGTTCTAAACAAAGCGTCGTGGTGGGATCTACATGTGAAGCGGAGTACATAGCTGCTTCGGAAGCAACAAATGAAGGAGTCTGGATGAAGGAGTTCATTTCCGATCTAGGTGTCGTACCTAGTGCATCGGGACCAATGAAGATCTTCTGTGACAATACTGGTGCAATTGCCTTGGCAAAGGAATCCAGATTTCACAAGAGGACCAAGCACATCAAGAGACGATTCAATTCCATTCGGGACCAAGTCCAAGTGGGAGACATAGAGATTTGCAAGATACATACGGATCTGAATGTTGCAGACCCGTTGACTAAGCCTCTCTCACGAGCAAAACATGATCAGCACCAAGACTCCATGGGTGTTAGAATCATTACTATGTAATCTAGATTATTGACTCTAGTGCAAGTGCGAGACTGAAGGAAATATGCCCTAGAGGCAATAATAAAGTTATTATTTATTTCCTCATATCATGATAAATGTTTATTATTCATGCTAGAATTGTATTAACCGGAAACATGATACATGTGTGAATACATAGACAAACATAGTGTCACTAGTATGCCTCTACTTGGCTAGCTCATTGATCAAAGATGGTTATGTTTCCTAACCATAGGCATGTGTTGTCATTTGATTAATGGGATCACATCATTAGGAGAATGATGTGATTGACTTGACCCATTCCGTTAGCTTAGCACTTGATCGTTTAGTATGTTGCTATTGCTTTCTTCATGACTTATACAAAGTTCTGCAAACTATGAGATTGTGCAACTCCGATTACGGAGGAACACTTTGTGTGCTACCAAACGTCTAACGTGGCGGGTGATTATAAAGGTGCTCTCAGGTGTCTCCAAAGGTACATGTTGAGTTGGCATAATTCGAGATTAGGTTTTGTCACTCCGATTGTCGGAGAGGTATCTCTGGGCCTTCTCGGTAATACTCATCACCTAAGCCTTGCAAGCATTGTAACAAATGAGTTAGTTATGAAATGATGTATTACGGAACGAGTAAAGAGACTTGCCGGTACGAGATTGAACTAGGTATTGGATACCGACGATCGAATCTCGGGCAAGTAACATACCGATGACAAAGGGAACAACGTATGTTGTTATGCGGTTTGACCAATAAATATCTTCGTAGAATATGTAGGAACCAATATGAACATCCAGGTTCCACTATTGGTTATTGATCGAGAATAGTTCTAGGTCATGTCTACATAGTTCTCGGACCCGTAGGGTCCGCACGCTTAACGTTACGATGGCGGTTTTATTATGAGTTTATAAGTTTTGATGTGCGAAGTTTGTTGAGTCCGGATGTGATCACGGACATGACGAGGAGTCTAGAAATGGTCGAGACATAAAGATTGATATATTGGATGACTATATTCGGACACGGAAGTGTTCGGGTGTTTTCGGAGAAAAGGAGTCTTGGGAGGTTACCGAAACCCCCAGGGAACTAATGGGCCTTATTGGGCCCTAGTGGAGAGAGAGAGGGCCGTCCGGGCAAGAGGCGCCCCTCCTTGAGTCCGAATAGGACAAGGAAGGGGGCCCTTCCTTTCCCTCTCCCACTCCTTTCTTCCCCTCCTTCTTGGAATAGGAAGGAGGGGCAAACCTACTTGGAGTAGGTTTCCCCCTCCTAGGGCGCCTCCCCTTGGGCGGCCCCTCCTCCTCTCCCCTTTATATCTCGGGGAGGGGGCACCCATAGACACACAAGTTGATCTACGGATCGTTCCTTAGCCGTGTGCGGTGCCCCCTCCACCATATTCCACCTCGGTCATATCGTCATGCGGAGTTTAGGCGAAGCCTGCTACCGTAGAACATCATCATCGTCCTGCGCCGTTGTCTTGTGGAACTCATCCCCGACGCTTCGCTGGATTGGAGCCCGGGGGACGTCATCGAGCTGGACGTGTGCTGAACACGGAGGTGCCGTACGTTAGGTGCTTGGATCGGTCGAATCGTGAAGACGTACGACTACATCAACCGCGTTGTCATAACGCTTCCGCTTAACGGTCTCTATGAGGGTACGTAGACAACACTCTCCCACCTCGTTGCTATGCCATCACCATGATCTTGCGTGTGCGTAGGAATTTTTTTAAAATTACTACGTTCCTCAACACTCCTCCCCAAGAAGGTGCCCTGGCTCCAAGGGGCGCGGCCCCTGGATGAGACCCACCGCATCCAAGCGCCCGCGTGACAAGAAAGGAGCTGCCAAGAAATCCCTCGTCCCCAAGAAGGTGCTCGCGTGCTCCCTGCTCCAGCACGTCAAGACCGCATCCCCGCGCCAGCACGTCAAGACCCCGCGCTATCCCTGGCAGCGGCGCGCGGGAATCCCCAGGAGCAAGCCATGCGTCAGCAAAGGGCACTGGTGGCCACCGCAGGCTACTACGCCTTCACCACCGAGCTACGGAGTGTCGCCTGGCCGGGCAAGTTCAAGCCGGATCTGCCTCCTTGCTACGACGGCACTGCCGACCCCACGGAGTTCCTGCAGCTCTACAAGCTGGGCATCGAAGCGGCCAACGGAAACGAGAATGTCATGGTGAATTGGTTTCCCATGGCGCTCAAAGATGGTGCCCGCACCTGGCTCCTGAACCTGCCTCCTGGCACGATCTCCTCTTGGGATGAGATGCGCACCCGCTTCATCGCCAACTTCCGAGGCACTCGCGACCGTCCTCGATCGTGGGTGACTGCGCCCGTATCAGCAGACAACACGGAGAGATCCTGCAGAAGTACATCCAGCACTTCAACAGCGCTCGCCTCAAGATTCCCAAGGTGACCGAGGAGGCCATCATCTCAGCGTTCTCTGATGGCGTCCGCGACGTCAAGATGAAGGAGGAACTGGCAATCCACGAGGATCTGTGCACATCTCTAGAGCTGTTCAACCTGGCGACCAAGTGCGCAAGGGCTGAGGAGGGGCGACTCTGCATTCTCGAGCTCCCAGCTGCCGACCCTGAAGAGAAGAAAGCCAAGGCCAAGAATGTGAAGCACAAAGGAGCAGCCGTGCTCGCAGCAGAGCCAGACACGAAGCGCAGCAGGGACCAGCCGGAGTCATCCAAGGGCAGCCGGTACTGCGTGTACCACGACCTCCACACTCACAACACCAACGAATGCCAAGAGCTCAGGGCCGTTTGAGAAGGACACATCGGTCAACGCCCCGAGCGCAACGATCGGGGCTATGGCCGAGGAAGAGGAAGAGGTGGAGGACGATGGGACGACCGAGGCCCTCGCCAAGGGTGGCGTGACCAACCTCATGAGGACCGCTGGCAGGACCAGCCTCGCGAGGGGGCTTGGAGGGATCAGCCTCGCGAGGATCGCCCGCGGGGCAACGCAGGCCTTCCTCCTCTGCCACCACCACCAAGAAGGAATGACGACCATCATCAAGACGAGGGGGTTGGGGGCTTCCAGGAGCCACATGCTATCGCTTGCATCTTGGGCGGTGCCCAGGCCCCAGCCTCTCAGCGCATCTTCAAGCAGTTTGCTCGCGAGGTGAACGCAGTCCTCCCCAAGCTTGAGGCCACGCGCCCTCTCAGGTGGTCCACGTGCGCCATCACGTTCAGCTCAGCGGACCAGCTCAAGTGTGCGGCTACAGCCGGGGTCCTCCCAATGCTTTGTTCCCTAGTCATCAGCAATGTGCAAGTTACTAGGACCCTCATCAATGGCGGCGCAGGACTCAACATTCTGTCTGTCGAGACGTTCAACAATCTCCAAGTGCCATATGATCAACTTCAGCCAACCAAGCCTTTCTCAGGAGTCACTGAGGGCTCCATCACCCCAATACGGCAGGTCCACCTCCCTGTCACCTTTGGACAGCGCAAGAACTACCGTACCGAGCTCATCGACTTCGACGTTTCCCACATTCGCCTGCCATACAATGCCAACCTCGGGTATCCAGCCCTGGCCAAGTTCATGGCAGTGACTCACCATGGATACAATGTCCTCAAGATGCCGGGAAGCGGCGGAGTCATCACAGTCCCCTGCGAAGAGAAGGATGCGGTGTGCTCTCTTGAGCGTGCCTTCCAAGCTGCATCAGTCGAGGACCCAGACAGCAAGAGCGGGAACCCTCTCGAGGCAGTTCCCAAGAAGAAGAAGACATCCCCCAGCTCAAGGCCTCAGGAGGCACGCATCTCTGGAGGCACCGTGCCAGGATCTGCGCCCGTCCAAGGGGCGCCTCCCTCCATCACATAGGAAGGCGCGCCAGTGCCCTCCTCGGGCAAGGCTTGGGGACTCTCTCCTGGAGGTCCTCATACTTTGCCAAGATCACGAGGGAGGCGCTCGGGCACCACTTGGAGGCGTGCTTCGCGGCACGTTTCCCTCGGGAAGGCATGAGGCAAGGAGGGCCCAACCCTTAGGAGTTCATCACCAAGGTCACTCAGAAGCTGCAGGAATCAAGAATCATGCGCGGCAATCGCCGCTTGCCCAGCATAGCTCCCCATCCAGGCGAGGATGGCGGGTTGTGCGTCTGCATCGACTACCCAGGGCTCAACCGAGTCGCGTCTCAGGAGCGTTTCTGGCCTTCGCGCGTGGGACGTTGCGAGGGTCCACCTCACAGCTACGTTTGCATGCCTTTCGGCCTGCCGAACGCGGCTGCTGCTCACCAGCGACTAATGACGAGCATTCCGGAAGCTCAGGAGGCCAGGCACCACGCGTTCGTGGCGGAGATGGAGATGGACCTTGAGGAGCCGCCCAGACCCCTAGAGCCTCCCGAGGCTCAGGGCTTCGATGGCTCGTGAGGATCTGCTTCTTCACCGTGCATCGTCAGCTACTCCAACACCCGCTCTGCAATGATACCAGGTGACATCTTTCGAGTTTCATTTCAGCTGGGAGCGCCCTTAGGGCTGCATCATTCCCAGGTCGCGTGGGTCCGTCCCCGCGGCATGTATCCGTTTGGCTTATGTCTTTAGTTCACTTTGCTGGGGGCGCCCCTCGGGCTGCATCATCCCCAAGCCGCTTGGGCCTAACCCAGTGGCATGTATCTTTCCTGCATCTATCTAAGCTGATTTGCTCTTCGTGCTTATCCTCCCTGTGATAATCTCCTACTCGATTGACACCTACCTTTGGAGCCGCTCGCTCTGGCATGACACTTGTGCATGGGTCCATCCCTGCAACGTCGACAAATCTGAGCGGTTGAGCTCTGACCCGCGGCAGCCCCGCAAGCGCCACCTCACCAGGCCCTCAGTGCCCTCATCACCCTCTCGGAGCAACCAATGGCCGGCCGGCAATCATAATGGCAACCCTTGCTTCTCTCGTGTTGGCTTACAGGAACTACCTGAGGAATAATGTGGGAGGCGTCACGAGCTCTCTCTCTCTCCCCTGCCCGTACGATCCGCTCGCGCGTTAAAAAGGGGGCTCCTAAGCATCGCGACTCAGAAGCTCTTACTGGCTCTCCAGCCCTCACCCCCTGGTCTTGTCCACGGCATCGCGACCTGGCATACCAGCGGCGATTGAGCTCGCTCGAGGGCCGGGACCTGAGGACGTAGAGCACGAAGGAGAATGCGGAGAAGTGGAGGAGGAGCTCAAGAAGGCCTAACCCAGATGCATCCCAGCTGCCGACGGGCAAGTCCGCACCTTGCGAAGGAACGGATCCATGCTTTCGAGATAAGTCCCGCTCCTAGAATAACTAATCGATGCAGCGCCAAACCTCCACTTAATGCAGCTCTGTGACGGCAACGTTGCCTTCCTTTCTCGCCTTTCGGCGTCTTCTTGAGCGCTAAAGGGGACCTCCTGAGCATCGCGCCTCACGGGCTCTTACTGGACCTCGGGCCACTCACCTCCTGGCCTTGACCACGGCATCGCGACCTGGCATACCAGCGAGGGCTGAAGCCTGCCTGGGGACCGGGACCTGTCAGCGTAGAGCACCAAGTTGTCGCGGGGTTAGAAAGGGGGGTGTCACATCCCTAGCTTCTGGTGCTGCCTAGTGTTTGCATCTTGCTTGCATCATGTTTAAATCTTTGAAACCTGAATTGAGGAAATTTGAAAGCCTCAAAACATTTAAATAAAAGAAGGGCAAATAACCCTGGAAAATGCATCCAAAGTTTCCAAAATGGTCTTCAATGGTGTTTGATAATTTTGGGAAGGGTTTTGATCCAAACCAAAAATATGGAACATTTTCGAGGAATTATTTTGGTCATTTGGATTTAAATTAATAAATATTTGAATTGGATTTAATTCTTCTATAAAAGAATTACAGGTCCAATAATTCTGGAAACCTATGGGTGGCTCTAAATATATCCTAACAGACCACATAGGGATTTCCAGGAGGATATAAAATAGTTTGGTTTTGAAAACCAAATTCAAACAAATTGCAACCAGAACAGAAATAAATAGAAAGACAGAAACTTATCTGAGCCCACTTACCTGGCCTTCCACTGTAGCAGCCCAGCCCACCACCGCAGCCATCCCTGTCGTCTTCCTCCTCGGACAGTAGGATGCAGGTAGCGTGGCCGGGCCTGTGAGCACACGCCTTGAGCCACCTCCTGCCTCTCTGCCTGTCTCCCCGTCGCCCTGAGGATGCCACGCACCCTCCTGGACCGCTCTCACTCTCTCCCGTGCTTCTCCCCTTCTTTGCTCTCCCTCCCTCTCGCGCCCGAGCACCATCGTCGCTGCCGCCGCCGCTACCGTGCCCTGAGCCATTCCCTCGCCCCTCTGACGAGTCCATGAGCTCCGCCTTGACGTCCTCGACCTCCTCGCTCCGCCACTCGACGCCGGGCGTGCCCCTCTGCCCTCACCGAGCTCGTCCCCGACCGCCATCGCCGGAGATCCCCCTCGACGCCCCGTGTGCCTCAGGCCCTCCCTGAGCTCGCCGTCCACTCCAAGAAGATCGCCGTGAGCTGCTGCCCGTCCTCCCCCTCTCTGTTCTCTTCTCTGTGTAATCCGTAGCCGCTTGCCCACTTGCGCCCGATCACCGGCCGCCGCCCAGCTTCGTTCCGATGAGCTCGGCCTCCCTAACCGCTTCTTTGCTGCGCTAGATCTTGAGCGAAGCTTGGCTCCCGTGGGTGCTCTCCGCCGCTCATTTGGGCGCCGGGAGAGCAAACCCGAGCCCCTCCGCCGCACCTATCGTCGTCGGTGTCGAGCCGCCGGCGAGTTAGCCTCAGTTGACCAGGGGGTTGACCTCCCCTGGGTCCATGACATGCGGGCCCCGCCCGGCTTACTAACCTATTTTAGGTTTAAACTAAATTAGCTTAACCTAGGTTAGTGCTAATTAAACTAGGTTAGTTTAGTTAGTCACTAACATGCAGGACCCACGCGTCGAGTTTGACTGGACCGGTGCTGCTTGACTTCTTGAGGTCGACATGGCCTTAATCTTGGCGTAGTAAATGATTTTCTGGATTTAAAATAAATCAGGAAATCCAGAAAATGTCCTAAACCTCTAAAAATCATAGAAATTCAACCGTAACTCCAAATGAAATAATTTATATATGAAAAATGATCAAAAAAAATCCAATCTATCCATCTGTACCATTTTCATGCATGTTAGAACAACTTATGGCTGCTGTTTAGGCCAAATCATATAATGGCATTTAAACCTTCACATATGGAGTTTGAATTTGAACCTAAGGTTCAAACCAACTTCATTTAACCTGTTGCTAGTTGCATTAGCTCAAATCACATCATATTGCCATGTCATGATCATGCATCATATTGTGCATTGCATTGATTGTGTTGCTTTCTCAGTTGTCGGTAATTGCCCCCTCTCGATAGACGTGGTTCTGACGATGTGATCGATGACACCGATGAAGAACTATACTATCTTCAGAAGTGCCAGGCAAGCAAAACCCCCTTGTTCATTCCGATACAATCCCACTTTCTCGCTCCTGCTCTATTTTACGGCATTAGGACAACAACGATACAACTGTTACTTGCAGTGGTAGTTGAACCCCTTTCCTCTGCATGACCTGTCATTGCCACAGTAAATAGATGAAACCCACTAGCATGAGTAGGAGTTGTTTGAGCCCTGATGTGCCTACTCATTCATGCTTGTTTGTCATGCCTGCTATTGCTTAGAGTTGAGTCAGGTCTGATTCATCGGGGATGAATTGGAGTGTGGTGAACATGTCCTACTGCTGAGAGCTAAGTGTGTGAACACGATTTGGTAAAGGTAGCGGTGAGAGGCCATGTACGAGTACATGGTGGGTTGTCTCATTGAAGCCGTCCTCAGGAACTGAGTTCCGTGTTTGTGATCCATGAACAGTTACTACCACACATTGGGTTCCGGTAACTCGGCCCCTTTCGGCTTATTAATCAACTTGATCTCTGTCAAGGAGTTGCAACTAGTTTCTGGTGTTTGTAGGTAGTGTTAGTAGTCTACCAAGTGGCACCCGATACAGGTGGGCTTGGGACAGACTAGGCATAGTGGCCCGATATACCAAGTGGCACCCGGATGGTGGGCTTGGGAACCCTGCACACATCGTTTGGGGCCGTGAGCGACACCCCGGCCGGATCTCCTTGCGGATGGAACCCGAATAGGTGATAAACCTGGATGAGAGACTTGTGTGGTTAGTCGGTCGTGGCCGACTCCTCGCCAAAGCTTCCGCTTGAAGGTTGCGAGATACATGGCATGTACATGGCGATAAGTGGCGGGGCGTGTGTGAAGAAGTACACCCTGCAGGGTTAACATTATCTATTGAATAGCCGTGTCCGCGGTAAAGGACTTCGGGTTGCTGTGCGGTTCATAGACAAGTGAAAGTGGATACTCTAAAATCGCAAGATAGCGTGAGTGCTATGGATGGCGTTCGTGAGGGAGGCGGGGCGGATCCATAGTGGTGTATTGGTTGGTGAATATGTGGACTCGTGTGCGCCACATCAAAAGAGTTACTTGCGATGTAGTTCAGGATAGCCATCGAGTCAAAGCTGGCTTGCTGCGATTAAACCCCACCACCCCTTTGTTGATAATGATGCATATGTAGTTAGTTACGATGTAAGTCTTCTTTGGGTACATTTGTACTCACGTTTGCCTATTTTATGTTTTTGCGGAGAGACTTGATCTCACTAGTAGTGGCGATGTGGACTTGACGTTTAGCTTGTTACCTCAGCTACGATCTTGTGCCCTCGGCAAGATCTTGTAGATAGTCGAGCTTCTCGGCCTTTTTCATTTGTAGATGTACGTACTCGGACATGTTAAGCTTCGCATGTGCTTTGACTTGTATGCTCTGAATGTTGGGTCGTGAGACCCATGTTTGTAATATCTCGCTCCTCGGAGCCTATTGAATAAATACTTGAGTTGTAGAGTCATGTTGTGATGCCATGTTGTATTTGCACATATCGAGCATATTGTGTTTATGTTATTGAAATGCTTGGTATGTGTGGGATCTGACTATCTAGTTGTTTATCCTTAGTAGCCTCTCTTATCGGGAAATGTCTCCTAGTGCTTCCACTGAGCCATGGTAGCTTGCTACTGCTCTGGAACATTTAGGCTGGCCGGCATGTGTCCTTCTTTGTTCCGTGTACATCCCTTGAAAATGTCACGCGATGAATAACGGAGTCTGTTAGCCCTTCTGCCCGGTTCCTTTGGAGTCACGCTAGCTGCTCTTCTGACTGATTCACTCGCCGATGAGCGAGGCGTTCGATCTTTGGGTCATGGATGCTGTCCTGTAAATTTGTGCCACTTTGGGTTTACGACTAGCCATGTCGGCCGGGCTCCTTATCATATGGATGCTAGCGACACTATCATATCGTGTGCCAAAAGGCTAAACGGTCCCGGGCAAAGGTAAGGCGACACCCGTGGGGATACCGTGCGTGAGGCCGCAAAGTGATATGAGGTGTTACATGCTAGATCGATGTGGCATTGAGTCGGGGTCCTGACAGGGGGACCGAGCCGAGACAGGACAGGCATTCTGCACCACTTCATGATAAGGATAATATCAATAGAAGACACTGGAGACGCTTTACATGCCCCCATGGGGTATTTCCTTGATTCCTCACAGGGAACAAAAGGTGCTAATCCTAAGGAGCCCTAGCTACATGTGCCTCCATGGCCGACGCCATCATCAATAGTGGCCCACAAGGGGCCGGCGCCAACCCCATCTAGATCAGCCGTGCCGCCGGCCTGATGCATCTGCCTTGCTCCGAGCGCGGCGCGAGCTCGGGGGCTCGTAGCTGTCGTCGCTCGTCTCCGGAGTCAGGAGAAGCTCGGAAGAGTCGCTGGACTCCCTGGCGTCTCCGCTGCTGCCAGAGGAGCTGCTGAGAAAGCGGAGGGCAGGCCTAGCCCTTGCCACGTCGACATCCTGGCCGCCTCCTCTGGGGCAGCACTCCAGCCGGTGTCCATCCGCATCGAAGACCTTGAAGAGCATCAAGGAGGCGCCATCGTATTCAAAATGAATCACGAAGGCGCCCCCTGTTCGGCAGACCCGGGCGATCTCGCCCCAGCCTTGGGTCATGTAGACCTTGCCCGGAGCGTCGACCTCAACCTCCGCTCCGGTCGCCGGTGTATCGTAGTCGGCGTGCTGCAGCCAGAGCTCGAGAGGCCCCCGTGGTGGCATCTCGAAGTCGAAGAAAGGAGGAAAGCAGATCCAGGAGCTTGGAGGCATGGCGGCATGGAGCACAAGCTCGCGATGGGAGTCCGCGACAGGGACTCCAGGAGCAACGGCGCACACCGCCGTGACTCGTCGTCGTTGCCGACGGCGCGGGCGGCGCCGCTCGGCGTCCTCTTCTCTAGGGCCCTTGGCCCGGGCGTACAGAGGTAGCAGAAACCCAGGAGGTGGCCGCTCGTACCAGGGCCTCAATGTTGGGGAACGTAGTAATTTCAAAAAAATTCCTACGCACACGCAAGATCATGGTGATGGTATAGCAACGAGAGGGGGAGTGTATCTTCATACCCTTGAAGATCGCTAAGCGGAAGCATTTATCAACGCGGTTGATGTAGTCGTACGTCTTCACGATCCGACCGATCCAAGTACCGAATGCACGGCACCTCCGAGTTACGCACGCTCAGCTTGATGGCGTCCTCGCTTTCTCGATCCAAAGAAGATGGGCGAAGTAGTAGATGAGTTCCGGCGACGACGGCGTGGTAGCGGTGTTGGTGAAGAACAATCTCCGCAGGGCTTCGCCTAAGCACTACGGAAACAATGACGGAGGATAAACTAGAGGGGACGGGGTTGCCGGCACACGGCTTGGTGTTTCTTGATGTGTCTTTGGTGCTAGCCCTGCCCCTCTATTTATATGTTGAGCCTTGGGGTCGAAACTTGGAGTAAAAGCCTCCACAAAGTCGGTTTCACCCGAAAGGCAAGAGTCCTTCTTGGACTCGGGGCGACGCCGGGGTTCCGGCGTCTCGGACCCGAACGCCGAGACCACGGCCACGGCCCCTCGACTCATAAAACTTCCTTTTGCACTTTCTAAAAACCTTGTGGGCTTTCCTCTTTGGCCCAAATAACGTGTTCTCGTACCCAAACATTTCGGGAAACATCCGGAACCCCTTCCGGTGAATTCCGGAACCCTTCCGGAGATCAAACACTATTATCCCATATATCAAACTTTATTTCCGGACCATTCCGGAGTTCCTCGTCATGTCCATGATCTCATCCGGGACTCCGAACAACATTCGGTTACCAACATGCATAACTCATATAATACAATATCGTCAACAAAACGTTAAGCGTGCGGACCCTACGGGTTCGAGAACTATGTAGACATGACCGAGACACGTTTCCGGTCAATAACCAATAGCGGGACCTGGATGCCCATATTGGCTCCCACATATTCTACGAAGATCTTTATCGGTCAAATCGCATAACAACATACGTTGTTCCCTTTTTTATCGGTATGTTACTTACCAGAGATTCGATCGTCCGTATCCAATACCTAGTTCAATCTCGTTACCGGCAAGTCTCTTTACTCGTTACGTAATGCATAATTCCGTAACTAACTCATTAGCTACATTGCTTGCAAGGCTTATAGTGATGTGCATTACCGAGAGGGCCCAGAGATACCTCTCCGACAATCGGAGTGACAAAACCTAATCTCAAATCGCCAACCCAACATGTACCTTTGGAGACACCTGTAGTACTCCTTTATAATCACCCGATTCACGTTGTGACGTTTGGTAGCACCAAAGTGTTCCTCCGGTAAATGGGAGTTGCATAATCTCATAGTTACACGAACATGTATAAGTCATGAAGAAAGCAATAGCAACATACTAAACGATCAAGTGCTAAGCTAACGGAATGGGTCAAGTCAATCACATCATTCTCCTAATGATGTGATCCCGTTAATCAAATGACAACTCTTTTGTCCATGGCTAGGAAACATAACCATCTTTGATAAACGAGCTAGTCAAGTAGAGGCATACTAGTGACACTATGTTTGTCTATGTATTCACACATGTATTATGTTTCCGGTTAATACAATTCTAGCATGAATAATAAACATTTATCATGAAATAAGGAAATAAATAATAACTTTATTATTGCCTCTAGGGCATATTTCCTTCAGTCTCCCACTTGCACTAGAGTCAATAATCTAGTTCACATCGCCATGTGATTTAACACCAATATTCATATCTGTATATGATTAACACCCATAGTTCACATCGTCATGTGACCAACACCCAAAGGGTTTACTAGAGTCAATAATCTAGTTCACATCGCTATGTGATTAACACCCAAAAGAGTACTAAGGTGTGATCATGTTTTGCTTGTGAGAGAGGCTTAGTCAACGGGTCCGTAACATTCAGAGCCGTATGTATTTTGCAAAATATTCTATGTCTACAATGCTCTACACGGAGCTATTCTAGCCAATTGCTCCCACTTTCAAATATGTATCCAGATTAAGACTTAGAGTCATCTCCATAATCGAGAAACATATCCTCATTCCACTAAGGATAATTTTGACCAATGTCCAGTGATCTACTCCTAGATCACTATTGTACTCCCTTGCCAAAACAGGGCAGAGTATACAATAGGTCTGGTCCATAGCATAGCATACTTTTATAGAACCTATGAGTGATGCATAGGGAATGATTTTCATTCTCTTTCTATTTTCTGCTGTGGTCGGGATTTGAGTCTTACTCAATTTCATACCTTTGCAACACAAGCAAGAACTCTTTCTTTGACTGTTCCATTTTGAACTACTTCAAAAAAATTCAAGGTATGTACTCATTGAAAATCTTATCAAGCGTCTTGATCTATCTCAATAGATCTTGATGCTCAATATGTAAGTAGCTTTTCTGAGGTCTTTCTTTTAAAGAACTCCTTTCAAACACTCCTTTATGCTTTGCAGAATAATTCTACATTATTTCCGATCAATCAATATGTCATTCACATATACTTATCAGAAATGCTGTAGTGCTCCCACTCACTTTCTTGTAAATACAGGCTTCTCCAAAAGTCTGTATAAAACCATATGCTTTGATCAACTCATCAAAGCGTATATTCCAACTCCGAGATGCTTGCACCAGTCCATAGATGGATCGCTGGAGCTTGCACACTTTGTTAGCATCTTTAGGATTGACAAAACTTTCTGGTTGTATCATATACAACTCTTCTTTAATAAATCCATTAAAGAATGCAGTTTTGACATCCTTTTGCCAGATTTCATAAAATGTGGCAATTGCTAACATGATTTGGACAGACTTTAAAGCATCGATACGAGTGAGAAAGTCTCATTGTATTCAACACCTTGAACTTTGTCAAAAAACCTTTTTCGACAAGTCTAGCTTTGTAGATAGTAACACTACTATTAGCGTCCGTCTTCCTCTTTAAGATCCATTTATTTTCTATGGCTTGCCGATCATCGGGCAAGTCAATCAAAGTCCACACTTTGGTCTCATATATGGATCCCATCTCAGATTTCATGGCCTCAAACCATTTCGCGGAATATGGGCTCATCATCGCTTCCTCATAGTTCGTAGGTTTATCATGGTCTAGTAACATGACTTCCAGAATAGGATTACCGTACCACCTTGGCGCGCGACCGTGATTCGGAATAGCTACGAATTTTGTAGTAACTTGATTTGAAGTTTCATGATCATCATCATTAGCTTCCTCGCTAGTCGGTGTAGCAATCACTGGAACTGATTTCTGTGATGAACAACTTTCCAATTTAGGAGAAGGTACAAATTACCTTATCAAGCTCTACTTTCCTTCCACTCACTTCTTTCGAGAGAAACTCCTTCTCTCGAAAGGATCCATTTTTAGCAACGAATATCTTGCCTTTGGATCTGTGATAGAAGGTGTACCCAATAGTTTCCTTTGGATATTATATGAAGATGCACTTCTCCAATTTGGGTTTGAGCTTATCAGGATGAAACTTTTTCACACAAGCATCGCAGCCCCAAACTTTAAGAAAAGTCAACTTGGGTTTCTTGCTAAACCACAGTTCATACAGTGTCCTCTCAACGGATTTAGATGGTGCCCTTTTAACGTGAATGCAGCTGTCTCTAATGCATAACCCCAAAACGATAATGGTAAGAGACATCATAGATCACACCATATCCAATAAAGTGCGGTTACGACGTTCGGACACACCATAACGTTGTGGTGTTCCAGGTGGCGTGAGCTATGAAACTATTCCACATTGTTTTAATTGAAGACCAAACTCGTAACTCAAATATCCGTTTCCGTGATCAGATCGCAGAAATTTTATTTTCTTGTTACGATGATTTTTCCACTTCACTCTGAAATTCTTTGAACCTTTCAACTATTTCAAACTTATGTTTCATCAAGTAGATATACCCATATCTGCTCAAATTATCTTGTGAAGGTCCGAAAATAACGATACCTACCACGAGCATCAACACTCATTGAATCGCATACATCAGTATGTATTATTTCCAATAAGTCAGTAGCTCGTTCCATTGTTCCGAAGAACGGAGTTTTAGTCATCTTGCCCAAAAGGCACGGTTCGCAAGCATCAAATGATTCATAACCAAGTGATTCCGAAAATCCATCTTTATGGAGTTTCTTCATGCGCTTTACACCGATATGACCCAAGCGGCAGTGCCACAAATAAATTGCACTATCATTATTAACTATGCATCTTTTGGCCTCAATATTATGAATATGTGTATCACTACGATCGAGATCCAACAAACTATTTTCATTGGGTGTATGACCATTGAAGGTTTTATTCATGTAAATGAACAACAATTATTCTCGATTTTAAATGAATAAGCGTATTGCAATAAACGCGATCAAATCATATTCATGCTCAGCATAAGCGCCAAATAACATTTATTTAGGTTTAACACTAATCCGAAAGTATAGGGAGTGTGTGATGATGATCATATCAATCTTGGAACTACTTCCAACACTCATCGTCACTTTCCTTCAACTAGTCTCTGTTTATTCGTAACTCCTGTTTGAGTTACTAATCTTAGCAACCGAACAAGTATCAAATACTCGGGGCTACTATAAACACTAGTAAAGCACACATCAATAACTCAGTATATCAAATATACCCTTGTTCACTTTGCCATCCTTCTTATCCACCAAATATTGAGGGCATTTCCGCTTCGGTGACCATTTCCTGCGGTGTAAACACTCGGTTTGAGGCTATGGTCCAGCTTTGGGCTTCTTCGCGGGAGTGACAACTTGCTTGTCTTTCCACTTGAAGTTCCCTTTCTTTCCCTTTGCCCTTCTCTTGAAACTAGTTGTCTTGTCAATCATCAACACTTGATGCTCTTTCTTGATTTCGACCTTCGTCGATTTCAACATCACGAAGAGCTCGGGAATCGTTTTCGTCATCCCTTGCATACTATAGTTCATCACGAAGTTCTAGTAACTTAGTGATGGTGACTAGAGAATTCTGTCAATCACTATCTTATCTGGAAGATTAACTCCCACTTGATTCAAGCGATTGAAGTACCCAGACAGTCTGAGCACATGCTCGCTATTTGAGCGATTCTCCTCCATCTTTTAGCTATAGAACTTGTTGGAGACTTCATATCTCTCAACTCGGGTATTTGCTGGAGATATTAACTTCAACTCCTGGAACATCTCATATGGTCCATGACGTTCAAAACGTCTTTGAAGTCCCGATTCTAAGCCGTTAAGCATGGTGCACAAAACTATCAAGTAGTCATCATACTAGCCAAACGTTCATAACGTGCGCATACCGCTCTCTCGCAATAGGTCATCACCTAGCGGTGCATTAAGGACATAATTCTTCTGTCCAGCAACGAGGATAAACCTCAGATCACGGATCCAATCTGCATCATTGCTACTAACATCTTTCAACACAATTTTCTCTAGGAACACATCAAAATAAACATATGAAAGCAACAACGCGAGCTATTGATCAACATAATTTGCAAAATACTACCAGGACTAAGTTCATGATAAATTTAAGTTCAATTAATCATATTACTTAAGAACTCCCACTTAGACAGACATCTCTCTAGTCATCTAAGTGATCACGTGATCCAAATCAACTAAACCATGTCCGATCATCACGTGAGATGGAGTAGTTTTCAATGGTGAACATCACTATGTTGATCATATCTACTATATGATTCACGCTCGACCTTTCGGTCTCCTTGTTCCGAGGCCATATCTGTATATGCTAGGCTCGTCAAGTTTAACCTGAGTATTCCGCGTGTGCAACTGTTTTGCACCGGTTGTATTTGAACGTAGAGTCTATCACACCCGATCATCACGTGGTGTCTCAAAGACGAAGAACTTTCATAGCGGTGCATACTCGGGAGAACACTTCTTGATAATTAGTGAGAGATCATCTTAAAATGCTACCGTCAATCAAAGCAAGATAAGATGCATAAAGGATAAACATCACATGCAATCAATATAAGTGATATGATATGGCCATCATCATCTTGTGCTTGTGATCTCCATCTTGAAGCACCGTCGTGATCACCATCGTCACCGCGCGACACCTTGATCTCCATCATAGCATCGTTGTCGTTCGCCATCTATTGCTTCTCGACTATCGCTACCGCTTAGTGATAAAGTAAAGCAATTACAGATGCGTTGCATTTCAAACAATAAGCGACAACCATATGGCTCCTGCCATTGCCGATAACCGGTTACAAAACATGACCCTCTCATACAATAAAATATAGCATCACGTCTTGACCATATCACATCACAACATGCCCTGCAAAAACAAGTTAGACGTCCTCTACTTTGTTGTTGCAAATTTTATGTGGCTGCTACGGGCTTAGCAAGAACCGTTCTTACCTACGCATCAAAACCACAACGATAGTTCATCAAGTTAGTGCTGTTTTAACCTTCGCAAGGACCGGGCGTAGCCACACTCGATTCAGCTAAAGTGAGAGAGACAGACACCCGCCAGCCACCTTTAAGCACGAGTGCTCGTAGCAGTGAAACCAGTCTCGTGTAAGCGTCTGGCGTAATGTCGGTCCGGGCCGCTTCATCTCACAATACCGCCGAACCAAAGTATGACATCTTTGGTAAGCGGTATGACTTGTATCGCCCACAACTCACTTGTGTTCTACTCATGCATATAACATCAGCGCATAAAACCTAGGCTCGATACCCTGTTGGGGAACGTAGTAATTTCAAAAAAAATTCCTACGCACACGCAAGATCATGGTGATGGTATAGCAACGAGAGGGGGAGTGTATCTTCATACCCTTGAAGATCGCTAAGCGGAAGCGTTTATCAACGCGATTGATGTAGTCGTACGTCTTCACGATCCGACCGATCCAAGTACCGAATGCATGGCACCTCCGAGTTCTGCACACGTTCAGCTCGATGACGTCCTCGCCTTCTCGATCCAAAAGGCGGGCGAAGTAGTAGATGAGTTCCGGCAGCACGGCGGCGTGGTGGCGGTGTTGGTGAAGAACAATCTCCGCAGGGCTTCGCCTAAGCACTACAGAAACTATGACGGAGGATAAACTAGAGGGGACGGGGTTGCCGGCACACGGCTTGGTGTTTCTTGATGTGTCTTTGGTGCTAGCCCTGCCCTCTATTTATATGTTGAGCCTTGGGGTGAAACTTGGATTAAAAGCCTCCACAAAGTCGGTTTCACCCGAAGGCAAGAGTCCTTCTCGGACTCGGGGCGAGCTGGGTTCCCGACGTTTGGACCAGACGCCAGGACCTGGCGTCAGCCCCCTCGACTCATAAAACTTCCTTTTGCGCTTTCCAAAACCTTGTGGGCTTTCCCTTTGGCCCAAATAACGTGTTCTCGTACCCAAACATTTCGAAACATCCGAACCCCTTCCGTGAATTCGGAACCCTTCCGGAGATCAAACACTATTATCCCATATATCAAACTTTATTTCCGGACCATTCCGGAGTTCCTCGTCATGTCCATGATCTCATCCGGACTCGAACAACATTCGTTACCAACATGCATAACTCATATAATACAATATCGCCAACGAAGCGTTAAGCGTGCGGACCCTACGGGTTCGAGAACTATGTAGACATGACCGAGACACGTTTCCGGCCAATAACCAATAGCGGGACCTGGATGCCCATATTGGCTCCCACATATTCTACGAAGTTCTTTATCGGTCAAACTGCATAACAACATACGTTGTTCCCTTTGTTATCGGTATGTTACTTACCTGAGATTCGATCGTCGGTATCCAATACCTAGTTCAATCTCGTTACCGGCAAGTCTCTTTACTCGTTACATAATGCATCATTCCGTAACTAACTCATTAGCTACATTGCTTGCAAGGCTTATAGTGATGTGCATTACCGAGAGGGCCGAGAGATACCTCTCCGACAATCGGAGTGACAAAACCTAGTCTCGAAATACGCCAACCCAACATGTACCTTTGGAGACACGTGTAGTACTCCTTTATAATCACCCAGTTACGTTGTGACGTTTGGTAGCACCAAAGTGTTCCTCCGTAAACGGAGTTGCATAATCTCATAGTTACAGGAACATGTATAAGTCATGAAGAAAGCAATAGCAACATACTAAACGATCAAGTGCTAAGCTAACGGAATGGGTCAAGTCAATCACATCATTCTCCTAATGATGTGATCCCGTTAATCAAATGACAACTCTTTTGTCCATGGCTAGGAAACATAACCATCTTTGATAAACGAGCTAGTCAAGTAGAGGCATACTAGTGACAGTATGTTTGTCTATGTATTCACACATGTATTATGTTTCTGGTTAATACAATTCTAGCATGAATAATAAACATTTATCATGAAATAAGGAAATAAATAATAACTTTATTATTGCCTCTAGGGCATATTTCCTTCACTCGACGCCTCCGGCCGAGCAACCTCGTCGCGGCGACCAAGGCCGCAGGCTGTTGGGGCCCGTGGCGCTCCGCACTTGCCCTTTCACTTCGCTGCTAAGCCAAGTCCGAGCATGCCTTGGGCCCGAGGGCTACTGTCGGTGTTCTAGGAACGGGGGTCCCCAGACTTGCCTACCTGCGGCCTGCGGCGTGGCTCAAGGGGTGGCCCAGTACGGCCCATCTTCATCAACTCAAGCTCAAGATCCTCATGAGGGGCCAAGCCTCGCGGGGCGGATGATGCAAGGCTTCCTCAGGAACGGCCTCACCAGGCAGGCTCGCGAGGAGGCGGAGAGATCAAGGCAGAGGTAACTCGCGAGGTGCTCATGACGCAAGCCATGACGATCGAGACCAGGCGGGCGCCAGCCTGCACAGTGTCCTTGTTTCCTCTTTGGTGCAAAGGGGGCAAGCGTAGGCGCGGAGTACCAAGGCATCAAGCAAAGGTTACCGTTTTGGTGCAACGAGACCAAGACCAGCGGAGCGGCAGGACGGAGGTCACCGTGGAGCCCAAGATGACGTCATTGCCAGTGCCTTTGGTAGTCAAAGACCAACTTTAGTCAGGATAACTTGTACTAGATGTTCTCCTTCAAAATGGCCATTGTTGGCTCCCTTCCTGCTCAATATTTGGGAAGAGGACCAGGGCCTCTATATATAGCCACCACAGTAGAGGTGGCAGATCGGATAGAATTCTCATCAGATCCAGAGGCGATCAAACTCACCCAAGCAGTACACCGCACCAGCCCAAGAACACCTCTCGCGAGGTTGTTCTTCCTTTTTACTATTCATCATCAGCCCCTGAGGCAATCCACCGCACCACACACTGAGTAGGGTATTACACCACAACGGTGGACCGAACCAATATAAACCTTGCGTCCCTTGTGTTCATCGTGAAGCTTAGATTCTCAGTGAGGCGTTGGGACGTGGAACGGTAGGGGGAAGATCTTCGCGCAAACCCCAGAGTTCGAACCTTAAGGGTTTTGCCGGAACCCCATATCCGACAGAATCGATCACGGAGGGCTTCTACATCAACACCATAACCTCTCCGATGAAGTGTGAGTAGTTTACCACAGACCTTCGGGTCCATAGTTGTTAGCTAGATGGCTTCTTCTCTCTCTTTAGATCTCAATACAAAGTTCTCCTCGATCTTCTTAGAGACCTATTCGATGTAATTCTTTTTGCGGTGTGTTTGTCGAGATCCGATGAATTGTGGGTTTATGATCAAGAATATCTATGAACAATATTTGAATCACCTCTGAATTCTTTTATGTATGATTTGTTATCTTTGCAAGTTGATATGTCTCCAATGTATCTATAATTTTTTATTGTTCCATGCTATTATATTACCCGTTTTGGATGTTTATGGGCTTTACTTTACACTTTTGTATCATTTTTGGGACTAACCAACTAACCGGAGGCCCAGCCCGAATTGCTGTTTTTTTTGCCTATTTCAGTGTTTTGAAGAAAAGGAATATCAAACTGAGTCCAAATGGAATGAAACCTTCGGGAGCGATCTTTTTGGAACAAACGCAATCCACGGGACTTGGAGTGGACGTCAAGCAACAAGCGAGGCGGCCACGAGGGTGCCCGGCACGCCCCCCACCCTTGTGGGCCCCTTGAGCGTCCACCGACCTACTTCTTCCTCCTATATATATCCACGCACCCTGAAAACATCCCAGACCACCACGAAAAACTATTTCCACCGCTGCAACCTTCTGTATCCGCGAGATCCCATCATGGAGCCTTTGTCTGCGCTCCGCCGGAGGGGGAATCGACCATGGAGGGCCTCTACATCATCTCCAAGGCCTCTCCGATGAGTTGTGAGTAGTTTACCACAGACCTTCGGGTCCATAGTTATTAGCTAGATGGCTTCTTCTCTCTCTTTGAATCTCAATACCAAGTTCTCCTCGATCTTCTTGGAGATCTATTCGATGTAACTCTTTTTGCGGTGTGTTTGTCGAGATCCGATGAATTGTGGGTTTATGATCAAGTTTATCTATGAGAAATATTTGAATCTCCTCTGAATTATTTTATGTGTGATTAAGATATCTTTGCAAGTCTCTTCGAATTATCAGTTTCTTTTGGCTTACTAGATTGATCTTTCTTGCAATGGGAGAAGTGCTTAGCTTTGGGTTCAATCTTGCGATGTCCTTTCCCAGTGAAAGCAGGGGTAACAAGGCACGTATTGTATTGTTGCCATCAAGGATAAAAAGATGGGGTTTATATCATATTGCATGAGTTTATCCCTCTACATCATGTCATCTTTCTTAATGCGTTACTCTATTCTTCATGAACTTAATACTCTAGATGCGGGCAGGAGTCGGTCGATGTGTGGAGTAATAGTAGTAGATGCAGAATCGTTTCGATCTACTTGTCACGGACGTGATGCCTATATACATGATCGTGCCTAGATAATCTCATAACTATGCGCTTTTCTATCAATTGCTTGACAGTAATTTGTTCACCCACCGTAATACTTATGCTATCTTGAGAGAAGCCACTAGTGAAACCTATGGCCCCCGGGTCTATCTTTTATCATATAAGTTTTCCATCTACTTTTATTTGCATCTTTTACTTTCCAATCTATATCATAAAAATACCAAAAATATTTATTTTATCATATTATCTCTATCAGATCTCAATTTTGCAAGTGGCCGTGAAGGGATTGACAACCCTTTATTGCGTTGGTTGCGAGGTTCTTGTTTGTTTGTGTAGGTGCGTGGGACTTTTGAGGAGCCTCCTACTAGATTGATACCTTGGTTCTCAAAAACTGAGGGAAATACTTACACTACTTTGCTGCATCACCCTTTCCTCTTCAAGGAAAACCAACGCAAGCTCAAGACATAGCAAGAAGGATTTCTGGCACCATTGCCAAGGAGGTCTTCGCTCAAGTCAAGACATACCAAGTACCCATCACAAACTCATCTCCCTCGCATTACATTATTTGCAATTTGCCTCTCGTTTTCCTCTCCCCCACTTCACCCTTGCCGTTTTATTCGCCCTCTCTTTCACGTTCGCCCCCTCTTTTTCGCTTGTCTTCTTGTGTGCCTGTTTGCCCTAATGGATTTGCCTAAGAATACCGACCTTTATCTTAGAAGGTTGGAAGAGATTGAATTAAACATTAGAAGCTTTATTACTTTACAATTTGAGCATAATAGTTTCTTTAGAAAAGAGCTTAAAGAACAAAAAGCTTTATGGAGTACATGAACAAAGAGCTTGATGATATGTCTAAGGAATTTTATGGTTTAAATTCTCAAATTGCTTGTCTTGAAAAATCAATAGCCCAAATTTCTGATAAGCAAGCCACCTTGGTCAATAAGATGGCTGCCAAACTAGAAGGGTTAGGGAAAAATAATGATGAATATCTAAAAGTTATTGATGTGTCCCCTATTAAATCCTTGTTTTGCAATATGAATCTTGATAATGATGGGATTGGAGATGAGTCAACTTTAGTTAAAAGGCGTCCCAATAATTCGGAGTTTTAGATCTTGATGCTAAATTTGGTAAAAGTGGGATTGGAGAGGTCAAGACTTTAAATAGCATTGAACCCACTATCTTGAATTTCAAGGAATTTAATTATGATAATTGTTCTTTAATAGATTGTATTTCCTTGTTGCAATCTGTGTTGAATTCTCCTCATGCTTACAATCAAAATAAAGCTTTTACCAAACATATTGTTGATGCCTTGATGCAATCTTATGAGGAAAAACTTAATTTGGAAGTTTCTATACCTAGAAAACTTTATGATGAGTGGAAACCTACTATAAATATTAAAATTAAAGATCATGAGTGCTATGCTTTGTGTGATTTGGGTGCTAGTGTTTCCATGATTCCGAAAACTTTATGTGATGTGCTAGGTTTCCATGATTTTGATGATTGCTCTTTAAATTTGCACCTTGCGGATTCCACCATTAAGAAACCTATGGGAAGGATCAATGATGTTCTTATTGTTGCAAATAGGAATTATGTGCTCGTAGATTTTATCGTTCTTGATATAGATTGCAATCTTTCATGTCCTATTATTCTTGGTAGACCTTTCCTTAGAACGATTGGTGCAATTATTGATATGAAGGAAGGGAATATTAGATTCCAATTTCCATTAAGGAAAGGAATTGAACACTTCCCTAGAAGGAAAGGAATTGAACACGTATTGGATAAAAAGATGGGGTTTATATCATATTGGTTGAGTTTATCCCTCTACATCATATCATCTTTCCTAATGCATTACTCTGTTCTTATGAACTTAATACTCTAGATGCATGCTGGATAGCGGTCGATGTGTGGAGTAATAGTAGTAGATGTAGAATCGTTTCGATCTATTTGTCGTGGACATGATGCCTATATTCATGATCATGCCTAGATATTCTCATAACTATGAACTTTTCTATCAATTGCTCGACAGTAATTTGTTCACCCACCGTAATACTTATGCTATCTTGAGAGAAGCCACTAGTGAAACCTATGCCCCCCGGGTCTATTTTCCATCATATAAGTTTCCGATCTATTTTATTTTGCAATCTCTAATTTCCAATCTATATCATAAAAATACCAAAAATATTTATCTTATTATATCTATCAGATCTCACTTTTGCAAGTGGTCGTGAAGGGATTGACAACCCCTTTATTGCATTGGTTGCAAGGTTCTTATTTGTTTGTGCAGGTATGAGGGATTTGAGTGTAGCCTCCTACTGGATTGATACCTTGGTTCTCAAAAACTGAGTGAAATACTTATGCTACTTTGCTACATCACCCTTTCCTCTTCAAGGGAAAACCAATGCATGCTCAAGAGGTAGCAGGGCGCCGCAGGTATTAAACGCGTGGCCGCTACCCCTTCCCCATTATGGATCTGGATGAGAGCCTCGCCCACTTCTGGAGCGCTCCGCCTCTTGCCAGATCTAGGGTTCGTCAGTCCTACTCCTGGTGGGAAGGCAAGATCCATGGTGATACTCGTTCCTTCGCTCAAGTAGTTGCCTCACCCCCTTTCACAAATCCACCGCGGCGCCGAGAGGTAGCAAAGTTGTTGAGATGAGAGTGAAGGGTTTCGGTTCAGGCCGCCATGGCCGTGGGGCTGGACGTTTCAACCTCGGTAGCGGCCATGGTTTTGACTCCGATGTGTGGAAACGCAAGCCGGAGGTGGTGAACTCGTCTTCGACCAGAGCCTCTGGATCTGGCGGATCCGGGTCGAAATGTGGGACGAAGCCGCCGGCGAGCAACAGGCTGCTCACGCTCGTCAATCTCGCTGGGGCGAGAGAGTGGAGGCTGGACAAGAACCAGGCGAGGTGGAGGCGGCGGGGAAGCAGATGGCCCCTCCCTTGCATCCTGGGAGGCAGGGTGCCAATGACGGCAGTGACAAAGATCCTCGCGCCGCCACCAAGAACAAGACTCCTCAGAGAAACCATGAGCTCCACACCTCCTTTGGTACTACTGCTCCCTCCTGTGATGCTTGCCAGATATGCAATATTCTTGGTCATTATACAATTAGATGTCCACAAACTCTCTGTGATCATTGCAAAAAAAGAGGTGACCTATCCGTCATGTGCCTGAATTCTTCCCTTGGGAGTGCACTCCTGTGATGTGTACTTTCCAGTCCAAAGGGCAGGGATTCTTCTATATCCCTGATTTTGGTGTTGATAGGCAGCCTAGAGAGCGAGTTTACAATGTTGTGGTTACCATTACTGAGGGTTTTGCTCAAACCAAAGATATTGAGCATGAGCTGAGTGTTTATGTTGGTCAGAGGTGGCGATGTTCTGCTAGATTCTTTGCTCCTCAAAAATTCGTCATGAGAATGCCAAACCCTAGAGACATTGATAGAGCTCTTTTTGTTGAACATGTTAGACTTAAAAAATGCGGAGTCAGTGTCAAATTCTCTTCCTGGTCCGGGGATATTGATTCTGAGGGGCTGCTGGAAATTGCTTGGGTTAGAATTGGTGAAATTCCACCCAACAAAAGATCTGATAAGGTTGTTGCTTATGCAGGAGGGCTTGGTTGGGATTACTCTGGAAGTTGACATGTCTACTATAAACCGCCCTTCTCCTGTCAGAGCCTGAATCGGGTGCAGTTATGTGGCTCAACTTCCTGCTACTACCGAGGGAGTGTTGGGGGGTGCAGTTATGTGGCTCAACTTCCTGCTACTACCGAGGGAGTGTTGGGGGACGTTTTTACAAGTTCACTTATGAGATTGAAGAAATCCTGGTAAAAAATCATGTTGAGGGAGTAACTGTGGATCCTCTTTTTTATGACAAAACTAAGCCTAAGTACGCTCCTAAAAGGAAACATACTGCTCAGGAGAAAAAAGAGAGTCCCTCTGATGCTCATAGATCTGGTAAGCTTGACAACTCATATCGTGGGGGCAAGGCCTATCGCCTGCTGCCTACTGAGAAAGATGAAGATGTCTCGTCCGAAAGTGAGGCAGATACCTCCCTTCTCATGGAAACAATGCAGAGAGAAATTGATGAATCTACTCGTGGGGAGAAGCTAAACTCCTCTCAGTGGATTATTCCCAGGGATATTGCTGTCGTTGGGGCTTGTCCACAAGAAGTTCAGGTGAATTATGATTCACACAATGAAAAGCATTTGAATCCCTCATCTGTGGCTACTAACTTTGCTCAGGTTGTGGAGGTGATGGGTAAAACAGATCCTGGCTCAAAGACTTCAAGTGATTATGTGGTACAACTCCCATCCCCAGATCGCTTTGAGGAGATCATTCTTACTCCCCCACTAGCACCTAAAGCTGTGCTAAGTTCAGCAAGCGTAACACCTCAAGAATGCAGGACAAGATGGATGACAGGGCCATAAAGCTGGCTAATAAAAAAGACCTGGAAGGTAACCTCATTCCCGCCTATAATAATTCTTTTGAAGTTCTGTCCAATAATGAACTGATTAGTAGGGCTATAAAATGGGGGTGGATATTCCTGATGATGAGTTTGCATCTGTGGACATTATCAAAGAATTAAAATGTGTCAGAGGAGAGTTAAATAGCAAGAGTAAAACAGAAACTATTACTCAAGGATTAGATGGGGATATGGTTATTATTGATGGGCCAGGCAAAATAAATCCTATTAATCTAGAATGGCGTGACCAAGAGGAGCATGTATATGAACAGATTTCTTCTAGTAAAACTAAAAGGAAAAAACAGCAAAAAGTTAGTATCAAAACTCCTAGGCCTGTGACTAGGAGTCAAAATAACATTATTTCAGAGATGGATATGCTTTGTAACCCTACATCGCCTCCTGGTAGGGTTACTCGTTCCAAAGTTCACAAAAAACGTTCCAAATGAAAGGTCTCACACTATTAAAAAAATATACTTCCGTGATGATACGTGTTTGTTGCAGTAGGTCACGTTTTCTGTCATGCATGTACATCCATGATGATTTTATGACATAATCAAGATAGTCATGTCCATGCTCTTGTAGAAGTGTTCTATGACATTACCAAAATTATCATCATGGAAGTGTCCACTTCCATGATGATAAACCACACGTCATAGAAGTGCTTTCTCAAGGGTAACCGACACGTGGCATCAACCGTAACGGGTCACCGTTAAGCTATCGGGTTCCGGTTTGGATCCGATAACCCGTTAACAGCCAGGACCAATGGGGATTTTTCACGTTTAAAATTCTCAGTGGCAAGAGAAACCATGTGTCAGCTCACCGTTGGGACAGATGTCATCCACACATTTGACCGAAGGCACCTATGATATGTCGACACATAGGAGGCCCTTTGTAACTCTGGGCCCATTAAAGGCCCGAGATGGAACTGCCCATAATGAACAATGTATCGCTTTATACGCATTAACGACCCATTATTTCGTTGGTCGTTTCCAGCCCATGTTAACTTCCGGCCTTCTAAGGGCCCACTTATTCTTGGGCTCATTTCCAGAATTCGGTTACTTACGGTCCGTTACTTGCATGTTTCGCTTGTGGGCCAAATTCAGCCCGTAGTTACAGTCGGCCCATTTGTGGCCCATTAACCCGTTGGGCTATTTTCATAGCAGCATCAAATACGGCCTATTAACGGCTCGTTATGGTCGGGCCATAAAACAGACGATTTCCACTCTAGCTTGTTTAGGGCCCATTTTGCGGACCGTTATTGGTCCACGAATAGTACATCCCATATTTGGCAAAACGATTATACGGCCCGTAGAAGGTCCATAGATTAGACGACCCGTAGAAGGCCCATGGATACTATGGCCCGTAGAAGGCCCATGGATTTTACGGCCCATTGAAGGCCCACGGATCCTACGACCTGTAGAAGGCCCATGGATCCTATGGCCCTAGGAGGGCCATGGTCACTACAACATGTAGCAGGACCATGGTTGTGTTGCCATGGTTATTGTGGCCTAGTTATAAAAATAGGTTACTATGACCACTAGAAAAACACAGAAAAAGAACTGTAGTGACTACAAGCAAACATCTAAACAAGACAATAAGGAAATAAATAAGCAAGCAAGTAACGCTAGACTATTACGGCTATTACACATATTACATCCACTGTGCATCAAAGTTCGCCACCAGTGCAAATATAGGGAACAAAGCAACATATTACATACACTGGCCATCTAAATTGGCCACCAGTGCAAATAAACGCGGCAGCAAAACAAGTCCATAACTGAAACAACTTCAGAAGAGCTCAAGAAACGTTATCCTGGGTATCCACCATGCTGGCAATAAGCTTAGCAAGCTTATTAGCTTTCTCCTTTTTGGCGCTAAATTCCTCCAACGCTTGTTGTTGCACCAGAAAGTATGCATCTGAATGCTCCAGGGACTTCCGCAGTCCTTCGGCTTGTTGTTGCAACACAGCTGATCGATGTCTTTCAGCTTGTAGTTGAGACTCAAGAAACCGAACTGATTCAGAAAGTGAGTTTGAATAGCTTGTGCCAGCGGTAGTGGCCAGTAACTCGAACACTACACCAAGACAGGACTTTGAGGTTGTCTCACTGTCTTCAAGATAGTTTTCCTTAGCTATTTTATCAGCTTTGTTGGAGGCCAACAAGGATGTCTCACTATCATAAACCTTATCTGCATTACTTCCTTTACCATTGTTTAATAAGGCACTCTTCTCCAATATTCTGTCAGCATTCTAAAAGAAGAAACAAGCAGACACATAACAAGTTTAACATTTACTAGTATATGGAACTCATTTCGGTGAACCAATTCATTAGTAGGGTGGTCAGGATTAAACTACCAAGTCTTCTATTGCCAAGTAGTACATAATAAAAGCATCAAACAAACATATATCTATGTCCTATGGTCACTGCATTGTCTTGCCAAATCAAAATAGAGACACGGTTCAAATCATATCAGTTCAAGACAAAGCAACACTGAAAGAATACAAAGCATGGTACACAACACGACAAGATTTCAGATGGGTAACACGGTCCTACATGTACAACAACACTATTGGCTTTGTTGTGATGCTAGTAATGTGCATGATATGAGAAGTCAACTGTATACACAATTGAAATTGAAATCAACAAAGCTATTTACACTGCTCGGATCCTAGCACAAAATGCAGCAAGAGGATTTCCTGGGATGCTTGGAAGCATCGACTACATGCATTGGGAATAGGAAAACTGTCCATTTGTTTGGAAGGGGATGTATAAAGGCGTCAAAGGCGGTTGCAGTGTGGTACTTGAGGCAGTGGTGTAAGTGCATCTAGTGCCACCCCTAGTTGGTTTTGGAGTATTGACGACAAACCTGGTTGAGGGACTAATGTGTTTGTGAGAATTGCAGGATAACACAGGTAGTAGTCCCTCATTGATTCGGTTTACCTATCGGAGATGACCCCGAAAAATGTGTGAAGACATTGAAGACAATGGTGGTCTGTGATGCTATTCACAGTGAAGTCTATAACATGAGAAGACATCGCATGAAGACTATGGAGCGCGAAGACTTAGTTGTTTTGTTGTTTCCTTTTCTTCTTTGTTGAGTCATAGGAACCACCGCACTGTTAAGTGGGGTCCAAGTGAACAAAGTCAGAGTGACTAAAGTGATGCTCAACCAAATCCTATGTCTTCGAGCGAAGATAATGAGTGCAAATCTTATCCAGAGTCGGATAAGTCAGCTTTACTTGTAGCCCAAGCCAAGCTGCCGCGTGTGTTTGAAATCTGACTGTTGGAACACGTGTCAGTTCCTTAGTGACCCAGGGTCATTTCGAACAAATCAGGTCGGGTTGCCTAGTGGCTATAAATAGCCCACCCCTACACCATAAATTGGTGGCTGCTCAGAGTTAGTGCACGGCTTTTGTCGTTTGAGAGCAACCCACCTTCGAACCCTTTGAGAGAGAATCCTTGCAAGGACAAAGCCCAAACCACCCAGAGCCCAAAGAGTGTTTGGCATCACTGAAGTCTTTCTGTCCGCGTGATCTGAAGACTTGTTACACTTGTGGACTGTGAATCCTCCAGCCGGTTAGGCGTCACATTCTGAGCATCCAAGAGTCATTGTGGATTGCCGGTGAACAAAGTCTGTGAAGGTTTGGAAGTCTACCTTGAAGACTTACCAGAGTGATTGGGTGAGGACTAAGTGTCCTTAGCTCAAGGGGAATAAGGTGAAAACGCGGTCTTCTGAGTTAAATCTCAGCCTCCCTAACCAGACGTACAGTTGTCACAACAACTAGAACTGGTCGAACAAATTGCTTTCCTCTCCAAGCTACTGGTTCTATCTCTTACTTCTCTTTACTTACACTTTGTCTTCATGAAGTCATTGCCTGCTTGCATTATCTGTTCGACTTCACTGAGTGACTACTTGTTCTGATTGGCTTCATACTATCTTCCATCCTGATCCTTACTACCTAGCTGCTGATAGTCTTCGTGCTTTCACTTCACTGAATACTCGACTATAGCTTGCCTAGTGTAGTCTACCTTCCGCTGCATATAAATAGGGTCATTTCTATTGTTTGTCTTCGAAACTCCCATGTTTCAAAGACTTTCATAAAAATCGCCTATTCACCCCCCCTCTAGTCGATATCCAGCTCTTTCAATTGGTATCAGAGCAAGGTACTTCCTTGTTCTGTGTGATTCGGTTTAACCACCTGGAGTTTTAGCTATGTTGACTGCAGGGATAATCAAAGTCTCCGTTGCGTGCCCCATCTTCGATGGCAGTGAATAACCCTACTGGAAGAATAAGATGTGCATGCATCTTGAAGCCATTGATGTCAATTTATGGTATGTTGTCAAGAACGGCATTCCCAAGATCGATGAAGGTGTCACCCTGCTGATGTCAAGAAGTCCGTTCAACTGGATTCTACTGCCAAGAACATCATCTGTGGTCATCTGACCAAAGGACAGTATGGCCGTGTGAGTGCTCTGGAAACATCGAAGCAGTCTGGGACTAGCTCTCCAAGGTCAATGAAGGCGTCTCAACTCAGAGAGATCAAAGGATTAGTGTCCTATGCAACCTCTTCAACCTCTTCAAGAGACACGACAATGAGAACGTCCAGCTCACATTTGATCGCCTCACTGATATCACAATTGAGGCCCAAGCACTCGGCGCCACTGAGATCACGACACATGAAATAGTCAAGACACTACTGAGATCACTTGACAGCTCGTTTGACACCCTAGCCCTGATGATTCAAGAACGCCCTGACTTCAAGACTCTCAATCCGTCTTACATACTTGAGAGGCTCAACACACATGAGTTTCAGCTATCTGAGAAACGAGATACCTATGGCCCCAACTATGGCCGAACTCGCGCTTTGAAGGCAAAGGTTGTTTCCTCATCTGAAGAAGAATCTGACTGCATTTCTGATGATCCTGAAGACATTGGAAAGGAGCTTGCTATGCTTGTGAAGAAGTTCCAGAAATTCACTAAGAAGAAAGGCTTCAGAAAGTCTTCACAATCCAGCTCAAGAAATGTTGAAGCTTCCACCCCTGAACACAAGAATAGAACATGCCACAAGTGCAAGAAACCTGGTCACTACATCTCTGAGTGTCCACAGTGGGACAATGAGAAGAAGAAGAAGAAGAAGAGGAAGGAATATGATTCTGGTGACAACAAGAAGAAGAAATCCTCAAAGTCTTCTTCCAAGTCTTCTTTGAAGTCTTCATCACACAAGAAGAGTTCATCTGGCAAGGCTCGTGCTTTTGTTGGCAAGGAGATGGATTCAGAGGAGTCTGCTTCTGAGGAGGCGGAGGTGGAGTCTGAGGAGGAGTCCGACTCTGACGTTGCAAGTCTGGCTCTAGCTACAGCCTATGTTGCCAATGTTGGGGAACGTAGTAATTTCAAAAATTTTCCTACGCACACGCAAGATCATGGTGATGTATAGCAACGAGAGGGGAGAGTGTTGTCTACGCACCCTCGTAGACCCGGCGAAGCGATCACAACGTAGAGGAAGTAGTCGACGTTCTCCTCGCGATCCGACCGATCCGGCGCCGTTACTCGGCGCCCGAGTTCTTGACACACGTGCAGCTCGATGGCGTCCCTCGTACTCGATCCAGCCGAGTGTCGAGGAGAGTTTCACAAGACGACGGCGTGGTGACGATCTTGATGTTTCACGCGCAGGCTTCGCCTAAGCTTCATGACAGTATAACCGAGGTGGAATATGGTGGAGGGGCACCGACACGGCTAAGGAATGATCTAAAGATCAACTTGTGTGTTCAAGGTGCCCCCTGCCTCAGATATAAAGGAGCAAGGGGAGGGCGGCGGCCAAGGGAGGCGCCAAGGAGTCCTACTCCCTCTGGGAGTAGGATTCCCCCAATCCTAGTTGGACTAGGATTCCCGGGGGGAAAGAGAGAGGGGCGGCCCTTCTCCTAGTCCTAGTAGGACTAGGGAAGGGGGGGCGCCCCACCTAGGGCTGGTCCTTCTCCTTTCCACTAGGGCCCATCGAGGCCCATTTACCTCCGGGGTTCCAGAACCTCCGGTACTCCGATAAATTCCGCCGCCTAACCATTCGAACTCCAAACATAGGCTTCCAATATATCAATCTTTATGTCTCGACCATTTCGAGACTCCTCGTCATGTCCGTGATCACATCCGGACTCGAACTCCTTCGGTACATCAAAATACATAAACTCATAATAACCGCCATCGAAACCTTAAGCGTGCGGACCCTACGGTTCGAGAACAATGTAGACATGACCTAGAACTATTCACGGTCAATAACCAACAGCGGGACCTGGATGCCCATATTAGTTCCTACATATTCTACGAAGATCTTTATCGGTCGGACCGCATAACAACATACGTTGTTCCTTTGTCATCGGTATGTTACTTGCCCAAGATTCGATCGTCGGTATCCAATACCTAGTTCAATCTCGTTACGGCAAGTCTCTTTACTCGTTCCGTAATACATCATCTCATAACTAACTCATTAGTTGTAGTGCTTGCAAGGCTTCAATGATGTGCATTACCGAGAGGGCCAGAGATACCTCTCCGTCAATCGGAGTGACAAAACCTAATCTCAAATACGCCAACCCAACATCGCCTTTGGAGACACTGTAGTACTCCTTTATAATCACCCGATTCGTTGTGACGTTTGGTAGCACCAAAGTGTTCCTCCGTAAACGGAGTTGCATAATCTCATAGTTACAGGAACATGTATATGTCATGGAAAAAGCAGTAGCAACATACTAAACGATCGTGTGCTAAGCTAAGGGAATGGGTCATGTCAATCGATCATTCTACTAATGATGTGACCTTGTTAATCAAATAACAACTCCTTGTTCATGGTTAGGAAACATAACCATCTTTGATTAACAAGCTAGTCTAGTAGAGGCATACTAGTGACATGTTGTTTTGTCTATGCATTCACACATGTATTATGTTTCCGGTTAATACAATTCTAGCATGAATGATAAACATTTATCATGAAATAAGGAAATAAATAATAACTTTATTATTGCCTCTAGGGCATATTTCCTTGATCTCCCACTTGCACTAGAGTCAATAATCTAGATTACATAGTAATGATTCTAACACCCATGGAGTCTTGGTGCTGATCATGTTTTGCTCGTGGAAGAGGCTTAGTCAACGGTTCGCAACATTCAGATCCGTGTGTATCTTGCAAATCTCTATGTCTCCCACGGACTAAGTCCGGATGGAATTGAAGCGTCTCTTGATGTGCTTGGTCCTCTTGTGAAATCTGGATTCCTTCGCTAAGGCAATTGCTCGATATTGTCACGAAGATTTTCATTGGACCCGATGCACTAGGTATGACACCTAGATCGGATATGAACTCCTTCATCCGACTCCTTCATTAGCTGCTTCGAAGCTGCTATGTACTCCGCTTCACATGTAGATCCCGCCACGACGCTTTGTTTAGAACTGCACCAACCGACAGCTCCTCCGTTTAGTGTAAATACGATCCGGTCTGCGATTTAGAATCGTCCGGATCGTGTCAAAGCTTGCATCAACGTAACTGCCATTTATGATGAGCTCTTTGTCACCTCCATATACGAGAAACATATCCTTAGTCCTTTTCGGGTATTTCAGATGTTCTTGACCGCTGTCCATGATCCACTCTGGATTACTTTGGTACCTCCTGCTAGGCTTATAGCAAGGCACACATCAGTCCGTACACAGCATTGCATACATGATAGAGCCTATGGCTGAAGCATAGGAACATCTTTTCTTTTCTCTCTATCTTCTGCAGTGGTCGGGCATTGAGTCTTACTCAACTTCACACCTTGCAATACAGGCAAGAACCCTTTCTTTGCTTGATCCATTTTGAACTTTTTCAAAATCTTGTCAAGGTATGTGCTTTGTGAAAGTCCAATTATGCGTCTTGATCTATCTCTATAGATCTTAATGCCTAATATGTAAGCAGCTTCACCGAGGTCTTTCATTGAAAAACTCTTATTCAAGTATCCCTTTATGCTATCCAGAAATTCTATATCATTTCCGATTAGCAATATGTCATCCACATATAATATCGTAAATGCTACTGAGCTCCCACTCACTTTCTTGTAAATCAAAGCTTCTCCAAAAGTCTCAGACAAACCCAAATGCTTTGATCACACTATCAAAGCGTTTATTCCAACTCCGAGATGCTTGCACCAGTCCATAGATGGATCGCTGGAGCTTGCACACTTTGTTAGCTCCTTTTGGATCGATAAAACCTTCGGTTGCATCATATACAACTCTTCTTCCGTAAATCCATTCAGAATGCAGTCTTTACATCCATTTGCCAAATTTCATAATCATAAAATGCGGCAATTGCTAACATGATTCGGACGGACTTAAGCATCGCTTCGGGTGAGAAGGTCTCATCGTAGTCAATCCCTTGAACTTGCGAAAACCCTTTGCGACAAGTCGAGCTTTATAGACGATAACATTACCGTCGGCGTCGGTCTTCTTCTTGAAGATCCACTTGTTTTCTATTGCTTGCCGACCTTCGGCAAGTCAACCAAAGTCCACACTTTGTTTTCATACATGGATCCCATCTCGATTTCATGGCCTCAAGCCATTTTATGAATCTGGGCTCACCATCGCTTCTTCATAGTTCGTAGGTTCATCATGATCTAGTAGCATGATTTCCGAACAGGATTACCGTACCACTCAGTGCGGATCTTACTCTGGTTGATCTCGAGGTTCTGCGGTAACTTGATCTGAAGTTTCATGATCAACATCATCAACTTCCTCGTTACTTGGTGTAGATGTCTCAGAAACTGGTTTCTGCGACGAACTACTTTCAAGTAAGGGAGAAGGTACAATTACCTCATCAAGTTCTACTTTCCTCCCACTCACTTCTTTCGAGAGAAACTCCTTCTCTAGAAAGGATCCATTCTTAGCAACGAATGTCTTGCCTACGGATCTGTGATAGAAGGTGTACCCAACTGTTTCCTTTGGGTATCCTATGAAGACACATTTCTCCGATTTGGGTTCGAGCTTATCAGGTTGAAGCTTTTTCACATAAGCATCGCATCCCCAAACTTTAAGAAACGACAACTTTGGTTTCTTGCTAAACCACAGTTCATAAGGTGTCGTCTCAGCGGTTTTGATGGTGTTCTATTCAAGGTGAATGCGGCCGTCTCTAGAGCATAACCCCAAAACGATAGCGGTAAATCTGTAAGAGACATCATAGATCGTACCATATCTAGTAAAGTACGATTACGACGTTCGGACACACCATTACGTTGTGGTGTTCCGGGTGGCGTGAGTTGCGAAATTATTCCGCATTGTTTCAAATGTAGACCAAACTCGTAACTCAAATATTCACCTCCACGATCAGATCGTAGAAATTTAATTTTCTTGTTACGATGATTTTCAACTTCACTCTGAAATTCTTTGAACTTTTCAAACGTTTCAGACTTATGTTTCATTAAGCAGATATACCCATATCTGCTTAAGTCATCTGTGAAGGTGAGAAAATAACGATATCCGCCACGAGCCTCAACATTCATTGGACCACATACATCCAGATGTATGATTTCCAACAAATCTGTTGCTCTCTCCATAGTACCGAGAACGGTGTTCTAGTCATCTTGCCTATGAGGCACGGTTACGCAAGTGCCAAGTGATTCATAATCAAGTGACTCCAAAAGTCCATCAAGATGGAGTTTCTTCATGCGCTTTACACCGATATGACCTAAACGGCGATTACCACAAATAAGTTGCACTATCATTATCAACTCTGCATCTTTTGGTTTCAACATTGTGAATATGTGTATCACTACTATCGAGATTCATCAAAATAGACCATTCCTCAAGGGTGCATGACCATAAAAGATATTACTCATATAAATAGAACAACCATTATTCTCTGATTTAAATGAATAACCGTCTCGCATCAAACAAGATCCAGATATAATGTTCATGCTCAACGCAGCACCAAATAACAATTATTTAGGTCTAAAACTAATCCGAAGGTAGATGTAGAGGTAGCGTGCCGACCGCGATCACATCGACTTTGGAACCATTTCCCACGCGATCGTCACCTCGTCCTTTGCGAGTTAAGCAATCAGTAGTCCTGTTTGAGTTGCAAATATTAGCAATGTAACCAGATCAAATACCAGTGCTACTACGAGCTCTAGTAAGGTACACATCAATAACATGTATATCATATATACCTTTGTTCACCTTGCCATCCTTCTTATCCGCCAAATACTTGGGGCATTTCCGCTTCGATGACCGATCGCTTGCGGTAGAAGCACTCGATTTCAGTTTAGGGCCGACTTGGGTTTCTTCTCTGAGCGACAACTTGCTTGCTGTTCTTCTTGAGATTCCTTCTTCTTCCCTTTGCCTTTCTTCTTGAAACTAGTGGTCTTATTGACCATCAACACTTGATGCTCCTTCTTGATTTCTACCTCCGCTGCCTTTAGCATTGCGAAGAGCTCGGTATAGTCTTTACTAACCCTTGCATATTATAGTTCATCACGAAGCCTTTGTAGCTTGGTGGCGTGATTGGAGAATTACATCAATGACACAATCATCCGGAAGATTAACTCCCAATTGTGTCAAGTGATTGTAGTACCCGGACATCTTGAGTATATGCTCACTAATGTAACTGTTCTCCTCCATCTTGCAGCTATAGAACTTATTGGAGACTTCATATCTCTCAATCCGGGCATTCATTTGGAATATCAACTTCAACTCTGGAACATCTCATATGCTCCATGACGTTCAAAACGTCGTTGAAGTCCGGTTCTAAGCCGTAAAGCATGGCACATCGAACTATAGAGTAGTCATCAGCTTTGCTCGCGCAGACGTTCACAACATCTGGCGTTGCTCAAAGAAGAGCTCGTCACCTAGCGGTGCATCCAGGGCGTAACTCTTACGTGCAGCAATGAGGATAATCCTCAAATTACGGACCCGATCCGTGTAATTGCTACCATCATCTTTCAACTTTGCTTTCTCAAGGAACGCATTAAAATTCAACGGAACAACAAAGACGAGCCATCTATCTACAATCAAACATAAACAAGCAAGATACTATCGGTACTAAGTTCATGATAAATTTAAGTTCAATTAATCATATTACTTAAGAACTCCCACTTAGAAAGACATCTCTAGTCATCCAAGTGATCACGTGATCCAAATCTACTAAACCATAACCGATCATCACGTGAAATGGAGTAGTTTTCAATGGTGAACATCTTATGTTGATCATATCTACTATATGATTCACGCCGACCTTTCGGTCTCCGTGTTCCGAGGCCATATCTGCATATGCTAGGCTCGTCAAGTATAACCCGAGTATTCTGCGTGTGCAAAACTGGCTTGCACCCGTTGTAGATGGACGTGAGCTTATCACACCCGATCATCACGTGGTGTGCAGGCACGATTTAACTTTGGCAACGGTGCATACTGGGAGAACACTTCTTGATAATTTAGTGAGAGATCATCTTATAATGCTACCGTCAATCAAAGCAAGATAAGATGCATAAAAGGATAAACATCACATGCAAATCAATATAAGTGATATGATATGGTCATCATCATCTTGTGCTTCATGATCTCCATCTTGCAGCACCACCTTGATCACCATCGTCACCGGCGCGACACCTTGATCTCCATCGCAGCATCCTTGTCGTCTCGCCAAACTTATGCTACTACGACTATCGCTACCGCTTAGTGATAAAGTAAAGCATTACAGGCGATGCATTGCATACAATAAGCGACAACCATATGGCTCCTGCCGATTGCCGATAACCGGTTACAAAACATGATCATCTCATACAATAAAATATAGCATCACGTCTTGACCATATCACATCACAACATGCCTGCAAAAACAAGTTAGGCGTCCTCTACTTTGTTGTTGCAAATTTTACGTGGCTGCTACGGGCTTAAGCAAGAACCAGTCTCACCTCGCATCATAACCACAACGATACTTCGTCAAATAGACTCCGTTTAACCTTCTCAAGGACGGGCGTAGCCACACTCAGTTCAACTAAAGTGAGAGAGACAGCACCCACCAATCACCTTTAAGCAACGAGTGCTCGTGGCGGTGAAACCAGTCTCGCGTAAGCGTCTGGCGTAATGTCGGTCAGGCCGCTTCATCTCACAATACCGCTGAACCAAAGTATGACATGCTTTGGTAGGTAGTATGACTTGTATCGCCCACAACTCACTTGTGTTCTACTCGTGCAAAACATCAAACCATAGAAAAAACCTAGGCTCGATACCACTTTGTTGGGGAACGTAGTAATTTCAAAATTTTCCTACGCACACGCAAGATCATGGTGATGTATAGCAACGAGAGGGAGAGTGTTGTCTCGTACCCTCGTGAGACCCGGCGAAGCGATCACAACGTAGAGGAAGTAGTCGACGTTCTCCTCGCGATCCGACCGATCCGGCGCCGTTACTCGGCGCCCAGTTCTTGACACACGTACAGCTCGATGGCGTCCCTCGTACTCCGATCCAGCCGAGTGTCGAGGGAGAGTTTCACAAGACGACGCGTGGTGACGATCTTGATGTTTCACCGCGCAGGCTTCGCTAAGCATGCGACAGTATAACCGAGGTGGAATATGGTGGAGGGGGCACCGACACGGCTAAGGAACGATCTAAAGATCAACTTGTGTGTTCCAAGGTGCCCCCTGCCCCGTATATAAAGGAGCAAGGGGAGGGGCCATGGCCAAGGGAGGCGCGCAAGGAGTCCTACTCCCTCCGGGAGTAGGATTCCCCCAATCCTAGTTGGACTAGGATTCCTGAGGGGAAAGAGAGAGGGGGCGGCCCTTCTCCTAGTCCTAGTAGGACTAGGGAAGGGGGAGGCGCGCCCACCTAGGGCTGGTCCTTCTCCTTTCCACTAGGGCCCATCGAGGCCCATTTACCTCCGGGGGTTCCGTAACCTCCGGTACTCCAGAAATTCCGTTTTACTTGAACCATTCGAACTCCAAACATAGGCTTCAATATATCAATCTTTATGTATCGACCATTTCGAGACTCCTCGTCATGTCCGTGATCACATCCGGACTCGAACTCCTTGGTACATCAAAATACATAAACTCATAATAACCGCCATCCGAAACCTTAAGCGTGCGGACCCTACGGTTCGAGAACAATGTAGACATGACCTAGAACTATTCACGGTCAATAACCAACAGCGGGACCTGGATGCCCATATTAGTTCCTACATATTCTACGAAGATCTTTATCGGTCGACCGCATAACAACATCGTTGTTCCCTTTGTCATCGGTATGTTACTTGCGAGATTCGATCGTCGGTATCAATACCTAGTTCAATCTCGTTACCGGCAAGTCTCTTTACTCGTTCCGTAATACATCATCTCATAACTAACTCATTAGTTGTAGTGCTTGCAAGGCTTCAATGATGTGCATTACCGAGAGGGCCCAGAGATACCTCTCCGCCAATCGGAGTGACAAAACCTAATCTCAAATACGCCAACCCAACATCTGCCTTTGGAGACACCTGTAGTACTCCTTTATAATCACCCGATTCGTTGTGACGTTTGGTAGCACCAAAGTGTTCCTCCGTAAACGGAGTTGCATAATCTCATAGTTACAGAACATGTATATGTCATGGATAAAAGCAGTAGCAACATACTAAGCGATCGTGTGCTAAGCTAAGGAATGGGTCATGTCAATCGATCATTCTACTAATGATGTGACCTTGTTAATCAAATAACAACTCCTTGTTCATGGTTAGGAAACATAACCATCTTTGATTAACAAGCTAGTCTAGTAGAGGCATACTAGTGACATGTTGTTTTGTCTATGCATTCACACATGTATTATGTTTCCGGTTAATACAATTCTAGCATGAATGATAAACATTTATCATGAAATAAGGAAATAAATAATAACTTTATTATTGCCTCTAGGGCATATTTCCTTCAGCCAAGTCCATCTTCAACACTGAAGACAATGGCTCCGTCACCAATGCTGAGGATAATGACAAGGACGACTCTGCTCCCACCTACTGCATCATGGCACGTGGTGCGAAGGTAAAATCACGCGATGCTTACTTTCAAACATCAAGTGAAGATGACTCTGATTGTGAATCCAAACCTAGCTACAAAACACTTGCTAAAATTGCAACTGAACAACAGAAAGCTATGGAACATATTCAAAAACTATTAGACAAAAGTGATGACCTGTTGGACATGGAAATAACCCGATCTCAGTCCTTAACTGAAGACATCAAAAATCTTCATGTTAAGTACGAGGAACATGAAAGTCTTCATGAAACGCTCTCAACAACTCATGAAAAGCTTTCCTACGATTATCTTCATAGGAAGAAAGATCTTGAGAAATTGAGAACGATTCATGAAGATCTTCAAAAGGAGAACGAGTAACTTCGCGCTCAACAGATCAGTCCCGCTCAGGAAGGATTTGAACCACCATGTCAAATGAATTGAGCGTGATAACGCTACCTCTGTTACTGAATGTTCTACTGCTGCTACTGTCGCAATATCTTAAACTGCTGATGTGGTAACTAACCCCTCTGCTGAGGACACCGCTACTATTGCTAATGAAAATGTTAGGTTGAAGACACTGCCTGAGACAGGGATGTAAAAAAGTCTCAAAGGGCATCAGACATTATGTGATGTCCTCAAAAAGCAGATTCTGAACCGAAACCCTAGAAAAGAGGGTGTTGGGTTCGAGAGGAAAATGAATGTTGATGGTTCTTACTGGAAGCCTGAGCAGTACCCCAAAACCACATGGGTTGTGATACGTCTCCGTCGTATCTACTTTTCCAAACACTTTTGCCCTTGTTTTGGACTCTAACTCGTATGATTTGAATGGAACTAACCCGGACTGACGTTGTTTTCAGCAGAATAGCTATGGTGTTGTTTTATGTGCAGAAAATAAAAGTTCTCGGAATGACCTGAAACTCCACGGAACACCTTAGAAAAAACAATAAAAAATCCTCGCCAAAGATGAAGACCGGGGCCCACACCTGCTCACGAGGTGGGCGCGCCCCAGGCGCCCCTACCTCGTGGGCCCCCTGGTGGCCCTCCGACGCCAACTCCAACTCCATATATTGGCTTTTGGGGAGAAAAAATTCAGAGAGAAGAAATCATCACGTTTTACGATACGGAGCTGCCGCCAAGCCCTAATCTCTCTCGGGGGGCTGATCTGGAGTCCGTTCGGGGCTCCGGAGAGGGGGATTCGTCGCCGTCGTCATCATCAACCATCCTCCATCACCAATTTCATGATGCTCACCGCCGTGCGTGAGTAATTTCATCGTAGGCTTGCTGGACGGTGATGGGTTGGATGAGATTTATCATGTAATCGAGTTAGTTTTGTTAGGGTTTGGTCCCTAGTATCCACTATGTTCTGAGATTGATGTTGCTATGACTTTGATATGCTTAATGCTTATCACTAGGGCCCGAGTGCCATGATTTCAGATCTGAACCTATTATGTTTTCATGAATATATGTGTGTTCTTGATCCTATCTTGCAAGTCTATAGTCACCTACTATGTGTTATGATCCGGCAACCCCGAAGTGACAATAATCGGGACCACTCCCGGTGATGACCATATTTTGAGGAGTTCATATATTCACTATGTGCTAATGCTTTCTTTCAGTTCTCTATTAAAAGGAGGCCTTAATATCCCTTAGTTTCCAATTGGACCCCTCTGCCACGGGAGGGTAGGACAAAAGATTTCATGCAAGTTCTTTTCCATAAGCACGTATGACTATATACGGAATACATGCCTACATTACATTGATGAACTGGAGTTAGTTCTGTGTCACCCTATGTTATGACTGTTACATGACGAACCGCATCCGGCATAATTATCCATCACTAATCTGGTGCCTACGAGTTTTCCATATACTGGTTCTCGCTTATTTACTTTTCCGTTGCTACTGTTATAATCACTACAAAATACCAAAAACATTACTTTTGCTGTCTTTACTTTTGTTACCGTTACCACCACTATCATATTACTTTGCTACTAAACACTTTGCTGCATATACTAAGTTTCTAGGTGTGGTTAAATTGACAACTCAGCTGCTAATACTTGAGAATATTCTTTGGCTCCCCTTGTGTAGAATCAATAAATTTGGGTTGAATACTCTACCCTCGAAAACTGTTGCGATCCCCTATACTTGTGGGTTATCAAGACCTTTTTCTGGCGCCGTTGCTGGGGAGCATAGCTCTATTCTTGAGTCATTTGGGATTTATATCTGCAGGACACTATGAAGAACTTGAAAGATGATCAAACTACTATTTTGCCCTCAACTACGAGGGGAGGTAAGGAACTGCCATCTAGCCTTGCACTAGATTCTCCTTCTGTTATGAGTAAGCTAGCGACACCTAAACCTGCTACTGCTATGAATTCTGATATGTCGCATGTTATTGATGATGCCACTTATGCTATGCATGATACTTATGATGAAACTACTTCTATGCTTGATACTACTGTGCCCCTTGGGGAATTTCTAGATGAACAAATTGCTAGGTCTAGAGAAAGAGAAATTATTGAATCTGAATATGATGATGAGAATATGCCTGCTATTCCTGAGGGTTATCTTTTTGATGCTGAATCTTCTGCAGCTATTTTTGCTTGCCAGGATAGATACGAACTTAAGAGGCTGCTAGTTAAATGGAGTAAAGAATCTCTTAGAGATAGAATGAGACCTGACCCTGCTTTTGCTACTTCACCTATCTGTGTTCCCGATAAGGATTATTATGATTTTCCGTTGATCCGGATATAATTACTTTGGTTGAATCTGATCCTTTTATGGCTATGAATCAAACTGTTGTGGCACATCTTACTAAGTTAAATGATATAGCTGCCTGTTTACTAATAATGAGAGATCGCGCTACCTTTATTTACTCAAAATATTTCCGTTCTCATTAAAGGATGATGCTAAGATAAGGTTTAATTCTCTTGATCCTGGTTGTGTGCAAAGTCCCTAGGATATGATTTATTACTTCTCTGCTAAATATTTCCCTGCTCATAAGAAACAAGCTGCTTTGAGGGAAATATACAACTTTGTGCAAATTGAAGAAGAGAGTCTCCCACAAGCTTGGGGGAGGCTTCTCAAGTTACTTAATGCTTTGCTGATCATCCTCTTAAGAAACACGAAATACTTGATATCTTTTATAATGGACTAACGATGCTTCCAGAGATTACCTGGATAGTTGTGCTGGTTCTCTTTTCAGGGAAAGAACACCGGATGAAGCTGAAATTTTATTGAATAATATGTTGACAAATGAAAATAATTGGGCACCTCCCGAGCCACCTCCTGAGCCAGTTCCAGAGCCAATTACCGAGCCTATTCCTAAACCAACTCCGAAGAAGAGGTGTTCTATTTCTCAGTCCCGAAGATATGCAAGAGGCAAAGAAATCTATGAAAGAAAAATGTATTAAAGCTGAAGATGTTAAGAATTTACCTCCTATTGAAGAAATACACGGTCTTAATTTACCGCGTGTTGAAGAAGTATATGATCTCAATTACTTATTCACTGAAGAACCTCCCGATATCCCGACACAGGTAGTAAAGGTAAATTCTCTCTATGGATATGATAAAGCTGAAGTCCCTCCTACTAAAATTGCTAGTCAGTGCTTGGATGAGTTTGATGACTTTATGTTTAAGCAAGATGACTTTAATGCTTATTTGGTAGACAATTAAAATAGAATACCTTTATGATTAAAAGCTTGGGTAATTATATGGCTGATATTAGAGGTGAACTTAAACTTGTTAGTAAACATGCTTCTATGGTTACCACTCAAGTAGAACAAGTACTTAAAGCTCAGAAAGAAGTGCTTGATGAAATGAATAGTAAGAAAAATGATTATCTTTGTTAGAGTGGCTACTAGAACTGGTAGAATGACTCAGGAACCTTTGTATCCTGAAGGCCACCCTAAGAGAATCGAGCAAGATTCTCAGAGAAATAATATTGATGTACCTAGTTCTTCTAAAAGGAAGAAAAAGAAAAATGATAGGACTTTGCAAACTTGTAGTGAACCTATTGCTGAACCACATGAGAATCCAAATGATATCTCTATTTCTGATGCTGAAACACAATCAGGTGATGAACATGAACCTAGTGATAATGTTAATGATAATGTTCATGTTGATGCTCAGCCTAGTAATGATAATGATGTAGAAGTTGAACCTGCTATTGATCTTGATAACCCACAATCAAGGAATCAACGTTATGATAAAAGAGACTTCGTTGCTAGGAAACATGGTAAAGAAAGGGAACCATGGGTTCAGAAACCCATGCCTTTTCCTCTGAAACCATGCAAGAAAAAGGATGATGAGGATTTTGAGCGCTTTGCTGAAATGATTAGACCCATCTTTTTGCGTATGCAATTAACTGATGTGCTCAAAACAAATCCTTATGCTAAGTATACGAAGGATATCATTACTAATAAAAGAAAGATACCTGAAGCTTAAATTTCCACTATGCTTGCTAATTATACTTTTAAGGGTGGAATACCAAAGAAACTTGGGGATCCAGGAGTACCTACTGTACCATGCTCCATTAAGAGAAATTATGTTAAAACTGCTTTATGTGATCTTGGAGCCGGTATCAGTGTTATGCCTCTCTCTTTATATCGTAGACTTGATTTGAATAAGTTGACACCTACTAAAATATCTTTGCAAATGGCTGATAAATCAACTGCTATACCTGTCGGTATTTGTGAGGATGTGCCTGTTGTAGTTGCGAACGTTACTATTTTAATGGACTTTGTTATTCTTGATATTCCTGAGGATGATAGTATGTCTATTATTCTTGGAAGACCTTTCCTTAACACTGCAGGGGCTGTTATTGATTGCAACAAAGGCAATGTCACTTTTCATGTTAATGGCAATGAGCACACGGTACATTTTCCGAGGAAACAACCTCAAGTTTATAGTATCAACTCTATTGGAAAAATTCCATCGATTATATTTGGAGGTTTTGAATTTCCTCTCCCTCTTGTCAAGAAAAAGTATGATATTCTTATTGTTGGGGATTTTCATATCCCGTTGAGGTAACTTAGTGTTATTCAAATTTCTCCTGTTCCGTGATTATTCGAATGAGTTTGTTAACAAGACTTGATCAACCTTGTTAGTGGGTTCATTTTGATGATCACGAGATGGATGAAACTAGAAGAACAACCTTCTGTACCCTCTCTATATTTTCTGTTATTTAGTAGAAATAAAGTAAAATAGTATTTTTTTGTCTGTCTCCTGTCTTATCTATGCAATATAAACATATCTCGAAAATAAAAGTCCTCAGAATGCCATGCCAATTTAATATGATTTTTTCGGGAATATTTGAGAAATTACTGTGCAAAAATTTCCGCGGGGGGAGCTGCCACCTGGCCACGAGGGTGGAGGGCGTGCCCTACCCCCCTGAGCGCGCCCCCTGCCTCGTGGGACCACGGTGGCCCTCCTCCACTTATTCCTGCACCCATCTTCTTCCTCTGCCTCACACAAACACGAAAAACCAACTCAAGCACGAGTTCCACCCCGTTCTTTGTGATTTTGATCTCCTTGCTCAAAGCACCTCTCGCAAAACTGCTTGGGGAGATTGTTCCTTGGTATGTGACTCCTCCATTGGTCCAATTAGTTTTTGTTCTAGTGCTTTATTCATTGCAAATTTGTGCTGCATAGGTGACCATGTTCTTGAGCTTGCATGTCAAATTTATATGGTTCCAAGTAGTTCTAATGCTTGATATAGGTTCTAGGCACTTGTGGGAGTTGTTGCTATCAATTTTATTGAAGTTGGTTCACTTTTATTTGAAGTTACTAAAAAATTCAGATTGTTTCAGAAATAATGAAGAGACTATTGAGGGGCTCGTCGAGCCGAAGCTCAAAGGAAAAAACAAAAGGTAGAAGAGCAGAAGCCCAAATTTAATTTGCCTCGCACCACGGAGGTCCGGCCGTGTGAATGGCCTTCCGACGACTTTTTGAGGAGAGCCGGGATTTATGAAGATTTCTATTTATTGATTGAGAATGCTGGCCTCACCGACTTCCTCCGCGACCAACGTCATCAGTATCTCTTACTCACAAATACTTTTGTGCAAAACTTCTACTTTTTCCCTAAGAAATCACCTCCAACAGTAGAGTTTCATTTATATGACGTTCTTAAAGAGATGACATTAGCTGAATTCTGCGAGGTTTGCAGAATACCCTTTGAGGGCACCTTAGATGAACCCCACCGTAACAAAGTAGAAGCTTTTATTAACACTATCACTGTGGGAGAAACAAGGAAGGTTTCTGATGCAAGGATCACTAGCACACATTTTCCTGTTTTACGCTACTTTGCCTTATTTGCTAGTCGTTGCTTGATTGGACGCGGGAACTGTGGGAACCTTAGTATTCCTGATATTATTATTTTGTTCCATGGTTTATACCGCAATAAATCTGTTAGTATGGGTGGAATTGTTGCTAGACGGTTAAGTCTGAACCGTACTAAGGGCCCCATCTTTGGAGGCATTTATGCTTCACGCCTAGCTGAACATTTTGAAATACCTATTAGGCATGAGGAGAAAGAAGAAACAATAGCTGCCCGTGCTTATTTAGATTATAAGAGCATGATAGCGCATGACTTTCTTGTTAAGAGTCGCGAAGGGGAGCTCAAATACAAATTATACTTTGATAAACATCACCCTGAGACTATTACTTTTCCTGTTCCCTCTTTGTTTAACTTGTCTGCAGGTCCTCACATCGTTCCATGGTCGGCCGTTCAAGCCTATCGGAATCCTACACCAGCCCTGGAACCGGAGCCACAAGATGGGCCTCCACGACTATCTGTTTATTCTTGGGATCCAGAGGAGGTTGCCAGCCAGTGGCAGCCGGAGCCTTCTTCGTCACAGTATGACCCCAGCTTCACCTACGGGTACCCGCCAGGCTATCCCTGGCAATAGACCAACTTAGGCCAAAAGCATAAGCTTGGGGGAGTACGTATTTCCCACCGACATTACATTCATGTTCACACACACTCATTGCTAGATGTCGGTGCTCATACTCTTTCACTATAATATCCATGCTAGTTTACTTTCTTTTTCCTGCTTTCTTCTTGTGTGTTTAATAAACCTTAAGAAAAAACCAAAAAAAATTAGTAGTAGTTTATTTCTTTGCTGTTCTTCTTTTGTTTGTTGGGAGCTTTCCTGTGTAAATAGTTTTTATTTCTTTTCTTTCTTTGCGGGTCAGTAGGAGAAGACTATATTGAAAATGCTTAGTGGCTCTTATATGCATGATTGTTTATTTAACTTAGAGCCCATATTACTTGTCTTCTCTCTTGAGTTGAATGCTTGCAGATTCCAGCATAGTCCAATGCACGTGCACTCTTATTATTTTACACATCATTCGGTCGTGCAAGTGAAAGGCAATAATGATGATATATGATGGACTTATTGGGATGAGAAAAGCTGGTATGAACTCGACCTCTCTTGTTTTTATAAATATGATGATTCATCGTTCCTGAGTCAGCTATTATGAAGTAAACATATTTGCAATGACATTTAGAGATTATAGTTGCTTGTGCCATGCTTGATTAGCTATGAGTTATAATGGTTTACCTTGCGTGCCAACATGCTATTAGAATGATTATGATGTACTATGATGGGATGGTATCCTCCTTTAAATCAATTGAGTGACTCAACTTGGCACATGTTCACGCATGTAGTTGAATCAAATCAACATAGCCTTCATGATATTTATGTTCATGGTGGATTATATCCTACTCATGCTTGTATTCGGTGTAAATTAATTTTAATGCATGTTTACGATCGTTGTCGCTCTCTCGATTGGTCGCTTCCGCCTTTTGCTAGCCTTCACATATTAAGCGGAAATCTTGCTTGTGCATCCAAACTCCTTAAACCCCAAAGTTGTTCCATATGAGTCCACTATACCTACCTATATGCGGTATTTACCTGCCGTCCCAAGTAAATTTGTATGTGCCAAACTCTAAACCTTCAAATAAACATTCCGTTTTGCATGCTCAAATAGATCATATGTCAACTAGAGTTGCCCTTATCTTCCGTCTTAGGCGGGTTATTCTCAAGAGGAGTGGACTCCGCTCCTCATTCACGAGAAAATGGCTGGTAACCGGGATGCCCAGTCCCATGCTTTATGCAAACAAAATCAAAATAATTGCAAACAAAACTCCCCCTGGGACCCGTTGAATGTTGGAGGCACTCGTTGTTTCGAGCAAGCCATGGATTGATGCTTGTGGAGGAGGGGGAGTATAAACTTTACCATTCTGTTTGGGAACCACCTATAATCTGTTTAGCATGGAAGATATCGTCCTATTTTAGTTGCTATGTTGACAATGAAAGTATTCCACTCAAAATATAATTTATCTCTATTTCAAAACCGAGCTCTGGCACCTCTACAAATCCCTGCTTCCCTCTACGAAGGGCCTATACATTTACTTTTATGTTGAGTCATCACCCTTCTTATTAAAAGCACCCGCTGGAGAGCACACTCTCGTTTGCATTCATTATAATTGGTTTATATTGGGTATGACTTGACTGGATCTCTTTTACCATGAATTACAATGTTTAGTCAGTCCTTGATCTTTAAAGGTGCTCTGCATTTATGTTTTGCGGTCTCAGAAAGGGCTAGCGAGATACCATCTTGTTATATCATGTTATGATTATTTTGAGAAAGTGTTGTCATCCGAGTTTTATTATTATGGCTCGCTAGCTGATTATGCTATTGATATGAGTAATTGTGAGTCCTACGTGTTATTGTGAGTATGGTTAGTTCATAATATTGGCTGAAACTTGAATGCTGGCTTTTCATGTTTACAACAACAAGAGCAAACAGAGTTTGTAAAAGTTTTTCTTTTTCTCTTTCAGTTTGTCAACTGAATTGCTTGAGGACAAGCAAGGGTTTAAGCTTGTGGGAGTTGATATGTCTCCGTCGTATCTACTTTTCCAAACACTTTTGCCCTTGTTTTGGACTCTAACTTGTATGATTTGAATGGAACTAACCGGATGGACGTTGTTTTCAGAGAATTGCCATGGTGTTGTTTTATGTGCAGAAAATAAAAGTTCTCGGAATGACCTGAAACTCCACGGAACACCTTAGAAAAAACAATAAAAAATCCTCGCCAAAGATGAACACCTGGGGGCCCACACCCTGCTCACGAGGGTGGGGGCGCGCCCCCCTACCTCGTGGGCCCCTGGTGGCCCTCCGACGCCAACTCCAACTCCATATATTGGCTTTTAGGGAGAAAAAAAATCAGAGAGAAGAAATCATCGCGTTTTACGATACGGAGCCGCCGCCAAGACATAATATCTCTCGGGAGGGATGATCTGGAGTCCGTTCGGGGCTCCGGAGAGGGGGATTCGTCACCGTCATCATCATCAACCATCCTCCATCACCAATTTCATGATGCTCACCGCCGTGCGTGAGTAATTCCATCGTAGGCTTGCTGGACGGTGATGGGTTGGATGAGATTTATCATGTAATCGAGTTAGTTTTGTTAGGGTTTGATCCCTAGTATCCACTATGTTCTGAGATTGATGTTGCTATGACTTTGCTATGCTTAATGCTTGTCACTAGGGCCCGAGTGCCATGATTTCAGATCTGAACCTATTATGTTTTCATGAATATATGTGTGTTCTTGATCCTATCTTGCAAGTCTATAGTCACCTACTATGTGTTATGATCCGCAACCCAAGTGACAATAATCGGGACCACTCCGGTGATGACCATAGTTTGAGGAGTTCATGTATTCACTATGTGCTAATGCTTTTTCCGGTTCTCTATTAAAAGGAGGCCTTAATATCCCTTAGTTTCCAATAGGACCCGCTGCCACGGGAGGGTAAGACAAAAGATGTCATGCAAGTTCTTTTCCATAAGCACGTATGACTATATACTGAATACATGCCTACATTACATTGATGAACTGGAGCTAGTTACGTGTCACCCTATGTTATGATCATTACATGACGAACCACATCCGCATAATTATCTATCACTAATCCGGTGCCTCGAGTTTTCCATATCTTGGTTCTCGCTTATTTACTTTTCCGTTGCTACTATTACAATCACTACAAAATACCAAAAACATTACTTTTGCTGTCTTTGCTTTTGTTACCGTTACCACCACTATCATATTACTTTGCTACTAAACACTTTGCTGCAGATACTAAGTTTACAGGTGTGGTTGAATTGACAACTCAGCTGCTAATACTTGAGAATATTCTTTGGCTCCCTTGTGTAGAATCAATAAATTTGGGTTGAATGCTCTACCCTCGAAAACTGTTGCGATCCCCTATACTTGTGGGTTATCAGTTGCTGCAAAGGAACCTTTAGTGGATCCATCCACCTTATCTGGTTTCACTTGTGCTAACCCTATTATCATTGATGAATCCTTTGATGCAAACTATAAACTGTTTAGGAATCAGAATGGTGAAGTGTTTGCCAGGTATATTGGTACTAACTACAGCAATGGGCCACCTATGAAGAAGATATGGGTACCCAAAATCTGTCTTGAGAATCTTCCTGTGAATGTCATCATGACACCACCTAGGAAGAAGACAAACCCCAGACCAAAGGCTTCATATGGTCCAAAGGATTCATACAGACAGAGGACTCATCCGAGTCACCCTAACGCCAATGTTTTGTAGGGAAATCATACTCAGACCCATGAATATGAGCGTGTTTCCTCAAACTGCTATGTTCATAGAACAAAGAACTTTTCTGCTTATTCTTATGAGTATTATTCACCTCCTGCAAGGCTATTTGCTAGGGCTCCAAAGCCGAAGTTCTCAGATGCTGCACTTAGACTCATTGCTTCTAAGCCACCCCTGATAATGTGGGTGGTTAAGAAAACTTAACTCTCTTTTGCAGGGAAAGGTCTCCTGCCGGAAATCAAAGGCGTCTGATGCTTATGCTGGGGACCTTAAACATCCTGTGGGGCGCAAGGTAAAATGCCCAAATGGTCTTACTATGTATTTCATCCCGGGATTCCTTGACACTCATCCTCTCTATCCTAACCAAGATCTGAACTTCTATGTTCCACTTGTTCGTCAAATGTTTATGCTTCACAATTCCCTTGGTGAAGCCTATCCCTCTAACTGCACTGTAGAGTATGACACCAAAGTCTTCAGAATGGATTATGGATAGTGGATGCACTAACCACATGACTAGCGATTGAAGTCTACTGATGGATTCAACGCTACGTCCATCAGACAAGAGTCACATCACATTTGCTGACACTAGTAAAAGCAAGGTATTGGGTCTAGGTAGAGTTGCAATATCAAGGGATCAGCACATGGATAAAGTGATGCTTGTTGAATCCCTTGGTTTCAACTTAATGCCCGTCTCAATGCTTTGTGACTTAAACATGATTGTGCTATTTGGAAAATATCGTTGCCTTGTTCTAATGGAATCTGATAAGTCTCTAGTCTTTGAAGGGTATCAGAAAGACGATCTGTATATGGTAGATTTCTCAGCAGGACCACAGATGGCGGTATGTCTTCTAGCAAAAGCTTCAGGATGCTGGCTTTGGCATCAAAGGCTAGGGCATGCTGGCATGAGGAACTTGCACACTCTCGCGAAAAAGAAACACGTAGTAGGCATCGAGGGTGTCAAGTTCAAGAAGGATCATCTGTGTGGTGCCTGCGAAGCTGGAAAGATGACTAGGGCCAAGCATCCCTCGAAGACAATCATGACTACATCTCAACTCTTCGAGCTACTACACATGGACTTATTTGGCCCTACTCACTACTCTACTCTTACTACCACTGCTTGCCTCTATGGCTTCGTATTGTTGATGATTATTCAAGATATACTTCGGTGCATATAATCCTCTACAAGAATGAAGAGCAGGATGTCTTCAGACGCTTTGCCAATCGTGCCATGATGAACTATGGCATCAAGATCAAGCATATCAGAAGTGAAAACGGCATAGAGTTCAAGAACACGAGCCTCGACCTTTATCTGGATACTTTGGGCATCACTCATGAGTTCTCTGCTCCGTACACACCTCAGCAGAATGGCATCGTGGAGCGCAAGAACAAAACCCTTATTGAGATGGCTTGAACGATGCTTGATGAGTACATGACTCCAAGGAAGTTCTAGCTTGAAGCCATTGTGTAACGCCCCGAGACTGACGCTCCAGATGCCTTCCTTGTTTTCCGAGATTCGTCGTGTGATTTATTTGTTTGAGGCATTCATCATTGCGTCATTTGCATTGCATCATGTCATCATGCCATCATCTCATAAATTGCCATATATCCTTTCGTCATTTTCTGGAGCTCCACCTAAATTCTCAACATTTTTGGACTCTTCTAAATCCTTGCCCTTGTTCAAACCTTTTGAATTAAATTCAAATGCCTTTGAATTTAGTTCTTGCATTCTTGCCCACTCCATTTTCCTTGGACCAAGTATATTTTTGTGAGTCCAGGAAAATTATCCCCATGCGCAAATCTTTCCCCTAACCTCTCTTTCTTTTATTTCTTATCTCTGTTCTGTGTTTTTTGTCTTAGAGGGAGAGAGAGAGCGTGTAGCCCAGCCGGCCTCTAGGCCCATCCGCAGCCCAACTCCTCCACCAGCCCATCTAATGCCTAACCCTAGCCCCCTGCCCGATCCCCCACTCTCCCTCGTCTCCTCCCTCGCGCCGTCACCACGCACGAGAGATGTGCCTCGCCCGATCCCTTCTGCCTCCTCCCGCAGCGCCTCCATCTCCCTCCCGCAGCGCCTCCATCCTCTGCGCCTCATCTCCCCTCGTTCCCCTGTGCGCCGCCGCCACGCACAGCCATCGCCAGGGAGAGCCTGCTCGATCCCCTCGCCCCTGTTGGGGAACGTAGTAATTTCAAAATTTTCCTACGCTCACACAAGATCATGGTGATGTATAGCAACAAGAGGGGAGAGTGTTGTCTACATACCCTTGTAGACCCGAAGCGGAAGCGATCACAACGTAGAGGAAGTAGTCGTACGTTCTCCTCGCGATCCGACCGATCCGGCGCCGTTACTCGACGCCCCGAGTTCTTGACACACGTACAGCTCGATGGCGTCCCTCGTACTCGATCCAGCCGAGTGTCGAGGGAGAGTTCCACGGACGACGGCGTGGTGGCGATCTTGATGTTTCACCGGCGCAGGGCTTCGCCTAAGCTTCGCGACGGTATAACCGAGGTGGAATATGGTGGAGGGGGGCACCGCACACGGCTAAGGAACGATCTGTAGATCAACTTGTGTGTTCCAAGGTGCCCCCCTGCCCCCGTATATAAAGGAGCAAGGGGAGGGGGCGGCGGCCAAAGGAGGCGCTGCAGGAGTCCTACTCCTCTGGGAGTAGGATTCCCCCAATCCTAGTTGGACTAGGATTCCTGGAGGGAAAGAGAGAGGGGGCCCCTTCTCCTAGTCCTAGTAGGACTAGGGAAAGGGGAGGCGCAGCCCCTTGGGCTGCCCTTCTCCTTTCCACCAAGGCCCATCGAGGCCCATTTACCTCCGGGGTTCCAGTAACCTCCGGTACTCGAGAAATTCCGTTTTACCGGAACCATTCCAACTCCAAACATAGGCTTCCAATATATCAATCTTTATGTCTCGACCATTCCGAGACTCCTCGTCATGTCCGTGATCACATCCGGACTCGAACTCCTTCGGTACATCAAAATACATAAACTCATAATAAGCATCATCGAAACCTTAAGCGTGCGGACCCTACGGTTCGAGAACAATGTAGACATGACCTAGAACTATTCACGGTCAATAACCAACAGCGGGACCTGGATGCCCATATTGGTTCCTACATATTCTCTGAAGATCTTTGTCGGTCGACCGCATAACAACATACGTTGTTCCCTTTGTCATCGGTATGTTACTTGCCCGAGATTCGATCGTCGGTATCCAATACCTAGTTCAATCTCGTTACGCAAGTCTCTTTACTCGTTCCGTAATACATCATCTCACAACTAGCTCATTAGTTGTAGTGCTTGCAAGGCTTCAATGATGTGCATTACCGAGAGGGCCCAGAGATACCTCTCCGACAATCGGAGTGACAAAACCTAATCTCAAATCGCCAACCCAACATCTCGCCTTTGGAGACACCTGTAGTACTCCTTTATAATCACCCGATTCGTTGTGACGTTTGGTAGCACCAAAGTGTTCCTCCGTAAACGGAGTTGCATAATCTCATAGTTATAGGAACATGTATATGTCATGGATAAAAGCAGTAGCAACATACTAAGCGATCGTGTGCTAAGCTAATGGAATGGGTCATGTCAATCGATCATTCTACTAATGATGTGACCTTATTAATCAAATAACAACTCCTTGTTCATGGTCGGGAAACATAACCATCTTTGATTAACAAGCTAGTCAAGTAGAGGCATACTAGTGACATGTTGTTTTGTCTATGCATTCACACATGTATCATGTTTCCGGTTAATACAATTCTAGCATGAATGATAAACATTTATCATGAAATAAGGAAATAAATAATAACTTTATTATTGCCTCTAGGGCATATTTCCTTGATCTCCCACTTGCACTAGAGTCAATAATCTAGATTACATAGTAATGATTCTAACACCCATGGAGTCTTGGTGCTGATCATGTTTTGCTCGTGGAAGAGGCTTAGTCAACGGTTCGCAACATTCAGATCCGTATGTATCTTGCAAATCTCTATGTCTCGATCCCGACTAAGTCCGGATGGAATTGAAGCGTCTCTTGATGTGCTTGGTCCTCTTGTGAAATCTGGATTCCTTCGCTAAGGCAATAGCTCCATATTGTCACGAGAAGATTTTCATTGGACCCGATGCACTAGGTATGACACCTAGATCGGATATGAACTCCTTCATCCGCACTCCTTCATTAGCTGCTTCGAAGCTGCTATGTATTCCGCTTCACATGTAGATCCCGCTGACGCTTTGTTTAGAACTGCACCAACCGACAGCTCCTCCGTTTAGTGTAAATACGTATCCGGTCTGCGATTTAGAATCGTCCGGATCGGTGTCAAAGCTTGCATCAACGTAACCGTTTTATGAGCTCTTTGTCACCTCCATATCTGAAACATATCCTTAGTCCTTTTCGGTATTTCAGATGTTCTTGACCGCTGTCCAATGATCCACTCGATTACTTTGGTACCTCCTGCTAGGCTTATAGCAAGGCACACATCAGGTCCAGTACACAGATTGCATACATGATAGAGCCTATGGTGAAGCATAGGAACATCTTTCATTTTCTCTCTATCTTTTGCAGTGGTGGGGCATTGAGTCTGACTCAACTTCACACCTTGTAACACAGGCAAGAACCCTTTCTTTGCTTGATCCATTTTGAACTTCTTCAAAACTTTATCAAGGTATGTGCTTTGTGAAAGTCCAATTAAGCGTCTTGATCTATCTCTATAGATCTTAATGCCCAATATGTAAGCAGCTTCACCGAGGTCTTTCATTGAAAAACTCTTATTCAAGTATCCCTTTATGCTATCCAGAAATTCTATATCATTTCCGATCAACAATATGTCATCCACATATAATATCAGAAATGCTACAGAGCTCCCACTCACTTTCTTGTAAATACAGGCTTCTCCAAAAGTCCAGACAAACCCAAATGCTTTGATCACACTATCAAAGCGTTTATTCCAACTCCGAGATGCTTGCACCAGTCCATATATGGATCGCTGGAGCTTGCATACTTTGTTAGCTCCTTTGGATCGATAAAACCTTCGGTTGCATCATATACAACTCTTCTTCCGTAAATCCATTCAGAATGCAGTCTTTACATCCATTTGCCAAATTTCATAATCATAAAATGCGGCAATCGCTAACATGATTCGGACGGACTTAAGCATCGCTTCGGTGAGAAGGTCTCATCGTAGTCAACCCTTGAACTTGTCGAAACCTTTTGCGACAAGTCGAGCTTTATAAACGATAACATTACCGTCGCGTCGGTCTTCTTCTTGAAGATCCACTTGTTTTCTATTGCTTGCCTACTCGTGCAAGTCAACCAAAGTCCACACTTTGTTTTCATACATGGATCCCATCTCGATTTCATGGCCTCAAGCCATTTTGCGAATCTGGGCTCACCATCGCTTCTTCATAGTTCGTAGGTTCATCATGATCTAGTAGCATGACTTCCGAACAGGATTACCGTACCACTGAGGTGCGGATCTTACTCTGGTTGATCTACGAGGTTCTGCAGTAACTTGATCTGAAGTTTCATGATCAACATCATCAACTTCCTCGCTACTTGGTGTAGATGTCTCAGAAACTGGTTTCTGTGACGAACTACTTTCAAGTAAGGGAGAAGGTACTATTACCTCATCAAGTTCCACTTTCCTTCCACTCACTTCTTTCGAGAGAAACTCCTTCTCTAGAAAGGATCCATTCTTAGCAACGAATGTCTTGCCTTCGGATCTGTGATAGAAGGTGTACCCAACTGTTTCCTTTGGGTATCCTATGAAGACACATTTCTCCGATTTGGGTTCGAGCTTATCTGGTTGAAGCTTTTTCACATAAGCATCGCATCCCCAAACTTTAAGAAACGACAACTTTGGTTTCTTGCCAAACCACAGTTCATAAGGTGTCGCCTCAACGGATTTCGACGGTGTTCTATTCAGTGTGAATGCGGCTGTCTCTAGAGCATAACCCCAAAACGATAGCGGTAAATCAGAAGAGACATCATAGATCGCACCATATCTAGTAAAGCACGATTCGACGTTCGGACACACCATTACGTTGTGGTGTTCCGGTGGCGTGAGTTGCTAAACTATTCGCATTGTTTCAAATGTAGACCAAACTCGTAACTCAAATATTCACCTCCACGATCGGATCGTAGAAACTTAATTTTCTTGTTACGATGATTTTCAACTTCACTCTGAAATTCTTTGAACTTTTCAAACGTTTCAGACTTATGTTTCATTAAGTAGATATACCCATATCTGCTTAAGTCATCTGTGAAGGTGAGAAAATAACGATATCCGCCACGAGCCTCAACATTCATCGGACCACATACATCGTATGTATGATTTCCAACAAATCTGTTGCTCTCTCCATAGTACCGAGAACGGTGTTCTAGTCATCTTGCCCATGAGGCACGGTTCTTAAGTGCCAAGTGATTCATAATCAAGTGACTCCAAAAGTCCATCAAGATGGAGTTTCTTCATGCGCTTTACACCGATATGACCTAAACGGCGATGCCACAAATAAGTTGCACTTTCATTATCAACTCTGCATCTTTTGGTTTCAACATTATGAATATGTGTATCACTACTATCGAGATTCATCAAAATAGACCATTCCTCAAGGGTGCATGATCATAAAAGATATTACTCATATAAATAGAACAACCATTATTCTCTCGATTTAAATGAATAACCGTCTCGCATCAAACAAGATCCAGATATAATGTTCATGCTCAACGCAGCACCAAATAACAATTATTTAGGTCTAAAACCAATCCGAAGGTAGATGTAGAGGTAGCGTGCGACCGCGATCACATCGACTTTGGAACCATTTCCCACGCGCATCGTCACCTCGTCCTTTGCGAGTTCGCAATCAGTAGTCCTGCTTTGAGTTGCAAATATTAGCAATGAACCAATATCAAATACCAGTGCTACTACGAGCTCTAGTAAGGTACACATCAATAACATGTATATCACATATACCTTTGTTCACCTTGCCATCCTTCTTATCCGCCAAATACTTGGGGCAGTTCCGCTTCGATGACGATCGCTTGCGAGAGAAGCACTCGATTTCAGGTTTAGGGCCGACTTGGGTTTCTTCTCTGAGCAACAACTTGCTTGCTGTTCTTCTTGAGATTCCCTTCTTCTTCCCTTTGCCTTTCTTCTTGAAACTAGTGGTCTTGTTGACCATCAACACTTGATGCTCCTCCTTGATTTCTACCTCCGCAGCCTTTAGCATTGCGAAGAGCTCGGTATAGTCTTTACTAACCCTTGCATATTATAGTTCATCACGAAGCCTTTGTAGCTTGGTGGCGGTGATTGAGAATTCATCAATGACACAATCATCCGGAAGATTAACTCCCAATTGTGTCAAGTGATTGTAGTACCCGGACATTCGAGTATATGCTCACTAATGTAACTGTTCTCCTCCATCTTGCAGCTATAGAACTTATTGGAGACTTCATATCTCTCAATCCGGGCATTACATTGGAATATCAACTTCAACTCTGGAACATCTCATATGCTCCATGACGTTCAAAACGTCGTTGAAGTCCCGGTTCTAAGCCGTAAAGCATGGCACAATCGAACTATAGAGTAGTCATCGACTTTGCTCGCCAGATGTTCATAACATCCGGTGTTGCTCAAAGAAGAAGTTGCTCACCTAGCGGTGCATCCAGGGCGTAGCTCTTACGTGCAGCAATGAGGATGATCCTCAAATTACGGACCCGATCCGTGTAATTGCTACCATCATCTTTCAACTTTGCTTTCTCAAGGAACGCATTAAAATTCAACGGAACAACAAAGACGAGCCATCTATCTACAATCAAACATAAACAAGCAAGATACTATCAGTACTAAGTTCATGATAAATTTAAGTTCAATTAATCATATTACTTAAGAACTCCCACTTAGAAAAACATCTCTAGTCATCCAAGTGATCACGTGATCCAAATCAACTAAACCATAACCGATCATCACGTGAAATGGAGTAGTTTTCAATGGTGAACATCTTATGTTGATCATATCTACTATATGATTCACGCTCGACCTTTCGGTCTCCGTGTTCCGAGGCCATATCTGCATATGCTAGGCTCGTCAAGTATAACCCGAGTATTCTGCGTGTGCAAAACTGGCTTGCACCCGTTGTAGATGGACGTGAGAGCTTATCACACCCGATCATCACGTGGTGTGCAGGCACGACGAACTTTGGCAACGGTGCATACTGGGAGAACACTTCTTGATAATTTAGTGAGAGATCATCTTATAATGCTACCGTCAATCAAAGCAAGATAAGATGCATAAAAGGATAAACATCACATGCAAATCAATATAAGTGATATGATATGGTCATCATCATCTTGTGCTTCACGATCTCCATCTTGCAGCACCACCATGATCACCATCGTCACCGGCGCGACACCTTGATCTCCATCGCAGCATCGTTGTTGTCTCGCCAAACTTATGCTACTACGACTATCGCTACCGCTTAGTGATAAAGTAAAGCATTACAGGGCGATTGCATTGCATACAATAAGCGACAACCATATGGCTCCTGCCATTGCCGATAACCGGTTACAAAACATGATCATCTCATACAATAAAATATAGCATCACGTCTTGACCATATCACATCACAACATGCCCTGCAAAAACAAGTTAGACGTCCTCTACTTTGTTGTTGCAAATTTTACGTGGCTGCTACGGGCTTAAGCAAGAACCAGTCTCACCTCGCATCAAAACCACAACGATACTTTGTCAAATAGACTCCGTTTAACCTTCTCAAGGACCGGCGTAGCCACACTCAGTTCAACTAAAGTGAGAGAGAGGCACCCACCAATCACCTTTAAGCAACGAGTGCTCGCAGCGGTGAAACCAGTCTCGCGTAAGCGTCTGCGTAATGTCGGTCCAGGCCGCTTCATCTCACAATACCGCTGAACCAAAGTATGACATGCTGGTAGGTAGTATGACTTGTATCGCCCACAACTCACTTGTGTTCTACTCGTGCAAAACATCAAACCATAGAAAAAAAACTAGGCTCTGATACCACTGTTGGGGAACGTAGTAATTTCAAAATTTTCCTACGCTCACACAAGATCATGGTGATGTATAGCAACGAGAGGGGAGAGTGTTGTCTACATACCCTTGTAGACCAAGCGGAGCGATCACAACGTAGAGGAAGTAGTCGACGTTCTCCTCGCGATCCGACCGATCCGCGCCGTTACTCCGACGCCCCGAGTTCTTGACACACGTACAGCTCGATGACGTCCCTCGTACTCGATCCAGCCGAGTGTCGAGGGAGAGTTCCACAAGACGACGGCGTGGTAGCGATCTTGATGTTTCACGGCGCAGGCTTCGCCTAAGCTTCATGACGGTATAACCGAGGTGGAATATGGTGGAGGGGGCACCGCACACGGCTAAGGAACGATCTTACGATCAACTTGTGTGTTCCAAGGTGCCCCCTGCCCCCAGATATAAAGGAGCAAGGGGAGGGGCCAAGGCCAAAGGAGGCGCTACAGGAGTCCTACTCCTCTGGGAGTAGGATTCCCCAATCCTAGTTGGACTAGGATTCCTGAGGGGGAAAGAGAGAGAGGGGGCCCCTTCTCCTAGTCCTAGTAGGACTAGGGAAAGGGGAGGCGCGCAGCCCCTTGGGCTGCCCTTCTCCTTTCCACCAAGGCCCATCGAGGCCCATTTACCTCCCGGGGTTCCAGTAACCTCCCTGGTACTCGGAAATTCCGTTTTACCGAACCATTCGAACTCCAAACATAGGCTTCCAATATATCAATCTTTATGTCTCGACCATTCCGAGACTCCTCGTCATGTCCGTGATCACATCCGGACTCGAACTCCTTCGTACATCAAAATACATAAACTCATAATAACTGCCATCGAAACCTTAAGCGTGCGGACCCTACGGTTCGAGAACAATGTAGACATGACCTAGAACTATTCACGGTCAATAACCAACAGCGGGACCTGGATGCCCATATTGGTTCCTACATATTCTACTGAAGATCTTTGTCGGTCGGACCGCATAACAACATACGTTGTTCCTTTGTCATCGGTATGTTACTTGCCCGAGATTCGATCGTCGGTATCCAATACCTAGTTCAATCTCGTTACGGCAAGTCTCTTTACTCGTTCCGTAATACATCATCTCACAACTAGCTCATTAGTTGTAGTGCTTGCAAGGCTTGATGATGTGCATTACCGAGAGGGCCCAGAGATACCTCTCCGACAATCGGAGTGACAAAACCTAATCTCGAAATCGCCAACCCAACATCTGCCTTTGGAGACACCTGTAGTACTCCTTTATAATCACCCGATTCGTTGTGACGTTTGGTAGCACCAAAGTGTTCCTCCGTAAACGGAGTTGCATAATCTCATAGTTATAGGAACATGTATATGTCATGGATAAAAGCAGTAGCAACATACTAAGCGATCGTGTGCTAAGCTAATGGAATGGGTCATGTCAATCGATCATTCTACTAATGATGTGACCTTATTAATCAAATAACAACTCCTTGTTCATGGTCGGAAACATAACCATCTTTGATTAACAAGCTAGTCAAGTAGAGGCATACTAGTGACATGTTGTTTTGTCTATGCATTCACACATGTATCATGTTTCCGGTTAATACAATTCTAGCATGAATGATAAACATTTATCATGAAATAAGGAAATAAATAATAACTTTATTATTGCCTCTAGGGCATATTTCCTTCAGCCCCCTCTCCTCGATCTTCCCCTTCCCCTTCGGTGCGCGCCTCCACCTCGCCCTTCCTTCTCCGGCGCCCCCTGCCTCGGCCCGTCCCCTGCAACCTTCCTCCATGGCGCTGCCTTGCTGCTCCATCCAGCGCCCAAGCCTCCTCCCCTGCCGCCCCGAGTCCTCTGCTTCTTCCCTGCCGGCGTCCGAGGCCGCAGCCTCCCCTGCCGCGGCCACTTTTCCTCGCCCTTCCATCTTCGCCGATGCGCCAGCTCGCCTCTGCTCCGCGCCACTCCTCCTCTACCATGGCCTTCCTCCTCTCCGCCTTCGCGCCAGCAGGAGCCACCGCCCGTCCTCCTCCAACGCCAGGATCTGTCCTGCTGCACCTCTCCATGGGCCACCTGCACCACCTCGGGAAGCCCTGCCCGACGCCATGGCCGCCGCCCCATGGAGTCCCACCGGCCTGGACCCGGCCGGGAACCAGATGAGCCCCCTACCCCGCCTCTGCCTCATTCGAGCGGGGTGGAGGACGCGTCTCTGTTCGCCCGCTCTCCTGCCCGTGCGCGTGTGCTCGCGTGGGTCACTTCGACCGTTGACCTCCTCAAGTTCAGGACCAAGACTCGAGACCCATGTACGATTACGCAACGAACGGTGGAGTTACACGAGTTACAAGTACCACGACTACCGTCGCAAGAATCGAGACCGACAAGTCCGAAGACCCCAAGTACCACGACACCGACGACTTGAACATCTACGGAACGTGTACGACTTCGAACGGTGTACCACGACGATCATGTACGGCTACACGACGACCCGCCAAGACCCTGAACAACTACCGCCGCCGCCGTGTACAACTACTTCCACTAACGTCACGAGAACGACTACTTCCACTACTACCGTCGCCACGTGAACAACGACTTCCACTACGCCGTGTACGTCTACCTCCACGACGACCCGTGAACGTCTACGAGATGTACCACTACCGTCGACCCGTGAACGTCTACTTCCCTCTACGAAACTCGACCCATCCCGATTGCTCGCTTCGAAGGTATAACCCGAGACGACCGCGATGAGATGCCCTTGCATGTATGAGATGTACCATATGTTTTCACCATGTCCGAATTGTTGCTTGCGATGCCCCTCTTTTGCCATGCCACCGACATGTGGGACACCCGGAATCCGGGATCACCCCACCATCCATGCACGCATCCGCACGCCTCCTTTTGCACCGGTATCTCCGTGAGCTACCGGAACCGATATGTTGCCGTGGCATCATTTTCGGATAAGTTGCCGTGGCATCATTTTCGGGTATGTTGCCGTGGCACCATTTTTGTTTCGCCGCCGTGGCACCCTTTTCGTTCCGCCATGGTGATCAAATGCTCCTTATCATGCTCATGTCAACATTTTTATAAAATTGCATAAAACTTGCATATGTCATCCGCATCATGATAACAACAATTAAAATGTTTAAAATTGTTGTTGCATTAATTTGCTAAATGACATGTGGGGATTTTCCGGAAATGTTGTTTGTTGTTCCGGCCTCATTTAAATTTGCCTAAATAGTTAGTTTACTTATGCCTCACCACTTGCCATGTTTAACAACATTTAATATTGTTGAGTAGCTTATAACAAGAGAGAACTAAATAATTGATGTGGTGTTTCGTCAATATGCAACTCGTTGCATATTGAGCTCCACTTAATTTGTAGTATTATTTGTTGCACTTTGCCATGCCATGCCTCATTAAACCGGACATGCATCATACTTGATTGTGCTTCATGCCATGTTTATGTGATGGTTGTTTACTATGTTGTTTGTTTCTTTCCAGGTTGTTTCTCTCGTTAGCTTCGGTTTCGTTCCGGAGTTGTGAGGATCCATTCGACTACGTCCGTTTGTCTTCTTCTTGGACTCGTTCTTCTTCCTTGCGGGATCTCAGGCAAGATGACCATACCCTCGAAATCACTACTATCTTTGCTATGCTAGTTTGCTCGCTCTTTTGCTATGCCAATGCCACGATGCCTACCTTTTGCTTGTCAGCCTCCCAAATTGCCATGAACCCCTAACCTTTGACACCTTTCCTATGCAAACCGTTGTTTGGCTATGTTACCGCTTTGCTCAGCCCTCTTATAAGCGTTGCTAGTTGCGGTGAAGTTGAAGAATTCTCCATGGTGGACAGGATTATGGTTGGGATATCACAATATCTCTTATTTAATTAATGCATCTATATACTTGGTAAAGGGTGGAAGGCTCGGCCTTATGCAGGTGTTTTGTTCCACTCTTGCCGCCCTAGTTTCCGTCATATCGGTGTTATGTTCCCGGATTTTGCGTTCCTTACGGTTGGGCTATAATGGGAACCCCTTGACGATTCGCCTTAAGTAAAGCTCCTCCAAAGAATGCCCAACATTGGTTTTACCATTTGCACTAACAACCTACCACCTTCCCTTGGGTTCTGCAGACTCAAGGGTCATCTTTATTTTAACCCCCCGGCGGTGCTCCTCCGAGTGTTGGTCCGAACCGAACTACTGCGGGGCCACCTCGGGAAACTTGAGGTTGGTTTTACTCGTAGCTAGTCTCATCTGAGTGTGCCACGAGAAAGAGATATGTGCAGCTCCTATCGGGATTTGTCGGCACATTCGGGCGGTGTTGCTGGTTTAGTTTTACCTGTCGAAATGTCTTGTTGTACCGGATCTGAGTCTGATCGGAGTGTCTCGGGTGGAGGTCTATTCCTCCGCTTGACCGTGAGAGCTTGTCATGGGCTAAGTTGGGACACCCTGCAGGATTTAAACTTTCGAGCCGTGCCCGCGGTTATGTGGCAGATGGGAATTTGTTAACGTTCGGTTGTAGAAAACCCGAAGTTGACCTTAATTAAAATACATCAACCGCGTGTGTAACCGTGATGGTCTCTTCTCGGCGGAGTCCGGGAAGTGAACACGGTGTTGGAGTTATGATTGACGTAGGTTGCTATAGGATCACTTCTTGATCATACTTTTATCGACCGTGCTTTGCCTTCTCTTCTCGCTCTCATTTGCGTATGTTAGCCACCATATATGCTAGTCGCTTGCTGCAGCTCCACCTCATGCCTTTACCTTACCCATAAGCTTAAATAGTCTTGATCTCGCGGGTGCGAGATTGCTGAGTCCTCATGACTCACCGGATACTTCAAAACCAGTTTGCGGTGCCTATGTTACCGAAAGTGGCGCGAACCAAGCTCAAGGAGGAGCTCGATGAAGATCTTGCCCTTTGTGTTGTTTTGTTCTAGTTGATCAGTAGTGGAGCCCAGTTGGGGTCGATCGAGGACCTTTGTCGCATTTGGGGTCCTTCCTTTATTTTGGTTCCGTAGTCGGGCCTTGATTGTATCTGGATGATGTAATGCTTTATTCATGTATTGTGTGAAGTGGCGATTGTAAGACAACTATGTATCTCTTTCCCTTATGTATTACTTGGGTTGTGTGAAGATTACCTCACTTGCGACATTGCTTTCAATGCGGTTATGCCTCTAAGTCGTGCTTCGACACGTGGGAGATATAGCCGCATCGAGGGCGTTACACATTGATACTGCATGCCACATCATCAACCGTGTTTATCTTCACAAGCTTCTGAAGAAGACATCCTATGAAATCCTAACTGGTAAGAAGCCAAATGTCAGTTACTTCAGAGTATTTGGTGCTAGGTGCTGGATCAAGGATCCACATCACACTTCAAAATTTGCACCGAAAGCACATGAAGGTTTTATGCTTGGTTCTGAAAGGATTCACACTCCTCTGAGTCTTCAACCTCTTTCACTATAAAGTGGTTGAAACTGTGGATGTCTTGATTCGATGAGACTAACGGCTCGCAAAGAGAGCACCTGCCAAATGTGCTAGATGAAGTACCTCCTAGTGAATCAATCAAGCAAATGGGAACTAGAGAGATCATACCTTCTGAGGCTCAAACTGAAGAGGAACTTATCATTTCTGCACCTAATCAACATGAAGACAATGCACAGCCTGAAGACAACCCTCCAAATGATGACAGTGATCAGCAAGAGCAGAATCTTCATCCAGTTCATCCTCGTGTTGCAAATGAAGTACAAATTGAGAAGATAATAGATAGAATCAATGCACCTGCTCCACTCACTCGTTCAAGAGCAACACAGCTAGCAAATTTCTGTGGGCACTTTGCATTTGTCTCAATCTCTGAACCCAAGAAAGTTGCTGAAGCCTTCATGGAACCTGAATGGATTCAAGCTATGCAAGAAGAGCTTCAACAGTTAGAGTTGAACAATGTGTGGGAATTGGTCAAGCGTCCTGATCCTCGTAAGCACAATATCATTAGCACCAAATGGATATATCGCAACAAGCAAGATGAGCATGGTCAAGTTGTCAGAAACAAGGCTCGTCTCGTTGCTCAAGGATATACTCAAGTTGAAGGGATTGACTTCGATGAAAAATTTGCTCCGGTGGCTAGGCTTGAAGCCATTCGCATACTGCTAGCCTATGCAAATCATCACAACATCCTTCTGTATTAAATGGATGTGAAGAGTGCCTTTCTCAATGGAAAGATTGAAGAAGAAGTATATGTTGCACAACCTCCTGGCATTGAAGATCCAAAACATCCTGATATGGTATATAAGCTCAACAAGGCATTGTATGGCCTCAAACAAGCCCCTCGTGCGTGGTATGACACACTCAAAGACTTCCTGAAGAGCAAAGGCTTCAAACCTGGTTCACTAGATCCTACACTCTTCACGAAGACATATGATGGTGAACTGTTTGTGTGCCAAATCTATGTGGATGACATTGTCTTCGGCTGTACTGACAAGAAATAGAGTGATGAGTTTAGTCACATGATGCAAGAACAATACCATATGTCCATGATGGGCGAGCTAAAGTTCTTCCTGGGTCTCCAAATCCGTCAGCAACGCAACGACATCTTCATATCTCAAGAAAAATACCTCAAAGATTGCCTGAAGAAGTTTGGAATGCAAGACTGCAAAGGATACACGACGCCAATGCCAACCAAAAGTCATCTGAGTCCCGACGCCAATGGTAAAGAGTTCGATCAAAAGGTATACTGCTCCATGATTGGTTCTTTACTCTATTTATGTGCATCTAGGCCAGATATAATGCTGAGTGTTTGCATGTGTGCCCGATTCCAAGCAGCACCAAAGGAATCGCATCACTTAGTTGTGAAGCGAATTCTTCAATATTTGGCTTACACCCCAACACTAGGATTATGGTATCCAAAGGGCTCAGAGTTTGATCTAGTTGGATTCTCAAATGCTGATTATGCTGGTGACAAGGTTGATCGCAAGTCCACATCGGGCACATGTCACTTTCGGGGCGATCACTTGTCCGTTGGTCTTCAAAGAAGCGAACTGTATATCTCTCCCTTCTTTGAATCTGAATACATTATTGTTGGATCTTGCTGTGCTCAGCTTCTCTGGATGAAGCAAACTCTCAAGGACTATGGTGTTCACCTGAAGCATGTGCCACTCTACTGCGACAATGAAAGCGCCATCAAGATTGCCAACAACCCAGTTCAGCACTCGAAGACAAAGCACATTGAAATTCGTCATCAATTTCTCAGAGATCATGTCATGAAGGAAGATATTGATATCATTCACGTCAACACTGAAGGGCAATTGGCAGATATCTTCACAAAGCCCTTGGATGATAAAAGGTTTTGCAAGTTGCGGTGTGAGCTAAATATCTTGGAATCCTCAAATGTCCTGTGATTGGACACACATCCTAACACTTATGCATAGTGATGACCTATATGTTCAACACACGAAGTAATGTATATCTCCAATCAATGAAGACATACACTCTAAGTGTGAATACATTAATGCGGAATTCGACTTCAGAGCGCCACGATAATTGTGCGCCGTGTCTGGGTCTAATACTTCCTATACGGTGGGTAATGCCACCACCAAACTTTTGTTTGAAGTGTTTTTCATGGCGTTATAATTGCAAAGTCTTCGCATTTGATTTGTCTCCATCTTTGACTTAAGTTCATGATTATCTTCACCTTGTTGATTTGGTCTTATACTAGGATATATACATATTTGTGTTCTGTCCTCTACAACATTCACTTATAGCTATGTCTTCTTGCTTGAATCTTTTGATCTAAGTGAATGTGATCGGGCCCTAACCTCTTCTATGATTCTACCTCAAATTCTATCTATCCAAATCATATGCATTCTATTGAAACCGTCGAATGTCTTCTCTGCGTCCTTGTCAGCAGAAGATATAGAGACAAGAATTATATCTATTTTTAATGCTATATCCTTATTGGCTGGAACTCGGAGAAGCCGGAACGACCACCCCGACAGTCCAGGCGTGCGTGGGAACATGGAACCACTTCTAATGTGTTGCATGTTTGCCACATGCCCTTCAGATGTGAAGCGCCAGGGGCACCTGCGTAATTGCGCTGTGTCGTCCCTTTCCTTATAAATACACACCCTATTTAAGAATTTGTCCAATTAACCAGTTAACTTGCCGATTAATCCCTACTCGTAGGGTCACCGAGTAGCCGATAAACCGCTAAATCGTCCGATTAGTTGATTAAATGGCCGATTAACTTGCGGATTAGCCTATTAATTCCCTACTCGCCAGCCAACCGAGCAGCTACCAGTTAACGATTTCCTCAACAATGAATACACATCACATCACGGTCAAAATCCTTCTCCCACCTCGCCACCTCGCACAAACCCTAGCGCCACCGCTAGCTCTCGATGACACCGGCGACAAAGCGCTTAGCTGTCGCGACATCACTAACGTTGTCCTCACGCCGGCCGCAGACCTCGTCTTCTCCGCCGTCGCCATAGGTGTCTTTCGTCGCCAAGTTAGGGCACGGGAGATTGAACCGCTCGGCCTCCTACTCTGTTTCGTCTAGCAGTTCTTCGTGTGGTAATTAAAACTCACTTTTTACTGTCTTCTTGATCTGATAGACTCGCTTTCCACCAAAAGCGGTTTCTATGTCTATCTGATGAATCTATCCTGTTCTGCATCTCATATCATGCTTAGTATATTCACTTACGCTTCACAACAAGTTAGATTCCTCACTTGTACCTATTCTTGGCTTCGTACAAATCTGGAACCAACTCTCACCTAATAACTGAATGTCTTCGGGCTATGAGGTCAGTGTCTTCAAACTAATTTATCTTCAAAATCTTCTGAGAATGCATATGACCTCTTCCCCCTCCCTCGCATCTCTAATGCTGTCACACGTACATGTCCATGGGAGAATCCCTTGGTTCTCATACTCTGCATTCATTTGCAGAATTCTTACAGCGTTACATCAATTCACCTGAAGCCAGTTCTTGTCTGACCAGCAGACAGAAGCCTTTGCAAGTTCTAAAGCCATTCAGTTTAAGCTTCATGGCAACTGAAAATTCAGCTAGAAAGGGCGGCAGACAGCACCGTGGGAATACATCCAAAGATTTGCCACCAGATCTGCATGAACTGTACAAGACAGACCCTGAACAAACCTATGGTGAACGCAAAACTCGAATCCAATGGATTCGAAGATATTGGGCTGAAGAATGGTTTAAGTACAGATTTTTCACTAATGAGTATGCTGAGAAGAATGCCATCAAGCAGCCCTGGGGAGATATATTATACAAAAATCTTCAACCCCAGTCCCTGTATGAAGCTATTGATCAAGGCTTCTACCCGTGCATGGTTCGCGGACCACAGCCAGAGAATGATGACCCATCTCTCTGCTATGGTATCACGAAGACAATCTGTTCAAGCGCAACTTCAAGTTTGCCAAAGATTCTGCTGTGAAGAACAAGAAGGCATTTGGACTTGACTTCAACCCCGGTCCATCTGCTCCTCGGAATGATGGCACCCGAGAAGCCAATGAAAACAGAATCGGCCCCTTCTACAACCTCGAAGGCCTCACCACTCACATAGCCGTTCAAGGGGCTAATGTGGATCACTCAGCTAATGACACGGATTCTGATGAAGCACCAGCTCCTCCTAAGCCACAGAAGCAGAAGAAAACTAAGGCTTCAAAACCTTCTGCTGCACCAAAAGCTTCACGTGTGAAGCCATTGGCAACTGCTCCTCCTGCACCAAGTACTAATTCTGAAGATCTATCTCGAGTCTCCAAGAATAAAGAGAAGCCCCAGAAGAAAATTATCAAGAGTTCTAGTTAAGCACTGACCCCAGCTGCCGTGCTGCGAAACGAGAATGAAGCTATTGATCTGTCAACAGATGATGAGTGTGGTGATGATGCCCTTGAGCAGCTGATTAAGAGCAAGCAAGAGGCGGAGATCTTCAACGATCTACCCCTTTTCGATGTGAACATTCTGAACAATTTCATAGATGAGTGGTTTGACAACCCAAACCTCAGTTTTGATGATCTTCAGCTCCCAATTGGCATCATTGTCGCCTTCCAAGGCGCCATTGCTCTTGAGCTAGCTCGGGCTCACAAAATTGTTGAACTGGAGAACAAAATTGACTATGAGAAAGCCCAGTTCAAGAAGCACATGGCCAAGCTCAGTGTGGCTGATGTTCAAAACTTCAAGCTGATGTTGCATGACCTTAAGGAGGCATTTCGCAAGAAACGTGAAGAGGCCAAATGTTCACGCGAGCGCATGAAAAACCTCGCTGCCAAATGTGTTCAAGCTTACAATGAAGCTGAGAAGCGCAAGACACTTGGGCGTCCTGGCATAGACCCCAAGATGGCTGCCAAGAAGAAGAAGCCTGCTGTGGCACAAGCTGAAGCATCTGGGCGGGAAGCACCTCGCATTGTCTTCCCTGCTAGCATGATTGGCTCAAAGCCTAAGGTCCCCACAACGGCTTTGAAACTGAAGAAAAGAAAGGTAGCTGAAGCCGAAGCCAGAAAGCGCAGGTCCAAGAACACCACTGACGATGCTCCACTGACCAAGAAGAGAAAGACAAAGAAGAAAGATCGGGCTGCTCCCATAGAGCCCCTCGTTGTCGAGCCCATCTCTTTTGCTCGTCCTGCATCCGAACACCAAGAGCATCAGTTAATAGAGCCTACTTCCACAGAGGCTCCTGAAGCTGAAGAAGTTCCAGCTGTTGATCCCATCACAGCTGAAGACATTGGTCCCCAAGACAATGTAAATGATGATGAAGTCCTTCCTCAGATCAAGCGCCAAATGGTATCATCGCCTGTTCTCACGAATAGCGAACTCATCAGCATTGGTCGTGCTTTGACGCCAATCACTCAGGATGCTTCATGGGCTAATCACCCACAACAAGAAACTCCTAGTCGAATCTCACCAAGTAGTCCTCCTTGTCAAGTCACCAATCTGGTACTTGATGATGACGACTATGTGGTCCAGCCAACTCCTTCTCTAAAAGTGTCGCCCGCATTTCGTAGGCTTCCCAAAGGACCAAGGCCACAAGTCGCTCCATCGAGCGTTCCCTTAGGAGGAGTGCAAGACAACTCAGTTACACGACAAGTGTTTCCTGAAGCCACTTCCACTATGAACGTCTCTGAATCTGAAGCCAAAGTTGTTAAAGATACACTGGCTGCATTAGCCACAGAACAAAAAGAACCCATGAAGAAGAAGAAGAACCCACCAACCAAGAAGAGGTTCTCGAGGAGAATGTGTCGAACCCTCAAGCTACTCAACTAGAGGTTGAAAATACTGAGGCGGCCACCAACAACACTACTGAAGCAAATGACGTCGTCATGGCTAGAGCTAATGTGGTGCCTACAGTGAACATGGTGTCTGAAGCCAATGATGCACCTACCACCAATGTGCAGCCTGAAGCCCTTGTCAATGCCATTGCTCATGTACCGCCTCCAAGGCCACACACCATTGAGCAAGTATTTTGTCAAGGCGAGCTTGTCACTATAAGATGGTCTATTCTGGTTCCTCCGCCTGCTCCCGGACCTCAATTTGATTATCATGTGGAGCACAGGCCTCAGGTTTAGAAGCCAAAACCGAGGCTGCCAAGGTTTCCAGGTACTGCATCTGTGCCAGGTTCATTCAACGCTAATGGCTTCATAGCACACAACACCTTCTTTGATAGCGCCAAGAACCCATATTCCAAGCCAAGGATATCATTTGATCGGTTCTGGAGTTATCAACAACGCAGTTACTATTCATGCATACTATACAATCAGGGGCGCATCTTTCCCCATATGCGATAGATCAAGGGCCATTATGGCCCTGCCTTGCTTAGAAGAAGCCCTCGACTGTTTCAGAGATGCAGGTCTTCTACAGTTTGTGACTGATAAAGAAAACTGGAATGAAGAACTTCTGCTGCAATTCTATGCAACTCTTCACATTCGCGGCTACAACAGGGATCCGAAGACATGGGTCCTTGAGTGGATGACAGGCAATGTACATCATGAAGCCAAAGCTCTTGACATCATTGAGCTTACTGGCCTGCCCACTCCAGGTGAACTTTATGAGCCTAGTTGTCAGCTTCACCGCAATGCTTTGGAGAGCATCTTTTAGAAGCCTGAGCCTAATATGAGCCAAATGTTGAGCATGATGAAGCCACTGCCACAAGATGCTGAATATCCAAAGGAATTCTTTGTTGAAGACATAGAATATCTGCCCCGCACCATCTATCATATTATAAGGCAAACTCTATGGCCCGTCAAAGGACATTCTTCTTCAGTAAAGCTTGAAGGCTCAACGAAGACATTGGTTTTCTATATACTCAATGGCATTAGCTTCAATGCTCAAGACTTCTTCATCAGGCAATTGGCTGCATCTGGCTCTAATTTATTTGGTGTGAAGTTTTATGCTCCATGGGTTATGCGCCTCATCAAGCTTCATTCTGCTGTTAACTATCAGCCGTCTACGTGCAACCATCTGATATTCTTGCCAGAGGTTGATATGTCTTTCGAAGCCATATGCCCAGAGCCTGCCAAGGAGCCAATTTATCTTCACAACACCGATCACCAAAGATTCACTCAACCCATTGAAGGAGTTCTTGCTGCAACTCGTGTTTATCCTCTGGCTGGACGTACACGTGCACCTCATCGTGCTTATACTGAAGCCACTGAAAGCACAATTGCTCCAAGGCCTCAGAAGAGATCTCGTGTTCTCAATGACCGAGAGCTTCTTGCCGCTCTGCATCAAAAACATGATAAGCATCATAACTGGCTAAAGCGTCAGATGCAAAGTCTCTTGGTGGATGTTAATCGCATTCAAAATCTTGCCACCAAGAATGTGTTTGTCGCTCATGAAACCTATCGGAGGTCATGGAAGAGTCTGGCATTGCTCAGTGCTGAAGCTGATCTTCAAGACGATGGCTTCACAAAGAGATTCAAGTTTGATACCACTCCTCCCAGGAACGTTGTCTTGCGTCAGACTCCATCACTCAAAGATTCTGAGTGCTCCTCCTCCGCGGCAACTGTCAATACCAGATCATTGATGATGACGATGATGCTACTTCACCACCTCCAACTTCGGTGCATATCGACACTGCACCAAGTTTGTCTGTACCACCGAACCTCAACATCGACCCTGCTGCCTCACCTACTCCTCATGGGAACGAGTAGAGGCTCTATGTCTTCAAACCTTTTTGGTCCTTACTGACAAAAGGGGGAGAAGCATATGAGTTGATAGTCTTCAAGCGAGTCCATATGGGTGGTTGCTATACTTTTGCCAAGTGCTTACAACTCTCGCTTTTGAAACATTTGGTTCTTTGAGTTGTAACACTTAAACTTGATGGTCGTGTGCTAGTTTTTCTGCTATTCTGTGATGCGATGATAAATCCCGCATGAAGTCATCTTGCAGACGTCCATTTTCCATTATGCATGTCATTATCCTAGTTATATCTCTTCATGCATGATGTATAGTCTTCATAAGTTGAAGAGGATCTCCACAAGTACAACCTACCATGTGCATTTGCATTCCAAAGCAAACATTTATATGCACATCTTCAGGGGGAGCCTTTTGCCACGTATGAAGACAATATCTTAATCCTTTACAATTTCACATACTTTTATCTCCGTTGAAAACTTCAACCAGTTTGTCACCAATCACCAAAAAGAGGGAGATTGTAAGTGCATCTAGTGCCACCCCTAGTTGGTTTTGGAGTATTAACCGACAAACCTGGTTGAGGGACTAATGTGTTTTTGAGAATTGCAGGATAACACAGGTAGTAGTCCCTCATTGACTCGGTTTACCTACCGGAGATGACCCCTAAAAATGTGTGAAGACATTGAAGACTGGTGGTCTGTGAAGCTATTCACAGTGAAGTCTATGACATGAGAAGACATCGCATGAAGACTATGGAGCGCGAAGACTTAGTTGTTTTTTTGTTTCCTTTTCTTCTTTGTTGAGTCATAGGAACCACCACACTGTTAAGTGGGGTCCAAGTGAACAAAGTCAGAGTGACTAAAGTGATGCTCAACCAAATCCTATGTCTTCGAGCGAAGACAATGAGTGCAAATCTTATCAAGAGTCGGATAAGTCAGCTTTACTTGTAGCCCAAGCCAAGCTGCCGCGTGTGTTTGAAATCTGACAGTTGGAACACGTGTCAGTTCCTTAGTGACCCAGGGTCATTTCAGACAAATTAGGTCGGGTTGCCTAGTGGCTATAAATAGCCCACCCCCTACACCATAAATTGGAGGCTGCTCAAAGTTAGTGCACGGCTTTTGTCGTTTGAGAGAAACCCACCTCCGAACACTTTGAGAGAGAATCCTTGCAAGGACAAAGCCGAAACCACCCAGAGCCCAAAAAGTGTTTGGCATCACTGAAGTCTTTCTGTCTGCGTGATCTAAAGACTTGCTACACTTGAGGACTGTGAATCCTCCAGCCGGTTAGGCGTCGCGCTCTGAGCATCCAAGAGTCATTGTGGATAGCCGGTGAATGAAGTCTGTGAAGGTTTGGAAGTCTACCTTGAAGACTTACCAGAGTGATTGGGTGAGGACTAAGTTTCCTTAGCTCAAGGGGAATAAGGTGAAGACGCGGTCTTCTAAGTTAAATCTCAGCCTCCCTAACCAGACGTACAGTTGTCACAGCAACTGGAACTGGTCAAACAAATTGATGTCCTCTCCAAGCTACTGGTTCTATCTCTTACTTCTCTTTACTTACAGTTTGTCTTCGTGAAGTCATTGCTTGCTTGCATTATCTGTTTGACTTCACTGAGTGACTACTTGTTCTGATTGGCTTCATACTATCTTCCATCCTGATCCTTACTACCTAGCTGCTGATAGTCTTCGTGCTTTCACTTCATTGAATACTCGACTATGGCTTGCCTAGTGTAGTCTACCTTCCGCTGCATATAAATAGGGTCATTTCTATTGTTTGTCTTTGAAACTCCCATGTTTTGAAGACTTTCATAAAAATTGCGTATTCACCCCCCTCTAGTCGATATCCAGCACTTTCAAGTCACCACACAGGACCTCTGGATTTGGCACTCCTTCTTTGATATGCCAGGAACTCACGATGACATCAACGTACAGAAGTGCTCCCATGTCTTTGACAATCTTGTTGAAGGTCATTCTCCTCCGGTGAACTTCGAGGTCAATGGGCGACACTACAACAAGGGATACTACCTAGTGATGACCCACAAGTATAGGGGATCTATCGTAGTCCTTTCGATAAGTAAGAGTGTCGAACCCAACGAGGAGCAGAAGGAAATGATAAGCGGTTTTTAGTAAGGTTTTCTCTGCAAGCACCGAAATAGTAGGTGATAGATAGTTTTGTGATAAGATAAATAGTAACAAGCAAAAGTAAATAAAGTAAATAAAGTGCAGCAAGGTGGCCCAATCCTTTATGTAGCAAAGGATAAGCCTGGACAAATTCTAATAATGAAGAAGGAGCTCCCGAGGACACATTGGGAATTATTGTCAAGCTAGTTTTCATCACGTTCGTAAGATTCACGTTCGGTACTTTGATAATGTGATATGTGGGTGGACCGGTACTTGGGTACTGCCCTAACATGGACAAGCATCCCACTTATGATTAACCCCTATTGCAAGCATCCGCAACTACAAAAAGGAGTATTAAGGTAAACCTAACCACAGCATTAAACATATGGGTCCATATCAACCCCTAACGAAGCAACGCATAAACTAGGGTTTAAGCTTCTGTCACTCTAGCAACCCATCATCTACTTATTACTTCCCTATGCCTTCCTCTACGCCCAAATAATGGTGAAGTGTCATGTAGTCGATGTTCACATAACACCACTAGAGGAGAGACAACATACATCTCATCAAAATATCGAACGAATACCAAATTCACATGACTACTAATAGCAAGACTTCACCCATGTCCTCAGGAACAAACGTAACTACTAACAAAGCATATTCATGTTCATAATCAGAGGAGTAATAATATGCATAAAGGATCTGAACATATGATCTTCCACCAAGTAAACCAAATAGCATCAACTACAAGGAGTAACCAACACTACTAGCAACCCACATGTACCAATTTGTGGTTTTGATACAAGATTCGATACAAGAGATGAACTAGGGTTTTGAGAGGAGATGGTGCTGGTGAAGATGTTGATGGAGATTGACCCCCTCCCGATGAGAGGATCGTTGGTGATGATGTTGGTGATGATTTCCCCCTCCCGGAGGGAAGTGTCCCCGCAGAACAGCTCCGCCAGAGCCCTAGATTGATTCCGCCAAGGTTCCGCCTCGTGGCGGCGGAGTTTCGTCCCATAAGATTGCCCCCGATTTTTTCCAGAGGGAAAGTGATGATATAGCAGAAGATGGACGCCGGAGGCCCACCAGGGGGCCTAGGAGATAGGGGCGCGCCCTAGGGGGGGCGCCCCCTGTCTTCTGGATAGGGTGTGGGCCCCCTGGCCTATTTCTTTTGCCCAAAAGTTCTTATTAAATCTAAAAAGTTATATCGTGGAGTCTCAGGTCTTTTGGAGTTGTGCAGAATAGGTTTCCAACGTTTGCTCCTTTTCCAACCAGAATTCCAACTGCCGGCATTCCCCCTCTTCATGGTAAACCTTGTAAAATAAGAGAGAATAGCCATAAGTATTGAGATATAATGTGTAATAATAGCCCATAATGCAATAAATATTGATATAAAAGCATGATGCGAAATGGACGTATCGACTCCCCCAAGCTTAGACCTCGCTTGTCCTCAAGCGGAAGCCGAAATCGAAAAATATGTCCACATGTTTAGAGATAGAGGTGTCGATAAAAAATAAAATAAGGATATGAGGGCATCATGATTATTCTAATAACAGCAACATATATAGATTTTGTCATATGATTTCCTATGTTCAAGTAATAAGCAATTCACAATGTCAAGTATGGTTCAAAAACTTCATTGGGAACTAACAAACTATAATCTCACCATTGAAGCAATTGCAATTTATCGTAACATCGTAAAGAGTCAATAATAGAGCTTTTCAAAGAAGCTCGATACTCAACTATCTCGTAGTCCCCTATAATTGTTAACACTCACGCAATACTTGTGGTTATAGAGTTTCAGCCGGACACTGAGAAAGATAGGGGCTTATTGTGTTGCATCCCAACATATTCACCTTTAAGTGATGTCAACAATAATAGCCTATGCCAACTTACATCCAATTGGATATATGCATCATGATCTTTCAAACACGAGGAGCTTGCCAAAGGATAAAATGAAAAAGGGAAAGGTGAGGATCACCTTGACTCAAGCATAAAGTAAAACGTAAAGTAAAAGATAGGCCCTTCGCAGAGGGAAGCAGAGGTTGTCATGTGCTTTTAGGGTTGGTGCATGAAATCTTAATGCAAAAGAACGCCACTTTATATTGCCCCTTGTATGTGGACCTTTATTATGCAGTCCGTCGCTTTTATTACTTCCACAACAAGTTCGTACAAAGCTTATTTTCTCTGCACTAATAAGTCATACATATTTAGAGAGCAATTTTTATTGCTTGCACCGATGACAACTTACTTGAAGGATCTTACTCAAGCCATAGGTAGGTATGGTGGACTCTCATGGCAAAACTGGGTTTAAGGATATTGGGAAGCACAAGTAGTATCTCTACTTGGTGCAAGGAATTTGGCTAGCATGAGGGAGAAAGGCAAGCTCAACATGTTTGGAAGGTCAATGACAATATACTTTAACTAAGATGTCGGAAAACATAAACCATTACATTGTCTTCCTTGTCCAACGTCAACTCTTTTAGCATGTCATACTTAATGAGTGCTTCACAATCATAAAAGATGTCCAAGATAATATATTTATATGTGAACCCCTCTTTCCTTATCACTTCCTATTAATTACAACGATGACCAAGGCTACGTTCATCAACTCTCAACAATTTTTATGCCTCATACTTTCTATGTGTGAAGTTATCACTATCCGTAAGATCAATGTCGGTGTCAAAACCGGCGGATCTTGGGTAGGGGGTCCTGAACTGTGCGTCTAGGCGGATGGTAACAGGAGACAAGGGACACAATGTTTTTACCCAGGTTCGGGCCCTCTCGACGGAGGTAAAACCCTACTCCTGCTTGATTGATATTGATGATATGGGTAGTACAAGTGTAGATCTACCACGAGATCAAGGAGGCTAAACCCTAGAAGCTAGCCTATGGTATGATTGTTGTTCGTCCTATGGACTAAAACCGTCCGGTTTATATAGACACCGGAGAGGGCTAGGGTTACACAGAGTCGGTTACAATGGTAGGAGATCTACATATCCGTATTGCCAAGCTTGCCTTCCACGCCAAGGAAAGTCCCATCCAAACATGGGACGAAGTCTTCAATCTTGTATCTTCATAGTCTTGGAGTCCGGCCAATGATGATAGTTCGGCTATCCAGACACCCCTAGTCTGTGGCTGCCTCACCGCTAAGGCTTCGTGTCCTGGACAATGACTATTTGGTTCTTTTGGTAAGGAACTTGTTCCAGAATTTGGGCTGACTCTCCGGCTGTTGAGTTATATGACTTAAATCGTCTCGCATCCGGAGGGCTAACATAAGTCCCTCGAAAATTTGCTCAAACGCATCCTCGAGCTCTTCCCAACTTCCAATGGTATTTTCGGGAGGCTTTTGAGCCAATGCCGAGCTGGCCCTTTGAGCTTGAGGGTAGGTATTTTATGGCATGGAGATCGCCTCCTCTAGCCATATGTATGTGTAGGATATAATCCTCAATCCGCACTCTCAGTCTGTTGTTCCGTCGTATGCCTCTATGTTTACGGGTTTGAATCCCGCTGGAAATTCATGATCCAGTACCTCATCGGTGAAACATAGGGGGTGTGCGGCACCCCTGTATTTAGGTGTACCGTTATTTTTGAACACTCGACGTGTTGTGTTGCTCCCTGGAGCCTTCTTTCTTGGCCCATAGATGGACCTGACCGGGCCATCCTTTTTACGAGGATCCTTATGTGGATCGTGTGCCGGCTTGTGTGCGGCGCTGCTTGCCACTCTTTGCTTGTCATGTGGTCATCTATCCGACCAGGCGGCCTCTTTGTTATTTGATTGTGGGGGCTCTACGGCCTCCTCGTCGAATTCGGGCAACAGCTTGCGCTTCGGGTAGCTCTTTGCTTGGTGACTATCGCCGTATTTATCTGCGGTCTTGAGTACTTTGCTCCATCCCATTCTGAGTACGTCTTCCGCTATTTTGAGCTGCTGCTTCTGCTTCTTCAAACTTCTTGCAGTGGCGATGAGCCTTTTGTGGAGGTTCTTATGCTCTAGTGATGTGTTCGGCGTGAGATCGTCTGGACTGTTGTTTTCACCGGGGATGGGTTGCTCGTCCAATTCATCATGTTCAGACGGTTGCTTGGTGTCATGTATGTCGTCCACGGGTTCGCCCTGCTCTACGGCTGGGTTTGTATGGGTGCTATTGTTATCGAGGCGGGACTTCGGGCGGCGTTTGCCTCGCCGTTTTGGCTGTTTTTCGGGGGAATTATCCTTCGCCGCGTCCCGTTGTTCCTTGTTGTCGCTTCCTTTTAGTGTATCCACCATGTATACATCATGAGTTGAGGTGGCTTTCCAGTGCCCCGTAGGCGCTGGTTCTTGGTCGTCTCCGGCATCGTCGTTCATACCGTCGATGTCTTCGGAGTCGAAGTCTAGCATGTTGATTAGGTCATCGACAGTGGCTACAAGGTGGGTGGTGGGTGGGCTTTGAGTTTCTTTGTCGTCCGCATCCCAACCATCCTGATTGTAATCCGGCCAGGGCTCTCCTGATAACGAGAGATACTTTAGCGAATTCAGGATGTCGTCGAAAGGCGAGTGCTGAAAAATGTCCGCGGCGGTGAACTCCATGATCGGCGCCCAATCGGATTCGATTGGTAGGGGCGCGGGAGGTTCAGAGTCCGGCGAGGAGTCCGGCACCTCGGAATCACGAGCTTCAAAAGGGACAGGGTCGGTATTCGGCTCCATCACTGTAGAGGTAGCAGCCCCGAGGCGGTGTTTAGCCACCCATCCTCGATTGGCGCAGTCGGCTCCGAGTTAAGGGTCGGAGCGGACTCTTGCATGGCCTCCAGGGCACTGTCCGGCAGCAGAGCTGGATCATGCCCATCGTGACAGTGCGGCGCGCTCGGCTGTGGCTCGAATCCATCGAAGATCAAGTCTCCGCGGATGTCGGTCGTGAAGTTCAAACTTCCAAATCTGACCTGATGGCCAGGGGCGTAGCTTTCAATCTGCTCCAGATGGCCAAGCGAATTGGCCCGCAGTGCAAAGCCGCCGAATACGAAGATCTGTCTGGGGAGAAGAGTCTCACCCTGGACCACGTCATTTTTGATGATCGAAGGAGCCATCGGGCCTATAGGTGACGACACAGAGGAACTCTCAATGAAAGCACCAATGTCGGTGTCAAAACCAGCGGATCTCGGGTAGGGGGTCCCGAACTATGCGTCTAGGCGGATGGTAACAGGAGACAAGGGACACGATGTTTTTACCCAGGTTCGGGCCCTCTCGACGAAGGTAAAACCCTACTCCTGCTTGATTGATATTGATGATATGGGTAGTACAAGAGTAGATCTACCACGAGATCAAGGAGGCTAAACCCTAGAAGCTGGCCTATGGTATGATTGTTGTTCGTCCTATGGACTAAAACCCTCCGGTTTATATAGACACCGGAGAGGGCTAGGGTTACACAGAGTCGGTTACAATGGTAGGAGATCTACATATTCGTATTTCCAAGCTTTCCTTCCACGCCAAGGAAAGTCCCATCCGGACACCGGACGAAGTCTTCAATCTTGTATCTTCGTAGTCTTGGAGTCCGGCCAATGATGATAGTTCGGCTATCCGGACACCCCCTAGTCCAGGACTCCCTCAATCAATATGAACTCTTTTGTTCTTTCTACTTTCTCAGGATCATATCAACAAAGCAAAGCCCTTGACTCAACACTAATCTTTATTATAGATAGCACACGGACTCGATTACATAAAGAGATCGCAAAGCAAAACTCAAAACTACTTGATATCAAAAACTTCAACTACTAATAGATCAAGATACTACTAAAAGGATCGAACTAAATAAAGCGGTAAAGATAGGAGTGTGATGGTGATACGATACCGGGGCACCTCCCCCAAGCTTGGCAGTTGCCAAGGGGAGTGCCCATACCCATGTGATTATTTCTTCGGAGCTGATGGAGGTGGTGATGATGTCAGTGGATAATCGCACATCGAGCGTAAAAGCTCCTCCAACTTGCGGATAATGCCCTTGAGCCCAGCAATATGATCTTTCAACAAAATATTCTCCTCTGTGAGGTACTTGTTCTGTATGCGGGCTAACTCAATCATCTTGAAAGCTTCAATCTCTGTTGGAGTGAAAAGGTTAGGTAAAGGTTGAGGGATGTCTTCTTCTTTCACCACCGGAGCTTGAGCCTCCATGGCCTTCTTGATCCCTTCATCCTTGTTGATCTCTTCTGGTTCCTCTCTTTTCAACTCTATCTTCAATAGCCAAGCATCCTTGTCTTCGTTGTTGGAGGAGGGAGAAGTCATGCTGCTGTAAATTTGCAACAGAAACAGCTCGAAACGAAAACAGAGGATATTTGCGTGATACTGTGGTCAAAACCTTCGGGAGTATATATAATGAATTTTTACCGACAAAAATACGTAACATACAAGAAAACGGAGTCCGGGAAGCACACAAGGTGCCCACGAGACAGGGGGCGCGCCCTCCTCTCTCGTGGGAGCCTCGTGTCCCTTTCGGACTACTTCTTTCTTCCTAAAATCCTTAAATAATCCAAAACTGATAAAAATAGCCATTACAGTTGTTTTGGGGTCGGTTTACTTACCGTACCATGTACTTATGCCTTTTCGGAGTCTGGAACGTTCTGGAAAGTATCTCTTATGTATTCCTTAGGGGTTATGGTTTCAATAATATTAGTTTCAACATTGATAGGATTACCTGAAATATAATGTTTAATTCTTTGACCATTTACCACCCTCGGATTTGTGCCTTCGAAGTTGTTGATTTTTATAGCACCAGAACGATAGACCTCCTCGATAACATAGGGACCTTCCCATTTTGAGAGAAGCTTTCCTGCAAAAAATCTTAAATGAGAGTTGAACAATAACACATAATCTCCTACGTTAAACTCACGCTTTTGTATCCTCTTATCATGCCAGCGTTTGACTTTTTCTTTGAAAAGGTTGGCATTCTCATAAGCTTGGGTTCTCCATTCATCAAGTGAGATAATATCAAACAACCTCTTCTCACCGGCAAGTTTGAAGTCATAACTGAGCTCTTTAATAGCCCAATATGCTTTATGTTCAAGCTCAAGAGGTAAATGACATGCTTTTCCATAAACCATCTTATATGGAGACATACCCATAGGATTTTTGTATGCAGTTCTATAGGCCCATAATGCATCATCAAGTTTTTGGACCAATTCTTTCTAGATCTATTCACGTCTTTTGCAAAATTAATTTGAGCTCTCTATTGCTCAACTCTACTTGACCACTAGATCATGGGTGATAAGGAGATGCGATTCTATGATTGACATCATACTTAGCAAGCATCTTACTGAAAGCACCATGAATAAAGTGTGAACCACCATCACCATAAGATATCTAGGGACTCCAAACCTCGGAAAAATAACTTCTTTAAGCATTTTAATAGAAGTGTTATGATCAGCACTACTAGTTGGAATAGCTTCTACCCACTTAGTAACGTAATCAACAGCAACTAAAATATGTGTATAACCATTGGAGGCAGGAAAAGGTCCCATATAATCAAAGCCCCAAACATCAAACGGTTCAATAACAAGAGAATAATTCATAGGCATTTCTTGACGTCTACTTATGTTACCTATTCTTTGACATTCATCACAAGATACGACATACTTACGAGCATCTTTGAAAAGAGTAGGCCAATAAAAACTAGATTGTAGTACCTTGTGTGCAGTTCTATCTCCAGCGTGGTGTCCTCTATAGGATTCAGAGTGACACTTGCATAGGATTTGTTCCTGTTCATGCTTAGGCACACAACGTCTAATAATACCATCTACTCCTTTATAAATGTGTGGATCATCCCAAAAGTAATGTCTTAAATCAGAAAAGAACTTTTTCTTTTGTTGGTATGTGAAACTAGGAGGTATATATTTAGCAAAAATGTAATTAGCATAATCAGCATACAATGGAGCAGTACGAGAAGCATTGACAACTGCTAATTGTTCATCAGGAAAGCTATCATTAATAGGCAGTGGGTCATCAAGAACATTCTCTAACCTAGACAAGTTGTCTGCAACGAGGTTCTCATTTCCCTTTCTATCAATAATATACAAGTCAAATACTTAGAGCAAGAGAACCCATCTAATGAGTCTAGGCTTAGCATCTTCCTTTTCCATAAGGTATTTAATAGCAGCATGATCAGTGTGAATAGTGATACGTCTCCGTCGTATCTATAATTTTTGATTGTTCCATGCGAATATCATGCACTTTCATATACTTTTTGGCAACTTTTTATATTATTTTGGGACTAACATATTGATCAGTGCCCAGTGCCAGTTCCTGTCTGTTGCATGTTTTTTGTTTCGCAGAAACCCAATATCAAACGGAGTCCAAACGGGATAAAAACGGACGGATATTTTTTTGGAATATTTATGGTTTTGGGGAAGTAAAATCAACGTGAAACGGTGTCCGAGGTGGTCACGAGGTAGGGGCGAACCCTACCCCCCCCCAGGCGCGCCCCTAGCCCTCGTGGTCCACCCATAGGGCGGTTGATGCTCTTCTTCTGGTGCAAGGAAGCTAATTTTACAAGGAAGATCTGAGCGAAAGATTCACCCCAATCGTACTTACGGATCTCTAGATATAAAGAAAACGGTGAAGGGGTAGAATCAGAGAACGCAGAAACAGAGAGATAGATCCAATCTCGGAGGGTCTCTCGCCCCTCCCACGCCATGGGAGCCAAGGACCAGAGGGGAAACCCTTCTCCCATCTAGGGAGAAGGTCAAGGAAGAAGAAGAACAAGGGGGGCTCTCTTCCCCTTGCTTCCGGTGGCGCCGGAACGCCGCCGGGGGCCATCATCATCACCGCAATCTTCACCAACACCTCCATCATCTTCACCAACACCTCCATCACCTTCCCCCTTCTATCCACAGCGGTCCACTCTCCCGCAACCCGTTGTACCCTCTACTTGAACATGGTGCTTTATGCTTCATATTATTATCCAATGATGTGTTTCCATCCTATGATGTCTGAGTAGATTTCTGTTGTCCTATCGGTGATTGATGAATTGCTATGATTGGTTTGAGTTGCATGTTTTATTATTGGTGTTGTCCTATTGTGCCCTCCGTGTCGCGCAAGCATGAGGTATTCATGTTGTAGGGTTTGCAATATGTTTATGATTTGCTTATGGTGGGTTGCGTGAGTGACTGAAACACAAACCCGAGTAAGTAGGTTGTTTCCGTATGGGATAAAAGGGGACTTGATGCTTTAATGCTATGGTTGGGTTTTACCTTAATGAATCTTTAGTAGTTGCGGATGCTTGCTAGAGTTCCAATCATAAGTGCATATGATCCAAGTAGAGAAAGTATGTTAGCTTATGCCTCTCCCTCAAATAGAATTGCAATAGCGATTACCGATCTAGTAACATAGTCAATTGCTTAGGGACAATTCCACAACTCCTACCAACACTTTTCCACACTCACTATGTTTACTTTATAGCATCTTTATCTAAACAACCCCTACTTTTTATTTACGCGTTCTTTACTTTCGTGCAAACTTATCCTTTCACACCAAAAAAGTACTTCTAGTTTCATACTTGTTCTAGGTAAAGCGAACGTCAAGCATGCGTAGAGTCGTATCAGTGGCCGATAGGACTTGAGAGAATATTTGTTCTACCTTTAGCTTCTCATCAGGTTCGACACTCTTACTTATCAAAAGAGGCTACAACTATCCCCTATACTTGTGGGTTATCAAGACCCTTTTCTGGCACCGTTGTCGGGGAGTCATAGCGTGGGGTGAATATTCTCGTGTGTGCTTGTTTGCTTTATCACTAAGTAATTTTTATTTGCCGTTCTTAGTTGTTCTCTCACTTTAGTTATGGATATGGAACGCAAAATACCAAAAAAAAAGTTGTACTTGCTACTCATGAGGATGGGGTAACTCCTAAAACCCTCGATTCTCATTATGCGAGAAATATTATATACTACTTTGATAATCCGGAGAAAACCCCATTCAACTTTATAATGGGAGACACGTTGGATCAACGTGAATACCTTAGGGATTATCGCTCGACACAAAAAGGGGAAACTATTATGGGATCAATCTATTATGTTGCATTGGTATGCTCAGAATTTATGTTGAGAATATGATTTTACTTGTTGTTCTGAAAACCCTAAAAAACACCTTCCCTACCAATGTGAGTTTATTGATAATGGAATCTTATCTTCTTATGCTAAGGGTGTTTATAGTTATTATGATGTTCAACAAATTCAAGAATTTGTTGCTTTTAAAGGTGCTCTTGAAATTGCTATTTTGATTAAAAAGTATGATACTACTCTTTACAAATCTGAAAATTTTGCCATACTTGAATATTGTTATGAGAATTATGCTTCTAATGCCTATGTGAAACAATTTATTAAGAAAGCCTCCGCTGTCCAAGAAGAAACTAATATTTTGCAGGAAGCTATGGAAGAAGAAATTGATGAAACTGTGAGCTCATTGGATGAAAAAGATGATGAGGAGAGTGAAGAACAAAAGCAGGAGGAGCGGATTAGCTACCCGTGCCCACCTTCTAATGAGAGTAACCCTCCAACTCATACATTATTTAATTCCCCTTCATGCTTACCGAAGGATGGTTGCTATGATGATTGCCATGATGATTGCTATGATGATTGTTATGATCCCGTTGATTCTCTTGAAATATCCCTTTTTGATGATGCTTGTGGCCAAGATGCCAATATGAATTATGCTTATGGAGATGAACTTGCTATAGTTCCTTATGTTAAATGTGAAATTGTTGCTATTGCACCCATGCATGATAGTCCTATTATCTTTTTGAATTCTCCCGACTACACTATATCGGAGAAGTTTGTGCTTATTAAGGATTATATTGATGGTTGCCTTTTACTACTACACATGATGATTTTGATAAATATAATATGCATGTGCTTGCTGCTCCTACTTGCAATTATTATGAGAGAGGAACTATGTCGCCACCTCTCTGTGTTTCCAACACGATAGAATTGCAAGAAACTGCTTATACTATGCATTGGCCTTTACTATGTGTGCATGAATTGTTCTTTTATGACATGCCGATGCATAGGAAGAGAGTTAGACTTCGTTTTTACTTGATATATGTTACTTTGTGCTCACTACTAAATTACAAATCATTGTTAATTAAAATTGGCTTTGATATACCTTGGGATCCGGGTGGATTCATTACTTGAGCACTAAATGCCTAGCTTAATGGCTTTAAAGAAAGCGCTGCCAGGGAGACAACCCGGAAGTTTTAGAGAGTCATTTATTTCTGTTGAGTGCTTTCATATAGTTTAAAAACACAAAAATAAAGAGGGGAACCTCAAAACTTTTCAAAAAGGAAAGTGAAAGTAAGAAAGACAAGCATTGTTGAAGTGGGAGAACTCCTTGAACTTTGTTCATGCTCATGGAAACTTTGTGAATCTTGATTACAGAAACTTTTCAACAAAAATAATTATCCCCTTGTACAATTCCATTGTATTATAAAAATAATGTGCCAAGGTTTGCCTTTAGGATGTTTACAATGCTTGTTGGTTTGTGCGGTGCAGGACAGAAACTTTGGCTGTAGTGCGCGATTTTAAATTTTTAACTAGAACGTCAATTGGTTCTGATTCCTTTTTAACTATCTTCCTATACAAATTGTTTATTTTTCATAATTTTGGTAGAATTTTTGGGGTACCATAAGTATGGTGGATGTTCAGATTGCTACAGACTGTTCTGTTTTTGACAGATTCTGTTTTTGATGCATAGTTTGCTTGTTTGATGAATCTATTAATTTATATTAGTGGATTAAGCCATGAAAAAGTTATATTACAGTAGACACAATGAAAAAACAAAATATTAATTGGTTTTCAACAGTACTTAGAGTGGTGATTTGCTTTATTATACTAACGGATCTTACCAAGTTTTCTGTTGAAGTTTTGTGTTGATGTAGTGTCTAATCGAGGATGTTTTGATGTGAGAAGAAGGAAGAGAGGCAAGAGCTCAAGCTTGAGGATGCCCGAGGCACCCCAAGTAAATATTCAAGGAGATTCAAGCGTCTAAGCTTGGGGATGCTGGGGAGGCATCCCCTCTTTCTTCAACAAGTATCGGTATGTCTCGGATTCGTTTCGTTCATGCATTATGTGCAGGTCTTGGAGCGTATTTTTGCAATTAGGTTTTTATTTTTCTTTTATGCACCATGCTGATATGAGATAGTCCTTGGTTGATTTATAGAATTCTCATTGCACCTCACTTAAATCTTTTGAGTATGGCTTTATAGAATGCTTCATGTGCTTCACTTATATCATTTGAAGTTGGATTGCCTGTTTCTCTTTACATAGAAACCCGCCATTTGTAGAATGCTCTTTTGCTTCACTTATATTTGTTAGAGCATGGGCATATCTTTTGTAGAAAGAATTAAACTCTCTTGCTTCACTTATATCTATTTAGAGAGATGACAGGAATTGGTCATTCACATGGTTAGTCATAAAATCCTACATAAACTTGTAGATCGCTGAATGTGATATGTTTGATTCCTTGCAATAGTTTTGCGATATAAAGATGGTGATATTATAGTTATGCTAGTGGGTGGTTGTGGATTGTATAGACACTTGTGTTGAGGTTTGCAAGTCCCGTAGCATGCACGTATGGTAACCGTTGTGTGACAAATTTGAAGCATGGGGTGTTTCTTTGATTATCTTCCTTATGAGTGGCGGTCGGGGACGAGCGATGGTCTTTTCCTACCAATCTATCCCCCTAGGGCCATGCGTAGTAGTACTTTGCTTCGAGGGCTAATAAACTTTTGCAATAAGTATATGAGTTCTTTATGACTAATGTGAGTCCATGGATTATATGCACTTTTACCTTTCCATCATTGCTAGCCTCTTCGGTACCGTGCATTGCCCTTTCTCACCTCGGGAGTTGGTGCAAACTTCGCTGGTGCATCCAAACCCCGTGATACGATACGCTCTATCACACATAAGCCTCATTATATCTTCCTCAAAACAGCCACCATACCTACCTATAGCATTTCCATAGCCATTCCGAGATATATTGCCATGCAACTTCCATCATCATCATATACATCACTTGAGCATTCATTGTCATATTGCTTTGCATGATCGTAAGATAGCTAGCATGATGTTTTCATGGCTTGTCCGTTTTTTTGATGTCATTGCTACGCTAGATCATTGCACACCCCGGTACACCGCCGGGAGCATTCATATAGAGTCATATCTTTGTTCCAGTATCGAGTTGTAATATCGAGTTGTAAGTAAATAAAAGTGTGATGATCATCATTATAGAACATTGCCCCATAAAAAAAAGGGGAAAGGCCAAAGAAGCCTAAATAAAAAAGGGGGCCAAAGAAGCCCATCCAAAAAAAGAGAAAAGGGGCAATGTTACTATCTCTTTTTCCACACTTGTGCTTCAAAGTAGCACCATGTTTCATGTAGTGAGTCTCATATCTTGTGCTTCAAAGTAGCACCATGTTCTTCATATAGATTGTCTCCTATGTTGTCACTTTCATATACTAGTGGGAATTTTCATTATAGAACTTGGCTTGTATATTCCAACGATGGGCTTCCTCAAATGCCCTAGGTCTTCATGAGCAAGCAAGTTGGATGCACACCCACTTAGTTTCTTTTGTTGAGCTTTCATACACTTATAGCTCTTAGTGCATTGGTTGCATGGCAATCCCTAATCCTCGCATTGACATCAATTGATGGGCATCTCCATAGCCTGTTGATTAGTTGCGTCGATGTGAGACTTTCTCCTTTTTTGTCTTCTCCACATAACCTCCATCATTATATTCTATTCCACCTATAGTGTTATATCCATGGCTTGCGCTCATGTATTGCGTGAGGGTTGAAAAAGCTGAAGCGCGTTAAAAAGTATGAACCAATTGCTCGGCTTGTCATCGGGGTTGTGCATGATGGGGGCATTTTGTGTGATGAAACTGAAGCATGGCCAAACTATATGATTTTGTAGGGATAAGCTTGCTTTTGCCTTGTTGTTTTCAAAAGACATGATTGCTTTATTGGTACGCTCGAAGTATTATTGCTTTTATGTCAAATGATAGACTATTGCTTTGAATCACTCGTGTCTTAATATTCATGCCATCATTAGACATATGATCAAGATTATGCTAGGTAGCATTCCACATAAAAAAGTATTCTTTTTTTTATCATTTACCTACTCGAGGACGAGCAGGAATTAAGCTTAGATGCTGATACGCTCCGTCAGATCTATAATTTTTTATTGTTCCATGCCAATATTATTCACTTTCATATACTTTTGGCAACTTTTTATATTATTTTTGGGACTAACATATTGATCCAAAGGCTCGATGTCGGTTCTCATCATTGCATGTTTTTGGTTCGCAGAAACCCAATATCAAACGGAGTCCAAACGGGATAAAAACGGACGGAGATTTTTTTTGGAATATTTATGATTTTTGGGAAGTAAAATCAACGTGAAACGGTGTCCGAGGTGGTCACGAGGTAGGGAGGCACACCCTACCCCCCTAGGCGTGCCCCTAGCCCTTGTGGTCCACCCGTAATGCGGTTGATGCTCTTCTTCTGGCACAAGAAAGCTAATTTTACAAGGAAGATCTGTGCGAAAGATTCACCCCAATCGGAGTTATGGATCTCCAGACATAAAGGAAACGGTGAAGGGGTAGAATCAGAGAACGCAGAAAAAGAGAGATAGATCCAAACTCGGAGGGGCTCTTGCCCCTCCCACGCCATGGGAGCCAAGGACCAGAGGGGAAACCCTTCTCCCATCTAGGGAGAAGGTCAAGGAAGAAGAAGAAGGGGGGCTCTCTCCCCCTTGCTTCCGGTGGCGCCGGAACGCCGCCGGGGGCCATCATCATCACCGCGATCTTCACCAACACCTCCATCATCTTCACCAACACCTCCATCACCTTCCCCCTTCTATCTACAGCGGTCCACTCTCCGGCAATCCGCTGTACCCTCTACTTGAACATGGTGTGTTATGATTCATATTATTATCCAATGATGTGTTGCCATCCTATGATGTCTGAGTAGATTTCTATTGTCCTATCGGTGATTGATAAATTGCTATGATTGGTTTGAGTTGCATGTTTTATTATTGGTGTTGTCCTATTGTGCCCTCCGTGTCGCGCAAGCGTGAGGGATTCCCGCTGTAGGGTTTGCAATATGTTTATGATTTCTTATGGTGGGTTGCGTGAGTGACTGAAACACAAACCCGAGTAAGTAGGTTGTTTGCGTATGGGATAAAAGGGGACTTGATGCTTTAATGCTATGGTTGGGTTTTACCTTAATGAATCCTTAGTAGTTGTGGATGCTTGCTAGAGTTCCAATCATAAGTGCATATGATCCAAGTAGAGAAAGTATGTTAGTTTATGCCTCTCCCTCAAATAGAATTGCAATAGCGATTACCGGTCTAGTAACATAGTTAATTGCTTAGGGACAATTCCACAACTCCTACCACCACTTTTCCACACTCACTATATTTACTTTATAGCATATTTATCTAAACAGCCCCTACTTTTTATTTACGTGTTCTTTACTTTCTTTTAAACTTATCCTTTCACACCTACAAAGTACTTCTAGTTTCATACTTGTTCTAGGTAAAGCGATTGTCAAGCGTGCGTAGAGTCGTATCAGTGGCCGATAGGACTTGAGAGAATATTTGTTCTACCTTTAGCTCCTCGTTGGGTTCGACACTCTTACTTATCGAAAGAGGCTACAACTATCCCTTATACTTGTGGGTTATCAAATAGTAACTTTGGAATCAACAATATAAGGTCTAAACTTATCACATGCAAACACAACTGCTAAGAATTCTTTTTCAGTGGTAGCATAATTTCTCCGGCAAGATCAAGAGTCTTACTAGCATACTGGATAACATTCAATTTCTTATCGACTCTTTGCCCTAAAACATCACCTACAGCATAATCACTAGCATCGCACATAATTTCAAAAGGTAAGTTCCAATCAGGTGGCTGAACAATTGGTGCAGTGATCAAAGCTTTATTGAGTGTTTCAAAAGCTTCTACACAATCATCACAAAAACAAAAGGAATATCTTTTTGCAATAAATTAGTCAGAGGCCTAGAAATTTTAGAAAAGTCCTTAATGAACCTCCTATAAAATCGGCGTGACCAAGGAAACTTCTTATACCTTTTATGTCCTTGGGACATGACATCTTTTCAATAGCATCAACTTTGGCTTTATCAACTTCAATACCTCTCTCGGAGATCCCCAAGACAATGCCTTCATTAACCATAAAGTGACACTTTTCCCAATTCAGGACGAGACTAGTGTCTTCGCATCTCTGCAAAACTCGATCAAGGTTGCTCAAACAATCATCAAAAGAGGATCCATAGACGGAGAAGTCATCCATGAATACCTCACAAATCTTTTCACAAAAATCAGAAAATATAGCCATCATGCATCTTTGAAAGGTAGCAGGTGCATTACATAAACCAAAAGGCATACGTCTATAAGCAAAAGTACCAAAAGGGCAAGTAAAAGTAGTTTTAGATTGATCCCCTGCTAAAACAGGTATCTGAGAGAAACCAGAATAGCCATCTAGGAAGCAAAAATGTGTGTGTTTGGATAGCATTTCTAGCATTTGATCAATAAAAGGTAAGGGGTAATGATCTTTCTTAGTAGCTTTATTTAACTTACGGAAATCAATTACCATCCTATAACCTGTAATAATTATTTGTGGGATCAATTAATCTTTATCATTAGGAACAACAGTAATACCTCCTTTTTTGGGAACACAATGGACAGGGCTTACCCATTGTCGGTGTCAAAACCGGCGGATCTCGGGTAGGGGGTCCCGAACTGTGCGTCTAGGCGGATGGTAACAAGAGACGAGGGACACAATGTTTTTACCCAGGTTCGGGCCCTCTCGATGGAGGTAAAACCCTACGTCCTGCTTGATTAATATTGATGATATGGGTAGTACAAGAGTAGATCTACCACGAGATCAAGGAGGCTAAACCCTAGAAGCTAGCCTTTGGTATGATTGTTGAGATGTATGTTGTCCTACGGACAAAAGCCCTCCGGTTTATATAGACACCGGAGGAGGCTAGGGTTACACAGAGTCGGTTACAATGGTAGGAGATCTACATTTCCGTATCGCCAAGCTTGCCTTCCACGCCAAGGAAAGTACCATCCGGACACGAGCCGGAGTCTTCAATCTTGTATCTTCGTAGTCTGGGAGTCCGGCGGATATTGATAGTCCGGCGGACAATGATAGTCCGGCTCTCCGCACACCCCCTAGTCTAGGACTCCCTCAGTAGCCCCTGAACCAGTCTTCAATGACGATAAGTCCGGCGTGCATAATGTTCGGCATTGCAAGGCAGGTTCCTCCCTTGAATAATCCAAAGAAGATCATGAACACCAGGATAGTGTCCGGCTCTGCAAAATAAATTCCATATTCCACCGTAGAGAGAATAAAATGTACACGTAGCTCAATCTGCTAACGTATTATGCGGCGTGTCATCACACCGCCACCAAGCCTTTGTTTGAATCATTTTTTACTATACCACCTCAGCACGTTTAGCGAAGCGGTTTCCTGGCACGCCCCGTCAAGCGTAGATCGTGTTCCCCTTATGCTGGGATTCTCATCAATACGTGTGTGGAACCCAACCGCGCCATTGATGGTGGCGCTTGGGAGATAAGCGAGTTTTACCAGCCGGTGGGGGCGATAGTTTTGTCCGCCTATATATAAGGGATAAGGATTCACCTTCTCACCTACGTCTTCTTCCTCCTTTGCTTATCCTTCCCTGCGAACTCAAGCTCCAACGCCCGAGCTCGCGCATCTCTCCTCGACCTTCTCCGGATATGTCCAGAGTGGGAGGTAAATAGTTAGCCTCCACCGCTAAGGAGGAGGACATCACTAAGCTGCGCGACGCCGGATACCTGTCCAGCGATATCGCGCATCGGCTGCCCGACGAGGGGCAGCTCATTCCTACCCCAGAGCCTCATGAGAGGGTCGTTTTCCTCCCCCACTTCCTCCGCGGACTGGGCTTTCCGCTCTATCCATTTGTCCGGGGGCTCATGTTTTACTACGGCCTGGATTTCCACGATCTGGCGCCGAACTTCATCCTCAACATCTCGGCGTTTATCGTCGTGGTGCGAGGCCTTTCTCGCATCCAGCCCACTTCGCCTCAGTGGCTCAAGACCTTCAACGCTGTCAAGGTTGTGAAGGGGCGCAAGCGAATGCGGAGGCGCCATGTTGGGCAAATTGCCCAATGTCCCTTGGCTAGAAGGGACCTTCGTGGACTCCGTCAAGGGGTGACAGTCGGGGTGGTTCTACATCACCGAGCCGCGCAAGCCCACATGGGCGGGGGCCCCCGAGTTTAGATCTGGAATCCCCACGCAGCTCACCTCTTGGAAAGAGAAGGGCTTGCAGTGGGGCAATCCGGTGGAGGTGACGGGACTCTGAGCCTGCATCAAGAAGATGGTGAGCAATAGGCTCCGGCTCGTCGACGTGGTCCAAGTCATGCTCCTCCGGCGGATCCTCCCATGCCAAGAACGGGCATTCAATTTGTGGGAGTTCAATCCGGAACAACACCAGACACTAAACGGGCTCTTCGATACAACACATGAAGGTGCCTGGAGGGTGCTGTTCAAGGGCGCCGAAGCCCCCGCATCCGTGACCGAAGACCGCGGATTCAGCTCGCAGTCTCCGACTGACGAGGTAAGTGATTCAACCCCATTATGGGACACTTGTAATAATTAGATTGACTCTGGTGAGGTTTTAATCTGCCTCTTCCTTTGATAGGAATGGATGGAGAAGGCCAAGATGCTCATCAGCCCGGCTCCCATGCCAGAAGAACCAGTGAACGCCCGCTTAGCAGGGCTGCTGGTTCCAGCACCGCACGTGGTGCCGGAGAAGAAGGCCAAGAAGGTGGCCGCGGGGACTCGAAAGAGTTCCCAAGAATCAGCGCCCGACGACGACGAGGACTCCTCCCCTGAAGACGAGGAGGAGGAGTACTCTCTCCCGGAGGAGGGAGAGAAGAAGAGGAAGGCTTCCCCAGTCGGGGCGGCCGAAGGGTCCAAGAGGGGGAGATCTATCCCCCGGACAGTTTCACCAACATCAGCGTTGGCGAGGATGAGTGGCCTCCAAGGGCCAGGCGGGCGGCCGGATCGTAAGTATTCGGATCATTTGTATGCCGTACCTTTCATGTCACGTAGTATCCTTCTAACGCCGCATTCTGCCCGTAGTCCGGTCGACGACGATCTCCCCGACTCAATGAGCGGTCGTTGGCCTCGCCGGACGAAATTCCGTCCCCGACCGCTTTCTACCCCACGCGCCCGACGATGGCGCCGAGGTGGGATCCCAAGAGGGGACCCATCAGAGGAGGCTCGGAGGCGCCGTCGGCGACCTCCGGACTTTGCGCCGACTCTACATCGAACCCGTAGTGGTTCCAGAGTCCGCAAGCGCCCTTCAAAGAAGGGCAGGACCGTGACGCCGGCGGCCTCCGTCCAACCGGAGGTGCCGGATAACCTGTTGGAGGCGCTTAAAGGCGCTTCCATCGAGGAAGAACACCGCACTATCATGAGTGCGGTGATTGAGAAGGTTCAGCTCGCCAAGAGCGGGCTGACCAAAGCCTGCAGCAGCCTTCTAACAGGCTTCGAGGTAAGGAGTTAAAATTATGTAATGTAATACCACATAGACAGAGTAGCCGGATGCTTAGTTCGTGTTCGGAAAGAAAAGCGGACCGAGGATCTAACAAGATATACGAGGGTTGCCTTAAAATATGTCAATATTGGTTTGCGAGTTGCGCTGCTGACCTCGCCGCATTAACGGCGGAGGTCGGTGTTGAAAAGGATCTCGAGCGGTCCGAGCAAGAGCTCGGCCATGCAAAGAAGCAGCTCGAGGAGAAAGAAGGTGAGTAACACCTCTTTGAATAAGTACCTTACAGAAAAGGATTTTGGTTGCAAATAAAATTAACAAGGATAATATGTGTATTGCAGGGGCCACTAATGAGGTGGCAGCCCTGAAGGATGCCGTGTCCGCGGCCGAACACAATGCGGCCGTGGAACGGGCTGAGCGAGAAAAGCAAGAGGCACTGGTGGCGGAAGTTAGGCAAGAGCTCCAGGCTCTCATGGAAAAGCATGAGAGTTTGGAGCGTGACTCCAAGACTCGAGAGTCCGAGCTTGCCTCGGCTCTCGAAAGTGCCAAGTCTGCCAAGGCCGAGGACCAGAAGGCCCTTCAGGAGGTTGAGGACATAAAGAAGATAGCGGCGGGTAAGGTCTTTTTCATGCAACGCAGCATGTTAATGTGAATTACGGATACTTACCCAATTCGAGCTCTCGTATGCTTTGCAGATCTACACAGAGGTCGTCGATGCCGCCGCATTCTATCGTGGCAAGGAGGGAGCTCGACGGAGAAGGTCTTCTGGTCTCAGTACGCTGAGGCCGGCCATCCGGTGCCCCCAAGCGACCAGCTGAAGCAGCTGGTCGAACTCCACAAGGTAGCTGGGGAGCCATGAAGGGCCTCATAGTCCGGCTGTGGCCTGGTGAGGCCATGCCTGGAAGCTACTTTGGCTTAGTGCGGCGGCTGGTGAATGCATGCCCCAGGCTCGATGTAGTCAAGCGCTCTGCCTGTATTGAAGGCGCTTGTCGGGCCCTTGCCCGCATAAAGGTGCAATGGGGCAAACTGGATGCGGAGAGGCTACTCACGGACCCACCACCGCTGGGCAAGGAGCATCATACGCCGGAGCGGTCTTATAAAGTTGTCCTGAAGGGAGCCTGCGATATTGCAGATGAGTGCTCCCGAGATGTAATTTTTGAGTGAACTCATTGTATTTATCCTCAGGCGCCTAAAACTTCGTTTATATGCGCCATGAGCAACGCTTGTTTAATTTAAAATATTACCTTCTGTGCGGCCGTTTGTTAAATCTGAGAGATGGCAAGTCGTTGGCTTCAGCCCCCGAGCCACAAGTGCTGGGGTGTTCGGTGATAAACTTGAGCACTCTTGTTCCCATTTTTGGGTCCATCTAGGGAGGCGCTCAACATGACGAGCAAGGCAACCGGACTTATAATTCTTGAACACTCTCACTTAGCCATAGAATTCTATAATTTTAAATTTCAGCGAAGCCCCTGGTATTCGGAAGACCGAATCCGGGGCGCTATCCACGCCTTCATCGGACATTATCCGGAACTTCGCTCGAAGCGGCGTGAGTCTTTAAGGACCCGAAAGAACCTCTCAAACAGCGACCAGTCTCTCGCCTTATCATGCCGCCGGTTTTAGCTTTCTCCGAGGCGTTAACCCGGCTCAAGCGGGCGCAATCGCAGTGGTTCTCCCAGTGCTACCTTAGCCGACGGAATGAACATAAGGCACCAAAACATGGGAGCCGGCAAACCCAACTATTGACCCAAGACATGATTCGAGCCGATTCATATAATGCTATAAGTTCGGGTGCCGACTTGTGAAAGTGTTCGGACTTTATCACACCATAACTGGGAAATGAAGCCCTGGCGATTCGGCCGCACCAAAATATACGGGTGCAAGATGTCATATAATGAACATATATAAAAGATAACGCAATTGCAATAAAAAGGTGCTGCATTATTTATGAAAGAAATTCTGCTAGTAGAGCGGGCTGATACAAATAGTGCGGTAAGCAAGGGATTTGGACTAAATAAACATGTCCCCCTCCAGGGATGAGCTGCAGACTTGGTGTATGTAATTGAATTTAATGCTCGTAATTGAGACCACCTGAATATTCGCCGCGGCCTTCTTTAGTCCCTGACTGTTTGCATCATGAGTTCGGCAAGTTCGCCGTCGAACAGGGCTTCTGGTGAACAGAGTCCTGTACACATAAAAGAAGAAAAGATAAAAATAAAAACAAGTGGGGCGCTCGTGTGAGCCCCTGGTGTGGTCGAGCCGCACTCTTGGTCCCTTGTGATCGTGCCCCTTCCCCTGCGCCCATGGTATCTCCAAAGCATAATGATGTACGCAGAGTGTTGTTCTTGCGATCATGCGCTGAGGCGAGGGTTGGGGCCGCATTACGCTGCGATGCTCGATCGCGCCAGTGGTCTTGGTTGGTATTGTTCGGCGCGCTTTGCTGTATCCGCTTTCTACGGCGGACTTGAGAATTGCCCGAGAAGGCTGCTCAGACTTCTGCCGCAAGAGCATTGTATGTTCCTCCGCTTGGAGGAGCGCCCGTATTTCCATTGACCGTGATGACTCCACGAGGGCCCGCATCTTGAGCTTTAGGTATGCATAATGCGGCACCGCGCTGAATTTTGCAAACGCGTTCGTCCGAAAGCGAGCATGATAGCCGCTGCGAACGGGACTATGTCAAGATTAACTCTTCGCTTTGGAAATTATCCGGGATTCAAGACCACTTCCAGCAGGATCGAGCTCGCATAGCTGGCTTCCGCTCCCGGAATGACACCTTTGAAGGTTGTCTTTGTATGTTTAATCCTTGATGGGTCTATGCCCATTTTGCGACCGATCCCGATAAAGCAGGTTCAGGCTGCTACCGCCGTCCATCGACTCTTGTGAGGTGGAACCCATCGACGATTGGGTCTAAAACCAATGCGCGAATCCGCCATGGCGTATGCTGGTCGGATGGTCTCTTCGATCGAAAGTGATCGGGCAAGAGGACCATGGGTTGAACTTTGGGGCGATGGCTCCATCGCATAGACGCCCCAGAGTGCGATTTCCTCTCCCTCTTGGGTATATGGGTCGCGATATCATATTCACCATCCGCACTTGTGGGGGACACCTTCATCCTCTCTATCGTTCGGCGGCGGGTCTCTTCCTCGTCGTCGCTATTTAGCCCCTTGTCATTGTTTTCGCAATTAACTTGCGGCCTAGTTGAACACCCAACAATCTCTATTGGTGTGATTAGCTGGCTTTTCAGAGGTGCCATGTATCCGCATGAGCGGTCGAGTATTCGGTCCAGATTGACGGACCCGAGTGGTTCTTTAAATGGCTTCTTCCGCCACCGGTTTAGAGCCTTGGAATCCGGCATTAATCGCCAGATCCTCCTTATCGCCGCCAGCACGCGGCGCTTGTTTTTTATTCGACGTGACCTGCCGTTGTTGTCCTTAGTATCCGGACTGCCAGAATTTTTGCAGAGATTGTTGCTGCGGGCTAGCCAGCTGTCCTCTCCCGCGCAAAAGCGGGTCATTAATGATGTGAGGGCTGCCATCGATTTCGGCTTTTCCTGCCCCAGGTGCCGGGCTAGCCATTCGTCCCGGATGTTATGTTTGAAGGCTGCAAGGGCCTCCGCATCTGGACAATCAACGATTTGATTTTTCTTCGTCAAGAACCGTGTCCAGAATTGTCTGGCCGATTCGTCTGGCTGCTGAATGATGTGGCTTAAGTCATCGGCGTCTGGTGGTCGCACATATGTGCCTTGGAAGTTATCAAGGAATTTGGCCTCCAGGTCTTCCCAACATCCAATTGACTCTACGGGCAAGCTGTTTAGCCAATGCCGAGCTGGTCCTTTAAGCTTGAGTGGGAGGTACTTGATGGCGTGTAGATCGTCGCCGCGGGCCATATGGATGTGGAGAAGATAGTCTTCGATCCACACCGCGGGGTCTGTTGTGCCATCGTAAGATTCGATGTTTACGGGTTTAAACCCTTCGGGGATCTGATGATCCATTACTTCGTCAGTGAAGCATAACGGGTGTGCGGCGCCCCTGTATTGAGCAATATCGCGACGCAGCTCGAGAGAGCGCTGTCTGCTGTTTCGCCCGCCGGGATTATTGTATCCGCGCGACAAGATTCGCTAGGGTCGAGGGCGCCCACGTGATCCATAAATGGATCTGGATTGCCTTGCCTTGTCCTCCAAAGATGTCTCGCAAGTCCGCACGCTCCCTCTTGGCTTGTACTTTTGGAGCGATGCGGGGTACGCCTTGGTGGGGGCCGATGCCTCTCTCGTCACGACCACGGGTGGTAGGTCAGCCATGTCGTCTACCGGTGATGAAGTTATGTATGCTTCCTCCTCTAGTCGGGGAGCAGCTTGCGTCTTGGGTAACTTTTGAGGGACGCTCGAGTTTATACTCTTCGACGCGAGGACCTCGGTCCATCGATCGGCCAAGAGGTCCGATCAGCTTGAAGCTGCTGCTGCTTTTTCTTTAGGCTGTTTGTTTGTGGCGATAAGCCTGCGCTTGAAGCGCTCTTGTTCGGCAGATCCTCGTGTACATTTAATTCGCCATCGCTGAGGCTTGCTTCGTCTTTGGAGGGAGGCATATAGTTGTCATCCTCAACCCCTTCGTCTACCGCCCTCTCGTGGGGGCTTGCTTCTGCATCCTCCTGCGCTGAATCTTGCTGGAGGGGATTGTCTTCGACGCTCTCTGGAGTGTTATTGTCTCCTGTGCCGGAATCTCCATTCTTGCTGTGGCGGGATTTAGAGCGGCGCCGCTGACGCCGGCGTTTGGGCTGCTTCTTTAAAGAGTCTGCCTCCGCGCTTCTTCGCCATCCCTTCTTTTGGGGTGTCCACCATGTATACGCTATATGACGAGGTGGCCTTCCAAAGCCACTGAGGCGCTGGCTCGTGTTCGCCTCCCAGCATCGCCGTCCATAGCGCCGATGTCGCCGAGTCGAAGTCTAGCATGTCGGTTAAATCTCGGCAGTGGCTACAAAGTGGGTGGTGGGTGGGCTCAATTTCTTCGTCGTCCGTACTCCAACCATCCCGCCATAGTCCGCCAGACTCTCCTGATAACGAGAGATGCTTTAATGAGTTTAGGATATCGCCAAAATGCGAGTGTTGGAATATGTCTGCGGCGGTGAATTCCATAACCGGCGCCCAATCTTGATCGATTGGTAGGGGCGCGGGAGGCTCAGAGTCCGGCAAGGAGTCCGGAGCCTTGGAGTCACGAGTTTCGCCGGGGACAAGGTAGGTGTTCGGCTCCAACGCCGTGGATGTTGAAGCCCCCAGGGCGGCGTCTATCCACCGGCCCTTGATCTGGGCGATCGGCTCCGGGCTAATGGCCGAAGCTGATCCGTGTGCGGCCACCAAGGCACTATTCGGCGGCAGAGCTAGATCATGCCCATCGTCACAGCCCCAAGCACGCTGGCCGTGGCTCGAGTCCGCCGAGGATCAAGTCTCCGCGACATTGGCCGTGAAGTTTAAGCTTCCAAATCGACTGACGCCAGGGCGAAGCTTCGATCTGCTCCAGACGGCCAAGAGAATTGCCCGCAGCAGCAAAGCCGCCGAATCTGAAGATCTGTCCGGGAGAAAAGTCTCACCACGACAGCGTTGTTGGTGAAGATGCCATCAAGCCTATCGGTGACGACACGAGGAACTCTCAATGAAAGCACCAATGTCGGTGTCAAAACCGTGGATCTCGGTAGGGGCCCCAACTGTGCGTCTAGGCGGATGGTAACAAGAGACGAGGGACACAATGTTTTTACCCAGTGTTCGGGCCCTCTCGATGGAGGTAAAACCTTACGCCCTGCTTGATTAATATTGATGATATGGGTAGTACAAGAGTAGATCTACCACGAGATCAAGGAGGCTAAACCCTAGAAGCTAGCCTATGGTATGATTGTTGAGATGTATGTTGTCCTACGGACTAAAGCCCTCCGGTTTATACAGACACCGGAGGAGGCTAGGGTTACACAGAGTCGGTTACAATGGTAGGAGATCTACATATCCGTATCGCCAAGCTTGCCTTCCACGCCAAGGAAAGTACCATCCGGACACGAGCCGGAGTCTTCAATCTTGTATCTTCGTAGTCTGGGAGTCCAGCGGATATTGATAGTCCGGCGGACAATGATAGTCCAGCTCTCCGGACACCCCCTAGTCCAGGACTCCCTCACCCATTCACTATCAGCAACGGGATAAATAATATCTGCCTCAAGGAGTTTTAGTATCTCCTTTCTTACCACTTCCTTCATTTTGGGATTTAATCGTCTTTGAGGGTCTAACTGGTTTGGCATCTTTCTCCACTGAGATTTTGTGTTACATAACGTGGGACTAATGCCCTCAAGATCATCCAGAGTATATCCAATAGCAGCTCTGTGCTTCTTCAGAGTTTTCAATAATCTTTCTTCTTCTTTCTCTAAAAGGTTAGCACTAATAATAACAGGATACATTTCTTTTTCATCAAGATAAGCATACTTAAGATTATCAGGTAATGGTTTGAGTTCAAACACGGGATCACCCTTGGGTGGAGGGGGATCCCCAAGAATTTCAATGGGAAGGTTATGTTTCAGCATAGGTTCTTGTTTAAGGAACACTTCATCTATTTCTTCCCTTTCCTTCATAAACATATCGATTTCATGGTCTAGCAAATATTGTTCTAATGGATCAGTTGGAGGAACAGCAATGGAAGCAAGACCAATAATTTCATCCTTACTAGATGGTTCCTTTTCAAGATGTTGTCTACTAAACTTGGCAAAATTAAACTCATGAGACGCACTGCCTATGCCAACAAAGATCAACCTTCCTCTTACAATCAATCTTAGCACTAGCAGATTCAAGAAGGGTCTACCAAAAATAATGGGACAAAAATCATCTTGTGGGGAACCAAGAACAAGAAAATCAGCAGGTATTTAATCTTCCCACACAAGACTTCAACATCTCTAACAATCCCAATAGGTTTAATGGTGTCCCTATTAGCAAGCTTAATAGTAACATCAATGTCTTCTAATTCAACAGTGCAATATCGCATAATTTCTTTATAAAGATCATAAGGTATCGCATTAGCACTAGCACCCATATCACATAAACCATGATAACAATGATCTCCTATTTTAACAGTAAATAACAGCATGCCTACAACAGTCTCTCGGTCTTAGTATCGGGTCTAGCAATATTAGCGGTTTCACCCAAGAAAGAGATGACATGCCCATCTAAGTCCTCATCCAAGAGATCTTTAATCATAGCAATACGAGGTTCAACATTAATTTTCTCAGGAGGTGTGTAAGTCCTAGTATTACTCTTACGAACAACAATCGAAGCTTTAACATGATCTTTTATCCTAACAAGAAAAGGAGGTTTTTCAACATAAGCAGTAGGAATAATGGGATCACTATATGTAATAGTATTTTCTTCGACTGTAATAGGTGCAACTACTTTAACTTCAACAGGAGGATTATATTTAAACCACTTCTATTTAGGTAGATCAACGTGAGTAGCAAAAGTTTCACAAAAGGTAGCTACTATCTTAGAGTCAAGGCCATACTTAGAGCTAAATCCACGGAAAGCATCGGTATCCATAAAAGATTTAACACGATCGAACTTAGGTGTCATACCTGACTCCTTACCATCGTCGGAACCCCAATCTTCAGAGTTGCGTTTAATTCTTTCCAATAAGTCTCATTTGAAATCAATAGCCTTCAGCATATAGGAACGAGCATAGGAAGTATCAAGCAAGTTGCGATTATCAAGAGAAAGCCGAGCATAAAAATTCTGAATAATCATTTCCCGAGAGAGCTCATGATTGGGGCATGAATACAACATTGACTTAAGCCTCCCCCAAGCTTGAGCGATGCTTTCTCCTTTGCGAGGCCAGAAATTATATATGTAATTACGATCACGATGAACAAGATGCATATGATAGAACTTCTGGTGAAATTCCAACTTCAATCGCTTATAATCCCAATATCTCGTATCATCACATAGCCTATACCATGTCATTGCATCTCCCTTCAAAGATAAAGGGAAGACCTTCCTTTTTACAACATCATCAGGAATACCTGCAAGCTTAAATAATCCACAAACTTCATCCATAAAGATAAGGTGTAAGTCAGGATGCAATGTTCCGTCTCCTGCAAAAGGATTAGCTAGCAGTTTTTCTATTATACCCGAAGGAATCTCAAAGTGAATATTTTCATAAGGTTCAGTAGGTTAAGGAGCATCTCTTTGCTCTTTTGGTTGGGGTGAAAATACCCCAAACAAGCCCCTCAAAGGATTAGTTTCCATAGTGACAAGTAACAGAAAATTTCAGCACACTATATAAATGTTTCCTTATCAAGTTCCACTCACCAAGAGCGCTACACTCCCCGGCAACGGCGCCAGAAAAGAGTCTTGATGACCCACAAGTATAGGGGATCTATCGTAGTCCTTTCGATAAGTAAGAGTGTCGAACCCAACGAGGATCAAAAGGAAATGATAAGCGGTTTTCAGTAAGGTTTTCTCTGCAAGCACTGAAATGTTAGGTGATAGATAGTTTTGTGATAAGATAAATAGTAACAAGCAAAAGTAAATAAAGTAAATAAAGTGCAGCAAGGTGGCCCAATCCTTTATGCAGCAAAGGATAAGCCTGGACAAATTCTAATAATGAAGAAGGAACTCCCGAGGACACATTGGGAATTATCGTCAAGCTAGTTTTCATCACGTTCGTAAGATTCGCGTTCGGTACTTTGATAATTTGATATGTGGGTGGAATGGTACTTGGGTACTGCCCTAACATGGACAAGCATCCCACTTATGATTAACCCCTATTGCAAGCATCCGCAACTACAAAAAGGAGTATTAAGGTAAACCTAACCACATCATTAAACATATGGGTCCATATCAACCCCTAACGAAGCAACGCATAAACTAGGTGAGGGAGTCCTGGACTAGGGGGTGTCCGAATAGCCGAACTATCATCATTGGCCGGACTCCAAGACTATGAAGATACAAGATTGAAGACTTCGTCCTGTGTCCGGATGGGACTTTCCTTGGCGTGGAAGGCAAGCTTGGTAATACGGATATGTAGATCTCCTACCATTGTAACCGACTCTGTGTAACCCTAGCCCTCTCTGGTGTCTATATAAACCGGAGGGTTTTAGTCCATAGGACGAACAACAGTCATACCATAGGCTAGCTTCTAGGGTTTAGCCTCCTTGATCTCGTGGTAGATCTACTCTTGTACTACCATATCATCAATATCTATCAAGCAGGAGTAGGGTGTTACGTCCATCGAGAGGGCCCAACACAGGTAAAACATCGTGTCCCTTGTCTCCTGTTACCATCCGCCTAGACGCACGCTCGGGACCCCTACCCGAGATCCGCCGGTTTTGACACCGACATTGGTGCTTTCTTTGAGAGTTCCTCCTGTCGCCACCTATAGGCCCGATGGCTCCTTCGGTCATCAACAATGACGCGTCCAGGTGAGACTCTTCTCCCGAGACAGATCTTCAGATTCGGGCGGTTTGCATCATGCGGGCAATTTGCTTGGCCATCCGAGCAGATTGAAAGCTACGCCCCAGCCATCGAGTCAGATTTGGAAGTTTGAACTTCACGGCCAACATCCGCGGAGACTTGATCTTCGATGGATTCGAGCCACACCGAGCGCGCCCAGACCGCCACGATGGGCATGATCTAGCTCGCTGCGGACAAGTGCCTCGAGGCCGCGAAGAGTCCGCTCTGACCCTTAACTCGGAGCCGACTACGCCGATCGAGGATGGGTGGCTAAACACTGCCTCGGCGGCTGCTACCTCTACAGCGATGGAGCCGAATCTCGACCTGTCCTTTTGAAGCTCGTGACTCGAGGTGCCGACTCCTCGCCGGACTCAACCTCCCGCGCCCCTACCAATCGAATCCGATTGGGCGCCGATCATGGAGTTCACCGCCGCAGACATCTTTCAGCACTCGCCTTTCGACGACATCCTGAATTCGCTAAAGTATCTCTCATTATCAGGAGAGCCCTGGCCGGATTACGGTCAGGACGGTTGGGATGCGGATGACGAAGAAACTCAAAGCCCACCCACCACCCACCTTGTAGCCACTGTCGACGACCTAACCAACATGCTAGACTTCGACTCGGAAGACATCGATGGTATGAACGACGATGCTGGAGACGACCAAGAACCAGCTCCTACGGGGCACTGGAAAGCCACCTCAACTCACAATGTATACATGGTGGATACACCAAAAGGAAGCGATAACGAGGAACAACGGGACACGGCGAAGGATAATTCCCCCGAAAAACAGCCAAAACGGCGATGCAAACGCCGCCCGAAGTCCCGCCTCGATAACAACAGCACCCATACAGACCTAGCCGTAGAGCAGGGCGAACCAGTGGACGACATACATGCCACCAAGCAACCGTCTGAACAGGATGAATTGGACGAGCAACCCATCCCTGGTGAAAACAACAGTCCAGACGATCTCACGCCGAACACATCACTGGAGCATAAGAACCTCCACAAAAGGCTCGTCGCCACTGCAAGAAGTTTGAAGAAGCAGAAGCAGAAGCTCAAAACAGCGGAAGACGTACTCAGAATGAGATGGAGCAAAGTACTCAAGACCGCAGATAAATACGGCGATAGTCACCAAGCAAAGAGCTACCCGAAGCGCAAGCTGTTGCCCGAATTCGACGAGGAGGTTGTAGAGCCCCCACAGTCAAAGAACAAAGAGTCGCCTGGTCGGAAAAACGACCACATGACAAGCAAAGAGCGGCAAGCAGCGCCGCACACAAGCCGGCAAACGATCCACATAAGGATCCTCGTAAAAAGGATGGCCCGGTCAGGTCCATCTATGGGCCAAGAAAGAAGGCTCCGGGGAGCAAGACAACACGCCGAGTGTTCAAAATAATGGTACACCTAAATCTGGGCACCGCACACCCCTATGTTTCACCGATGAGTCTATCGGATCATGAATTTCAGTGGATTCAAACCCGTAAACATAGAGGCATACGACGGAACAACAGACCCCGGAATCTGGATTGAGGATTATATCCTACACATACATATGGCTAGAGGAGACGATCTCCATGCCATAAAATACCTACCCCTCAAGCTCAAAGGGCCAGCTCGGCATTGGCTCAAAAGCCTCCCAGAAAATACCATTGGAAGTTGGGAAGAGCTCGAGGATGCGTTTCGAGCAAATTTTCGGGGGACTTATGTCCGCCCTCCGGATGTAGACGATTTAAGTCATATAACTCAACAGCTCGGAGAGTTAGCTCGCAAATTCTGGAACAGGTTCCTTACCAAAAAGAACCAAATAGTCGACTTTCCGGACGCCGAAGCCTTAGCTGCCTTCAAACATAACGTCCAAGACGACTGGCTCTCCAGACACCTCGGCCAGGAAAAGCCAAGGACTATGGCCGCACTAACAAGCCTTATGACCCGCTTCTGCGCGGGAGAAGATAGCTGGCTGGCAAGATGCAGCACCAACAACCCAAGTACATCCGAGGTCAGGGATGGAAATGGGAAGCCACGACGCAAAAAAGACCAGCGCCGGACTAAGAAAAATGGCCCAAAGAACACGGTGGTCAACGCCGGGTTCAAAAGCTCTCGGCCAAACAACAAAACACTGCCTCTTAAGGACAACAGTGATGAGCTATCCAACCTAAACAAAATCTTGGACAGGATATGTCAAATTCACAGTACCCCCGGGAAGCCTGCAAACCATACCACAGAGATTGTTGGGTCATCAAGCAGTCCGGCCGACACACCAAGCGAGGAAGATGACGAACCCCACAAGCAGAGCACCGGAAAACAAAAGAACTTCCCACAAGAAGTCAAAACAGTGAATTCACTTCAAGTGATAACAAGGAAAAATAGGGCGGCACCTACTAAAGTACGCGCCGCACGGTCCACCCCAGCGGAGTCCCGAAACTGGATGTTGAAACCAGTTACTTTCGACAATCAGGATTACTCCAGAAGTATTCGAAACGCAGGATGGACTGCTTTGATACTGGATCCTATAATCGACGGACTAAAATTTACACAAGTCCTAATGGATGGCGGCAGCGATATAAACCTGCTATACCAGGACACAATCCGCAGAATGGGGATAGACCCTACCAAAATTCGCCATAGCAATACTTCCTTTAAAGGAGTAACGCCAGGCCCTTATGCCAATTGTACGGGCTACTTACTACTAGAAGTCGTGTTCGGTTCATCCGACAACTTCCGTCGCGAAAAGCTAACCTTCCATATCGCCCCATTCAAAAGTAGCCATCAAGCACTATTGGGACGTGAAGCTTTCGCTCGCTTTAACGCAATACCGCATTACGCGTCTCTCACACTTAAAATGCCCGGTCCACGCGGTATCATCTCATTGACCGCGGAAGAACATGAGACTGCCTTGACAGCCACACACTAATCCGGCCTTGCTGATCAAAGCCCCTAAAACAGGTCATTCAGACCGCGAACACGATTAGGCGAGTTCGGTATAAATAAACAAGGGGCTTCCTAGCCGCGTACCCCTTTACAAGGGGCTGCACGAACGAAGAATGAGAGCCAATAAAGCTCAATTTTATTCATTTCTTAAATCATACTCTGTTTTAAATACATTTTCCGCAACGATCCTTTTTCCAACTAAGTTCTTCTCTTTTACAGATGAACAACGTGCTACACCCGTCCAGGATACAGCACAACGGAGACACAGGCGCAGACATGCAGCAGGGACTCGTTGCAAGGATTCTTTTCAGATTAAGACCCTGCGTAAACCTTTTTTACTGTCTCTTGTTGATACACATCCCCTGGTTTCCTACCATAACCGAGGAGAAGGTGGCGTTTTGGCATCGGCCGCGTCGAGAAGATTTCGCTGCATTCTCGACACTAGGGGCTTAGGGCATCGCTCGCCTTTTCATAAAGACCGAATACCTTAGGGAGTGTTCGCGCCTCGAGTTAGGCCTTATATGCATCAGCTCCAATCATGTCTTTGGTCAAATGTTGGGTTTGCTCGCTCCTATGTTTTGCTACCTTACGCCCGCTTTATCGGCTAAGGCGGCACCAGAGAACTCTCGCGATTGTGCCCGGTTCGCCTGGCGAGCACCTTAGTAGAGAAAGCCAAAACTGATCATCATGATATAGCGAGAGACTGGTCAACCACTCGATCGACTACCGAATGTCTAGAATTCTCCGCTTTGACGAAGGACCGCTTCGGTCAGCACACGCGCGCCCAATTCGAGAGCGCTGGTGCCCCTAGGGGCTATATCGTAGCCCCACCTTCAACTCCTATGGCTAAGTGAAAGTGATAAAGCATTATAGTCCGGTTGCCTAGTTTGCTACGCTACCACCTCCTTCACAGACCAAGACGTTGGATTAAGTGTGAAAATGCGCTTTTTTGCCAACACCCCGCACCATGTGCGTGGGGGCTGAAGCCGAAGACTGCCATCTTTCAGGTTATATATACATATACATTAACGGCCACACAGGAGATATTTCAATACTTGAACGCACAAGTATAAAAAAAGCCCTTATATTATAAATATGGTTTTACAAATCATACATGTCATTTGAACATAATGTTTTTCGAGCACTGCGACTCTATTAAACGAGCGCCCTGTAGGACTTCCTCAAAATAGTGCTCGGCGGGTAATCGGCTTCTGTCCGAATCCCGGGATGCAACATCGGTGGCGTCCATCTTTGCCCAGCATGTTTTGACACGGGCGAGAGCCATCCGTGCACCCTCTATGCATGCCGACCGCTTCATCACCTTGATATGCGGCACCGCATCAAGGAATTGCTGCACTAAGCCAAAATAACTCTTCGGCTTGGGCCTTTCTGGCCACAGATGAGCCACGACATCCTTCATGGCAAGTCCGGACAACCTATTCAGCTCAGCCCACTCAGCCAACCGATCGGTTAACGGAAGTGGACGCTCCGGACTATGGAATTGAGACCAAAAAAGCTCTTCCATTTCGTGATCCTTTGGCTTCGAAGTGCACGATCAAGCGTCCGCCCTTTTCGCCGCCAAATTCAGATAAGGATCCTCCACACCCCACAACTGGCCCAACTGAGCATACTTCGGATCCATGAACTTCCTACGCAGCAGAAAGGGCTTTCCAGCCGCAATGTCTCCGGCCTGACGAGGCTCCTCCTTTATAGCCCTCATTGCAGAATGGGCATCCTTGGCTTCGGCGGTGGCCTTCTTCAGGTCCTCTTGCCCCGCTCGGCGTTCTCTTTCAAGAACCTCATAGCGGTTGGTAGCATCCTTCAGCTTCACGGCCATTCCGGCCATCTCCTCCCTGCTTCGGCAGTGAGCAGCCTTTTCGGCTTTTAGCTCTTCGGCTGCCTTCGAGGCAGCCGCATCACTCCTTATGGCTTGCTCCTTGGCTCGAGCAAGCTCTGCCCGAAGGCCCTCCATAGCAGCGGTGCCATCTGCATTAAGCATACATGTTGTAAGGCGGGGCGAGCTCCTTACCAGTGACCGCGGAGAAACCACCCACCTTGTGACTCGTCAAGTCGCTTATCGACCAGCGCGATGTCCACATCCGCGCGCCCGCTTGCCGCTTCGCCGGCAACTCTATCATCCGGCTGGCCATCAATGCTCCGCCCCGAATAGGAACGGTGACATCTTAACATCGAGATATGATCCTCGCACGCCGTCACTTCGACAACGCATCGAGTCTCGTGGGCTACTATCTATACTGGCGCACTCTATGCGCAAAACTGTCAAAAGGTATGTCATTTTTACGCATTTCAAACCCGTCAAGAAACTTCGACGGCCTCATGCAACCCGCCTCAGCGGATGAAATCCTTTCAATCACCGTACTCATTAATGTATGGTGATCTTCGAGATAGACGCCCTCGAGCAGATCCTTCACTCCTCCGCCAGACACCGCTTGGTGCCGAACTCAGCCCCGCGGACTCGGGAGACCCTCGCGATGACACTCAGATCGTCTCCCCGCCGACGGCGCGGCGAGATGGAGGCGTCTCGCCTCCATCATCTCCGGACGAAGATCCTCAAGATGAGCTCACCGAGAAGGGCCGAGATCCGAACTACAAGGTAAAAACTCCGGTTATCCTCAGAAATAAAAATAGGGATGTCCCTTATTACAAAACTCCCCTTTTTCTACTTACGGCTCGCTGGAGGGCTGATTCCCTTGGGAAGACAGTGTGGCTGGGGCTTCTCCTGGCATAGGACCTTCCGGTGCAGATTTCTTCCCCCGCTTTAAGGCCTTAGCCTCCGGGTCTTCGGAAGCGGTCCTCTTCTCCCCCTGGAGGGAGGGATTCTCGATCCCTCCCTTCTTGAGAGCCTCCTTAGCAGAGGCAGCAGTTTTCCTGTTCTCCCCTTCGCCCTCTTCCGAAGGCGCAACCTCCAACATCTTGACTAACACGGGATCTGGCATGGTCTTAGGGAGGGGGGCCGGACACCATATCAGTTTTGCTTTCGTTGTCCACTCCTGTTCAAGGGATAGCCGGTCAAAAGGCAAATCTATGATAAATAAACGGGCGGTATGTCTGGACACAGGACTACTTACTTGAGTATCCGGGCGATTGCAGCTTAGGCCGGCATCCTCGGTCAAGCCCGGACACATCTCTTGTGATCCGAAGAACTGTTTATACATCTCCACGGGTGTCGTACCCATGAAGTGTTGAAGAGCTCTTGGTCCCTCCGGATTAAATTCCCACAGGCGGAGGGGGCGACGTTTGCAGGGCAGAAGGCACCGAATCAACATAACCTGCGCCACTACGATCAGATTGATCTCCCTTTCTTGGAGGTCTCGAATGCGGCCTCGCAAAGTGGCACGCCCTGGGCGGCCCCACCAAGCCCTTTGTTGACCCACGACGCCACCGCCAGGAGGGCCCGAGCGAAAGGTGCGTGGCGCCACCTGCCGGTGCCCCTAGGAGCGGTGATGTAGAACCACTCCTGCTGCCACAAACCAAGCTCCTCTTGAAAGGAGCCTCGGGCCATGGAGCATCGGCCCTCTTGTTTATAATCGCCCTCCGCAGACTGCCATCGCCCCTCGATCATCTTCGCTCCACGTCAAGGTCTTGAGCCACAATCTGAAGTGAGGGGTAGTGCAGAGGAAGGCTTCGTAGACAACAATGAACGATGAGATATGGAGGATGGACTCCGGAGCCAAGTCATGGAATTCCAGCCCATAGTAAAACATGAGCCCTCTCACGAAGGGATCCATCGGGAAGCCTAAACCCCGACGGAGGTGAAAGTGCTACTATCGACTAGAGGGGGGGTGAATAGGCGATTTTTATGGAAGTCTTCAAAACTTGGAAGTTTCAAGGACAAACAACAGAAATGACCTAATTGTAATGCAGCGGAAGATAAACTACCCAAAGCAAGCCATAGTCAAGTATACAAAGATATGAAAGTACGGGACTAATAGCAGCTAGGTAGTAAGGATCAGGATGGAAGATAGTATGAAGCCAATCAACAATAGTAGTCAAGCAATGAAGTCAAACAGATACACAAATAGGCAATGACTTCACGAAGACAAACTGAAGTAAGGTTGGGAAGGGATAGAACCAGTTGCTTGTTGAAGACACAGGATTTGTTGGACCGGTTCCATTCTTTGTGACAACTATGACGTCCGGTTAGGGAGGCTGAGATTTAACTCAAGACCGTGTCTTCACCTTATTCCCTTGAGCTAAGGACACCCAGTCCTCGCCCAATCACTCTGGTAAGTCTTCAAGGGAGACTTCCAAACCTTCACAGACTTCGTTCACCGGCAATCCACAATGACTCTTGGATGCTCAGAACGTGACGCCTAACCCACTGGAGGATTCACAGTCCTCAAGTGTAATAGGTTTTCAGGTCACACAGACAGAAAGACTTCAGTGATGCCTAACACTCTTTGGCTCTGGGTGTTTGGGCTTTGTCTTCGCAAGGATTTTTCTCTGTCTCAAATGCTTCGAGGTGGGTTGCTCTCAAACGACAAAAGCCGTGCACAAACTCTGAGCAGCCACCAATTTATGGTGTAGGGGGTGGGCTATTTATAGCCACAAGGCAACCCGACCTGATTTGTCCAAAATGACCCTGGGTCACTAAGGAACTGACACATGTTCCAACGGTCAGATTTCAAACACACGCAGCAACTTTACTTGGGCTACAAGCAAAGCTGACTCATCCAGCTCTGGATAAGATTTGCTCTCATTGTCTTCGCCAAGACATAGGATTTAGGTTGAGCATCACTTGACCACTCGACTTAGTTCACTTGGACCCCACTTAACAGTACGGTGGTTCCTATGACTCAACAAAGAAGAAAAGGAAGCAACGAAACCACACAGTCTTCGCGCTTCATAGTCTTCACACAATGTCTTCTCATGTCATAGTCTTCAATATGAATATCTTCTCATACCACCATTGTCTTCAATGTCTTCATACATTTTTAGGGGTCATCTCCGGTAGGTAAACCGAATCAATGAGGGACACTACCTGCGTTATCCTGCAATTCTCACAAATGCATTAGTCACTCAACCAACTTTGTCGTCAATACTCCAAAACCAACTAGGGGTGGCACTAGATGCACTTACAATCTCCCCCTTTTTGGTGATTGATGACAAACTGGTTGAAGTTTTCAACGGGGATAAAGATGTGAAATTGTAAAGATAGGGAATAGTCTTCATAAGTTGCAAGGGCTCCCCCTGAAGATGTGCATATAAGTAATTTGCTTTTGGAATGCAAATGCACATGGCAGGTTGTACTTGTGGAGATCCACTTCAACTTATGAAGATAATTCATCATGCATGAAATGATATAGCAAGTAGAATGACATGCATAATGAAAAATGGACGTCTGCAGAATGATCTAAGTGCGGAAGTTATCGTCGCACATGCGGAATTTACCATCGCATCACAGTAAAGCAAATAAGTAGCAGACGACCATCAAGTTTAGGTGTTACAACTCAGAAAACCAAATGTTTCAAAAGCAAGAGTTGTAAGCACGAAGCAAAATATAATGCAACCGCCCATATGAACCCGCTTGAAGACTATCAACTCGTACGCTTCTCCCCCTTTTGTCAGTAAGGACCAAAAAGGTTTGAAGACATAGAGAAGCTACTCGTCATCATGAGTAGGTGAAGCAGCAGGGTTGTCGTCGTTGGTTGGCGGTGTAGATGAACTTGGTGCAGTGTCGATGCGCGCAGTAGTAGGAGGTGGTGAAGTAGCATCATCTTCATCATCGATCACTCTGGCATTTACCGTTGCCGCGGAGGAAGAATATTCAGAGTCTTTTAGAGACGGAGTGCGACGTAGGACAGCAGTCCGTGGAGGAGTGGAGTCAAACTGGAATCTTTCATTGAAGCCATCGTCTTGAAGATCCGCTTCAGCACTAAGCAATGTCAAACTCTTCCATGATCGCCAGCAAGTTTCATGAGCAACAAAGGCATTCTTGGTGGCAAGATTGCGAATGCGATTGGCATCCACCAAGAGGCTTTGCATCTGTCTCTTGAGCCAGAAATGATGCTTATCCTGTTTCTGATGAAGGGCCACAAGAAGTTCTCGATCATCGAGAACGTGAGAACGCTTCCGAGGCCTTTGTGCAATGGTGCTCTCAGTGGCTTCAGTTGGTGCTCGATGAGGCAGACGAGTGTTTCCAGCCAGTAGATAAATGCGTGTCGTTGCTTGAACACCTTCAATAGGCTGAGTGAAGCTTTGGTGCTCGGCATTCTGAAGACAAAGAGGCCTCTTGGTAGGTCAGAGTATATAGCTTCAACTGACATATCAACCTCTGGCAGAAAGATCATGTGATTGCGAGTAGAGGGCTGATAATTGACAGATGAGTGTCTCTTGATGAGGCGGATGACCCATGGAGCATAAAACTTCAGACCAAATAGGTCAGAGCCGGAAGCAGCAAGTTGCTTGATGAAGAATTCTTGAGTGTTGAAGCTGATGCCATTGAGAATATAGAAGACCAAAGTCTTCATAGCTCCTTCAGCTTGGCCGCTGATGAATGTCCTTTGACAGGCCATAGAGTTCGCCTATTGATATGATATATGGTGCGAGGCGGATACTCAAGGTCTTCAACAAAGAAATCTGTTGAATATTCAGCGTCAAATGGCAAAGGCTTCATCATGCTCAACATCTGGCTCATATTGGGTTCTGGCTTATGGAAGATACTCTCTATAGCATTCCGGTGTAGCTGACAGTCAGGTTCATATAGTTCTCCAGGAGTGGCTAGCCCTGTAAGCTCGATGATATCCATAGCTTTGGCTTCATGATGAACATTTCCAGTCATCCACTCGAGAACCCATGTCTTGATGTCTCTGTTGTAGCCGCGAATGTGTAGAGTAGCATAGAATTGAAGCAATAGCTCTTCATTCCAATGTTCTTTGTCTGTCACAAAGTGGAGCAAACCAGCATCACGAAAGCAATCAAGTGCTTCTTCTAAGCACGGCAGTCCAGCAATGGCTTCAGTATCAAGGCGCATATGAGGGAAAATGCGCCCTTGATCATATAGAACGCAGGAGTAATAGCTTCTCTGATAGCTCGAAACCGATCGATGATATCCTTGGCTTGGAGTAGGGGTTCTTGGCGCTGTCAAAGAAGGTATTGTGGCTTTTGAAGCCATTTGCATTGAAGGACCCTGGTGAGTTGGCAGTACCTAGAAACCTTGGCAACCTAGGCTTTGGCTTCTAGACCTGAGGCCTATGCTCAACATGATAGTCAAATTGAGGTCCTGAGGCAGTAGGCGGAGGCACCAGAATGGGCCATCGGACAGTGGTAAGCTGGCCATGACTGTATGCTTGCTCAATTGTGTGAGGCCTTGGTGGCGGAACAGGAGCAGGGGCAACAGCTGAGGCGTCAGGCTGCACAACAGGTGCTTCGGGAGCGATTGTCTCATTGGCTTCAGGTGCAGCAGCCTCAGTGGTTTCAGGTTCAGTGGCCGCATTTGCTTCAGGCATACTACTTGGTGCAGGCTCCACATTAGCGTTAGCCATGACTACGTTATTGGCTTCGTTGGTGTTGGTGGTGGCAGCCTCAACATTGTCAACCTCCTCTTGACGAACAGGAGGGTCAGGCACCGGCACGTTCACATCAGGAACTTCTTCTTCTTCAATTACTGGGGGAGTAGGCACATGTACTTCTTCTTGATTTTCTTCGGCTGATGCAGCCGGAATGTCTTCAGCAGCATGTGCTTCAGACTTGGAGACATTCACAGTTGGAGCAGGTTCAGAAAATACTTGACGTGCAACATGTGAACGTTGCACTTCTCCTTCTGGAACGCTCGACAGAGGGACTTGAGGCCTTAGTCCTTTGCGAAGCCTGCGAAGTGCTGGCTTCTCCTTAGGAGATGGAGTTGGCTGGGCCTCATAGTCTTCATCCTCTTCTAGCATGGGAGGTGTAGCTTGTTGTTGTTGTTGGGGAGTACTGGGGGAGTCTTGTAGTTGTGGGTGATCAGCCCACGATGCATCCTGAGCAATTGGCGTCAGAGGATGACCAATGCTGATGAGTTCCCTATTCGTATGAACAGGCGATGATACCACGTCATGTTCAATCTGAGGAAGAACTTCATCATCAGCTACATTGTCATCATGACCAATGTCTTTAGCAGCTACTGGGTTCATTCTTTGGAATATCTTCACTTCATGAGCCTCTGTGGGAGCGGCTCATGGACTATCATTCTTCGTTCTTGTTGTTCTGACGCTGGGCGAACCACTGAAATGGGTTCAACAACTAAGGGCTCTGTGGAAGCAGCCCTAGTCTTCTTCATCTTGCGCTTCTTCTTGGAGGGAGCGCATCGAGGCTTCAGTGTTCTTTCTCTTTACGGCTTCACCTCGGCAGCCCTCGTCTTCTTACATTACAGCGGTTTTGGTGACCTTTGGCTTCGAGCCAGTCATGCTGCTTGGGAAGATAATGCGAGGGCTTCTTGGCTTGAAGGTTCAGCTGTTCAACAGAAGCTTCTTCTTCTTCTTTGCAGCCATCCTTGGGTCAATACCAGACGGCCAAGTGACTTGCGCTTCTCAAATTCATTGTAGGCAAGCACACACTTATCACCAAAATCTTCATGCGCTCTCGAGAGCCACGAGCTTCTTCACGCTTCTTGTAAAAGCTTCTTTAAGCTCATGTAGCATGACTTTGAAGTTATGGACGTCTTGAACACTTAGCTTGGCCACATGCTTCTTGAATTGAGCCTTCTCATAATCAATCTTGTTCTTGAGCTCAACGATGCGCCGAGCGAGAGCTAGCTCAGAAGCAATGGCTCCATTGAAGGAGACACTGAGGCCGATGGGAAGCTGTAAATCTTCAAAGCTGACATTGGGGGTGTCGAACCACTCATCAATGAAATTGTGGATGATGGCCACATCAAAGAGAGGCAAGTTGTTGAAGATTTCGCTTCTTCCTTGCTCTTGATCACCGCTGCTCAAGGGCATCATCGCAAGATCTTCATCACTTGATGATCAATGGGTTCTTCGCGCAGAATGGCGGCAGGAGTCAAGGCTCTTTGATCAGATGGTCTGACAAGTTGCTTTTTCTTCTCCGTTCTCTTGGAGACACGGGATTGATCTTCAGACTACACACTAGCTTCAGGAGGTGCAGTGGCCAGTGGCTTCGCACGAGAAGTCTTCGGAGGTGCAGCTGAGGTTGAAGCCTTTGGCTTCTTTTGCTTCTGCGGCTTTGGAGGAGGAGCAGGGGCTTCATCGGAGTCAGCATCATTGTCAGAATGATCTACTCTGGCACCTTGGACCACGATGTAGGTGATGAGCCCGTCAAGGTTGGAGAAGGGGCCGACGACATTGGGATTAGCATCACGAGAGCCGTCAGCACGGGGAGCAGAGGGACCTAGGTTGAAGTCCAAACCCAAGGACTTCTTGTTCTTCTTGGCCTAAGCCACAGCAAACTGGTAGTTGCGCTTGAAGAGAGAGTCGTCATGACACCAGAGTAGTGAGGTGGGATCTGCGTTCTCAGGCTGTGGTCCACGGACCATGCAAGGATAGAAGCCTTGGTCAATGGCTTCAGCTCTGGTCTTGGGTTGAAGGCCTCGATGGAGGATATCACCCCAAGGTCTATTGATGGCATTCTTCTCTGCATATTCCTTCGTCACAAACTTGTACTTGAACCACTCCTCAGCCCAATAGCGTCGAATCCATTGGATTCGCGTCTTTCTCTGATGATAATTCTCTTCGGGATCTGTCTTGTATAGTTCTGCTAAGTCATCAGGCAGATCTTTGGATGTTCCTTCTCTACGCTTGTAGGATCGTTGAAGGCAAGAGTGTCTAGAGGGGGGGTGATTAGACAACTTGACAAGATAAAAGTTTAGCCTTTTGATTAGGACAAGTTTTTAGCAAGTTTACAATGATGATCAAGTCAAGTAACATGCAAACAAGTCAAGCAACATACTACACATGCAATTCTAGAGTATGGGCAGCGGAAAGTAAATTGCACAAGTAGTAAGGGAGAGATTGTGAAGAGCAAACGCAATTTGGAGACACGGAGATTTTTCTCGTGGTTCCGATAGGTGGTGCTATCGTCAATCCACGTTGATGGAGACTTCAACCCACGGAGGGTAACGGCTGCGAGAGTCCACGGAGGGCTCCACCCACGAAGGGTCCACGAAGAAGCAACCTTGTCTATGCCATCATGGCCTCGCCCACGGAGGACTAGCCTTACTCGGGGTAGATCTTCACGAAGTAGGCGATCTCCTTGCCCTTACAAACTTCTTGGTTCAACTCCACATCTTGACGGAGGCTCCCAAGCGACACCTAACCAATCTAGGAGGCACCACCCTCCAAAAGGTAATAGATGGTGTTGGTGATGATGAACTCCTTGCTCTTGTGCTTCAAATGATAATCTCCCCAACACTCAACTCTCCTCACTGATTTGGCTGTGGTGGAAGAAGGGATTGAGTGGAAAGCAACTTGGGAAGGCTAGAAATCAAGTTTCATATTGTGGGAGTGGAGCAACTTGATCTCAACACAAGGGTAGGTAGTTTTCTTCTCGTAAATGTAAGGTAGGAGTGGTAGTTCTTTCGATGGCTCTCTCCACGAATGAAGAGGAGGTGGAGGGTATTTATAGCCTCCACACAAAATCCAACTGTTACACACATTTGACCAATCTCGGTCGGACCGAAGTTGACAACTCGGTGAGACCGAAAGTTCAAATCTTGTGAACGTTGGGATTTTCGTGGGACCGAAAATACAATCTCGGTTAGTCCGATTCTTACAAAGTCTAGGGTTTGCCATTCTCGGTGGGACCGACTTTCTCATCTCGGTGACACCGATTTGAGTACAGAAGGTTCTGAAGGTTGGCAACACCAATTTCGTAAGACCGAGTTTGGAATCGGAAAATCCGAAATTTCTAGGGTTTGGCTATATGGTGAGGTGGTTCATCTCGGTGTGGTGAGTTTATGGAATCGGTGGGACCGAGATTACTTATGAGTATATGTTGGAATGAAAGATTGCTGATAGTTTGAGAGATAAATCACTAAGCACTTTGAGAAACCAGATCATCATCATAACCTCATCCCCTTTTAATAGTATTGGCTTTCCTATAGACTCAATGTGATCTTGGATCACTTAACCAAAAATAGAGTCTTGAGCAATTGCCAATGCTTTCCTTAGCATCCTAGGGGTTCACCTCTTGATCCTTTTGCCATGCCGAGTGATTGACTTTCTGAAACATACTTGATAAAAGTATTAGTCCAACCACAAAGTATGTTGTCATTAATTACCAAAACCACCTAGGAGCAAATGTGCTTTCAATCTCCCCTTTTGGTAATTGATGGCAACACACAAAACAAGATATCAAAGCTTCTTCAAATAAGGACAGAATTAACACTAAGGCTTTGACAGACATGTAGTACAGGCTCCCCTACAAGTGTGCAAGCTTTTCATAGATTATGGTTTTGGACTACCACAAGCACACAAGAGAGAAAAGCAGGATGTGCTACATGCAGCTTGGCTATATGCATCGAGCAGATGAGGATAGGATAAAGAAGATGCATATGTGCATGGTGATTTCTTGCAAACAAGTATTCACAAGCAAGTCACCATCATGCACATTCTGCAAGATGCATATACTTACCTTGAAGTTCCTTGGCATTGTACCTGAAGAAATAAGCTTGAGAAAACAAGGTTAGATAACACAAGAGTATTTCTTCAACCAACAAAGAAGAACATCAAGAGTACCAAACCAGGGATGACATGTATAAAGAGTGTCTCATGTTGAGCACTAGCTTGAATCAGCTAACATGTCTCCCAAGACTAAAAGATTTTCAATGAGCTCTGAGAGATTTTGCTTTTCATAAGATACCAATTGTGCTTTTCAGATGATACCAATTGTGAGAGCAAGAGAAGCAAAATCAAGAGAATAATGCCAAATGTATTAACACAGTGAAATATGGCAAAGCTTTGATGTGATCCTCTCCCCCTTAAGGTAAGAAAGTTTTTCTTCTCCCTTTAACTTTTCTCCCCCTTATCCTCCAATCTCCCCCTAGCTCCCCCTAAATCTTCTCCCCCTTTGACATCAAGTGCCGAAAAGGACAGTAAACTAGGAAGGTCAGGAAAGATGGAAGGAAAGAAGTGGGATCCTTAAGAATCACAACTGAGCAAATTAAGTATGCAAAAGAAATCATTTTAGTTGAGCTGCAGAAGATTATATCCTGGTGAATGTAAATCGGTGACACCGAGTTGATGTGGATCGGTGAGCCCGAAAGTCAGAGACTTAGGGCAGATCCTCTTCGGTCAGACCGAAGTATTTGAATCGGTGACGCCGAGTTTAATTCCAAGGGAATATAGACATAATTCAGCTCACTTTGCAAGGAATGTTCCAAAAGATTTGCAATGAATTTGTAAAAGATTTGTAGGGAATTTATCAGAGCCAAAAGGATATACACAAGGATAGAAGAAACAGAAATGAAAAAGACTGCTAGATGAAGTTTTTTTTTTGAATAAATAAGCAAGAAAACTCAATGAGAGAGCAGAAGAGAAAAATAGAAAAACTCCAAAACATATGTACTTCATCTAGATAGGGGTCGGCGACTAGGTCACCTATGTTTGAGTATATTGACTTAGGAGTCAAATGAGAACATTTGATCATAGGTCATACTCATCGTTTAAGCTCAAAATGGGGTTGCCATTTTTCGATTAAGCAATTGATGTGATCACATCTTATGAAGCTGCTTGTACTCATATCTTTGAGCAAAGCTCCTTCAAGATGTGAAAAACATACCTTGGGCTTGTTGTTGCTTGAATTCATGTAGGTGAACGTGATGTAGTTGCTCATCGAATAGGAAGTTGGAGCACCATTTCCAATTGTATAGTTCATCTTCCTACATGGGTTAGGCAAGCAAGGAAATACTCAAGAATATCCAAGATGACAAGAGTGAAATACTAGAAGTATATGGTGTCAAAAAGGATATGTGAAATTTTGTTCCTTGAACTCAACATCCCAAAGGGCTAGATACTTGGTCAATGACAAGATTACTCATGATTTGAGTGTGTGATAAACTTGTAGAATGTAGACCATCCAAGTACCTGCAAGGAGTTAGATGCAATACAAGGGGGCAAATGTGTCCAAGACATATGATCATCATCATAAGAGAAATATCAAGGATTAGTCATTTAAGCTCATGCCTTGCATGCACCAATGGAGTTTTCACTCCAAGTTTGAAGCATCAATGATGTTCAACTCACTCCTCAAGCGACAAAACACTTTCTCATCAAGTGGTTTTGTAAAGATATCTGCAAGCTGTTTGTCAGTACGAACATGCTTAAGATCAATGTCACCCTTAGCAATGTGATCACGAATAAAATGGTGACGAACTTCAATGTGTTTCGTGCGAGAGTGTTGCACAGGATTGTGTCCAATCTTAATTGCACTCTCATTGTCACAAAGCAAAGGAACATGTCTTGCATGTATCCCATAATCCTTAAGCGTTTGTGTCATCCATAGCACAACACGAACCAGCAGCAATATATTCTGCTTCGGCAGTAGATAAAGATACCGAATTTTGTTTCTTGGATGACCAAGATACAAGGGATCGACCGAGAAATTGACACGTACCCGAAGTTGACTTTCTGTCAACCTTGTCACCAAAGATAGTCCGAGTCGGAATAGCCAACAAGATTGAAAGAGGCCCTCTTAGGATACCAAATGCCAAAGTTAGGTGTGTGTATCAAATATCTCACAATTCTTTTAACAGCTTTAAGATGACATTCTTTAGGGCTGCTTGATATCGAGCACACATGCATACACTCAACATTATGTCGACGAGAAGCACAGAGATATAGTAGAGAACCAATCATGGATCGATAAACCTTTTGATCAACAGGTTCTCCATCTTTAGTCAAGTCATTATGTCCACTAGTAGCCATGGGGGTTTTCATACCTTTGCTTTCTTGCATGTTGAACTTCTTGAAGAGATCCTTTGTGTACTTGGTTTGTGATACAAAGGTTCCCTCCTTAGATTGTTTGATTTGCAACCCAAGGAAGAATTTGAGTTCACTCATCATGGACATCTCATACTTCTCCGACATAAGCTTTCCAAACTTCTCACTAAAATGAGGGTTAGTTGAACCAAAGATAATATCATCAACATATATTTGGCACACAAATAGTTCACCATCAACCCTTTTCGTGAATAGCGTTGAGTCTATTTTACCAATCTCAAATCCTTTCTCAAGAAGAAAGCTAGTCAAGCATTTGTACCAAGCTCTAGGGGCTTGTTTAAGACCATAAAGAGCTTTGTGCAACTTGTAAACATGATTAGGCTTTTAGGATTCACAAATCCGGAGGTTGTTTCACAAATACTTCCTCCTCAATTTCACCATTTAGAAAAGCACTTTTAATGTCCATTTGATAGAGAGTAATATCATGGTGGTTGGCATAAGCAAGAAGAATACTGAATGGACTCAAGTCTAGCAACGGGGCATAGGTCTCACCATAGTCCATACCTTCGACTTGTGTGTAACCTTGTGCTACGAGACGAGCCTTGTTGCGGATGACTTGTCCATCTTCATCTTGCTTGTTCCGAAACACCCATTTGGTTCCAATGACGTTTTGGTCATCATTGGGCTTCTCTACCAAAGTCCATACATTGTTCCTCTCGAAGTTGTGTAGCTCTTCGTGCATAGCGTTCACCCAATCCGGGTCTTCAAGCGCTTCTTCTACCTTCATAGGTTCAAGACTAGAAATAAATGAGTAATGCTCACAAAAGTTAGCTAAACGAGTTTTAGAGCGAGTAATTCTCCCGGAGTCGATGTCATTCATCATTTGTTCCACGGGATGATTCTTCTTGACTCTTGCTCGAACTCGAGATAGCTTTTGTTGTGGTCGTGGCTGAGCTTCCTCATCATCCTCATCTTCCTCTTCTTCTTCATTGTTGTTGGTGTTGTCTTGAGGTGGTGGAGAAGGAGGTCGTGGTGGATCTTCTTGTCGCACTTCCTCATCTTGGTGAGTTCCACTTGTGGAGGCTTCCATGTTGCCTTGAGGTTCACCTTGCCGTGAGGTAGAGGGCTCCACATATGTAGATGAGGTACTCTCCTTCACTTCCATGGGACGGATCTTTCCAATGGATAAATCTTGAATGGCTTCCGATGGGTCCTTGTCTCCTACATCAATAGGCATTTGCTCTACTTATGAGCCATTAGATTCATCAAACTTCCGTCTACCGTCTCTTCAACCTTTCGGGTGAAATTGTTGTAGACACGGTAGGTGTGGGAGTTTGATCCATAACCGAGGAAAAAACCTTCATGAGTTTTAGGAGCAAATTTAGACCGACGATGCTTATCAAGGATATAGCATTTTGAACCAAAGACACGAAAGTATCCCACTTGGGGTTTGTTACCGGTGAGAAGTTCATATGAAGTCTTGCCGAGGAGCTTGTGAAGATAAAGCCTGTTGATAGCGTGACAAGCTGTCTCGACGGCTTCACCCCAAAAGTGCTTCGGTGTCTTGTATTCATCAAGCATCGTTCTCGCCATCTCAATGAGCGTTCGGTTCTTCCTCTCAACAACTCCATTTTGTTGAGGTGTGTACGCGTCGAGAACTCATGTAGAATCCTTCCTCATCGAGAAAAGAGTCCACATGGGCGTTCTTGAACTCCGCTCCATTGTCGCTCGAACTTTCTTGATCTTCACCTCAAATTGATTTTGGGCTTTTCTTGCAAAGGTTTTGAAGATTCTCTGTACCTGTGACTTGTCATCAAGGAAAAATACCCACGTAAATCTGGAATAATCATCAACAATAACTAGACCAAAGGAGTTACCACCAAGGCTTTTGTAAGCATTGGGACCGAAGAGATCCATATGGAGAAGCTCAAGCGGTCTCCTTGTGGTCATGATGTTCTTCACGGGATGACTTCCACCTACTTGTTTTCCTGCTTGACATGCACTACAGAGTCTATCTTTGTCAAAGAAAACATCTTTAACACCAAGAATGTGATCACCTTTGATTAGCTTATCTAGATTACGATACCAACATGTCCAAGCCTTCTATGCCATAACCAACCTTTAGCAGATTTAGCAATGAAGCAAGTTCTAGGTTGAGCTTTCTTAGTGAAATCGACAATGTATAGGTCACCTCTACGGATACCGTAAAAACCATGTTATGATTGTCACTCTGAAAAACTTGGCAATCTACTTTGGTGAATAGCACATTGAATCCAAAGTCACTAATCTAGACACGGAAAGTAAATTGTATCCAAGTGATTCAACAAGCATGACATTTTTAATGGAGCTATCATGAGATATGGCCACCTTACCAAGGCCAAGTACCTTACCCTTGGAGTTGTCTCCAAAAGTCACATACTTGCGTGGACCATCGTTCTTTGCAAGCTCTCGAAACATGTCTTCATCTCCGGTCATGTGATCGGTGCATCCACTATCAAGAATCCACTCTTTTCCACGGATATGTAGTCTCTCAGATTTGCCATAAGATGAGACTCTTCATGATCTTGTCTAGCTCGGTGTCCGAATCGGGGTAATCGTCATCATGCTCATGCTCATCATCATATTGACCCATAGATAATTCATCATCAATACCTAGGTCAATTTGACAATAACTTGCATCAGTTTTGTCAGAGTGACAATAATCATCGAATGCAATACAAGAGCATTTCTAATTGAACATTGATAAAACCGGATCACCCTTCTTTTCATAAGATCACGAAGCTCAAAGAAGCATTTATCAAAGTTGGGATCATTAGAGCGATCATATCAAATTCAATAGTCTTGTATAGAATTTCATCAAGACCTCTCAAGGAATAGTCCGGATAAAGTTCTTCCAAGAACTTCCACATAGCGAAGCGCACTCAAAGTTTGTGACAAGCTTAAGCAAGTTATCGGGCAAGCTTCTAATGATGAGATTTACAGTTCTAAGGTTACGAAGCAAATCAAGCTCTTCATCCATAGTAGGGTGCAAGGGGTCAAATGGAGGTACATATGGGGTTTTAACATATTTGCGCAAGTTGTACATCTTAAAGATAGCAAGCATTTCAATCCTCCACGAGTTATAGGACACTCCATCAAGAATAGGCACTCTATGACTAACACTCCCAAACATAGACACGTCCATATTCCTCCAATGGTGTGCAAACCAAAGCAATGGAGACCAAAGCTCTGATACCAATTGTAGGATCGTTGAAGGCAAGAGTGTCTAGAGGGGGGGTGATTAGACAACTTGACAAGATAAGAGTTTAGCCTTTTGATTAGGACAAGTTTTTAGCAAGTTTACAATGATGATCAAGTCAAGTAACATGCAAACAAGTCAAGCAACATACTACACATGCAATTCTAGAGTATGGGCAGCGGAAAGTAAATTGCACAAGTAGTAAGGGAGAGATTGTGAAGAGCAAACGCAATTTGGAGACACGGAGATTTTTCTCGTGGTTCCGATAGGTGGTGCTATCGTCAATCCACGTTGATGGAGACTTCAACCCACGGAGGGTAACGGCTGCGAGAGTCCACGGAGGGCTCCACCCACGAAGGGTCCACGAAGAAGCAACCTTGTCTATGCCATCATGGCCTACGTCCACGGAGGACTAGCCTTACTCGGGGTAGATCTTCACGAAGTAGGCGATCTCCTTGCCCTTACAAACTTCTTGGTTCAACTCCACATCTTGACGGAGGCTCCCAAGCGACACCTAACCAATCTAGGAGGCACCACCTCCAAAAGGTAATAGATGGTGTTGGTGATGATGAACTCCTTGCTCTTGTGCTTCAAATGATAATCTCCCCAACACTCAACTCTCCTCACTGATTTGGCTGTGGTGGAAGAAGGGATTGAGTGGAAAGCAACTTGGGAAGGCTAGAAATCAAGTTTCATATTGTGGGAGTGGAGCAACTTGATCTCAACACAAGGGTAGGTAGTTTTCTTCTCAGAAATGTAAGGTAGGAGTGGTAGTTCTTTCTGATGGCTCTCTCCATGAATGAAGAGGAGGTGGAGGGTATTTATAGCCTCCACACAAAATCCAACCGTTACACACATTTGACCAATCTCGGTCGGACCGAAGTTGACAACTCGGTGAGACCGAAAGTTCAAATCTTGTGAGCGTTGGGATTTTCGTGGGACCGAAAATACAATCTCGGTTAGTCCGATTCTTCCAAAGTCTAGGGTTTGCCATTCTCGGTGGGACCGACTTTCTCATCTCGGTGACACCGATTTGAGTCTGAAGGTCACGAAGGTTGGCAACACCAATTTCGTAAGACCGAGTTTGGAATCGGAAAATCCGAAATTTCTAGGGTTTGGCTATATGGTGAGGTGGTTCATCTCGGTGTGGTGAGTTTATGGAATCGGTGGGACCGAGATTACTTATGAGTATATGTTGGAATGAAAGATTGCTGATAGTTTGAGAGATAAATCACTAAGCACTTTGAGCAACCAGATCATCATCATAACCTCATCCCCTTTTAATAGTATTGGCTTTCCTATAGACTCAATGTGATCTTGGATCACTTAACCAAAAATAGAGTCTTGAGCAATTGCCAATGCTTTCCTTAGCATCCTAGGGGTTCACCTCTTCAGTCCTTTTGCCATGCCAGAGTGATTGACTTTCCTGAAACATACTTGATAAAAGTATTAGTCCAACCACAAAGTATGTTGTCATTAATTACCAAAACCACCTAGGGAGCAAATGTGCTTTCAACGCTGTCTGCCATCCTTCCTTGCTGATTTTTCTGCTGCCATGAACTTCAAGCTGAATGGCTTTAGTACGTTCAAAGGCTTCAGAGACTTACGCTTGCTGGTTAAGCAAGAACTGGCTTTAGGAGAATTGATATGATGTTGTAAGTATTCTGCAAATGAATGCAGACTATGAGAACCAAGGGATTCTCCCACGGACATGTACCTGTGACAGCATTAGAGATGCGAGGGAAGGGGAAGAGGTCATATGCATTCTCAGAAGATTTTGAAGATAAATCAGTTTGAAGACATTGACCTCATGATGCGAAGACATTCACTTATATAGGTGAGTTGGTTCCAGATTTGTACCAATCCGTGAATAAGTACAAGTGAGGAATCAAACTAGACAGGAAATCTAAGTGAATCGACTAGGCGGATGAGATGCATGCAATAGATCTAACTTGAATAGACAGAAACCACTTTCGGTAAACAGGATGAATCTTGAAGATCAAAAAGGTGGTAAAAATAGAGTTATAATTACCGCACGAAGAACTGCTAGATGGGAAGAATAGGAGACCGAGCAGTTCAGCCCACCGTGCCCTAACTTGGCGACGGAGGACACCTACGATGACGGCGGAGAGGACGATGTCCGCGGCCGGCGTGAGGACGGCGTCGGAGAAGTCGCGGCAGCTAAGCGCTTCGTCGCCAGCGTCGTCGCGAGCTAGTAGTGGCGCTAGGGTTTTGACGGAGGTGGAGAGGTGGAAGAAGGATTTCTTTACCGCAGCGGACAAGTATTTATAAGTTGGTGAGAGACACAGTGCAATTACGCTGGTGCCCCTGGCGGTTCACATCTGAGGGGTACGTGGCAAGCATGCAACATACTCGGGGTTGTCCCACGTTCCCACGCCCGCCACGCATGTCGGAGAGTTGTTCCGGCTTCTCCGGATTTCAACAATAAAGATAAGTCATTTAAAACAGATTTAATGTTTGTCTCCTTGCCTTCTGCTGACTAGGATGCAGAGAAGACATTTGACAGTTTCAATAGAATGCATATGATTTGGACAGATAGAGTTTGAGATAGGAAGCATAGAGAGGTTAGGGACAGAACACTATAAGTGAATCTTGAAGACATAGTGTATATATATATATATATATATATATATATATATATATATATATATATATATATATATCAGAAAGCAATCAAATCATCATAGTGTTGACAGTTATGAAGATAAATTGAAACTGAAGACAAACCAAATGCGAAGTCATTGCAATATAACGCCATGAGTGAAACACTTCAAATAGAGAAAGTTAGTGGTAGCGTTACCCACCGTATAGGAAGTATTAGACCCAGACACGGCGCACAATTATCATGGCGCTCCGAAGTCATATTCCATGTTAATGTATTCACACTCAGAGTGTAAATCTTCATCGATTGAAGATATACATTACTTTGTGTGTTGCACATCTAAGTCATCAACATGCATAAGTGTTAGGATGTGTGCCTGATCACAGGACATTAGAGGATTCCAAGATATTTAGCTCACAGCGTAACTTGCAAAACCTTTTCTCATCCAAGGGCTTTGTGAAGATATCGCGATTGCTCTTCAGTGTTGACGTGAATGATATCGATATCTTTCTTCATAACATGATCTCTGAGAAAGTGATGACGAATTTCAATGTGCTTTGTCTTCGAGTGTTGGACTGGATTGTTGGCTATTTTGATGGCACTTTCGTTGTCGCAGAAGAGAGGTACTTGTTTCAGTTGATGCCATAATCCTTGAGAGTTTGCTTCATCCATAGAAGCTGAGCACAACAGATCCAGCACAATGTATTCAGATTCAACAGTTGAGAGTGATACAGTTACGCTTCTTCAAGACCAACGGACAAGTGATCGACCAAGAAAATGACATGTGCCCGATGTAGACTTACGATCCACCTTGTCACCAGCATAATCAGCATCCGAGAATCCAACCAAATCAAATTTTGAGCCCTTGGGATACCATAATCCGAGTGTTGGGGTGTAAGCCAAATATCGAAGAATTAAACTTCACGCCTAAGTGATGCGATTCCTTTAGTGCCGCTTAGAATCGAGCACACATGCAAACACTAAGCATAATATCCGGCCTAGATGCACATAAATAAAGCAAAGAACCAATCATGGGCGGTATACCTTTTGATCGAACTCTTTACCATTGTCGTCGGGACCAAGATGGTGTTTGGTGGCATTGGCGTCGTGTAGCCTTTGCGCCTTCCATTCCAAACTTCTTGAGACAATCTTTGAGGTATTTCTCTTGAGATATGAAGATGCCATTCCTTTGTCGATGAATTTGAAGACCAAGGAAGAACTTCAGCTCACCCATCATGGACATTTGATATTGCTCTTGCATCATGTACCCAAACTCATCACTGTACTTCTGGTTGGTGCAGCCAAAGATTATGTCATCCACATATATTTGGCACACAAATAGTTCACCATCATATGTCTCCGTGAAGAGTGTGGGATCGAGGATCCAGTTTGAAGCCTTTGCTCTTCGTGAAGTCTTTGATTGTATCATACCGAGCACGAGGAGCTTGTTTGAGGCCATACATGCTTTGTTTAGCTTGTACACCATATCAGGATGTTTTGGATCTTCAAAGCCAGGTGGTTGTGCGACAATACTTCTTCTTCAATCTTGCCATTGAGAAATGCACTCTTTACATCCATTTGATATAGCAAGATGTTGTGATGATTAGCGTAAGCTAGCAGTATGCGAATAGCTTCAAGCCTAGCAACAGGAGCAAATGTTTCATCGAAGTCAATTCCTTCAACTTGAGTATATCCTTGAGCCACAAGACGTGCTTTGTTTCTGACGACTTGACCATGCTCATCTTGCTTGTTTTGATATATCTACTTTGTTCCAATAATGTTATGCTTGCGAGGGTCAGGTCGCTTGACTAGTTCCCAGACATTATTCAGTCTGAACTGTTGAAGTTCTTCTTGCATGGCTTGAATCCATTCAGGTTCCATAAAAGCTTCAGCAACTTTCTTGGGTTCTGATATAGACACAAATGAAAAGTGCCCACAGAAGTTTGCTAGTTGTGTTGCTCTTGATCGTGTGAGCGGACCAGGTGCATTGATGCTGTCAATTATCTTCTCTATTTGAATTTCATTTGCAACACGAGGATGAACAGGACGAAGGTTTTGCTCTGGCTGATCATTGTCATCATTGGGAGGATTGTCTTCGGTCTGAGCATTGTCTTCAGGCTGATTTGGTGCAGAGATGATAAGTTCCTCTTCAGACTATGCTTCAGAGGGCATGATTTCACCAGTTCCCATCAGCTTGATAGACTCGTTTGAAGGAGCTTCATCTAGTGTACTTGGTAGACTCTCTCTCTGTGAACCATTGGTTTCATCAAATTTCACATCCACAGTTTCAACGATTTTGTAGAGATAAAGGTTGAAGACTCTGTAGGAGTGTGAATCCTTTCCATAGCCAAGCATGAAGCCTTCGTGAGCCTTAGGTGCAAATTTTGACTTGTGATGGGGATCCTTTATCCAGCATCTAGCTCCAAATACTCAAGTAAATGGCGACGTTTGGCTTCTTGCGATAAGTAGCTCATAAGATGTTTTGTTCGAATCTTATGGATGTACACACGGTTGATGATGTGACATGTTGTATCAATAGCTTCAGCCGAACTTTCTTGGTGTTTTGTACTCATCTAGCATTGTTCGAGCCATCTCAATGAGGGTTCTATTTTGCGCTCAACAATGCCATTTCTTTGAGGTGTGTATGGAGCGAGAGAACTCATGAGTGATTCCCATTGTATCCAGATACAGATCAAGTCTAGTGTTCTTGAATTCAGTGCCATTGTCACTTCTGATGTGTTTGATCTTCACACCATAATTGTTCATTGCTCGATTTGCGAAGCGCCTGAAGACATCTTGCACTTCAGTCTTGTAAAGAATTATATGCACCCATGTGTATCTTGAGTAGTCATCAACAATGACGAAGCCATAGAGACAAGCAGTTGTTGTGAGGGTGGAGTAGTGAGTAGGTCCAAATAAGTCCATGTGTAACAGCTCGAAGGGTTGAGATGTTGTCATGATTGTCTTCGAGGGGTGCTTTGCCCTTGTCATCTTTCGACCCGCGCAGCACCACACGATGATCCTTCTTGAACTTGACATCTTGATGCCAATGACATGCTTCTTCTTGACGAGTGAGTGTAAGTTCCTCATGCCAAGATGCCCTAGCCTTCGATGCGAGCCAACGATTCGAAGCTTTTGTGAGAAGACATCTGACAAGTTGTGGACCTGCTGAGAAATCTACCATGTATAGATCATCTTTTCGATACCCTTCAAAGACTAGAGATTTGTCAGATTCCATTAGCACAAGGCAACGATATTTGCCAAATATCACAATCATGTTCAAGTCACAAAGCATTGAAACGGACATTAAGTTGAAACCAAGGGATTCAACAAGCATCACTTTATCCATGTGTTGATCCTTTGAGATTGCAACTCTACCTAGACCCAATACCTTGCTTTTACCAGTGTCAGCAAATGTAATGTGACTCTTGTCGGATGGACGTAAGGTTGAGTCCATGAGAAGACTTCGATCACCAGTCATATGATTTGTACATCCACTGTCCATAATCCATTCTGAAGCTTTTGGTGATGTACCCTACAGTGCAGTTAGGAGGATAGGCTTCACAAGAGTGTTGTGAAGCATAAGCATTTGACACATATAGGGACAGTCACAGCTTATATCAAAGTTAGGACATAATATGACTAATAAGAGATTCAGATGTGAAATATATAGAATGACATTTTAGCGTGCGTCCTTAATGAGTTTTAGGTCCCCAGCAATAGTATCGGACGCCATTGATTGCTGGCTGGAGACCGTCTTCTGCAAAAGAGAGTTAGTTCTTCTTTGCCACCCACATCTTCAGTGGTGGCTTAGAAGCAATGAGTCTTAGTGCAGCATCTGAGAATTTTGGCTTTGAAGCCCTAGCAAATAGCCTTGAAGGAGATGAATGATACTCATATGAATAAGCAGAAAAGTTCTTAGTCCTATGAACATATCGGTTCGAAGATACACGCTCATATTCATAAGTCTGAGCATGATTTCCCTGCAAAACATTGGCGTTAGGGTGACTCATGTGAGTCCTGTATCTGTATGAAGCCTTTGGGACACATGAAGCTATTGGTCTAGGGTTTGTCTTCTTCCATGGTGGTGTCATGACGACATTCACAGGAAGATTCTCAATGTACTGCTTAGGTACCCAGATCTTCTTCATAGGTGGTCCATTCCTGCAGTTAGTACCAATGTACCTGGCAAACACTTCACCATTCTGATTTTTGAATAGCTTATAGTTTGCATCAAAGGATTCATCAATGATAATAGAATTAGCAACCCAGGTGGTTTTGGGGTACTGCTCAGGCTTCCAGTACAAGCCATCAACATTCATTTTCCTTTCGAACCCAACACCCTCTTTCCTAGGGTTTCGGTTCAGAATCTGCTTTTTGAGGACATCGCAGAGAGTCCGATGTCACTTCAAACTTTCGTACATCCCTGTTTCAAGCAATGTCTTCAACATAGCATTTTCATCAGCAACAGCAGTGGTATCCTCCGCAGAGGGGTTAGTAACCACATCAGTAGGTGAAGACAATGAAATGGATTCACAATCAGAGTCATCTTCACTTGAAGTTTGAAAGTAAGCATCTCGTGATTTTACCTTGGCATCACGTGCCATGAAGCAGTAAGTGGGAGTAGGTTCGTCTTCGTCATTAGCTTCGGCGTTGGTGTGGAAGTCATTGTCTTCAGTGTTGAAGATGGACTTGGCGACATAGGCTGTGGCTAGAGCCAGACTTGCAACGCCAGGTCGACTCCTCTCCGGACTCCACCTCCGCCTCCTCGAAGCGCACTCCTCCTCTGAATCCATTTCCTTGCCAACAAAAGCATGAGCCTTGCGAGATGAGCTCTTCTTGTATGATGAAGACTTGGAAGAAGACTTAGAAGACTTTGAGGATTTCTTCTTCTTCTTATCATCAGAATCATATTCCTTGCTTTTCTTCTTCTTCTTCTCATTGTCCCACTATGGACACTCAGATATGTAGTGACCAGGTTTCTTGCACTTGTGGCAGGTTCTCTTCTTGTGATCATGGGTAGAAGCTTCATCATTCCTTGAGCTGGATCGTGAAGACTTTTTGAAGCCTTTCTTCTTTGTGAATTTCTGGAACTTGTTCACAAGCATAGCAAGTTCCTTCCAATGTCTTCGTGGATCTTGAACTGCAATGATTCTTCTTCGATGAGGAAACAACTTTTGCCTTCAAAGCACGAGTTCGGCCATAGTTTGGGCCATAGATATCTCTTTTCTCAGATAGCTGGAACTCATGTGTGTTGAGCCTCTCAAGTATATCAGACGGATCGAGTGTCTTGAAGTCAGGACGTTCTTGTATCATGAGGGCAAGGGTGTCAAAGGAGCTGTCAAGTGATCTCAGCAGTGTCTTGACGATTTCATGCTTGGTAATCTCAGTTGCGCCAAGAGCTTGAAGTTCATTTGTGATGTCAGTGAGGTGATCAAACGTGAGCTGGACATTTTCATTGTCGTTTCTCTTGAAGCGGTTGAAGAGGTTGCGAAGAACACTGATTCTTTGATCTCTCTGGGTTGAGACGCCTTCGTTGACCTTGGATAGTCAGTCCCAGACTAGCTTCGACATTTCCAGAGCACTCACACGGCCATACTGTCCTTTGGTCAGATGACCACAAATGATGTTCTTTGCAGTAGAGTCTAGTTGAATGAACTTCTTGACATCAGTAGGGGTGACACCTTCACCAGTTTTGGGAACGCCATTCTTGACGACATACCAGAGGTCGACATCAATGGCTTCAAGATGCATACGCATCTTATTTTTCCAGTAGGGATATTCAGTTCCATCGAACACGGGGCAAGCAGCGGAGACTTTGATTATCCCTGCAGTCGACATAGCTGAAACTCCAGGTGGTTAAACCGAATCACACAGAACAAGGGACAAGGGAGTACCTTGCTCTGATACCAATTGAAAGTGCTACTATCGACTAGAGGGGGGTTGAATAGGCGATTTTTATGGAAGTCTTCAAAACTTGGAAGTTTCGAAGACAAACAACATAAATGACCTAATTGTAATGCAGCGGAAGATAAACTACCCAAAGCAAGCCAGAGTCAAGTATACAAAGATATGAAAGTATGGGACTAATAGCAGCTAGGTAGTAAGGATCAGGATGGAAGATAGTATGAAGCCAATCAACAGTAGTAGTCAAGCAATGAAGTCAAACAGATACACAAATAGGCAATGACTTCACGAAGACAAACTAAAGTAAGGTTGGGAAGGGATAGAACCAGTTGCTTGTTGAAGACACAGGATTTGTTGGACCAGTTCCAGTTGCTGTGACAACTGTACATCTGGTTAGGGAGGCTGAGATTTAACTCAGAAGACCGTGTCTTCACCTTATTCCCCTTGAGCTAAGGACACCCAGTTCAACTCGTCAATCCAACCCATGGGTTCGACCACCCATGGGCACCCAAACCGAATGGGTAGGGTATGGGTCGTCATCTTTGTCCATGGGTCTTACCCATGGGTGACCCGATTAGTCATGGGTAGGGTATCGGACAAATTTATGCCCATGGGTTACCCAATGGGTCACCCGATTATCTGACTTGGGCTTTGAAATACTAAATTCGTAGTCATCTAGTGATTTGTTCCGGTCAGTACTCAAAGCCTCGAAGGCCAATGCCCATTCCACAGCCCAACTTTTTTTCCCGTGACTACCCAACAAAACACTGCTATTTTTCCACCACACATGTACAGCTAGTACACACGTTTGTCCATGCTAGGTGTTTGATCCATTTACATGTTTTAAGCATCAGGGTCAGAATACATGTTGAGCCACCAGCCCATTATGTAAATAGCCGCACCGCACGACACGATAGGAGCTAGTAGGCGCTGGTTGCTGCATCACTTCAGGCAGTAGTTTAGTACCACCTTGCCTTGCTATGAAAAAAAAGGAGGAATGGGGAGCACTATAAGACTAGTGATTGACCATCCATTTGGTTCCAACATGCCCGTATGAAGTGTACTACATGTATTGTATATGTTGTATGTATGTATTGTACAGAAACCCAATGGGTAACCCATTGGGTCAGGTTACCCGATGGGTACGGGTGTGGGTCTGCTCTTATACCCATGGGTAGGGTTGTCGGCGTAGGGGTAGACCCATTTACTTATAGGGCATGGGTCTGGTAGAGGTCGACCCGACCAAACCCGACCTGACTGCCAGGTTGACACCCAGTCCTCGCCCAATCACTCTGGTAAGTCTTCAAGGGAGACTTCCAAACCTTCACAGACTTCGTTCACCGGCAATCCACAATGACTCTTGGATGCTCAGAACGCGACGCCTAACCAGCCGGAGGATTCACAGGTCCTCAAGTGTAATAAGTCTTCAGTCACACAGACGTAAAGACTTGATGATGCCTAACACTCTTTGGCTCTGGGTGTTTGGGCTTTGTCCTCGCAAGGATTTTCTCTCTCTCAAATGCTTGAGGTGGGTTGCTCTCAAACGACAAAAGCCGTGCACAAACTCGAGCAGCCACCAATTTATGGTGTAGGGGTGGGCTATTTATAGCCGCAAGGCAACCCGACCTGATTTGTCCAAAATGACCTGGGTCACTAAGGAACCGACACGTGTTCCAACGGTCGATTTCAAACACACGCGACAACTTTACTTGGGCTACAAGCAAAGCTGACTCATCCACTCTGGATAAGATTTGCTCTCATTGTCTTCGCTCGAAGACATAGGATTTAGGTTGAGCATCACTTGATCACTCGACTTAGTTCACTTGGACCCCACTTAATAGTACGGTGGTTCCTATGACTCAACAAAGAAGAAAAGGAAGCAATGAAACCACACGTCTTGGCGCTTCATAGTCTTCACGCAATGTCTTCTCATGTCATAGTCTTGATATGAATATCTTCTCATACCACCATTGTCTTCAATGTCTTCATACATTTTTAGGGGTCATCTCCGGTAGGTAAACCGAATCAATGAGGGACACTACCTGCGTTATCCTGCAATTCTCACAAACGCATTAGTCCCTCAACCAACTTTGTCATCAATACTCCAAAACCAACTAGGGGTGGCACTAGATGCACTTACAGGAGGTGAGACACGAACACGACGCTGTCACCAGGCTCGGGAGTGGGAATGACTTGCCCTTGGGCGGGCAACCTATGCGAAATCTCGTAGGTTAGGTACCTGGCGTCTCTCAGCTTTAGCACGTCCTCTTCCGTGATGGAGGAGGACATCCACCGGCCCTGTAGGTCGGAGCCAGACATTGTCGAAGGTCGAAGCGCCCGAATCTGGAGCCTTGGGTGTTGGAACTCGGGGCGAGGGGCGGATTCGATTGAGGATTGAAGAAAAGGAACAAGCCTTGTTCTCATTATAAAGGGGGAGAATACCAAGAGCCGTCCCCATGACCGTTTGGAACTCGCCTTCGATGGAGGGGGCGTGGCAACGGGCGCGGTTGGGTTACCCACGTCCGTATTGATGAGAATCCTAGAATAAGGGGACATGATCTCTGCTTCGACAAGACGTGCCAAGGAAACCGCTTCACTAAACGCGCTGTGGTGGAATAATAAAAACGATTCGAATAAAGGCTTGGCCGCGGCGTGATGTCATGCCACAAAATACGTCAGCAGATTGAACTTGTGTAAATATTATTATCTCTACGGTGGTATGTGGAATTTATTTTGCAGATCCGGACATTATCCTGGTGTTCACAATCTTCTATGAATTATTCGGAGGAGGAACCCGCCTTGCAATGCGAAGACAATATGCGCGCGGACTCGTCGTCATTGAAGCCTGGTTCGAGGGCTCTTGAGGAGTCTGGACTAGGGGTGTCCGGATAGCGAACTATCATCATTGGCGGACTCCAAGACTATGAAGATACAAGATTGAAGACTTCGTCCCGTGTCCGGATGGGACTTTCCTTGGCGTGGAAGGCAAGCTTGGCAATACAGATATGTAGATCTCCCACCATTGTAACCGACTCTGTGTAACCCTAGCCCTCTCCGGTGTCTATATAAACCGGAGGGTTTTAATCCATAGGACGAACAACAATCATACCATAGGCTAGCTTCTAGGGTTTAGCCTCCTTGATCTCGTGGTAGATCTACTCTTGTACTACCCATATCATCAATATCAATCAAGTAGGAGTAGGGTATTACCTCCATCGAGAGGGCCCGAACCTGGGTAAAAACATCGTGTCCCTTGTCTCCTGTTACCATCCGCCTAGACGCACAGTTCGGGACCCCCTACCCGAGATCCGCCGGTTTTGACACCGACACTAGGGTTTAAGCTTCTGTCACTCTAGCAACCCAGCATCTACTTATTACTTCCCTATGCCTTCCTCTAGGCCCAAGTAATGGTGAAGTGTCATGTAGTCGATGTTCACATAACACCACTAGAGGAGACACAACATGCATCTCATCAAAATATCGAACGAATACCAAATTCACATGACTACTAATAGCAAGACTTCACCCATGTCCTCAGGAACAAACGTAACTACTCACAAAGCATATTCATGTTCATAATCAGAGGAGTAATAATATGCATAAAGGATCTGAACATATGATCTTCCACCAAGTAAACCAAATAGCATCAACTACAAGGAGTAATCAACACTACTAGCAACCCACAGGTACCAATTTGTGGTTTTGATACAAGATTGGATACAAGAGATGAACTAGGGTTTTGAGAGGAGATGGTGCTGGTGAAGATGTTGATGGAGATTGACCCCCTCCCGATGAGAGGATCGTTGGTGATGACGTTGGTGATGATTTCCCCCTCCCGGAGGGAAGTGTCCCCGGCAGAACAGCTTTGCCAGAACCCTAGATTGATTCCGCCAAGGTTCCGCCTCGTGGCGGTGGAGTTTCGTCCCGTAAGCTTGCCCCCAATTTTTTCTAGAGGGAAAGTGATGATATAGCAGAAGATGGACGCCGGAGGCCCACCAGGGGGCCCAGGAGATAGGGGGCGCCCCCCTTTCTTCTGGACAGGGTGTGGGCCCCCTGGCCTATTTCTTTTGCCCAAAAATTCTTATTTAATCTAAAAAGTTATTTTGTGGAGTCTCAGGTCTTTTGGAGTTGTGCAGAATATGTTTCCAACGTTTGCTCCTTTTCCAGCCAGAATTCCAGCTGCCGGCATTCCCCCTCTTCATGGTAAACCTTGTAAAATAAGAGAGAATAGCCATAAGTATTGAGATATAATGTGTAATAACAGCCCACAATGCAATAAATATTGATATAAAAGCATGATGCAAAATGGACGTATCACCTAGCAGATGGCATCTATCCGAGATTGGTCCACATTTGTGAAGACTATCTCAAACCATGTGCCAGGAGGCAAGAACTCCTACTTTGTGAAGGTTCAGGAGGCTTTGCAGGAAGGATGTCGAGCGGGCATTTGGTGTGCTGCAATCTCGATTTGCTGTTGTCTGGTACCCCACCAGACCTGGTCTAAAGATCAAATGTGGGAGATCATGACTTGCTGTGTCATCTTGGGCAACATGATCATTGAGGGCGAGCAGGAAGAACCAGTGTTTGACACTGAACCATATTACAGGCAGGGTCCTCTTGCCTAAGTTGATCACCAGCTACCGGCAACCTGGACTGCCTTCCTCAATATGCGTCAGGAGATCTGAGACCCACTGGTGCAGCAAGAACTGGTGGAGCACCTATGGAGGCTCAAGAGCAACGCCTACCTCGGCGTGTGAACAAATATGAGTTTTTATTTTTTGAACTATATAATTTGTATAGAACTATTTGATTTCTATTGATTTTCTGTCATGAACTATGTGATAAAAATAGCTTCTATTGAATTTGCGTCGAAGCACGGCGAATATGGGCCAATTTGCGCCGATAGCGGGCCAATTTCCGCCGAAATTGGGCTGAAAAATTGGCAAATTTGCGCCAAAAGTGGGCCGAAAGCGGCGCCTGGGGGCGGCGGCTGGAAAGCCGATCACCCCCACGTCGATTCTAGCGCCGGTTCGCCCCCGAGGGCGATATTTCGATCCCTAAGGGGGTGAACGGATGGAGATGCTCTAACAACTTGAGCAACTCAAGTAAGCCAAGTGTGATAAATATGGCAAAAATCATGTGGCAATGTATGGCAAAGATACTCACAATCCAAACAGCCCCTAAGATCAACTCCAACGGGGCGACCCATTTCGTCCGCCGCCATCCGTTTGGGTGGGCGCGGACAAAAGTGGAGGCCCAACGCACCGAACCAAACCCAAAACGCGTCTTCTTCGCGTCCGCGCCGACGCATTTGCGGACCAAATTTGCACCCCAAATGCGTCGGCACAGACGCGGAACGGATGCCACGTGCGCCTTCTCGATGTCTGCCGCGGCCCCACCTGGCGGTCGCCCAACTACCCGCCCCCTCGCCGGTCAGCTTAATTTATGACCCTGGGCCCGCGCGTCAGCGACAGCGGTCGTCCTTACTTAAGCCGGCCGTGAAAGGATCGAGAAGAGGTGTCTAGAAAGGGGGGTGAATAGACTCTAAGTGAGAAAAGTTGCAGTTTTTAATTTCTTTAAGTTGGAGTGGAGTTTTGGCACAAGTTTAACATTCACAATACATATCAAGCAAGCATGCAAAGAGTATATGAACAGCGGAAAGTAAAGCATGCCAATTGCAAGAATGTAAAGGGATGGGATTGGAGTGTGCAAACGCAATTTGGAGACACGGAGATTTTTGAGCCGTGGTTCCGATAGGTGGTGCTATCATACATCCACGTTGATGGAGATTCAACCCACAAAAGGTAACAGTTGCACGAGTCCATGGAGGGGTCCACCCACGAAGGGTCCACGAAGAAGCAACCTTGTCTATCCCACCATGGCCGTTGCCCACGAAGGACTTGCCTCACTAGGGTAGATCCTCACGAAGTAGGCGATCTCCTTGCCCTTACAAACTCCTTGGTTCAACTCCACAATCTTGACGGAGGCTCCCAAGTGACACCTAGCCAATCTAGGAGACACCACTCTCCAAGAAGTAACAAATGGTGTGTTGATGATGAACTCCTTGCTCTTGTGCTTCAAATGATAGTCTCCCCAACACTCAACTCTCCCTCACAGGATTTGGATTTGGTGGAAAGAAGGTTTGAGTGGAAAGCAACTTGGGGAAGGCTAGAGATCAAGATTTATGTGGTAGGAATGGAATATCTTGACCTCAACACAAGTGTATGTGGTTATCTCTCAGAAAATATATGTTGGAAGTGTAGGCATGTTCTGATGGCTCTCTCCACGAATGAAGAGTGGGTGGAGGAGTATATATAGCCTCCACACAAAATCTAACCGTTACACACAACTTACCAAACTCGGTGGGACCGAATCGTGAAACTCGGTCGGACCGATTCAGTAAATAATGTGACCATTAGGATTTTTGGTGGGACCGACATGTCAACTCGGTGGGACCGATATGGTTAGGGTTAGGGCATAACGTAATCTCGGTGAGACCGATTACACAAACTCGGTGAGACCAATTTCGGTAATAGACACACGGAGGGTGGGTCAGGCAAACTCGGCGGGACCAATGCGCTCATCTCGGTTGGACCGAAACGGTACGAAAAGGAAACAGAGAGTTTGCATTGCAATCTCGGTGGGACCGATGCTTATTTCGGTTTGACCGAAATGTTACGAAGGACAACAGAGAGATTACAATCCCATCTCGGTGAGACCGAGATCCCTATCGGTGAGACCGAAAAGACTAGGGTTTCTGGCAGTGTCTATGTCATGAGAACTCGGTGGCGCCGGATAGAAAGATTCGGTAGGACCGAGTTTGACTTTCGGTTTGGGACATATGTGGATGTGAGAAAGTAGTTGAGGGCTTTGGAGCATATCACTAAGCACTTTGAGCAAGCAAGCCATTAAGCAACACCTCATCCCTTCTTAATAGTATTGGCTTTCCTATGGACTCAATGTGATCTTGGATCACTAAAAGTAAAATGTAGAGTCTTGTGCTTTGAGCTTGAGCCAATCCTTTGTCCTTAGCATCTTGAAGGGGTTCCACATCCTCTAGTCCATGCCACTCCATTTTTGAACTTATCTAAAACATACTCCCTCCATTCCTAAATATAGGGTGTATAGTTTTTGGCACGGAAATTAAAGAACGCATGTGGAGGGAAAATTTCACAAGTTTTGGGTGAGATTACACCTGACTAATTGACATGAGAAAATAGAGGAGCTTGCCTCATATAAGGAAGTGTAATAAAATCCCTAAAATAATTATCCAAATGAGTGGTGCAACGCAATATACCTTATATTTCGGATTTTTTCTCAAAAATCTATACACCTTATATCAAGGAATGGAGGGAGTACTAGGTAAAAGTATTAGTCCAACAAGAGATATGTTGACATTAATTACCAAAATCACCTAGGGAGCACTTGTGCTTTCAATCTCCCCCTTTTTGGTAATTGATGACAACATACATCAAAGCTTTAGATAAAGATATAGAGAATAACAAGTAAAGCTTTGGAAAGACATGTAACATGCATAGGCTCCCCCTACATCTATGCAATCATGTAAATATGGAATATGGGAGCATGTGAATGCATAAGCATGACAGAGTAAGCAATGTGTTACATGTATCTTGGCTATATGCATCAGAGCAAATGGTGTATATATAGAAAATGTACCTTCATGCTCATGAGTCCTTGCAAACAGTATGTACATCAGCAAGAAATCCTCATACACATGACTGTGATGCATATACTTACCTTGTGGTCTTGAGTTGGCTTAGGAAGGAATGAACATGCATAAACAAGGTTAGATAACACAGATACACCTACTAGCCAGAGCAAACAAAAGAAACCACAAGAGTACCAAGACTGGGATGACATGTAGAGAGTGAGTACTAAGTACCCCCCATTGGATATAGACATGTCCCCGAAGGCAAAGATGTGCAATGAATTCAAGGATTTCCTTCCCTTAGATGTCTTGCTCCCCCTGAATCTAGCATGGGATATTGGGAGAAGATAGGGAACAGAAAATCAGAGCAAAGAAATGAAATAGAGCTAATGCAAACAATCAGATATGAACATGTCTTTCCCCTCTTAAAGACATGTGACTTCTCTCCTCTTGAACACCAAGCATCTAGGGTCTCTCTCTCCTGAGTATTCTCTCCCCCTATAGAAATGATTAAGTTTTGATGTGATCTCTCTCTCCCCCTTTGACATCAATTTCCAAGAAGGGTTCTTCTGGATTTTTGTCACAAATGGGTTTGGTCCTTGAGTCACAGAACAAAGCAGCAAGCCAAATGTGATGCTGGTAGTGGACAAGAATCATAGAGTGGAGCTGGATCAAAAAGAATGCAGGAACAAGTGGCAAGCTGTCTTTCCTGCGGTGAAATCGGTGGCACCGAGTTGTGTGCTTCGGTTGCACCGAAAGAATTTGGTTGGACCGAAGGCAACATACCGATGTGACTGAGTTCATCACACAGAAAACACTTGTCACCTTAGCTCACTATACAAATAAGATCTCCCAAGGATTTGCAAGGAATTAACTGAAAGATTTGCAAGGAATTGGATGCATGGAATGCAGAACAGAAATAAAAGAAAAGAAATCTAGATGAAGTTTTTTAAAAAGGGGAAACAAATATGCATGAGACAAATGCAAGAGCACAGACAAGGGCACAAGAGAACTTCATCTAGAATTGGTCGGCGACAAAGTCACCTATGTTAGAGTATATTGAATTAGGAGTCAAGTGAGATCACTTGATCATAGGTCATACTCATCGTTTAAGCACAAAATGGGGTTACCATTTTTGGTTTAAGCATTATGATGTATTCACATCTTGTTGAGTTGCTTTGACTCATGACTTGGAGTAAAGCTTCTCTAAGATGGAATAACATACCTTGGGTGGTGGTGTTGATCGTGATCATGTAGTTGAACTTGTGTGGGATGCTCAAGGTTGATGTAGCTCATCAAGAGTTGGGAGCACCACTTGGAATTTGAGTTCATCTACCTACATAGGTTAGTTTTTGCAAGGAAGAGCACTTGTGTATCCAAAATGACAATCACGAAACTCAATATAGATTTTGTCAAAGGATATGTTTCGTGCTTCCTTGTCTTCAACCACCATTGTGTAGAGACTTGGTGATGTAGAGATTGCCCAAGATGTGAGGGAGTTGCAATCTCATAGATTTAGATTCATCCAAGTACCTACAAGGGTTAGATAACATGCAAGGTGCAAATATATCCAAGACATAAGATTAACATCATAAGAGAAATATCAAGGATTAGTCATAGGCTCATGTCTTGCATGTATCCAAATGGAGTTCCTACTCCAAGTTTGAAGCATCAATGATGTTCAATTAACCTCTCAACCTGCAAAACACTTTCTCATCAAGTGGTTTAGAGAATATATCCGCCAATTGCTTGTCGGTACGAACATGCTTAAGATTAATGTCCCCTTTGGCAACGTGATCTCGGATGAAATGATGACGAACTTCAATATGCTTAGTTCGAGAGTGTTGCACGGGATTGTGAGCAATCTTGATAGCACTTTCATTGTCACAAAGCAATGGAGCATGTTTCACATATATCCCATAATCTTTAAGAGTCTGGGTCATCCAAAGTAATTGAGCACAACATGAACCAGCGGTAATGTATTCCGCTTCGGCGGTGGATAAGGATACCGAGTTTTGTTTCTTGGAGGACCAAGACACAAGAGATCTACCAAGAAATTGACAAGTACCCGAAGTGGACTTTCTATCAACCTTGTCACCGGCATAGTCCGAGTCGGAGTAGCCAACAAGATTAAAAGAGGCCCTCTTTGGATACCAAATGCCAAAGTTTGGTGTATGGATTAAGTATCTCACTATCCTTTTCACGGCCTTAAGATGACATTCTTTAGGAGCGGCTTGATATCGTGCACACATGCACACACTTAGCATAATATCGGGACGTGAAGCACATAGATATAACAATGAACCAATCATGGAGCGGTAAACCTTTTGATCAACCGGTTCACCATCTTTGGTCAAATCAAGATGTCCACTGGTAGGCATGGGTGTAGTCATACCTTTGCATTCCTGCATATTGAACTTCTTGAATAAGTCCTTGGTGTACTTCGTTTGAGAGACAAAGGTACTTTCCTTAGTTTGCTTGATTTGCAAACCAAGAAAGAATTTGAGTACACTCATCATAGACATCTCAAACTTCTCCGACATTAGCTTTCCAAACTTTTCACTAAAGTGAGGGTTAGTCGAACCAAATATAATATCATCAACATAGATTTGGCATACAAATAGTTCTCCATTAACCCTTTTAGTAAAAAGAGTAGAATCAATTTTTCCAATTTCAAAGCCTTTTTCAATAAGGAACTTGGTCAAGCATTTATACCATGCTCTAGGAGCTTGTTTAAGACCATAAAGAGCTTTGTGAAGTTTGTAAACATGATTAGGTTTCTTAGGATTGACAAAGCCGGGAGGTTTCTTAACATAAACTTCCTCCTCTATTTCACCATTTAAAAAGGCACTTTTAATGTCCATTTGGTACAAGGTGATATCATGGTGATTAGCATAGGCAAGTAAGATGCGAATGGACTCAAGTCTAGCAACGATGGCATATGTCTCACCATATACCTTCGACTTGAGTGTAGCCTTGGGTGACGAGACATGCTTTGTTGCGAACTACTTGTCCATCTTCATCTTGCTTGTTGCGAAACACCCATTTGGTACCGATGATGTTGTGGTTGTTGTCGGGCTTCTCGACCAATGTCCACACTTGGTTTCTCTCAAAGTTGTGTAGTTCTTCGTGCATGGCGTCTATCCAATCCGAATCTTCCAAAGCTTCTTCAACCTTCATAGGTTCAATGCTAGAGATGAATGAATAATGTTCACAAAAGTTAGCCAAACGAGTTTTAGAGCGAGTGATCCTCCCGGTTTGGATATCATTGTAGATTTGCTCGACGGGATGGTCTTTAGCAACTCTTGCTCGAACTCGTGAAAGCTTTTGCTTGGATTTTGGTGGAACATCTTCTTCATCTTGTTCTTCTTCTTGGCCTTCTTCGTTGTTGATGTTGTCGTTCTCTTGTCATGGTGGAGAAGGAGGTTGTTGATGTTCATCTTGGTGTACTTCCTCGTTTTCTTCGTCTTGGTGTGTCCCACTTGTGGATGCTTCCGTATCAACTCTTGGTTCATCTTGTCGTGAGGTGGAAGCTTCCACTTGTACGGACGAGGTACTCTCCTCCACCTCCGTTGGATGAATCTTGCCAATAGACAAGTCTTGGATTGCTTCCGAAGGGTCTTTGTCTCCTACATCAATTGGCAATTGCTATACTTGCGAGCCGTTAGATTCATCAAACTTCACATCTACCATCTCTTCAACCTTTCGTGTGAAATTATTGTAGACACGGTAAGTGTGAGAGTTTGAGCCATAACCAAGTAGGGAACCTTCATGAGATTTAGGATAAAATTTAGAACGACGATGCATATCAAGAATGTAGCACTTTGAGCCGAATACTCGAAAGTATCCAACTTGGGCTTTGTTACCGGTGAGGAGCTCGTACGCCGTCTTGTCGAGCAGCTTGTGAAGATACAAGTGATTTGTTGCATGACAAGCTGTCTCAACCGCTTCTGCCCAAAAGTGCTTTGGCGTCTTGTACTCATCAAGCATCGTTCTCGCCATTTCGATGAGTGTCCGGTTCTTCCTCTCAACAACTCCATTTTGTTGAGGTGTGTACGTAGCCGAGAACTCATGTGAAATCCCTTCTTCGTCAAGAAAGGTGTCCACATTTGCGTTCTTGAACTCCGTTCGGGCCGTTGTCGCTGTGAACCTTCTTGATCTTCACTTCAAATTGATTTTGGGCCTTCCTAGCAAAGTTTTTGAAGATCTTTTGGACCTGCAATTTGTCATCGAGAAAGAACACCCACGTAAATCTTGAAAAATCATCGACTATAACAAGACCAAAAGAATTTCCACCGAGACTTTTGTATGCGTTGGGACCAAAAAGATCCATGTGAAGTAGCTCGAGCGGCCTCCTTGTGGTCATGATGTTCTTCACGGGATGCCTTCCTCCAACCTGTTTACCTGCTTGACAAGCGCTGCAAAGTCTATCATTATCAAATATGACATCGTTAATGCCAAGGATATGATTTCCGTTAATAAGCTCGTCAAGGTTTCGCATGCCCACATGACCTAACCGTCTATGCCATAACCAGCCTTTAGAGGATTTAGCAATTAAGCAAGTTCTAGGTTGAGCCTTTTTAGTGAAATCAACAATGTAAAGATCACCTCTACGTATAGCGGTAAAGACCATTTTATGATTATCTCTACGAAACACTTGGCAATCTACTTCAGTAAATAGGACATTGAAACCGAAATCAGCAAGTCTAGATACTGAAAGTAAATTGTACCCAAGAGATTCAACGAGCATGACATTTTGTATGGAGCTATCATGTGAGATGGCCACCTTACCGAGGCCAACCACCTTACCCTTTGAGTTATCACCAAAAGTGACATACTTTCGAGGGCCGTCGTTTTCAGCAAGCTCACGAAACATATCTTTATCTCCGGTCATGTGATCGGTACATCCACTATCAAGAACCCATTCCTTTCCTCCTGCCATGTATCCCCGAAGATTTGCCATAAGACCAAAGTGTCTCATTGCATCATCAAGATCAAAATCACTATCATCATCCTCACCATAGTATCCATGTTCAACATCGTCATGTGATCGATCAATTCCTAGAGAGGGTGGTTCATTAGAAAGAGTTTGACAATGATCTTCTTTATGAATTTTAATAGCTTCGAAAATAATATCGCTAATGATTCCAACATCTCCTTTGCATGCATAAGATTTGTAAGCTCAAATAGACAATCACCAAACTTAGGATCATTGGAATTCATCTTACTCAAGGCAATAGACTTATGGAGAATTTCATCTAGATTTTTTAGGGAATAGTTTGGAAAACGTTCCTCTAGAAATTTCCATATGGTGTAGGCACACTTAAGAGTAGGCAAGCAACCAATCAAGTTTCTAGGCAAACCTCTAGTGATAAGATCAATAGTTTTAAGATTGTGAATCATGTCAATTGACTCATCAAGGGTGGGATGCATAGGATCAATATGAGGTGCACAAGGGCTAGTAATGTACTTGTTCAAATGATATTCATTGAAAATCACAAGCATCTCATTTTTCCACTCATGAAAATACTCTCCATCAAGTATAGGCACTCTATGTCTAAGACTCCCCAAAGTAGACTCATACATCTTCCTCCAACGGTGTTTAAACCAAAGCAATGGAGACCAAAGGTCTGATACCAATTGAAAGGATCGAGAAGAGGTGTCTAGAGGGGGGTGAATAGACTCTAAGTGAGAAAAGTTGCAGTTTTTAATTTGTTTAAGTTGAAGTGGAGTTTTGGCACAAGTTTAACATTCACAATACATATCAAGCAAGCATGCAAAGAGTATATGAGCAACGGAAAGTAAAGCATGCAAATTGCAAGAATGTAAAGGGATGGGATTGATGTGTGCAAACGCAATTTGGAGACACGGAGATTTTTGAGCCGTGGTTCCGATAGGTGGTGCTATCATACATCCACGTTGATGGAGACTTCAACCCACGAAGGGTAACGGTTGCACGAGTCCACGGAGAGCTCCACCCACGAAGGGTCCACGAAGAAGCAACCTTGTCTATCCCAGCATGGCCGTCACCCACGAAGGACTTGCCTCACTAGGGCAGATCTTCATGAAGTAGGCGATCTCCTTGCCCTTACAAACTCCTTGGTTCAACTCCACAATCTTGACGGATGCTCCCAAGTGACACCTAGCCAATCTAGGAGACACCACTCTCCAAGAAGTAACAAATGGTGTGTTGATGATGAACTCCTTGCTCTTGTGCTTCAAATGATAGTCTCCCCAACACTGAACTCTCTCTCACAGGATTTGGATTTGGTGGAAAGAAGGTTTGAGTGGAAAGCAACTTGGGGAAGGCTAGAGATCAAGATTTATGTGGTAGGAATGGAATATCTTGACCTCAACACAAGTGTAGGTGGTTCTCTCTCAGAAAATGTATGTTGGAAGTGTAGACATGTTCTGATGGCTCTCTCCACGAATGAAGAGTGGGTGGAGGGGTATATATAGCTTCCACACAAAATCTAACCATTACGCACAACTTACCAAACTCGGTGGGACCGAATCGTGAAACTCGGTCAGACCGATTCAGTAAATAATGTGACCGTTAGGATTTTCGGTGGGACCGACATGTCAACTCGGTGGGACCGACATGGTTAGGGTTAGGGCATAACGTAATCTCGGTGGGGCCGATTACACAAACTCGGTGAGACCGATTTTGGTAATAGACACACAGATGGTTGGTCAGGCAAACTCGGTGGGACCAATGCGCTCATCTCGGTTGGACCGAAACGGTACGAAAAGGAAACAGAGAGTTTGCATTGCAATCTTGGTGGGACCGATCGCTTATTTTGGGTTGACCGAAATGTTACGAAGGACAACAGAGAGATTACAGTCCCATCTTGGTGAGACCGAGATCCCTATCGGTGAGACCGAAAGACTAGGGTTTCTGGCAGTGGCTATGTCATGAGAACTCGGTGGCGCCGGATAGAAAGATTCGGTAGGGCCGAGTTTGACTTTTGGTTTGGAACATATGTGGATGTGAGAAAGTAGTTGAGGGCTTTGGAGCATATCACTAAGCACTTTGAGCAAGCAAGCCATTAAGCAACACCTCATCCCTTCTTAATAGTATTGGCTTTCCTATGGACTCAATTGTTGGAGATATGCCCTAGAGGCAATCATGTATGATGATATTTCCTATGTGTTTATGAATAAAGATAGTCCTTGGACATTATCAATGATGTGTATCGGCAAGTATGTGACTTGTTTGTGGTACTATGCATTGTATGGTGACTGTCCTAAAAGGTCCCTAGTCGAAAGGGCTGTGTGGATGTGCAGCCGACTAGAGTAGCATATGACACGGTCGATGGCTTGGTCTCACTAGCCATGGAGCATTGGATGCTAACCAGATAATATGGACTTGGAAAGGTCTGGTCGGATTCGACGTAGTCGGATCCGAGTCGAGATAAGGTCCGAGTCGGACAGACCCAACTATGAGACGCATCGATATGTCATCTGTGAGTCTCTAGTACAACATACGTTCTATGTCCTAAGACCTGAGCTGACGCATGTACTCGGGATGGTGACACACTTGCTTTGGGCCGACCAAACGCTACTCCGTGGTCGGTAGTTACAAAGGTAGGTTTGGTATGTCCATCCCATCTTTGCGAGACATGGTCGAGTAAGATGGGATTTGCCCCTCCGATCAGGAGAGATATACTCTGGGGCCCTCGTGTGATCCGACCAAGATAAGCATGGCCATGCGACAGGGATTATGAGATAATCCGGTTTGTGGTCGGTATCACTGGAACGAGAAAGAGGTTGGGCTAGCACAAGGATGACAGTCTCGCCTTGAGCCCGACAACATATTTCGTGTGGCAAAGGGAACAGAAGTGTGACACGTTGTACATGTTTGCTTAACTAGCTTCATAGTCTGCTTGGTGGTCGGCACGCCTTGCTAGAGGCCGCTACCAACCATGTAGGTCGGAGGTGATCCGAACTATGACCAAGCCGACTGGAACCTAAGGGGTCGCGCGCTTAAGGGAAAGAACCTACGAGGTCGGTTCGTAGGACACTGGTCGGATGTGATCCGAACTGGACTAGGAACATGACCAAGTAGACTTTGGGCTTTAGGGTCCGTGCGAGGCCCAAGTGTTGAGCCTGCGACGGGCGCCTATATAAAGTGGAGGTGCGGCACACTCATGCGGTTGATTGCTTCGGCGTTGCGACTAGGGTTTGCATGTGTTGTGAATAGCCACCTCCACTCGCTGCCGACTGTGTGATCGGACCTAGCAGTCCGCTGCACGGTGTTCCTCCTGCACGCGCGGATACCGTTAGAGGCGGTGCACCTGTGCCGCTCCGGCGAACTTGTACGTGGGATCGGACGACCGGCTGATCGAGGGAGATCGCACGAGGAGGAGACGATCCACGTAGACGCGCTGCCCCAACTCTTCTTCCGCTGCACGACACTGCGCGTCTAGTGGTAACGAACTGTGATCCATCTCCCGTAGCATGTTCTTGGTTGTTCTACGCGTAGGAAATTTTTAATTTGCAGTCGACGCACCCTACCGTAGAGCCCAACATCAATGTGATCTTGGATCACTAAAAGTAAAATGTAGAGTCTTGTGCTTTGAGCTTGAGCCAGTCCTTTGTCCTTAGCATCTTGAAAGGGTTCCATATCCTCTAGTCCATGCCACTCCATCGTTGAACTTATCTGAAACATACTAGGTAAAAGTATTAGTCCAACAAGAGATACGTTGACATTAATTACCAAAATCTCCCAGGGAGCACTTGTGCTTTCAGACCGTGTGGCGGGGCCGTCCTCATCCAGTTCCCGTCCCCATCTAGGCCACGCTCGCTCCCCCGTCGCCGGTAAGCAAACCCTAGCCACCCTAGCCGCCCAAATGGGGCTCTTCTCCGGCAGTAGCAGCAAGTCGAAGGGCAAGGCCCCCGCCGTCCCCTTCCCCATGGAGTTCACCCCGCTCCGCCGGCTCGCCGGCAGAGGCAGCGGGTGAATGTGCCGTGCACCGAGATGAGTTACCTTGCACCACGTCTTCTTCCGCTGTACCCGACATGACGCTTCTTTGCACGATCGCATCTGGATCGTAAGGATCCCGGTCAGCGTGGCGCCATGATCGGCTAGGGCGTCTGTGAGGAGGTACGTCGCCGCGGCGCTCTCGACAGCCAAGCGATCGCGACAAGGCCTCGCCTCGACTTCGCCCCATGGGCGTCTTGGTTCACCTTCGAGCACGAGGAGGCGAGGTGGCGCGGCGTGCGTGAGGTCGACCACAGCGTGCCGCTGCCGCCGCTCATCGTCAAGGAGGAAGACCAGGCGGCAGAGGACGCCTACCAGGCGGCCCTTGCGGCCGTCTACCGGGAGAGCGAGGAGGACGAGCGACGCAGGGCGGAGGCGGCAGAAGAAGAAGAAGCTCGGTACGAGGCGGCCATGGCCCACTCCACGGCCGGCGACTGCGTAGTGCCGCCGGTGGCCCCGCCGTCCCCTCCCCGCCGCCTCGCCAAAGCCGAACCGCAATGGGCCGGAGCCCATCAAGCGCTACTCTGGGCGGGAGTAGTCGCGAGCGTGGAATGGCGTCGTGTCTGATGCAGAGCCGCCGAAAGAAGAGGCGGCGTACCTCGAGCACTGGTGGCAGATCCGGGTGGCCGAGGAGCGCCGCGAGGGCGAGTACCTCAAGATGCTCGAGCGCAACGCCAAGGCCGAGGAGGAGGCGCGGCCGCGGCACAGCCCGCGCCCGACATGGCCGCGCTATGGAACACGACGTTCAGCTGGGCCAGTCCAGCGCCGACGCTCATCGACCTCATGGACCCCGAGGACGACGCCTAGGGCAGCGCGCCGACGCCTAGTTTTTAGTTTGTTTTTATTTTTGAATGATAATGTCGACGCGTGGACTCCCGCCGACCTTCGTGGCTGGCTTTAATGTTTAATTAATTTAGTTTTTATGTTAAATATGCATGGATTCAGTTTTTTCTACACCGTTGAAATGGGTCGCACCAGTGTTGGGCGCATGCGCAGACCTAAACGCGGAAGCGGACGCTCGTGTCCGCCTGACCGATCCAAACAAACAAAAAGCGGACGAAATCGCCGCCCGTTTGGGTGGCTCGTTGGGTTGCTCTAAGTGCCCAGACCCCACCCACAGTGACACGCCACCCACCCGGAAAATCCCCCATCGGTCCATCACATCACCGAGCTCACCACCGCCGGCAGCCCACCCACCGAGTTGACCCCCACAAAACCCCAGCTCGAGCACCCGGAGCCATGGCCCTCCTCGCCACGACCCCACTCCTCGCGCCCCTCGCCCTCTCCCCGGCCCCGATCTCCGCCTCCCAGAGCTCCCTCCTCTTCCTGCGCGCCCCCGCCCCCGCCCTCCTCTCGCTCCGCTCCGCCTCCCCCGGCGCCCGCCTCCTCGCGGCCGTTGCGTCCAAGGAGCCCGAGCTCGGCGGCGGCGGATCCGAAGGCGGTGACGGTGCGGGATCTGGGAGGGGAGGCGGCGGGGGAAGTGACCCGCAGGGAGGCGGGGACGAGGGGGAGGAGGAGGGGAAGATGGGGGACGGGCTCTCCATGTCGCAGAAGCTCACCCTCGCCTACGCCGCGCTCGTCGGAGGTAGCGCCACTTCCAGTTTTTTCGTAGCGATAAGTGCATATGCGTTGGGTTTGAGTGAAGTATAGTATTATATGCGAATTTCGACTGTCATTTATCAGTATATAACCATTATCGTCCGCGTGATCCCGCTGATACTGAAGTCTGATTCACGTAGAAGGTAAAATGGCAGAATGGACCGTGCCATCGTGGCATTCTTAGCTGATAACTAGTGGATTATCCCCAGTTTGTTAAAGCGCTCATATTTTTTTGTCTGCATTTTAGGCAAGATTACACCTTTTATGGAGTACAACTTGATAATCAAGGTAATGTAGTAGTCTTTAGTTGCTTTTGGCTGAGGCATCCCATGATATGGTTGTGTATCAGGGGCGCAAGTGATGATATACTCCCAGTATTGTGTAAGACTCCACTTTCTTAGTGAAAGTGGGGCCCGACAGACCCCTCTTATTGAAAATAGTAATAGCAATCAAGGTAATGAACTTACTTGATGAAACAGTGATTAAAACTGACATACCAATTGTAGAAACCAGTAGGCAGGCTCTTCAACACTAGCTTGATTACTCTGTTCCTCCTTTTATCATAGCAACAATATAACTTGGATGTGATCAGCAAATTTACGAAGATGGAAATTGGGCTCCTTTCTATATGTGTCATAGGATGCTCGTCTGGCTTTATTATAATATTATGGACTGTTAAGTGCCCTCAGATAAAGGCTTACAGACAAAGCACAGTGTAGGCTGTCATGAGCATCCAGATCCAGATTGGAAACAAGTGCTTGGCTTTATCCAGATCCAGATAAATGGCAGTTTGGGCTGTACTTTGCCGCAATTGTTTGAACACTTGACTCTCCCTTTACGGTGTTATTCGTTATCTTAGCAATTGCATAAACTAGGAAGTAGGCAGGCTCATCAACACTCTCTTGGTTACTCAACTTCTTTTATCAGAGCGAAAAATAGAACTGTATTGTGCTTAGCAATTCGCATGTATACAAATATATGCCTTTCTGTGTGTCTCGGAATTTTCTTCTTGTACATAATTCTAAGTGCTTATTCCCTTAATTAAATGCTTACGAACAAGCACGGTCTAAGATATCTCTCCTAGGAACTAGGATATCATGAACACCCAGAGTTGGCTTTACACAACACTCGGGTATTTTTATTGATAACAGAGTTGTAGTGTTCTTGCCTTCTTGGCATCTGATACCTTTGGTACTTAATTAGAGTCCTACTCTCAGTTGTTATGTCTGTTGAACTAGCATAGGGCTAAATACTCCTGACATTATATTAGCTCCATCAACCATCTTATAAAACTATCAGTTTCTACAACCTTTTGCTGCGTTATTTATACCTGAAAGTACACCGAAAATTCTGACTGTTTTCTTGGGAAGTTGCAACATTTTACAACAACTGATCGTTGTGCTACTAACTTCTGTAGCTGGTGGAGTGATGGGGTACATGAAAAGCGGAAGCCAGAAGTCACTGGCTGCAGGAGGCATATCAGCCCTGGTGCTGTTCTTCGTTCACACTCAACTCCCAGTGAGACCAGTCTTTGCGTCGGCGATCGGGTTAGGTATGTCGTATTCCTTCATCAGCCATGTTTTGCGTGGTCCTTCTCATCCTTTGCTAGGGAATTGCATCGACACCCTTCCCCTGCCGGCTGATGCCCTGGTGTTTCTTGGCTTTGCATCGTAGGTATATCTGCTGCGCTGCTGTCAGTCATGGGGTCTCGCTTCAAGAAGTCGGGAAAGATATTCCCAGCTGGCGTTGTGTCCCTCCTTTCCTTGGTCATGGTTGGCGGCTACGCCCATGGGATTATGCGTAGCTCGCATGCGTGAGATGCAGTCAGTGTAGTTACCATATGCACTTCGGGACTTAGACTTGTGAGTTCTTTTTTATTTTCTGCGTTTCGAAGCAGTTGTCTGGCATATCTTGCGTGTTTTCGGACCTTTGGTGACTGACTGACTTTCGTGTCACATTGTCGTTGAACTCAAGTTGATGTTCTAGTGAAGTGTGTATGGGCGGATGGTGGAAATCAATAATTTTGGGCGACCTTGTAGCAGAAGTTTCTGTGACCGTGTTGCATTTCCCCCCTCTTTGCTCTATGATTAGTTCATGAAGTGTAAAAGTACCTACGTCAGGTCGTCAGCACAATGCTTAATCGGATCCAAGTAGCTTTCACTGGCAGTACGTCGGTTTAGTATTCGCCGTCACACTGATGAAAGTTGCCTCCGTGAACAAAGTCGGTTTCACTGCTGATGCTGTTGTTCATGGGCGTACTGTTTATCCAGGGAGCCCGGACAGGAAGGCGTGAGCCGTGGCATGGATGGGGTGATGCAGGCAAAACCGCAATGCAACGGGCTGGTGCGAGCCGGGAAAACGCCATGTCTCGTGGGCAAACCGTATATGTAGTTCTTTCTAGAAAGCATGTTGAACTTACATTACAGCAATCCTACCACGTGACACATGTGGTAAGCAATCCAAACAATTCAAATGGATTACAGTAATCCTACATCTACGAAACAATCTACGAACGTTTACTAAACCTTCCTTAAATTCTCTCCTCGGCCCCCTGATTTCAACCGGGATGAGGCCCAGCTGCTACTCCTGGCCCAATTAAGTTTCTCCACAGCAGCCCGTAACATGAATTATGTAAATTATGTAGAAACTTTACGTATGTCTAGCATTGCTCCTTAGTAGATTATACTCCGTACACTGGTGAGCTACTGCATGATCTGTTATTCAAACATATCATAGTGGCTAGTCCAAGCTAAAAGTGGGTAATTTCAGTATGTGTGACATTTCTCCTTCCATAACCAGAGTTTGTTTTTCATGAATACAAAATATGAAATTGAAATATGCCCGTCTAGGATACAAAGGTATTTAATTTGTACTACTGCTGTATCTTTTTGGGAAGTACAGTAAAAAGGAAGCTACATTTGCTTACCAAATTCATTATTTAGATTTCTGGGTGCAAAGAAACTACATTGACTATCGTTGTTCGGTGTTAGTCCATTGGTATTTTGAGGCTTAAAAGTGGCAAAGCATATCTATTTGGGTGATTAATTATGTCCATCCTGAACCTTCCCCTGATTTCTTTGAAATAAGAATGTCCTGTGAATAGCAAGGATATGTGGAAACACACGCACATGCAAAGCTTCAGGCTTCTGTTTTGCTGCTACCTCAACGCATCCAGCCGAGGGGGAACCAAAATGACAGGCGGCCTTCAGGCGGCACTGAAACCCAACCAACATCCTCAACAGACCAAACACAAACACAACATTTTTATCTGAAACTGAGACCACACAGGTGATATCATTCATCGACTACATGAACAATGTATTAGTCAGACAGGCACGACAGCCACGATTTACATTAACACATTCATCATAGCAGTACGGTTCCGCAGAGTAAAACAAGTTCAGATACAGAGTAAACTACACAATGACAACAGAACAATGACAATAGAGGAGTTCTGGTCGGATCATTATTATCGTCACGAACGATGATTCTACGGTGTAACATCACATCAGCTAACACACGCCCCTTTCCTTCCAAACATCAGGGGCAGGGCCGTCTTTCTTCTTCCAGGGTTACTGGGCCTTGCCCTCCGCGACCGCTTCCATCCCAGAAGATGCTCCCATGCCTTCGGACGGTTTCCCGGCGCCGTAAGGAGCTTTGCTCACCACCCTGCATCATAGGATCATTCCATAGTCAGTTCGAGCCAGCACAGGGAAGGACAAGTGAAACTGATTACAGCTACAGATGCAGAAGGACGAAAAAAGGTTGGCCAACGCAATCGAGAACGGCGTTACTTTTTCATATGAAACATGACAAGAGCAAGCAGGGATGGAGATGCTATCTTTAGCCGTTTCGACTCCTCACACAAAAGCAAGCTTAAAGGCGATCGGTCGTCCTGAGAATTAATGGCTGTGACCAAAACTAACTAAAAATATAGTTCAGTATTTCTCCTGGAGAGTGGTCAAAGTCTTGATGGGGAAGCTTGTTAGGGCCCTAATGTTCTTTAGTTTCACAGCTGTTTCTGTGGCTTGTCTTTTGTAAGCTGATGTCCCCAGCCTAGCTTCGGTTCATAAGGAGAACTATTAATTTTTTTCCTCATAACTCGTGTCAATATTCAATAATCATATAATCCCAATCTACCAGCTAATATGTTACATCACTTGTTATGGAATGATGCTCTAATGTGACCTGACTATAAACAAATCATACTACATGTTTATTAGTTATTACCAACTGAAACTACACAAAATGTTTGGTCTTTTGCAAGTAATTTTAACAGAATCAGGCAGATTTTTTATCACGAGTCACGGAGCACTTTTTTCGCATACATCAAACTTCTTCTCCTAGGACATTCAGGTTGAAAATAGAACGGTTATCATAATTTGGATTGATCATGAACGGGGCACAGAAGTACAAGACTTGGTTTTGAAGACTTGGCCTCATACAAATGCATTTCTAAATGCTGTGGTACACCATACACAGCATGTGGAAACACAAAACAACAAATGTAAGGGGATCATAATACTCTTAATACGCTCCAGAAGAACGTAGGCTGCTACTTGTACTCTTCATTCATGCTAACCTGTCACGGCGCTTCTCCAGGAAGCGCTGAAGGGAGTGTCTCCTGGCGATGGGAAGATCTGCAAAGCAGGTAACAATTTTTTTTAAAAGATCATACAAAGACTGATTAGAATGAACATCCCACTTTTAGGTTTCAGAATAAAGATCTAGTGGCTTTACCAGCCTGAAGCTTGCAAATCGAGCCAGGATCCGCGACAGCCTGAGGTTGTCCATTTGCTACAGAAGTGCTCTGGAGTGAGAGCGACCGCGTAAGCATGGCTTGGATAGCATTGGTCGCAGACATGGCTGGAGGCTTAACAGCAGCGGTGCCATTGCTTTTTGAGGCCGCAGCTGCTGCTGCTGCAATGAGCATGATTGCTTGAGCCTATTGATGCCAATGTCACAGGTTAGCATAGAGTTTTGACAATTAAACCAAGAAAATGATAGATGCAAGAAGCATAAATACTACCTTCTCTGGTGGCACTGAGTCATACACACATACTGACCCACCATAAAAAATGGTAAGCTGTCCCGGATTTGCTGGAGGGCTCGACATTGGCAACATTCCAGACCTAATAATTAAACAGCATAAGTAGTTAGAATATGCAATGAAAAAATAATATGAAATCACATAAATATACAAATGTATTGGAAAGTTGGCAGACACAGCACACATGGCACTCGAGCAACTGCATATACAAAAGTAAAAGGGCATTTAAGGGCAAAGTGCTATATGAAATCGGAGGTCAGGTTGGCTCACTGGTGCATAATGTTAGGTTACATAGAGTATTTACTAAACCCCTGAGGGAACATTGCTATCTTTTTAGTTGGAGGAATTAAAGGCAAAGATCAAATGTTGAAACGGCATTACTATGCACTTCATCTGCAACCAGCCATCTATTTCCAGACCAGAAGTGATTGCTCTACACTCTGTTTAATGGGTCCTTATGCACTGAAGGCTTGGTTGCAATCACCGCATTCACAGGCTAGCAAAAGCAACAGATAAATCCAAAACAAATTCTAGATAGTATAATATATGGGTTACACTAACTACACACAAAATTTCAGGTTCAAAATCATTATGTTCATAGCAACAAAATAAGAAAATTCTTACAATTTTTACAACAACAAAGCCTTTCAGTCCCAAACAAGTTGGGGTAGGCAGCAGTTGAAACCCATTAGATATGGAAACCAAGTCATGGACTCATGGTTATGGCACATGGATAGCTAACTAACTTCCACGCACCCCTGTCCATGACATAGAATTGTGCACTCACCATAGAGTGAAACTCTTCAAATTTTACACATAGATAGAAGTTTTGAAGTACGTTTAGAATTGTTTTCAAAAAAATGTGGCGCCCATTAGCTAGAGTGCATGTTAGTTGCATCATAAGCCTTTGTGCAAGCAATACACCTCCCCTACTTGGTAACAGAAAACAAAATAGATCTTAGGAAGAGTTCCACGTGGCGACTAAATGACTTGTCACTTAGTCACGACTTGTATGATACCCCGGTCCTGGGCCCACATCAGAATAGTCAGTTATTTACATTGTAAAACTTCAAGTTAAAATTAATAACATCAACTACTTTGCAGGTACCAACAATTCTGAGTCTAACAACTTCTATAATGCATGATGTGATATCAGACAACAGCAGACTATGACTCTAATTGTGGTCCACTCTGAATTATTCAAGGCGTGGTGGACGGGTATGTGCCGCCTAGCGTCCAGTTACTTGTCTGACTAGTTCAAAGTCAGTCCAGGGTGGATGGACTGGACCCTCGTAACTTCTGTTCCATCCTAAGCACTGGACCTAGCAAATTATATGTGGTGGACTTAATTGTTTTCTCCAACCGTTGTCTAAAATTAATAGATCCAAAACATCCAGCACCCGTAGTCCTATATAAATTCAGAAAAAAAAGCAGGAAAATTGATTCCAAGTGGCACATTTTAACTCGAATACAGGATCCACCATTTCACAGCATCCTAGCACATCCGCCAATTAATTGAATGTAAACCAATGAGGAATAGACAGTAGCCAAACCTTACAGGAAAACATTCTATGATAGTAGGGGGCAAAACAAATTGATGGTGAATAGCTGAATAATGCAAAGCACTGCATCTGACAAATATGCCGAAAAGCCCGAAGGTCGCAACAAACATAAGGATTCACAAAGCATCCCGTTTCCACGTTTGCAACACATGATGCTAGGCACAAGGGGCCTTAACATGTCAGGAGATGTCCGAAAGAGTAGTAGTTGTTCAGCGTTGTGAATAGCTGGTCAGAGACCATGTCATTGGTCCCCCAGCTTCACAATTGGTCTTTGAAGCAAACAGTTGGAAAAGCTTGTTAGTTTTTCCGTTTGTTCTGTTTTGCAGTTGATGAATCCTTGGTAGGGCTTGCATGTTTAAGGAAGTTATCTGGGCACCGAACTCGGCTTTAATCAGATCTACGCCCTCTCCCATGTTTCTCAAAAAGGATACCTCGAGGTCGAGGTGTGTATCACAAAGAAGAATGTACGCGACCTAAGGAGTTCTTCACTGTGGACCTAACTCAGAGGCTGAACTAAAAACTTTACACAACGCTTTGAAGAAATCGTAGAACAAGAAACTAGACAGCGAGGGCGGAAAGGGCTGCCTGGATCTGTGCCCATCGTGGGCAAAGTTGTTCCACAGCCGTAGCTTACTCAGTTAACTCGATAAGAAAAGATTTGCCGAAATGCTTATCATCAAGAGCAAAGCAAGTTTGCGCTTTTCTTGCAATTAAATCAACCATGACCATGAAGGATAAGGAGTGGTAACGCCGGATTTCCAGCAACGCAAACGCCCTCGCAGCATCCGGATAAGAACGCGGCCCCCCAAAATTCCCCCTAGCTTGAGATTTCTTAACATCAGGCAAAGGTTGAGGAAACTGAAGCTGGGAGGATTTGGACCGCAGGGAGAGAGATAGGAACAACACTCCAACAACAGCAGCGAGAAAGAACACACAGCACGCATTCCAGAACCCGCACCGACGCCTACGCACTCCCCACGCCACCTGGCCAAGAACCGACGGAGCCTCCCCCACGGCGAGGGCTCTCGCGTGATTAGCACTGGGCCTCGAGGTGCCAATTGCGAAAGCGCGTGAAGAAGAAGAGGGGAAAGCGGGAGAGGAACACGACTCAAGAACAAGAACAACACCCGCGCACGCGACACAAGCAATCCGGCAGAATCACACCGACGGACGCGGAATCCTCGACGGAATCCGGCATGGTTTCTTCCTAGAGCGGGAGGAGGGGACGGAGGAGGCTAGCTACCTGCCGTTGGCGAGCGGGGGTCTGCCGGTGAGTCCTCCTTGGCCTTGCTGCTGGGTCTCCGGCTCCTGCTCCTGCTCCTTCCTCTCGGCTTCCTTCCGCTGGGCCTCCCCCTCCTCGGCCTTAATAGTGGCGCTCCTCTCCAGCAGATCCATCTCCGCCTCGGGTCTCAAGTTCTCAGCTAACTGCTCCTCTCTCCCTCTCTCTCGCTGAAAGGGACCTGGGAGTGAAAATTGGAGGAAGCGGGAGGGGGTCCGGGATAAAGAGCCACGGACGGAGGAGTGGGTGTGTGTACAGCGGAATGCGCATGTGAATGTCGTGACTGGGCTATAATAAAATAGGGCCCATATCTTTACGCATTTAATTTTTATATAGTGGTACTGTCTTTATAATACTCTGCCACTTGGCAGTGCCTCACTGGAGGATATGCTGATAAAGTGGATTTGTACAGTAGAAATGCATATTTGTACAAAAGACAGCCTGCCGTGGATTGGCAGGGAGAGTAATAATAAATGAATAAATATGTGCCAACTCAAAGAAAGAATAAATATGTGTCCTATTTTTGGTGGTAATTAGCTACTACCTCTCTCTCAGTTTACAGGGCGTGCGCGTACCCCTAGGTCGTCAATTTGACCAACCTAATACAAGTCATATATTACAAAAAATATACCAACATAAACTTCAAAGTTTCTACTTTCAAAAGATATAATTTTTGTGTTATATAGTTTATATTAGGGTGATAAAATTGTTAACCTAGGTATACGCGTAGGACTTGTAAACTGAAACGGAGGTGGTAGTAGTAGTAGGCAATAATTTGATGTTTAACTGAGGGGGTTTCGGGTTTGGCTTTATGATTGTCCAGTTTGTTTGTTGTAATTTCCGACACGATGGTAACTTCAAAGATTTTTCAAGTATCTAAGAGACTAAGTTTGCATGCCATGAGCTTTGGGCGCGTGAGTTTCCAGCGCAAAACGACAGACTCTACTTCTTGCCTGGCGTTCTTCTTATCCATGCCTTGTTTGTCTGCACGTTTGCTTGGCGCGGCTTCGGCCCACTTTCTTTCACTCCGTTGACGTGTTTTCTTTCGCACGATAGCATCCTCCTTCGTTCGGGGCTCTTGACGCCTTGCTGCAACGTCCCTAGTTTTTTACCATTACATTGTCATTGTGTTACCCTCTGTATAACAGAATCACACACACCGTCCACCTCACAGCGCGTTGATGAGTCTGCCACTTCCTCCTGGTTTGGAAGGGGCGAGAGCTGAACACACTGTCAGATATGTGTTGTTGAAGCCTGACCTCCAACTCCTCCATCATGCTTCTCTCACATATACCACCGCGCCAAGCTAGAGACTAGAGGTACCCGAAGGAGACGACAAGAACATTACAACGGCTCGGTGTTTGTTAAGACTAAAAGCTTTGAGATGACCTGAGCCACGCGATCTATTAAACACAATTACAAACCTTGACCTTACATGTCTAATTGGGCAACATTTTGAAATAATTTCAATCCATGGCATGGGTTCATTTATATGCGTACAACTAAAATCCTTACATGTCTAATCATCCAGGTGGCAATGCATGCAATGAGGGAGTTTCAGCAGCCTTTCTTTGTAGAGGTTGCCTTCTTGCTTGTTGGAATATTTGGCTGGTCAGGATGCAAAAGTTTTCATATCCCAGAGATCAACATTCTACAAATGGAAGAGAGGTTTTGTACAAGATATATCCTTGCTGGCTCACAGGATGAAACCTAGATTCAAGGATGACCTCCTTAAGTGGATCCCTTTTTTACCCCCTTAGGATATTTTGTGAAAGTTTTTTGCATATCCTTATCCCCCTGTAAATATTGTACTCTTGTTTTTTTTTTGAATAAAAGGAATGGCTGTGGAGGTTTTTCCCTACAATGCACAGCCCCCCCAAAAAATCTTTTCGTCTACACGCATCCAGCTAATCCAGATGCTTCGACATCGGGCATCTACAGTGGGTTTCCTGTTAATGCCCCAACTCCCCTCTCTCCTTTCCCGCCTCCTTTGTTTTTTAGTTGTCGCTGGTTTTCGTCGGGAGACTTGTACTGGATATTTCCGTCAAGTGATTAACGGAAAGGGGTGAGAGCCTGGTTGGAAAAAAAACTAAAATCAAATACGTTCTCAAGTTAACATTAGGGAAAAAAACTAACCCAGACTTGTGTACACCGCAATATGCAGATGTCGACCATGACATAAGTAGAAACACCCACACTTCCCACTTGTCAATATTTCAGGCTTAGCAACTTTTTTGGTTGGCAGCAGTAAAAAGCCAATTACGTTTTTAATGTATAAAAAAGTTACTAATAAGCTGTTAACTGTCTCCTGCGTTTCAAATTATGAGGTGTTCTTTCCTTATTTGAATCAGATGTATACGGTCTCATTTTAGTGTGTTGGCTCACTCATTTCAGTTTGTATGTACTCCCTCTGTAAATTAGTGATCTAAACGCTCTTATATTAGTTTAAGGAGGGAGTATGTCATAATAAAATATCGAAAACATGTTGTAATTTGGAACGGTGCTAGTAGGTTTTACATTCGATCCAGGTTCTACCAGCAGTTATTACAAGTTTTACAACAACTACTTTGACCTGACCTGACCTGGTTCTTTGAATCAAAGCCCGTCTTGCTTTTGACCGAGTCGGTGAGTCACATGACTCCCGACACGGCACCGCCTCAGAACGTCGACGTATCCTCCTCCAAATAAGTGCCACGTATGGGCGCACTTGACCTGGCGTGCACTCCGGCGAGACGTGCCAGGTTTCGCTGACCGGAAACGGAAGGCGAAAGGCGCCCGTTCCGTTGCCCGAAATCGAGCGAGCCGAGCCCGTTCCGGCGAGACCATGGAATGGCCACACGCCCGCACCCGCACGTAACATTTCCCGTTTCATCGCATCGAGCGGCACCCACGCGCGCGTGCTTAGCCGGCTCCGGCACGTCCTCTCGATCCAGAAAGCTCCGGCGAGACAATCGCCATGGCCCGGGATGTCTGTCCATGTTCAAGAAACGACGGAACCCTCTCGGAAATACTACTGCGCAAATTGATACGGCAGGCATCCACGGACCACGGGAAGTGCTCCGGTGGAGCGAACTTTGGGCGGAATGCACGGAGACATGGCGTCGTCGGTCGGCACCGGAGCAGGCCGGACCGTGCCGAGAGCCGAAGATGGCCACGCATGGCGCGGAGGGTGCCGAAAGAGATCACGACGCGTATCCTCGATCCCGGATCCGTCCAGGGAATCCGATCGGGAAATCTGCCGTCGGGCAACCACCGCCCCCGCCTCGGCGGTTTCCGGTGGTTTTCGCCTGTCCGCACCTGCTGATTAAGAAATGCTGTACTAGTGGCTCTGTGGCTGGACGTCGTGGACAAACGAACGCGGCAACCTCCATGATCGATCGGCCTGGCTGGCCGGACAGCGGACAAATCGAGCTTTGTTCCGAAGAAACCATGATGAAATGGGTGCTACAGGACAGGCTATAGTGGTACCGGACAGGCCTGTAGCATGATCACGTATTGCCATAGCTTAGCTAGCTGCTGACAGCTGACTCGTGCACGGGACGGGCAGGTCGACGGCGGGAAGCTCTCCGCCATTGATCGCACGCAGTGGGGGACACACAGTTAGGTTAGAAAGATGGTAGACGGATGGTGTACATGCGACCATTTGGGCAAACGTCACTTCCTGGAGTACCAGGAGTGGACTCTGGGATCGACGGCTACGTTTAGTACCTAACCATGACTAGCCAAGCTTGATTTTTAAAATCAACAGTGCCTGCAATAACACCTCATTGCGATTTCAGTTTGTCTAATTCACATCTTGCGATTTTAGGTGATCAATGAGACTCCTTCGGCCCGATTTACCCGGTAATTTATTTATGATCATTGATATTCTTTTCCAAATTGTTTTTCTTAGACTACGCACAAGCATGCGTGTGTTCGGAATGTTCCCCACGGTGAGACCAGGCAGCAGTTTGACCCGGCAAGGAAGATGGAGACTCCATGAGTCATTTTCACTCTAGGTCGTTATGAAGTAAAGACAAGAAAGGCAAAGAGCCCAAAGCAAGACCTGGCGTTGGGCCGGCTCGTGAAGGAACCCAATGGGCCGGCCCATGGAGAAGGCCCAAGAGGAGAGATTTCCCTAACTTGGAAGGCAAGATAGACAAGAATTAGAGTAGAATACGAGTTGATAGTACGACCAGGAATCTCCTGTAAACCTGGGAACTCAACCTATTGTATAAAGGGGAGCCCCTAGGACGAAAAGACGAAGTTGCAATCTCTCGAGAGCTAGGTTAGCGAATCTGCATCCTTGTAATCGAGATCTCCAACAATATCAATCAAGCAGGAAGTAGGCCCTTACCTCCACCGTGAGGGGCCAAACCTGGGTAACCTCGTGTCCTACGTTCCCGATCAACCCCGTTCAAGCAACCACATAGTTGCGATGACCTCCAGACTTAGTCATTTCACGAGAACATTTGTTGTGAAAAAACGATGACAGTTGGCGCCCACCGTGGGGCCAGCACACTGTGGTATCAAGTTCTTGGAGAGAGCACTCCCAGGGATCGAGGGATACGCAATCGGCTGGATGGCGAAGAGTCGCCATGGCAAGCTCTACATCGACGATTCCGGCCTGGGCCTCGAGGCAGAATCAATCGAATACGGGTACCGGGACCCTTCGGCAAGATCCACGTCTTCATCAGCGTAATCGGCAATTCTGGTCCCGAGCCGGACATCTTCATCGACAACGTCGAGCCAGACCCGACCGGGCCCAAGCCGGTCGTGCGCACGTTTTCGTCGGCTTCACTCGGGGAGTCGATCTCGCGGGCAATTCTGCATCTAGCGGTGACACTCTCGTCTACTCTGACGGCGAGCCTTCCGTTGGTGACACCGAGTCGATTCTCCCGCTTTTTGATGACAGGCTGAGGCTACTCCGACAACGAGATCGGTCCAGAGGCCGTCGAGCCACTGCGTCGTACAACGGTCTACATGGCAGGAAACCAAAACTCGACCGAAACCGGGGTGGCTCAAAACTCCACGATGGCTGGTGCGACTGGTACCTCAGCGTCGTCTCTTGATTTGGCCGGCTCAAGCCAGGTGCCGCTCAAGCTTTGGCGGAGCTGATGACTGCTCTAGGAACTCTCCTTGTCGCTCCAGTAACTGCAGAGAACCTGGCCGAACGCAACGCAGAGGTGGAGAACCTTCACGAGCAGATGGCTAAGATCCAGGAAGATATCAACGCGGAAAATACTCATATGGCGGAGGTACAAGCTTATATCCGTGACGAAGCCGAGCACTTAAGGACAGAGTCACTGCACCTCAGTTTCCGTCAGAACGGGTCAGATGCAGTCCGTCAGAGGAGGCATCAGAGTCGGCTGCCACCCAGTTTTGAGCCTACACGTTTTTTAGCACACCGAAAGATGCACCTGTCCTAGGGCCAGGTATTGGTACAGCCGACGCACTTTTCACATATTGATCTTTGCTAAGTTATTATTGCTGTGGCTACTGTTACACTTGCTACAAAACTACTGTTACTGTTGTTATTGTTACCGTCACTATTGCTATCACTATCAAACTATCATATTACCGTGCTATTGATCACTTTGCTGCAGATATTTAATCTACATGTGTGGTTGAATTGACAACTTAACTGCTAATACTGACAAATATTCTTTGGCTCCCCTAGTGTCGAATTAATAAATTTGGGTTGAATACGCTACCCTCGAAAACTGTTGCGATCCCTTATCATTGTGGGTTATCAGTGGACGATGGCGAGGCCTAGGAAGGGAATGACCAAGAGCCGTGAAAGACACGGTAGTGGTTGCCCACGCGGAGGGGAGCACAAGGGTTTACTTGTTCCACTACGGTGTGAGGTTGCCGTCGCCGGAGAATAACAGGGGGTGTGGGTGAGTGATACGTCTCCAACGTATCTATAAACTTTGATTGCTCCATGCTATATTATCTACTGTTTTGGGCAATATTGGGCTTTATTATCCACTTTTATATTATTTTTGGGACTAACCGATTAACCGAAGGCCCAGCCTAGATTTGCTGTTTTATGCCTATTTCAATGTTTCGAGGAAAAGGAATATCAAACGGAGTCAAAACGGAACGAAATCAACTGGAGAAGTTATTTTTGGAAGGAAAGCCACTGGATAGACTTGGACTCTACGTCAGAAGATACGGTAGCTGGTCACGAGGGTGGGGGGAGCGCCCACCCCCCTAGGGCGCACCCCCTGCCTCGTGGGGCCCCCGAAGCTCCACCGACGTACCCCTTGCACCCATATATACCTACGTACCCTAAAACTTCCAGAACAGAAGATAGATCGGGAGTTCCGCAACCGCAAGCCTCTATAGCCACCAAAAACCTCTCGGGAGCCTGTTCCGGCGCCCTGCCGGAAGGGGAACCCATCACCGGTGGCCACCTTCATCATCCCGGCGCTATCCATGACGAGGAGGGAGTAGTTCACCCTCGGGGCTGAGGGTATGTACCAGTACCTATGTGTTTGATCTCTCTCTCTCTCTCGTGTTCTCTCTCGTGTTCCCTCTATGGCACGATCTTGATGTATCCCAAGCTTTGCTATTGTAGTTGGATCTTATGATGTTTCTCCCCCTCTACTCTCTTGTGATGAATTGAGTTTCCCGTTTGAAGTTATCTTATCGGATTGAGTCTTTTATGAGAACACTTGATGTATGTCTTGCCGTGTTTATCTGTGGTGACAATGGGATAACATGTGCCACTTGATGTATGTTTTGGTGACCAACTTGCGGGTTCTGCCCATGAACCTATGCATAGGGGTTGGCACACGTTCTTGACTCTCTAGTAGAAACTTTGGGGCACTCTTTGAAGTACTTTTGTGTTGGTTGAATAGATGAATCTGAGATTGTGTGATGCATATCGTATAATCATGCCCACGGATACTTGAGGTGAAAATGGAGTATCTAGGTGACATTAAGGTTTTGGTTGATTTGTGTCTTAAGGTGTTCTTCTAGTACAAACTCTTTTATAGATTGATCCGAAAGAATAACTTTGAGGTGGTTTCGTACCCTACCATAATCTCTACGTTTGTTCTCCACTATTAGTGGCTTTGGAGTGACTCTTTGTTGCATGTTGAGGGATTGTTATATGATCTATCTATGTTATTATTGTTGAGAGAACTTGCACTAGTGAAAGTATGAACCCTAGGCCTTGTTTCCTATCATTGCAATACCGTTTACGCTCACTTTTATCATTAGTTACCTTGCTGTTTTTATATTTTCATATTACAAAAACCTATATCTACTATCCATATTGCACTTGTATCACCATCTCTTCGCCGAACTAGTGCGCCTATACAATTTACCATTGTATTGGGTGTGTTGGGGACACAAGAGACTCTTTGTTATTTGGTTGCAGGGTTGCTTGAGAGAGATCATCTTCATCCTACGCCTCCTACGGAGTGATAAACCTTAGGTCATCCACTTGAGGGAAATTTGCTACTGTCCTACAAACCTGTGCACTTGCAGGCCCAACAACGTCTACAAGAAGAAGGTTGTGTAGTAGACATCAAGCTCTTTTCTGGCGCCGTTGCCGGGGAGGCTAGGTAAAGGGCACTCACTCACACCCCGTCAACTAAGCTCTTTTCTGGCGCCGTTGCCGGGGAGGTGAGTGCTTGAAGGTATATCTTTAGATGTTGCAATTGAATCTTTTGTTTCTTGTTTTATCACTAGTTTAGTTTATAAAAGAAAACTAAAAAAATGGAGTTGAGTTTGTCTCATACACTTCATCTTTTTAATATATTTCGTGAGTATGAAGAAAAGGAAAATTGTGCTCAAGTGCCAGAAAAAGAATTACATAGAATGCTTGGCATGAAATATGTGAATGATGAGCATGATTGCAATGTTGTTAGTATGAATTCCTTGAATATCCATGATGCTAATGATATGCAAAGCCACAAGCTTGGGGAAGCTATGTTTGATGAAGATGATATTGTTTTTCCCCAAGCTTTGATGAGCAAATTTACTATGATGAAAGCATGCCTCCTATCTATGATGATTATTGTGATGACACGTATGCTTTAAAGAATAATGATAACCATGAAACTTGTCATCTTGATCTTAATTTTCAATCATATGATAGTTATTTTGTCGAGTTTGCTCCCACTACTATTCATGAGAAGAATTTTGCTTATGAGGAGAGTAGTAAATCTTCTATGCTAGTAGATCATGAAAAGAATGCTTTAGGTGCTGGTTATATTATTGAATTTATTCATGATGGTACTGAAAATTATTATGAGGGAGTAGTCCTGGCCATGGGAAGCCTGACCCGGCCCGGCCCGACGCTGCCCCCGGGCCGGGCTCAGGCCTGGTTTTTGAGCCCGAAGGCCGGGCCGGGCCCGGGCCCGTCGTTTTTGCCATTTTCTGAAGGTCGGGCGGGCCGGCCCGAAGCCTGACGGCCTTTTACATGCCCGGGCCGGGCTCGGGCCCAGAAACACAGGCCCAATGGTCGGGCCGGGCCGGGCCCGGACCTGAGTTTTTTGTGTCGGGCTTGGCTAGGCCCGGCCCAGCCCGAGGTTTGGCCAGGTATATGAGGGAGGAACATATTCTTGTAGGAATTGCAATAGTATCAAGTTTCCTCTCTATGTGCTTAAATTCTTGAAGCTATGCTTGTGTTACCTTCCTATGCTTGTTGATTATTGTTCCCATAAGTTGTTTGCTCACAAAATCCCTATGCATAGGAAGTGGGTTAGACTTAAAAGTGCTAGTCATATGCTTCATGATGCTCCCGTTATGTTTCAATTCTTATCTTTTATGTGAGCATCATTGTCATCATCATGCCTAGCTAGAAAAGCATTAAAGAAAAGCGCTTGTTGCGAGACAACCCAATACTTATCCTTACTGTTTTTGTGTGTTCACATGATTATACTACTGTAGTAATCATGTTTTATGGCTTTTGTTTCAATAAAGTGCCAACTAAGACCTTTAGGATAGCTTACGGTGATAGTTGTGTTGATCCTGCTAAAAATCAGAAACTTTTTCACCCAGTAATTTAGTTTTGTTAATTCACAGAAACGTGATCCCGATCTGATTCTTTTTGCTATGGATTGGTACACAAATTGCTTAGGACTTACTAATTTGGTAGTATTTTTTGAGTTCCATAAGTATACGTTTGATACAGATTACTACAGACTGTTCTGTTTTTGACAGATTCTGTTTTTATTGTGTTGTTTGCTTATTTTGATGAATCTATGAGTAGTATCGGAGTGTATGAACCATAGATAAGTTGGAATAAAGTAAATATTATACCAATATGAATTTAGAATGAGTTCATTACAGTACCTCGAAGTGGTCTTTTGTTTTCTTTCGCTAACGGAGCTCACGAGTTTTCTGTGAAGTTTTGGGTAAAGATTCGATGGACTACGGAATAAGGAGTAGCAAGAGCCTAAGCTTGGGGATTCCTAAGGCACCCCAAGGTAATATTCAAGGACAACCAAGAGCCTAAGCTTGGGGATGCCCCGGAAGGCATCCCCTCTTTCGTCTTCGTTCATCGGTAACTTTACTTGGAGCTATATTTTTATTCACCACATGATATGTGTTTTGCTTGGAGCGTCATTTTATCTTGTTAGTATTTGCTTGCTGTTATTTAGAATAATGTTTTGCATGTTTAATTCCAATAAAAATGTCAAGGATAGCCTTTGCCATGCTTATTTTGCTAGTATACATGTTGCTGTTTGAAAACAGAAAGTTTACCGCTGTTGCAAAAATTCCTTAGAAAAGTCAGAGAGTGGTATAATGTTGAATATTTTTTCATATTGAGCTCTGATAAATTTATTACAGTGGGTATTTTATTTCATAATTTTTGGAGTTAGGTAAGTATTGATACTCTTGCACTCTTTATAGACTATACTGTTTTGGCAGATTGCTGTTATGTTTGCGTTGTTTGCATATAATTGCTTGTTTAATGATTCTATTTGAAGATAGGAGTATTAAATATGCAGAGGCATTTAGTATGCAATGTTAAATAATAATTTTAGTGATTTTTACAGTGGAAATTGATAAGGTTTTACATTGTTTTATACTAAGCTATCTCGCGAGTTCTTGTTGAGTTTGGTGTGAATGAAGCTTTTTGATAAAAAGAAGAGAAATCATGGTATGAGAGGAATTAAGGAGACACAAAAGTTCAAGCTTGGGGATGCCCAAGGCACCCCAAGATAATATTTCAAGAAGTGTCAAGCATCTAAGCTTGGGGATGCCCCGGTAGGCATCCCACCTTTCTTCTTCAACAACTATCGGTTAGTATCGGTTGAGCCTAAGTTTTTGCTTCTTCACATGAGTTGTGCTATCCTTGTAATGTAGTTTTCTTTAGCTTTGCTTGCTGTTTGAATAAAGTATCAAGATCTGAAATTATTAAATGGGAGAGTCTTCACATAGTTGCATAATTATTCGACTACTCATTGATCTTCACTTATATCTTTCGGAGTAGTTTTTGTTATTGCTCTAGTACTTCACTTATATATTTTAGAGCATGGTGGTAGTTTTATTTTGAACAAATAGATGATCTCTCATACTTCACTTAGATTATTTTGAGAGTCTTAAATAGCATGGTAATTTGCTTAAATAATCCTAATATGCTAAGCATAAAAGATTTGTAAGAATTCTTATGAGTGTGTTGAATACTAAGAAAAGTTTGATACTTGATAATTGTTTTGAGATATGGAGGTAGTGATATTAAAGTCATGCTAGTTGGGTGATTATGAATTTAAAGAATGCTTGTGTTGAAGTTAGCAAGTCCCGTAGCATGCACGTATGGTTAAAGTTGTGTAACAAATTTGAAACATGAAGTGTACCTGGCTTGTGCATCCTTATGAGTGGCGGTCGGGGACGAGCGATGGCCTTTCCTACCAATCTATCCCCTAGGAGCATGCGCGTAGTACTTGGTTTTGATGACTTCTAAATTTTTGCAATAATTATATGAGTTCTTTTGACTAATGTTGAGTCCATGGATTATACGCACTTTTACCTTTCCACCATTACTAGCCTCTTGATGCACTGCATTGCCCTCTCTCACCTTGAGAGTTGGTGCAAACTTCACGGTGCATCCAAACCCCGTGATACGATACGCTCTATCACACATAAACCTCCTTATATCTTCCTCAAAACAGCCACCATACCTACCTATTATGGCATTTCCATAGCCATTCCGAGATATATTGCCATGCAACTTTCCACCGTTCCGTTCATCATCATCATGACATACTTTACTTTTGTCATATTGCCATTGCATGATCATGTAGTTGACATCGTATTTGTGGCATAGCCACCATGCATAATTCATACATGTCACTCTTGATTCATTGCATCATCCCGGTACACCTCAGGAGGCATTCATATAGAGTCATATCTTGTTCTAGTTTCGAGTTGTAATTCATCTGTTGTAATCAATGAAAGTGCGATGATCATCATTATTAGAGCATTGCCCAAAAAGAAAAAAAGAGAAAAAAAGAAGAAAGGCCAAAAAAAGAGAAAGGCCCAAAAAATAAAAAAAAGGAAAAAAGGAAAAGAAAAAAAGGAAAATAAATAAAAAGGGCAATGCTACTATCTCTTTTTCCACACTTGTGCTTCAAAGTAGCACCTTGTTCTTCATGTAGTGAGTCTCATATATTGTGCTTCAAAGTAGCACCATGTTTTCCATATAGTGAGTCTCATAAGTTGTCTTTTTCATACTAGTGGGAATTTTTCATTATAGAACTTGACTTGTATATTCCTACGATGGGCTTCCTCAAATGCCCTAGGTCTTCGTGAGCAAGCAAGTTGGATGCACACCCACTAGTTTTCTTTTGTTCAGCATTCATTTATAGCTCTAGTGCATCCGTTGCATGGCAATCCCTACTCCTCATGTTGACATCAATTGATGGGCATCTCCATAGACCATTGATTATCCTCGTCAATGTGAGACTTTCTCCTTTTTTGTCTTCTCCACACAATCCCCATCATCATATTCTATTCCACACATAGTGTTATATCCATGGCTCATGCTCATGTATTTCGTGAAGGTTGAAAAAGTTTGAGATTATTTAATTATGAAACAATTGCTTGGCTTGTCATCGGGGGTATAGAAGTTGGGAACATCTTTGTGTGACGAAAATGAAGCATAGCCTAACTATATGATTTTGTAGGGATGAACTTTCTTTTGCCATGTTATTTTGAGAAGACATGATTGCTTTATTAGTATGCTTGAAGTATTATTATTTTTATGGCAATATGAACTTTTGTCTTGAATCTTTCGGATCTGAATATTCATATCACAAGTAAGAAGAATTGCACTGAAATTATGCCAACCAGCACTCCGCATCAAAAATTATCTTTTTTACCATTTACCTACTCGAGGACGAGCAAGAATTAAGCTTGGGGATGCTTGATACGTCTCCAACATATCTATAATTTTTTATTGCTCCATGCTATATTATCTACTATTTTGGGCAATATTGGGCTTTATTATCCACTTTTATATTATTTTTGGGACTAACCTATTAACCGAAGGCCTAGCCCAGATTTGCTGTTTTATGCCTATTTCAGTGTTTCGAGGAAAAGGAATATCAGACGGAGTCAAAACGGAACGAAATCAACTGGAGAAGTTATTTTTGGAAGGAAAGCCACCGGATAGATTTGGACTCTACGCCAAAAGATACGGGAGCTGGTCACGAGGGTGGGAGGCGCGCCCACCCCCCTAGGGCGCGCCCCCCTACCTCATGGGGCCCTCGAAGCTCCACCGACGTACCCCTTGCACCCATATATACCTACGTACCCTAAAACTTCCAGAACAGTAGATAGATCGGGAGTTCCGCCGCCGCAAGCCTCTGTAGCCACCAAAAACCTCTCGGGAGCCCGTTCCGGTGCCCTGCCGGAAGGGGAACCCATCACCGATGGCCATCTTCATCATCCCGGTGCTATCCATGACGAGGAGGGAGTAGTTCACCCTCGGGGCTGAGGGTATGTACCAGTACCTATGTGTTTGATCTCTCTCTCTCCCTCGTGTTCTCTCTCGTGTTCCCTATATGGCACGATCTTGATGTATCCCGGGCTTTGCTATTTTAGTTGGATCTTATGATGTTTCTCCCCTCTACTCTCTTGTGATGAATTGAGTTTCCCCTTTGAAGTTATCTTATCGGATTGAGTCTTTTATGAGAACACTTGATGTATGTCTTGCCGTGTTTATCTGTGGTGACAATGGGATATCATGTGCCACTTGATGTATGTTTTGGTGACCAACTCGCGGGTTCTGCCCATGAACCTATGCATAGGGGTTGGCACACGTTCTTGACTCTCCGGTAGAAACTTTGGGGCATTCTTTGAAGTACTTTTGTGTTGGTTGAATAGATGGATCTGAGATTGTGTGATGCATATCGTATAATCATGCCCACGGATACTTGAGGTGACAATGGAGTATCTAGGTGACATTAGGGTTTTGGTTGATTTGTGTCTTAAGGTGTTATTCTAGTACGAACTCTTTTATAGATTGATCCGAAAGAATAACTTTGAGGTGGTTTCGTACCCTACCATAATCTCTACGTTTGTTCTCCGCTATTAGTGGCTTTGGAGTGACTCTTTGTTGCATGTTGAGGGATTGTTATATGATCTATCTATGTTATTATTGTTGAGAGAACTTGCACTAGTGAAAGTATGAACCCTAGGCCTTGTTTCCTATCATTGCAATACCGTTTACGCTCACTTTTATCATTAGTTACATTGCTGTTTTTATATTTTCAGATTACAAAAACCTATATCTACTATTCATATTGCACTTGTATCACCATCTCTTCGCTGAACTAGTGCGCCTATACAATTTACCATTGTATTGGGTGTGTTGGGGACACAAGAGACTCTTTGTTATTTGGTTGCGGGGTTGCTTGAGAGAGATCATCTTGATCCTATGCCTTCTACGGATTGATAAACCTTAGGTCATCCAGTTGAGGGAAATTTGCTACTGTCCTACAAACATGTGCACTTGCAGGCCCAACAACGTCTATAAGAAGAAGGTTGTGTAGTAGACATCAGTGAGTAGAGGGATGGCATGGCCATCGGTGGCAGCACAGCCGACCACGCAGGCAGGAGCAAGTGGTCCCACCGGCGCTGGTTTGGCGGCTGGAGCAAGAAGATTGGAGATTTGAAGAAGCAGCGCGGCTGTTGGATTAACATCCAACGATCATTGTTGGTAGAATCGTTTGTTGACTAAGTTGACAAAGTTCAGCGTACGTGTGACTAAGTTGACAAAGCTCAGCGTACGTGTCAACTTAGTAGTCCCACAAGTCAGTCACCGGATTTGGTGGGTCCCAGCTACGATGAGGAGGAATCATTTTTCTTGCGCGTAATAAGAAGGAACTTCCTGCCATGCGAAGATGTAGTTGGTGGGTCCCAGCTGTCATGGGGAGGAAACTCTTTTTCCGCGTAATAAGAAGGAACTTCCTTGCGTGCGAAGATTGTATCTGGTGGGTCCAACCTGTCAAGGGAAGGGATCATTTATTCCCGCGTAATAAGGAGGCACTAGCTTGCGTGCGAACATGTAGCTGGTGGTTCCCAGCTGTCAGCCTCTCCACGTACTCCACGTTGGCTCAGTTGTTGACCATGCATCATCGAGCGCACAACCACGGTGGGCGACGGCGAGGCCTAGGATTGGAACGATCTCGAGTCGTGGAAGAAGGGGCACTAGAGTCCCAGGTGGAGGGTGATAACCCACAAGTATATGGGATCGCAACCGTTTTCGAGGATAGAGTATTCAATCCAAATTTATAGATTCGACACAAGGGGAGCCAAAGAATATTTGCAAGTATTAGCAACTGAGTTGTCAATTCAACCACACCCGGAGATTAATTATATGCAGCAAAGTGATCAGAGCTTGCCAGGTCTTCACTTGATTGCCGGTGGCTTGATGCTTCATCTTCAATATTTGTCTTAGTAATTCTCGGTGACCTGCCTGAAGGTCTTCTTCATGATTTTTGTTAATCAAGTCTTGTGTCTTGTTTGCAACTGCCCTCCGGCAAATCCTGCCGTCGAGGAGGCTACAACTGCCTATGGACAAGTCAAAATACTAAGGGAAAAGTATATTTTTTGTCCTTCAATTCTTTTGAAAGTATAGGAATGGTCCCTTAATTCTGAAACCAGCAAAACTTAGTCCCTCAACTTTTCAAACCGGATAAGTTTAGTTCCTCGTATAGCTTTGGGTGGTTTTGACCAGGTCCACGTCCACGTGGCAATCTCTCGTGAATCTTCTTCTTCCTTATCATTCTAGCTTTGTTAGGCATTCGGTCCAGCAGTTCACGGGCCTCAACCAGCAGGAGGAGACATGGGCGCGGTGCCCTCCGATGACGTACTTTTGGTCCTTGGCGACCTTGGTAAGGCTCCTTCGGTGCATGCCCCAACATGCCACCCACGAGATAGAGGTGGAAGATGCCGCCTCGTGCATCCGCCCTGCTGGTCACACGCACAGCTCCGCTCTAGCCCTACGGTGGTACAAGCTCCGAAGGCAAGCCGCTACATGCTTCCGTGCCGCTGGCCGCAAACACAGTTTCATCCCGCCCCTGCTGGCCTGTGTGCGCACCACTGTGAGCTCCCGGCCCCTGGCAGCCTATGTGCGCACCGTCGCGAGCTGCACAAGCTCCGCACAATGGCCGACGCACAAGTTGCAGTCGTTGTCGTCGACCACAACTGAGGGAGTCCTGGACTAGGGGGTGTCCGGACAGCCGGACTATCATCGTCCGCCAGACTCCAAGACTACAAAGATACAAGATTGAAGACTCCGTCCCGTGTCCGGATGGGACTTTCCTTGGCGTGGAAGGCAAGCTTGGCAATACGGATATGTAGATCTCCTACCATTGTAATCGACTGTAACCCTAGCCTCCTCCGGTGTCTATATAAACCGGAGGGCTTTAGTCCGTAGGACACAACATACATTACAACAATCATACCATAGGCTAGCTTTAGGGTTTAGCCTCCTTGATCTCGTGGTAGATCCACTCTTGTACTACCCATACCATCAATATTAATCAAGCAGGACGTAGGGTTTTACCTCCATCGAGAGGGCCCAAACCTGGGTAAAACATTGTGTCCCTCGTCTCCTGTTACCATCCGCCTAGATGCACAGTTCGGGACCCCCTACCCGAGATCCGCCGGTTTTGACACCGACATTGGTGCTTTAATTGAGAGTTCCTTTGTGTCGTCACCAATAGGCTTGATGGCATCTAAAACCAACGACGCTGTCCTGGGTGAGACTTTTCTCCCCGGACAGATCTTCGTGTTCGGCGGCTTCGCACTGTGGGCTAATTCGCAGCCATCCGGGCAGATCGAAGCTACGCCCCGCCGTCGAGTCGAGTTCGAAGCCTAAACTTCACGGCCGATGTCCGTGGAGACTTGATCTTCAACGGACTCGAGCCACAGCCAAGCGCGCCGCACTGTGACGATGGGCATGATCTAGCTCTGCCGCCGAACAGTGCCTTGGTGGCCGCACATGAATCCGCTTCGGCCATTAGTCCGGAGCCGATCGCCCAGATCGAGGATCGGTGGATAGACGCCGCCTTGGGGGCTTCAACTTCCACGGCGATGGAGCCGAACACTAATCTTGTCCCCCGCGAAACTCGTGATTCCAAGGTGCCGGACTCCTTGCCGGACTCCAGGCCTCCCACGCCCCCATCAATCGAGTCGGATTGGGCGCCGGTTATGGAATTCACTGCCGCGGACATCTTCCAATACTCACCTTTTGGCGACATCCTGAATTCGCTAAAGCATCTCTCGTTATCAGGAGAGCCCTGACCGGACGATGGCCAGGATGGTTGGGATACGGACGACGAAGAAATTCAGAGCCCACCCACCACCCACTTTGTAGCCACTGTCGACGATCTAACCGACATGCTAGACTACGACTCCGAAGACATCGACGCCATGCACGACGATGCCGGAGACGAACAGGAACCAGCGCCTACAGGGCACTAGAAGACCACCTCGTCATATGACATATACATGGTGGATACCCCAAAAGACGGGGACGGCGAAGAAATAGCGGAGGCAGATTCTTTAAAGAAACAGCCCAAGCGCCGGCGTCAGCGGCGCTGCTCTAAATCCCGCCACAGCAAGAATGGAGATTCCGGCACAGGAGATAATAATACCCCAGAAAGTGCCAAAGATAATCCCCTCCAGCAAGACTCGGCGCAGGAGGATACAGAAGCAAGCCCTCACGATAGGGCGGCAGACGAAGAGGTTGAGGATCATAACTATATGCCTCCCTCCGAAGACGAAGCAAGCCTCAACGATGACGAATTCGTCATACGTGAGGATCCTGTCGAACAAGAGCGTTTCAAGCGCAGGCTTATCGCCACAAAGAAACAGCCTAAAGAAAAAGCAGCAATAGACTTCAAGCTGATCGGACCTGCTGTCCGATCGATGGACCGAGGTCCTCGCGTCAAGAGTATAAACTCAACGCCCTCAAAAGCTACCCAAGGCGCAAGCTGCTCCCCGATTAGAGGAGGAAGCATACATACCTCCATCACCAACAAGACGATATGGTGACCGACCACCCGTGGTCGTGACAGAGAGGCATCCATGCCCCACCAAGACCGTACCCGGCATTGCTCCAAAAGTACGGCCAAGAGGGAACGCTACGGACTTGCGAGACATATTGGAGGACAAAGCAAGGAATCAAGATCCATCTATGGATCACGTGGGCGCCCACGACCCATGAGCGAATACCGCCGTCGTGCGGATACAATAACCCGGCCGGGCGAACACAGCGAGACAGCGCTCTCTCGAGCTGCGTCGCGATATTGCTCAATCTGAGGCGCCGCACACCGCTATGCTTCAGCGACGAAGTAATGGATCATCAAATCCCGAAGGGTTTAAACCCGTAAACATCGAATCCTACGATGGCACAACAGACCCAGGTTTGGATCAAGATTATCTTCTCCACATCCATATGGCCCGCGCGGCATCTCCATGCCATCAAGTATCTCCCACTCAAGCTTAAAGGACCAGCTCGGCATTGGCTAAACAGCTTGCCCGCAGAGTCAATTGGGTCTGGGAAGACACGGAAGCCGCATTCCTCGACAACTTCCGAGGCACGATATCGACCACCGACGCCGATGACCTAAGCCACATTATTCAGCAGCCAGACGAATCGGCGGACAATTCGGACACGGTTCTTGACAAAGAAAACCAAATCGTTGATCGTCCGGATGCAGAGGCCCTTGCAGCCTTCAAACATAACATCCGGGACGAATGGCTAGCCCGGCACCTGGGGCAGGAAAAGCCGAAATCCATGACAGCCCTCACATCATTAATGACACGCTTATGTGCGGGAGAGGATAGCTGGCTAGCTCGCAGCAACAATCCCCGTAAAAATTATGGCAGTCCGGATACTAAGAACAACAAGGGCAGGTCACGTCAAAACAAAAACAAACGCCGCATTAACGGCGACGATAAGGAGGATACGGCGGTCAACGCCGGATTCCGAGGCTCTAAACCCGTCAACGGAAGAAGCCATTCAAAAGAACCACTCCGGTCCGTCCAATTTGGACCGAATACTCGACCGCTTATGCGGATACATGGCACCTGAAAACCAGCTAATCACACTAATAGAGAGTCTTGGGTGTTTAAGCGAGCAGCAAGTTAATTGCTGAAAACAATGACAAGGGGCTAAACAATGACGACGAGGAGGAGACCCGACCGCGAACAATAGAGGATGAAGGGTTTTCCCCACAAGTGCGGACGGTGAACATGATTTACGCGACCCATATACCCAAGAGGGAGAGGAAACGCGCACTAAGGGGCGTCTATGCGATGGAGCGATCGCCCGAAGTTCAATCCATGGTCCTCTTGTCCGATCACTTTCGATCGAAGAGACCATCCGACCAGCATACGCCATGGCGGATTCGCCGCATGGTTTTAGACCCAATCGTCGATGGATTTCACCTCACGAGAGTCCTGATGGACGGCGGTAGTAGCCTGAACCTGCTTTATCGAGGATCGGTCGCAAAATGGGCATTGACCTCTCAAGGATTAAACCTACAAAGACAACCTTTAAAGGTGTCATACCAAGTGTAGAAGCCAAGCTATGCAGAGCTCACCACACTGAAGTGGTCTTGGATCCCGGATAATTTCGGGCGAGGAGTTAATCTTGACATAGTCCCGTTTAGCGGCTATCACGCTCTGCTTTCGGACGAACGCGTTGCAAAAATTCAGCGCGTGCCGCATTATGCATACCTCAAGCTCAAGATGCCAGGCCCTCGTGGAGTCATCACGGTCAACGGGAATACGGAACGCTCCCTCCGAACGGAGGAACACACAGCGGCTCTCGCGACAGAAGTACAGAGCAGCCTCTTAAGGCAATTCTCGAGTCCGGCCGTTAAACGGCCGGATACAGCAAAACGCGCCCGAAGCAATACCAACCAAGACCACCTGGCGCGATTAGAGCACGCGTAGCAATGCGGCCCCAACCCTCGCCCGCGCATGATCGCAAGAATAACACTCCGCGTACATCATTACGCTTTGGAGATACCATGGGCACAGGGGAAGGGGCACGATCGCAATGGACCCAGAGTGCGGTTCGACCACACTAGGGGCTCGCAAGTGCGGCCCCTTTTTTATTTTTTATATTTTCCTTCTTTGTGTACACAGGACTCCGTTAACCAGAGGCCCTGTCCGGCGATGAACGTGCCGAACTCATGATGCAACAGTCAGGGACGAAAGAAGGCTGCGACGAACACTCAGGTGGTCTCAATTACGAGCATTAAATTCGATTATATACACCAAGTCTGCAGCTCACCCCGGAGGGGACATGTTTAATTAGTCCAAATCCCTTGCTTACCGACTATTTGTATCGATCCGCACTCATAGCGGACTTTCTTTCATAAATAATGCAGCACCTTTTTGACTGCAATTGCATTACCTTATATATATATGCTCATTATATGACATCTTGCACCCGTATATTTTGGTGCGGCCCTAATCGCCAGGCTTATGTTCCCCACACTACGGTGTGATAAGTCCGAACACTTTCATAAGTGCGGCACCCGAACTTATAGCATTATATGAATCGGCTCGAATCATGTCTTGGGTCAATAGTTGGGTTTGCGGCTCCCATGTTTTGGTGCCTTACGTTCCGTTCATCGGCTAAGGTGGCACGGGAGAACCATGCGATTGCGCCCGGTTGAGCCGGCGGCGCCTCGATGGAGAAAGCTAAAACTGGCCGACATGATAAGGCGAGAGATGGTCGCTGTTCGAGAGGTCTTTTCGGTCCTTAAAGACTCACGCCGCTTGAAATAAGTTCGGACCATGTCCGATTTGCGTGGATAGCGCCCGGATTCGGTCTTCGAATACCGGGGGCTTTGCCAAAATTTAAAATTATAGAATTCTATGGCTAAGTGAGAGTGTTCAAGCATTATAAGTCCGGTTGCCTTGTTCGTTGTGTTGGCGCCTCCTAGATGGACCCAAAATGGGAACAAGAGTGCTCAAGTTTATCCCAACACCCCAAACTTTGTGGCTTGGGGGTCAAGCCAACGACTTGCCATCTCTCGAGATTTTATAAACGGCCGCATGAAGGTAATATTTTAAATTAGACAAGCGTTGCTTAATGCGCACATGAACAATGTTTGACGTCTGAGGATAATACATAACGAGTTTACTCAAAGATTACATTTAAGGGGCACTCATCCGCAATATCGCTGGCTCCTTGAGACAGTTTTATAATACATCTCGGGCGTGCGATACTCCTTGCCGGTGGCGGTGGGTCCGTGAGCTTCTCGCATCCAACCTGCCCCAATGCACCTTGGTGCGGCGAGGGTCCCATGAGCACCTTCAATACAAAGTGAGCTTGATGACCTCCCACTACTAGGGAAAAGCCTAGCAGCAGCGCGGGTTTTGGGCCTATTAGTACACTACTAGGAAAAGGGCTATAGATAGGATTGATTCTAATGGCGCACCAGACATGTGGTGCGCCATTGCTATATACTAATGGCGCACCATGTGTTGGCACGCCATTAGTTTCAAATACTAATGGCGCACCACATGCCACGGTGCGCCATTAGTAATTTTTTTTTAATTTTTTCAAAACTTCTAATGGCGCACCATGGGTGTGGTGCGCCATTACTAGTTTTAAATAGTAATGGCGCACCACACCCACCGTGCGCCATTAGAAGTTTCGAAAAAAGAAGTAAAAAATATATATAAAAAAATTTATAAAATGTTTGTTAGTAATGGCGCACCGGTTGTGGTGCGCCATTACTAGTTTAACTACTAATGGCGCACCACCCACGGTGCGCCATTAGTTGTTCGCCAGACTTCCACGAATGCACCCCTGTGGACCGCCTTTTCAGTTTTAAAAAAATTAAAAAATGATAAAAATGTCAAAAAATAAAAGAAAATAAGTTTTCCATGTGATATGTGGTCTAGTTGTTGGGAAAATTTACAAATATGAATTTCGACTTTATTTGCAAAATCTCTCGGAAATTTGTAAAATGGCCATAACTTTTGCATACTAACTCGGATGAAAAAGTTTTATATATGAAAAAGCATCTACTCGAAAAGTTACATCCGAATTTAATTGGGGAACCCGTTAAACATTTTAAAATCCTCAAAAGCCTAACAGAAAAAAAGTTACGAGGCTTTTAAGATCCGAGGCAAAAAATTCAAAAAAAAATTAGTTTTTTAGTTTTTGTTAAATCTAGTCAAACTATGGTCAAACTAATTATTCAAGAATATTAGTGTTAATAAATAATTATTTTAGTTTTTTGAATTTTGGTCAAATCTAGTCAAACTATGGTCAAACTGTGGTCAAATCTGGTCAAACTATGGTCAAATCTGGTCAAGCTGTATGCGAACTAATTATTCAAGAAATATTAGTGTTACTAATTTTTAGAACAATAATTTCAAACTCAAACAGTGAAATGTGTCAAGACATGCTCAAGCTAAATTCACGAGGTTAATAGGATTGACATCTTACTATTGTCGGAAAACAACAAGTGCGACTTGGAAGCGAGGAGAATAGAACCCGGAAGTTAAGCGTGCTCAGTGGAGTAGTGAGAGGATGGGTGACCTTCGGGAAGTTTGACTATGGAGTGCGATTTGACCTGAGATTAAGCATATTGACTCGAGATTAAGCCATAGTGACCTCAGATTAAGAAAAAAACAAAAAAAATTGGAAATTTTGAAAAAAAAAATTTAAAAAAAATCCTGCAAAAAAAATTTGAAAAAAAATTGTTACTAATGGCGCACTCCTATGTTAGGCTTTTTTGAATTTTTTTGCCTCCAGATCTTAAAAGCCCCGTAACTTTTTTTCTGTTAGGCTTTTGAGGAATTTAAAAATGTTTAACGGGGTTCCCCCCCGTTAAATTCGGATGTAACTTTTCGAGTAGATGCTTTTTCATATAAAAAACTTTTTCATCCGAGTTCGTATGCAAAAGTTATGGCCATTTTACAATTTTTCAGAGAGATTTTGCAAATAAAGTCGAAATTCATATTTGTAAATTTTCCCAACAACTAGACCACATATCACATGGGAAACTTATTTTCTTTTATTTTTTTGACATTTTTATCATTTTCTTTTATTTTTTTAAAACTGAAAAGGCGGTCCACGGGGTAGATTTCGACAAATAGGCCATACCCGCCATCGCTATGACAGACGATTAGCGATGGCGGGTTTTAACCTCGCTACTACTAAGTTGATAGCGATGGCGGGTTAGTAGTAGCGAGGTTAAAACCCGCTCTCTCGCTATCAACTTAGCGGCGGCGGGTTAAAAACCCTCGCTACTACTATGGCATATCCCGGGGGGCACGGTAGAGACCGCTTAGTAGTAGCGAGGTTACAAACCCGCTACTGCTATCAACTTAGTAGTAGCGAGGTTTAAAACCTGCTGCTGCTAGTAAATAGCGATAGCGAGGTTTTAACCCTCGGCCGCTAAGATTCTGTATATAGCCTTTTCCCTAGTAGTGAGGTGGCCTTCCAATTGCCTGTGTAGGCGCTGGTTCTGTTAAATCTCCGGCATCGCCGTCCATGGCGTCGATGTCGCCGAATCGTAGTCTAGCATGTCGGTTAGATCCTCGGCAAAGGCTACAAAGTGGGTGGTGGGTGGGCTCTGAATTTCTTCATCGTCCGAACTCCAACCGCCCCGCCATAGTCCGGCCAGATTCTCCCGATAGCGAGAGCGCCAGTGAATTGAGGATATCGCCAAAAGGCGAGTGTTGGAAAATGTCCGCGGCGGTGAATTCCATAACCGGCACCCAATCCGGATCAATTGGTAGGGGCGCGGGAGGTTCGGAGTCCGGTGAAGAGTCCGACGCCTCGGAATCACGAGTCTCGCAGGGGACAAGGTCAGTGTTCGGCTCCATCGTCGTGGATGTTGAAGCCCCCGGGGCGGCGTCTATCCACCGACCCTCGATCTAGGCGATCGGCTCCGGGCTGACGGCCGAAGCGGATCCGAGTCGCGCCACCAAGGTCTTGTCCGTGGCAGAGCTAGATCCCGCCCATCGCCACTGATCTTGGGCGCTTAGCTATTATGGCTCGAGTCCGTCGAAGATCAAGTCTCCGCGTCATCGGCCGTGAAGTTTAAGCTTCGAATCGACTCGACGGCCAGGGGCGTAGCTTCGATCCGCTCGGATGGCCAAGAGAATTGGCCCGCAGTGCAAAGCCGCGAATCGAAGATCTGTCCGGGAGAAAAGTCTCACCACAGACAGCGTTCTTTGGTGAAGATGCCATCAGCCTATCAGTGACGACACGAGGAATTCTCAATGAAAGCACCAATGTCGGTGTCAAAACCGGCGGATCTCGGTAGGGTTCCCGAACTGTGCGTCTAGGCGGATGGTAACAAGAGACGAGGGACACAATGTTTTACCTGTGTTCGGCCCTCTCGATGGAGGTAAAACCCTCGCCCCGCTTGATTAATGTTGATGATATGGGTAGTACAAGAGTAGATCTACCACGAGATCAAGGAGGCTAAACCCTAGAAGCTAGCCTATGGTATGATTGTTGAGATGTATGTTCGTCCCCACGGACTAAGGCCCTCGGTTTATATAGACACCGGAGAGGCTAGGGTTACACAGAGTCGGTTACAATGGTAGGAGATCTACATATCCGTATTGCCAAGCTTGCCTTCCACGCCAAGGAAAGTACCTTCCGGACACGAGCCAGAGTCTTCAATCTTCTATCTTCGTAGTCTCGGAGTCCGGCGGATATTGATAGTCCGGCTGTCCGGACACCCCCTAGTCCAGGACTCCCTCAGCCGCCCTGGGAGTCGCTACAGACTACGATCAGATTGGGCCTAAACCTGATCTGAGAGAGATTAACTCTCCCCAGGTTACCCACCACGTCGCTGTGGTAGAAGAACAATACGGCAACCCTTCTTCTATCTTAAGGACTAGCTATGTCCGGATTCCCGATCCCTCCATGCCGGATTCCCGTGGAGGGGAGGATGTTACTCAAGCCCTGAACCTAAAGTCAGGCAGCGGGATAGATTCATTGGAGAACATCCAAGAACCCAAGCTTCCAAGTTCGGAAACTACTTGGCCCCTGAGTCTTAAAGTGGATGGGGTTTCAAATTTAATTCCACCCGCCCACCCAAACATAAGCGATCTATCCCAAATCCGGCAAGAGCCCGCAGAAGCAGTACACCATTACTGGGCCAGATTCCTCCTGGTTATGAACATGATAAAGGACTGCCACGAGGCGGACACAATTTCATTCTTCTGCAATAATTGCACGGACAAGGGCATCCTCAACGTCGTAAGAGGTTGTGAAATTACACGCTTCACTGACTTGGCGTCCATAGTACGAAAGTACTGTGTGATGGAAAGCGCCTGGAAAACCGAAATCAAATTTTTGGACAATCCGGCCCTGAATACAACCCCAGTCCGAAATAAAATGGTGCATTATCGCCAGGCACCTGGGTTAAACACCAAAAAGCAAAAACCCTCTATAGGGCATGGAACCGTACTGGAAGGATGGCTCAATGGACCCTGCAAAATTCATAGTACAGAGGGTGCCACTCCAACTCATAGCTTTAGAGCGTGTTGGATACTACGGCAGGTGGCCAAAAGTGGCGAAGAGCTTCTAACTCTAGAGCACCAGCCCAAGGATACCAGTATGGTATTAACAGTCTTCGAGACTTTCGCATCAAATAATATGCGGAAACGAACACTCCGCAGCCTTGCCGAAGTCTACCAAGTAGCAACAATAAACCCATGGAGTGACACGGCTATTACCTTTAATGCCAGTGACGAACCTAAACTCCGAACAGCCCGAGCACCAGCCACATTGGTCCTCAGTCCAATAGTTGACGACTTTCGCCTTACCAAGGTACTCATGGACGGTGACAGTAGATTGAACCTCATTTACGAGGAAACCCTCCGAAAAATGGAAATAGACTGGAGCCACATTGAGCGAAGCAGCACAACCTTTTAGAGGAATAATCCCCAGTGGGGAAGCATGCTGTACTGGAAAAATCACACTGGATGTGGTGTTCGGCACGCCGGATAATTACAGGTCCGAGGAGGTCACGTTCCAAATGGCCCGTTCAGCAGTGGATATCACGCTCTATTAGGACGAGAGGCATTCACAATTTTCCAAGCTATACCCCATTACGGGTACATGAAGCTCAAAATGCCCGGGCCCAATGGAATCATCACTCTTGCTAGTGACCCGGACATAGCACTCCGCACCGAAAACAAGACAGCCGCACTGGCCCTTGAGGCACTATCCGAAGCCCTAGCAGCCGAGGAACTCTCTGCGCTGCGCTCCACGGTGAATAGGGACAATGTGATACTCGATAAGAGATACAAGTCCACCTCCTTTAAACCAGCGGACGAAATAGTCAAATTCCAAGTCCATCCAACGGACCCTACAAAAATGGCCTCCATCGGGGCACAATTAAACCCTGATATAGACGCCGCACTACGAGAATTCCTACGCGAAAATTGGGACATTTTTGCCTGGCACCCTTCAGACATGCCAGGAATCCCACGCCGGCTGGCCGAGCACAGCCGAAACATCCTAAAAGGATTCAAGCCGGTCAAACAGGCTCTTCGGCATTTCTCCGAACCCAAGAGACAGGCCATGGGATAGGAGCTAGCCAAATTATTGGAGGCCGGATTCATCAGAGATATAAAACATCCGGATTGGCTAGCAAACCTGGTGATGGTACCAAAGAAGGAAAAATCCTGGCGCCTATGCGTCGACTTTAAGGACCTCAAAAGGCTTGCCCAAAGGACCCCTTCCCCCTCCCCCACATCGATCAAATTATGGACGCTACCGGAGGACACGATTCATTGTGTTTCCTCAACGCATACTCCGGCTACCACCAAATTAAGATGGCAGAGCCCGACCAAGCCGCAACGGCATTCATCACCCCATACGGCCCATTCTGCTTCAACACAATGCCCTTTGGGCTCAAAAACACCGGCGCAACATATCAGCGCATGATTCGGACATGTCTGGCAAACCAGATCGGCAAAATAGTGGAGGCATACGTAGACGATGTGGTCGTCAAAACCGAGCACGTCGAAACTCTAGTAGATGATTTGAGGCTCACGTTCGATAATCTCCGAACATATGACATTGCTTAACCTGTAAAAAGTGTTTTCGCGCATCACCGAAATCTCTTGGGCTTCATTGTATCCGGTAGAGGAATTGAAGCAAACCCAGCCAAGATTCGAGCTCTGTCACAATTGGATATCCCAAAGGGCCTCAAACAAATACAAAAATTGACGGGATGCGTGGCGGCTTTAAGCCGCTTTATCTCCCGTTTAGGAGAAAAGGCATTACCCCTTTATCGCCTCCTCCGACGCACCAAACACTTCGAGTGGACGGATGACGCCACGGCCGGACTCGAAGAAATAAAAGCCATATTGGCAACAAACCCGGTCCTGGCCGCGCCCAACATGGGCGAACCAATGCTATTATATATCGCGGCAACTCATCAAGTGGTGAGTGCGGTGCTCATTGTCAAACGAGAAACGGACGGACACAAGTTCCCCCTTCAAAAACCAGTTTACTACGTGTCCACCGTCCTGACTCCATGCAAGTCATGGTACCCGCATTATCAAAAGATAGCGTCGGTGTTCATGGCATCCCGGAAGCTACGACACTACTTTCAAGAGTGTTCGATAACAGTAGCCTCCGAAGTACCTCTTAATGACATTATAAACAACCGCAACGCGACGGGCCGGATTGCCAAATGGGCTATTGAGCTCCTCCCGTTCGACATAACCTATAAGCCACGGCGAGCTATTAAGTCGCAAGTTTTGGCCGATTTCATCGCCGAATGGACTGAAGCCGAACTCCCTAAAGAGTACGGCGCATATTCCAGCTGGATCATGCACTTCGACGGCTCCAAAATGTTGTCTAGTCTGGGGGCTGGCGTCGTTCTGACGTCCCCAACTGGAGATACGGTTCAATACATGCTCTAGATAATGTATACGGACTCCAACAACGCAGCCGAATACGAGGCCCTTCTACATGGCCTCCGGATGGCACTCTCCATGGACATTCAATGCCTAGAGGTGCGCGGGGATTCAAACCTCGTGATATCCCAAATAAATGGAGACTTCAATGCCAAGGATCCGAAAATGGCAGCTTATCGCAATGCCGTCCTAAAAATGTCAGCTCGGTTTGAGGGGCTCGAATTTCACCATATAGCCCGGGATAACAACCAGGCAGCAGACGTATTGGCACGCATTGGCGCAAAGCGCGATGCCATCCCTCCCAACATCTTCCTAGAGAGGTTGTTCAAGCCATCCGTACTATGGGAGGGGGAATCCGGAAATACAAACCCGGATCCAACCGCACTGCCCGACACCGAACATTCTGACACAATGGGTGGTTACGCCAACGGTAACATCCTCAAATTTCACGTAATAATGGCAGTAATTGCCCCGTGGACGGAACCATTCCTAGCCTACCTAACAAGGCAAGAACTTCCCAAGGAGCAAAACGAGGCCCGCTGCATAGTGCGGCGATCTAAAGCCTATAAGGTCCATGAGGGAGAGCTTTACAAGAAAAGCACAACCGGAGTCCTTCAAAGGTGTATCTCCGAAGAGGAAGGGCGGAACCTTCTGGCTGAAATTCATGCCAGACTCGGCGGGCACCACGCCGCAGCCCGGGCCCTGTAGGCAAGGCCTTCCGTACAGGATTTTATTGGCTGACGGCCCGGGCAGATGCTCAAGACTTAGTCCAACGATGCGTTGGTTGCCAGCTCTTTGCTAATCAAAGCCACATGCCACCCACCGCCCTCAAAAGTATACCCATAACCTGGCCCTTCATGGTCTGGGGGCTTGACATGGATGGACCCCTTAAAGGAGGAACCCACAAGCAAAAATACGTACTGGTCATGGTGGATAAATTCACCAAATGGATAGAGGCCAAACCTGTTAAGACGGCCGAATCTGGACCGGTGATAGACTTCATATCAGGGGTCGTACACCGTTACGGCGTCCCCCATAGCATCATCACTGACAACGGCACGAACTTTACAGCCGATGAGGTTAAACTCTGGTGCAAAAACATGGGCATCAAGCTCGACTATGCTTCAGTCTATCACCCTCAAACTAACGATCAAGTCGAGCGAGCAAATGGTCTAATCATGAGCGGCATCAAACCCAGATTAGTGCGGTCCCTCAAGGAATCTAACACACACTGGGTAGAGGAGCTCGACTCCGTACTCTGGGGGCTGTGGACCACTCCGAATCGCACCACCGGATTTACACCATTCTTTATGGTATATGGCGCAGAGGCAGTTCTGCCCTGTGACATAATTCATGACTCACCTCGCGTGCGCATGTACGAAGAAAGAGAAGCCGAGCTCGATCGGCAGGACAGTTTGGACGCATTGGAGGAGGAGCGTGACATGGCAAAAGTCCGTTCCGCATTCTATCAACAGCAAGCTCAAAGATATCAAAGCAGAGAAGTACGGGCCAAAACTTACAACGTTGGGGAGTTAGTTCTACGCCTACCGGACAAGAAAAAGGACAAACTCAAGCCCAAATGGGAAGGTCCCTTTATCATCGACCAAGTCCTGACCGGTGGAGCGTATCGTCTGCGAGATGCATCGGATAACCGACTCGAGCCGAACCCATGGAACGCAGCCCGTCTCCGAAGATTCTACGCCTAGCGCCGGATTCTGAGTTCGTCTCCTTCCTCCGTCTATATTTTACATATTAGCTGTCTTCTGTTTCTCTCCTTCTCCACCCTTTCCTACTACAACCTTTGAAAGCTTGTTTGCACATTGTTCGCACACACTTGACGCGCTATCCATGCTCATTATACCTGGGGGCTTCTTTAACAGAATCTTATTTATACGAGCTTCATGCCCAACACATGTGTCATACTTCCGCATGAACCTTTTATTCACCATTATATGCATCGATATGACTTAAGTTTTGGCCAAGCTGGGTTGCCTGGCTCCTGTGCTTACCCCTACGTTCCCGATTGTTCGGCTAGGCGGTAAAGGGAGCACCTCTGCGATTGTTACTGCCGGGTCAGCCGGATGTGTACCTCAGACTGGGTGAAGCCGAAAGCTAGCGTTCTTAAGGGAATATTCGGTCGGTGAACTAAAAGACGATTTCTTACCTATTTATTTATCTGCCCCCAGATGTTTTTCTGCTTTTTTCGTAGTCCGAACATGCACTTTAGGGCATGCCTCCCAGGGAAAGGAACCCCTAACGGAACTATTCTCCCTGGAAGATGTTTCTTACTAACCATGTAATATAACATAACTAGTTGGGCACTTGTCTGAAAAAGCACTAATGACCCCTACGCCTGGTCTCCACGCATGCCCCGGTTCTTATATAACCGCGAGGGTATTCGGACACACTCCGGACTATTGGGTCCCGAGGTTGAAGCAAAAGGGTCCGCTATGACAAACGATCTACAATCCGGCTAGAAGGCATTTTACATGTCATCTTAAATTACATAGTCAACTTGATCGGGCATATTCCTCTTCAATGCCATCCAAAGAGGTTGTCTAGTTTACATCTGTTAGGAATACTTTATGCCAATTCTACTTGGCCGTACACTAAGCTCACAGGGATCTCCTTCCCATCGGGCCCCGCAGGTCCGACCTCGGCCATGTGGTTTGGGTCAGCCTTCGTATACCGCGTCTTCACCATGGCCCAGGCCTCCCTGGCGACTTAACGGCAGGCCGATATCTTCCATAAGCGGAAGCGCTGCCGCGCTCCCTGAAGCCTCTCCGCAAGCTCTCCAAGGCCTTCGGGCAGGGAGACTGTTGGGGAACGTAGTAGAAATTCAAAATTTTCCTACGTGTCACCAAGATCTATCTAAGGAGAAACCAGCAACGAAGGGAAGGAGAGTGCATCTACATACCCTTGTAGATTGCTAAGCGGAAGCGTTCAAGAGAACGGGGTTGAAGGAGTCGTACTCGTCGTGATCCAAATCACTGGAGATCCTAGTGCCGAACGGACGGCACCTCCGCGTTCAACACACGTACAGCCCGGTGACGTCCCCCATGCCTTGATCCAGCAAGGAGAGAGGGAGAGGTTGAGGAAGACTCCATCCAGCAGCAGCACAACAGCAGTGGTGGTGATGGAGGCGCGGCAATCCCGCAGGGCTTCGCCAAGCACCGCGGAGAGGAGGAGTACTTGGGAGAGGGGAGGGCTGCGCTGTAACTTGTGGTGCGGCTGCCTCCCATCCCCACATATATATAGGGGCAAGGGAGGGGCGGCCCCCTCAGATCCAATCTGAGGAGGGCGCGGCGGCCAAGGGGGGGAGGAGTGCCTCCCAAGTCAAGTGGAGGCCCTCCCCCCTTAGGGTTTTCCCTCCCCATGCGCATGGCCCTTGGGGGGGCTGGTGCCCCTGGCCCATTAAGGCTAGGGCGCCCCCCTACAGCCCTTGCTACTGTATTGGACGTGGTGGAACAATTTCCGGACCTCCGGAACCTTCTGGAAGCTTCCCGGTACAATACCGAAAAAACCCGAACTTTTCCCGGAACCCGAACAACAACTTTCCATATATAAATCTTTACCTCCGGACCATTCCGGAACTCCTCGTGATGTCCGGGATCTCATCCGAGACTCCGAACAACATTCGGTAACCACATACAAACTTCCTTTAAAACCCTAGCGTCATCGAACCTTAAGTGTGTAGACCCTACGGGTTCGGGACACATGTAGACATGACCGAGACGTTCTCTGGTCAATAACCAACAGCGGGATCTGGATACCCATGTTGGCTCCCACATGTTCCACGATGATCTCATCGGATGAACCACGATGTCAAGGACTCAATCGATCCCGTATACAATTCCCTTTGTCTAACGGTATTGTACTTGCCCGAGATTCGATCGTCGGTATACCGATACCTTGTTCAATCTCATTACCGGCAAGTCTCTTTACTCGTTCCGTAACACATCATCCGTGATCAACCCCTTGGTCACATTGTGCACATTATGATGATGTCCTACCGAGTGGGCCCAGAGATACCTCTCCGTTTACGGAGTGACAAATCCCATCTCGATTCGTACCAACCCAATGCACTTTCGGAGATACCAGAGTGCACCTTTATAGCCACCCGATTCACGTTGTGACGTTTGGTACACCCAAAGCATTCCTACGGTATCCGGAGTTGCACAATCTCATGGTCTAAGGAAAAGATACTTGACATTAGAAAAGCTTCAGCATACGAACTACACGATCTCTATGCTAGGCTTAGGATTGGGTCTTGTCCATCACATCATTCTCCTAATGATGTGATCCCATTATCAACGACATCCAATGTCCATGGTCAGGAAACCGTAACCATCTATTGATCAACGAGCTAGTCAACTAGAGGCTGACTAGGGACATGGTGTTGTCTATGTATCCACACATGTATCTGAGTTTCCTATCAATACGATTATAGCATGGATAACAAACGATTATCATGAACAAGGAAATATAATAATAACTAATTTATTATTGCCTCTAGGGCATATTTCCAACAGTCTCCCACTTGCACTAGAGTCAATAATCTAGTTCACATCGTCATGTGATTAACATTCACATGTCACATCACCATGTGACCAACATCCAAAGAGTTTACTAGTGTCATTAAACTAGTTCACATCATCATGTGATTAAGACTCAATGAGTTCTGGGGTTTGATCATGTTTTGCTTGTGAGAGAGGTTTTAGTCAACGGTGCGCAACATTCAGATCCGTATGTACTTCATAAATCTCTAGGTCATATTGTAAATGCTGCTTCCACGCTCCACTTGGAGCTATTCCAAATGGTTGCTCCACTATACGTATCCGGTTTGCTACTAAGAGTCATTCGGATATGTGTTAAAGCTTGCACCGATGTAACCCTTTACGCTGAACTCTTTATCACCTCCGTAATCGAGAAACATGTCCTTATTACTCCAAGGACAATTTTGACCGCTATCTGGTGATCCACTCCTTGATCACCTTTGTACCCTCTTGCCAGACATTTGGCAAGGCACACATCACGTGCGGTACACAGCATAGCATACTATGGGGCCTACGTCTAAGCATAGGGGACGACCTTCGTCCTTTCTCTCTATTCTGCCATGGTCGAGCTTTAAGTCTTAACTTCATACCTTACAACTCAGGCAAGAACTCCTTCTTTGACTGATCCATCTTGAACACCTTCAAGATCATGTCAAGGTATGTGCTCATTTGAAAGTACCATTAAGCGTTTTTGATCTATCCTCATAGATCTTGATGCTCAATGTTCAAGCAGCTTAATCCAGGTTTTTCTATTGAAAAACACTTTTCAAACAACCCTATATGCTTTCCAGAAACTCTACATCATTTCTGATCAACAATATGTCAACAACATATACTCATCAGAAATTTTATAGTGCTCCCACTCACTTCTTCGGAAATACAAGTTTCTCATAAACTTTGTATAAACCCAAAATCTTTGATCATCTCATCAAAGTGTATATTCTGACTCCGAGATGCTTGCTCTAGTCCAAGGAAGGATCGCTGGAGCTAGCATACCTTTTAGTATCCTTAGGATCGACAAAAACTTTCGGATTGTATCACATACAACCTTTCCTTACGAAAACTGGTAAGGAAACTCGTTTTGACATCCATCTGCCAGATTTCATAAATGCAGCTAATGCTAACATGATTCCGACGGACTTAAGTATCGCTACGGATGAGAAAATCTCATTGTAGTCAACTCCTTGAACTTGTGAAAAACTCTTCGCCACAAGTCGAGCTTCATAGATGGTGACATTACCATCCACGTCCGTCTTCTTCTTAAAGATCCATTTATCTCAATGGCTTGCCGATCATTGGGCAAGTCCACCAAAGTCCATGCTTTGTTCTGATACATGGATCCTATCTCGGATTTCATGGCTTCTAACCATTTGTCAGAATTTGGACCCACCATTGCTTCTCCATAGCTCGTAGGTTAATTGTTGTCTAGCAACATGACCTTCAAGACAAGATTATTGTACAACTCAAGCGATCGCATCCTTGTCACCCTCGAGGTACGGTAGTGACTTGATCCGAAGTTTCATGATCACTATCATAAGCTTCTACTTCAATTGGTGTAGGTGCCACAGGAACAACTTCCTGTGCCCTGCTACACACTAGTTGTAGTGACGGTTCAATAACCATATCAAGTCTCCACCATCCTCCCACTCAACTTTTCGAGACAAACTTTTCCTCGAGAAAGGACCCGATTCAAGAAACAATCCCTATTGCTTTCGGATCTGAATTAGGAGGTATACCCAACTGTTTTGGGTGTCCTATGGAGATGCATTTTATCCGCTTTGGGTTCGAGCTTATCAACTTGAAACTTTTTCACATAAGCGTCGCAGCCCCAAACCTTTAAGAAATGACAGCTTAGGTTTCTCTAAACCATAGTTCATACGGTGTCATCTCAACGGATTTACGTGGTGCCCTATTTAAAGTGAATGTGGTTGTCTCTAATGCCTAACCCATAAACGATAGTGGTAATTCGATAAGAGACATCATGGTACGCACCATATCCAATAAGGTGCAACTATGATGTTCGGACACACCATCAAACTATGGTGTTCCAGGCGGTATTAATTGTGAAACAATTTCCACAATGTCTTAATTGCGTGCCAAAGCTTGTAACTCAGATACTCATCTCTATGATCATATCATAGACATTTCATCCTCTTGTCACGATGATCTTCAACTTCACTCTAAAATTACTTGAACCATTCAATAATTCAGACTTGCGTTTCATTAAGTAAATATACTCTACATCTACTCGAATCATCTGTGAAGTAAGAACATAACGATATTCACTGCATGCCTTAGCACTCATTGGACTGCACGCATCAAAATGTGTTACTTCCAAGAAGTTGCTATCTTGTTCCATTTTACTGAAAAACGAGGCTTTTTTTAGTCATCTTGCCCATGTGGTATGATTTGCATATCTCAAGTGATTCAAAATCAAGTGAGTCCAAACGATCCATCTGCATGGAGTTTCTTCATGCGTATATACCAATAGACATGGTTCGCATGTCTCAAACTTTTCAAAACGAGTGAGTCCAAAGATCCATCAACATGGAGCTTCTTCATGCTTTTTACACCAATATGACTTACATGGCAGTGCCACAAGTAAGTGGTACTATCATTACTATCTTATATCTTTTTGGCATGAAAATGTGTATCACTACGATCGAGATTCAATAAACCATTCCTTTAGGTGCAAGACCATTGAAGGTATTATTCAAATAAATAGAGTAACCATTATTCTCCTTAAATGAATAATCAGTATTGCGATAGACATAATCCAATCATGTCTATGCTCAATGCAAACACCAAATCTCGATGGTAGAGGGAGCGCGCGATGCTTGATCACATCAACCTTGGAAACACTTCCAACACATATCGTCAGCTCACCTTTAGCTAGTCTCTGTTTATTCCGTAGCTTTTATTTCGAGTTACTAACACTTAGCAACCGAACCGGTATCTAATACCCTGGTGCTACTAGGAGTACTAGTAAAGTACACATTAACATAATGTATATCCAATATACTTCTATCGACCTTGCCAGCCTTCTCATCTACCAAGTATCTAGGGTAATTCCGCTCTAGTGGTTGTTCCCCTTGAGGGAGTCCTGGACTAGGGGGTGTCCGGACAGCCGGACTATCAATATCCGCCGGACACCCAGACTACGAAGATACAAGATTGAAGACTCCGGCTCGTGTCCGGATGGTACTATTCCTTGGCGTAGAAGGCAAGCTTGGCAATACGGATATGTAGATCTCCTACCATTGTAACCGACTCTGTGTAACCCTAGCCTCTCCGGTGTCTATATAAACCGGAGGGCTTTAGTCCGTAGGACGAAGATACATCTCAACAATCATACCATAGGCTAGCTTCTAGGGTTTAGCCTCCTTGATCTCGTGGTAGATATACTCTTGTACTACCCATATCATCAATATTAATCAAGCAGGACGTAGGGTTTTGCCTCCATCGAGAGGGCCCGAACCTGGGTAAAAACATTGTGTCCCTCGTCTCTTGTTACCATCCGCCTAGACGCACAGTTCGGGACCCCTACCCGAGATCCGCCGGTTTTGACACCGACATTGGTGCTTTCATTGAGAGTTCCTCTGTGCCGTCGCTGATAGGCCTGATGGCATCTTCAACCAGCAACGCTGTCCAGGGTGAGACTTTTCTCCCCGAAAAGATCTTCGTATTCGGCGGCTTTGCACTGCGGGCCAATTCGCTTGGCCATCTGGAGCAGATCGAAAGCTACGCCCCTGGCCGTCAGGTCAGATTCGGAAGCTTAAACTTCACGGCCGATGACCGCGGAGACTTGATCTTCGACGGACTCGAGCCACAGCCAAGCGCGCCGCACTGTGACGATGGGCACGATCTAGCTCTGCCGCCGGACAGTGCCTTGGTGGCCGCACTCGGATCCGCTTCGGCCATTAGCCCGGAGCCGATCGCCCAGATCGAGGGTCGGTGGATAGACGCCGCCCCGGGGGCTTCAACATCCACGGCGATGGAGCCGAACACCGATCTTGTCCCTTGCGAAACTCGTGAATCCGAGGTGCCGGACTCCTCGCCGGACTCCGAACCTCCCGCGCCCCTACCAATCGGTCCGGATTGGGCGCCGGTTATGGAATTCACCGCCACGGACATATTCCAACATGAAAGTGCAACTAATCCCCGGGTGGTTTTGGTAATTAATAACAACATATATATCATTGAACTAATAGTTACTTGAGAATCATTTCAGAAAGTTCAGTGATATGGGTATGGCAAGGAATGAAGAAGTGGACCCCTCAAAATGCTAAGGCAAGCATTGGCAAAAGCTCAAGACTCCATTTTTGGTTTAGTGATCCAAGATCACATTGAGTCCATAGGAAAAGCCAATACTATTAAAAGGGATGAGGTTATGATGATGATCTGTTGCTCAAGTGCTTAGTGATACATCTCCTAAACTATCGGCAACTTTCACCGCCATATACACTCATAAGTAGTCTCGGTCCCACCGATATTCCAAACTCACCACACCGAGATGAACCACCTCAGCCATAAAGCCAAACCCTAGCAAACTCGGATTTTCCGATTCGAACTCGGTCTCACCGAATATGAGTTGCCAAGCTTCAGAATACTTCATCAAATCGGTGTCACCGAGATGATGAAGTCGGTCCCACCAAATTGGCATGCTCTTGTCATTGCACTAATCGGACTAACCGAGATTGTATTTTCGGTCCCACCGAAAATCCCAACGTTCACATTATTTGAACTATCGGTCTCACCGAGTTGTCCACTTCGGTCCCACCGAGATTGCTCAAATGTGTGTAATGGTTGGATTTTGTGTGGAGGCTATTTATACCCCTCCACCCCTCTTCATTCGTGGAGAGAGCCATCGAAAAGAACTACCACTCCTACCTTACATTTCGAGAAGAGAACTACCTACCCTTGTGTTGAGATCAAGTTGCTCCACTCCCACCATATGAAGCTTGATCTCTAGCCTTCCCAAGTTGCTTTCCACTCAATCCTTTCTTCCACCACAGCCAAATCAGTGAGGAGAGTTGAGTGTTGGGGAGATTATCATTTGAAGCACAAGAGCAAGGAGTTCATCATCATCTACAACATCTATTACCTTTTGGAGGGTGGTGCCTCCTAGATTGGTTAGGTGTCGCTTGGGAGCCTCCATCGTCGAGATGTGGAGTTGAACCAAGAAGTTTGTAAGGGCAAGGAGATCGCCTACTTCGTGAAGATCTACCCCGAGTAAGGCTAGTCCTCCGTGGGCGAGGGCCATGATGGAATAGACAAGGTTGCTTCTTCGTGGACCCTTCGTGGGTGGAGCCCTCCGTGGACTCTCGCAGCCGTTACCCTCCGTGGGTTGAAGTCTCCATCAACGTGGAAGTACGATAGCACCACCTATCGGAACCACGAGAAAAATCACCGCGTCTCCAAAATTGCGTTTGCTCTTCTCCACCTCTCTTTACTACATGTGCAATTTACTTTCCGCTGCCTATACTCTAGAATTGCATGTGTAGGGTGATGCTTGACTTGATCATAATTGTGAATCTGCCAAAACTGTTCTTTGTCAAAAGGCAGAATTTTATATTGTCAAGTAGTCTAATCACCCCCTCTAGACATACTTTTGATCCTACAAGTGGTATCGAGCTTTGGTCTCCATTGTATTGGTTTCCATTGCATTGACTCCATAAGCTTGGTTTCACAACCTAGGAGAGTATGGCGTCTAGTGAGGGTAATTTTCAGAGAGGTCCTTACTTTGATGGTACAAATTTTGCTAGTTGGAAGCATAAAATGAAAATGCATATTCTTGGTCATAACCCAGCCGCATGGGGCATTATTTGTGTTGGTATGCAAGGTGAATTCTTCGAGGAAGGAAAAGTTCGGATCGCGGCTTCAACGGAAGAATTGCGGATGTTGCAAAACAATGCTCAAGCTTGTGACATTCTCTTCAATGCCTTGTGTCCCGAGGAGTTCAACAAAATCAGCCGTCTTGAGAATGCAAAAGAGATTTGGGATACTTTGGTTGAAATGCACGAAGGTACCGAGTCCGTGAAGGAATCAAAGCTAGATATTCTTCAAGGTCAACTTGACAAGTTCAAGATGAAGGATGGTGAAGGAGTCGCTGAAATGTACTCTAGGCTTGCTCTCATCACAAATGAGATTGCCGGCTTAGGAAGCGAAGAAATGACCGACCGATTCATCATCAAGAAGATTCTCAGAGCTTTGGATGGAAAGTATGACACCGTGTGCACTTTGATCCAAATGATGCCAAACTACAAGAATCTCAAGCCAACCAAGTCATTGGAAGAATTGTTGCTCATGAGATGACACTTAAGGATAAGGAAGAGCTTCACAACAAGTCAAGTGGTGCTTACAAAGCTACAAGTGATGCTCCCACAACCTCAAGTGACAAGTTAGTTTCCAATGAAGAGATAAGCCTAATGGTCAAGAACTTCAACAAATTCTACAAGAATAGAGGCAAAGAGAGAAGCTCAAAGTCTAGATCATATGATGAAAAGAGATCTTCTAGTCGTGATCGAATTGCTACAATTGTGGAAGACCGGACACTACTCAAATGAGTGTACGGCTCCCCACAAGAGAAGAGAAGAATCTCCAAGAAGAAGAAGCTCAAGAGATGAGTCACCTCGGAAAGAGAGAAGGAGCAGAGATGATCGTTATGAACGAAGACCCTCTCGGAGAAGCAAGGATTCGGAGAGGAAAGACAAGTCATCAAGGAGCTACACAAGAAGAAAACATCAAGCTCATGTAGGTGAATGGGTCTCCGCCCGACTCCGACAATCAATCCAAGGAAGCTATCACTCCAACTCCGACTACAGTCAAGATGAAGGTGTTGCCGGTCTTGCTCTCGTATCCTCCAACTCCAACTCCTACGACTTATTTGATTCACCAAATGAGGGAATTGGAAGATGCTTCATGGCTAAAGGCCCCAAGGTATCACACCCTGAATTCATTGACTTCAATAGTGATGAGGATGACTTGCTTGGTGAAGATGAGCTCTTACATGATAAATCCAATGAGCCTAGTAACGATGAACATGCTAGTAGTCTTTATAGTCGAGAAGAGTCGAATGACAATGCTATGAAGGAGATTGAGCGTCTAACTAAAGAACTAAACACTCTTAAGTTAGCTCATGAAACAACTCAAGAAGATCATAGAGAGCTCCTAAGATCTCATGAGAAGCTACGCTTCGAGAAGCTCACTCTAGAGCAAGAACATGAGTTTCTAAAAGCAATCAATGACGATCTTCGAAAGAAGAGTTCTTCATATCTTGCCAAACGACTTCTCTTGTCTAATTTCTTGCCACCCATTAAGACTAAGCATGACAAGCATAAGAAAATTCTTCCTCTAGTAGTAACAATAACCATGCTAAATCCAATGTTGTTGCTTCTAGTAGTTCTCTTGATTCCACTAACAATGTTTCAAGCCAAGTTACACTTGAGCAAGAAAATAGTTTATTGAAAGGGATCATAGAGAAAGGTGTCTACAAGAGCCTTGCCGGAAGCAAGAACTTTGAGGAAATTGTTCGCAAGCAAGGAAGGCACCGGAAGAATCAAGGAATTGGTTTTGAGCGAAAGTTCAACGCCAAGGTGTTGAATGGGAAGAAGGTCAATATCCTACTCCACAGTTTGTTCCTCAAAAGGAGAAGTATGATCCTACTTCTTCCAATGTGGAACAAGCTCAAGATGACCTTCCACCACAAGACCACAAGCTAAAAGGCAAGGACAAGCTTCAAGAGGAGATTGATGCATTTGTTGAAGCACCTCAAGCCATGGTCAAGTGGGTTCCCAAGGAAACGCCAAGTTCTACTTCGTCAAGCTCAACTACAACCCCAAGGATTCCCATCAAGATGATGTGGATCCCAAGAAGAAGAACTAGAAAGTTCTTGAGGGTGACTCCGCCAACATACTTCACTCACATTCATTTTGGCAAAAACTTGTGCAATCAACTTCCACATCGTGCACTAGTTCATGGAGTCACAAACCCTCTTGTTGGTAAGTCAAGGGACAAGGTAATCATTGCTTTCATGGACATCATCTATTGTGAACTTCAATCTATGTCCATGGATATCCTTGTTTGTTCCTTGTGGGACTAACCCATGTAGGTATTGAAAGTGCCCGAATCCAAAGGATAGCTCCCAACTCTTGATGATCTCCATCAACATTGAGCATCCACATCTTCAACATCTACATGAAGTCTTCTACGACAACCCAAGGTTAGTTTGACCCTTTAAAAGGGTTCTCACATCTAGGGGGAGCTTTGCTCTAAAAAATTGAGCTAAAGCATCTTCAAATGATGTGAACACATCAATGCTTTATGTAAAAGTGGTAACCCCACTTGTGCTTAAACGATGAGTATGACCTATGATCAAATGTTCTCATTTGGCTCCTAAGTCAATATACTCATATAAAGATGACCTAGTCATCGACAAATTGTGTGTTAGTAGCTAGAGTTTTGGTTGTGCATGTTTGACACATATTTCATTTGCTATCTTATTGTGTGAGCATGTTGGATGCATGATTTTATCCATTCGAGGACATCCATTTGTTGTTTTGGTCGTTTTGATTTTTCTCGACCAAATGGATGGACAAGAATGCCTAAGTACCTCCCCTAGCTATCTATGCTTTCTTGTCTCAAATTCTATTCATGCTTACATCACAAATTTTGAACAAGTCATTTTCGACCCTCGGGTGAGGAGCACTTGAGCCACCGATCCGTCAAGGGCTAATTTCCAAACCTTCTAATTGATTTCGTCGCACCAACTCACTCAAACTCGGTCGAACCGAAAGCATTTAGACTGATCTAGGTTTTCATCTCGGTGAAACCGAGTTGTGATTTTCGGCGTGATCAAGTGCATAACGCCTAGCAGTTATCCATCTCGTGCCACCGAAGTTTTACAACTCGGTCCCACCGACAACGAAGGGTATATATTCCGAGGGCCGCGCTGATTCCTCCTTCAAACGTTTAGCCCCACACCCCTTTGCCGCCGTCGCCTTGGTCTCCGGATCGTCGCCGCTGTTGCCGCCAGCGCCCTCGCCGCAGTCTCCGTCGCCGTCAGCGGACATCTCCTCCGCGCCGTTGCCGCCGTGAAAAACTCCACCAAGTTAGGGTGAGTTTTGATCCCACTCGTGCTCCCATCTCCGATTCAATGCACGTTTGATTGCCTAGAATCTTGCCACGATTGAAATCCTCCTGTACACCAGATTAGTTCGTTTGGACTAGATTCGAGTAAAAGTTTTAGGGTTAGGTTTCATGAACACATCTCGGTGAGACCGATTTTATAATTTCGGTATGACCGATTTGGCCTATGGCCATTGTGACGCACCTTCGGTCCAACCGAAGTTGTGCAAAATCGGTGTGACCAAATGAAAATTCTGTGAAACCCTAGTGTTTTCGGCGGATCGAAACCCACTTCGTCAAACCGAAAGTGGTGTGCCAAGCTCTGTTTAACACTTGGATTCACGAATCTTAAACTTCGTGTGACCGAAATGTCTCTCTGTGAAAACCTAATACTAGAATTTGAACTCATTTTTTTGCAAAACTTCTGCAGCTTTGTGATGACTCTTCTTCTCTGCCTACACCTTATCTATTCACAGGTTGTCACCATGTCGATGCCGGTGTGATCGAACAGTCGAGACACCCATTGCGACATTCCAGAGGCGTGCACTAGTCCTGATCCTAGCAGCTCATCTGATGATGGTGAGAGGAGTACACCAAGTGGCTTACCTCCTGCAGCCACCAGAGCTAGAAAGAAGAGGAATTCAGATGATGAAGATTCAGATTTTGTCGTTGAGGAAGAGGTGACCTCAAAGCCTAAAAGGAAGGTTGTTGCCAAAGAGCAACAAGGTCAACAATCTAAGAAGGGCACCAACAAAGTCAAGCAGTCAACTGTTGCTAAGAAGCTGAATTTGGGAGAGGCAACTGCAAGCAAAGTGAAGAAAACCACCAAGAGAAAGAGATTAGTGCATGAAGATGCAGCAGTAGAGGATGAGGATGAGGAAGCACCCCAACCTCCTTCTCGTGGCCAAGTTCATGGGTGATGCCATTAAGGCCGGAGCCACATCAAAGCCCAAGCAATCTGCTCCAGCTAAGGCAGCTCCAAAGAAAGCCTCGCTGCCAAGCCCAAGAAGACCGTCGAAAACATTCCAAAGATCTGAAAAGAACAAGGATGATGTGCCACCAAATGAGTCGACGATGAAGGACCAGTTTTGCTTTGAAACTTCGTCCAAAACTGCCATCCATAATGATGCTCATCCTCAAGCCGAGGATATGAAGGCAAGGAAGATAAAGGTCTCGTGCTATGGAGACAAATCGACCCATATGCCGTGAGGAGAAGAACTGCTGTAGATCCCAGATTTCACACCGTAGAGCAGCAGGACTTCTATGAGACCGTCTTGATGGACAAGAAGCCCATAGTCGCAGACACCCGATATGTTGATTTGGAAGTACATTGACAGCGAAGAGCACAGAGATTTCTTTCCACATGTGCATGAAAGTTTCACCGCATGTGGTGTTGCAGATTTTGTAGGTCGAAATTGACCAGTTGGAACGATGAGATGATAATGCAATTTTATGCCAGCTCACTTCTACCCCGATGGAAAGATTATATGGATGATCAAGGTCAAAGATTTTCTTCTTCCGTGAAGAATGGGCAGAAATTCTGAATGCTCCAAAGGCAACGAGAAGATGATATTGATGTATATGGGATTCCAAAGAAGAATCATGAATCCATGAAGAACATGTACAAAGAGATTCCAAGAGAGGATTTGGGAATCTGGAAGCTCGCTCGATCTACTATCTCCGTGCAGGCTTACCTACCACTAATACTATTTTGAGGCATACCTTGATGCCCAAATCTGAGATGATCGCATGATCGAGGATACTCTATCAACATGCTGCACATACTTGATGAGAAAGCACCTTTCAAGGTGATGGACTTGATGGTAGAGACCATTAAGAGGACTGCAATGACCACAAAAGGTCATGTGGATTTGCCCAGATTCAGATGCTTATCAATGCCAAGTTTGGCACGGGCACATTCTTGTTGGATAGAGAACATTTACCGTTGCAGCGAGCATGAAGACAATGTTGTTGTGATGGATGAGGAGGATCCGACATCTGTTGAAGGTCAAGCCAAGATCGAAGCTGCTAAGAAAGCCAAAGTCGACAAGGAAGCAGAGCAGCAGCAGCTAAACCAAAGAGTTTGGAGAGCAAATTCTTGAAGCTACTCAAAGGATTGAACAACGCTGGCCAGCATTGTACAGCCTCGGAGAGCTTAGAGAGGATTGTTGAGGACAAGATCCACGCCTGGGCGTGAAGTCGATCAAGTACAAGTGACCGTCAACAAGCTCGAGGCGACATTGAGGAAGCAAAGCAGGAGAAGGAAGAGCTTATGTGTGAGTTGCAGGATGACTTAGTCCAGATTCTCATCAACAGATCGCTCCGGTTCCCAAAGGACCCCAATCAGCTGCTATTCCAAAGGAGAGACACCAGACTACAGACAAGACCTCCCACAGTTCCAGCGATTGCTCCTACTCCAGCTCCAGCTCCAAAGACCACTCCTCCAAAGACAAACATCACCAAGTCTTCGCCGATGTCAGCATATCCACTCCGACATCAACCTGACGGAGCCACCAGCAGAGTCCCCAAAGGACGCTTAGCTCTATGCTTTTTCGAACTTTTGGTAACTTGTTGCCAAAGGGGAGAAATTGTATAGATCATAGGACTTCGAGAGAGAGAGTGTTTGTTGTCGCTTTTGCTCTTTCGTTCTTTTGCGGTTTCTTTGAGATACTTTTGGTTTTGAGACATTCAATGTGTTTGATACTCCGCTTGATTCTACCTTAATGAGTGCTTGGTCGCACTATGCTTTAATGTGTGCTTAATGCTTATCATATGCCATTCCTATCTCGTATGACCATTTACTCATGTCTTGGTGATTGGGTGCATGCTGTTCATTCTTATCATTTTGTGCGCTCCACCAAGATGTATGTGACATGGAAGAGTGACCCATGATCCTAATCGATTGTGCATTTGCATTCAAACGCAAATCTTAAATAATGCACAAATTTAGGGGGAGCTCTTGCTTATCACATACTTCTCAAAGCGACGATATTATTCATTGATTATATCCTTTGTCGAAGTTTTGATCTATATGTTGTCATCAATTACCAAAAGGGGAGATTGAAAGTGCAACTAATCCCGGGTGGTTTTGGTAATTAATAACAACATATATATCATTGAACTAATAGTTACTTGAGAATCATTTCGAAAGTTCAAGTGATATGGGTATGGCAAGGATCAAGAAGTGGACCCTCAAAATGCTAAGGCAAGCATTGGCAAAAGCTCAAGACTCCATTTTTGGTTTAGTGATCCAAGATCACATTGAGTCCATAGGAAAAGCCAATACTATTAAAAGGGATGAGGTTATGATGATGATCTGGTTGCTCAAGTGCTTAGTGATACATCTCCTAAACTATCGAACTTTCACCGCCATATACACTCATAAGTAGTCTCGGTCCCACCGATATTCCAAACTCACCACACCGAGATGAACCACCTCAGCCATAAGCCAAACCCTAGCAAACTCGGATTTTCCGATTCGAACTCGGTCTCACCGAACATGAGTTGCCAAGCTTCAGAACATTCATCATCAAATCGGTGTCACCGAGATGATGAAGTCGGTCCCACCGAAATTGGCATGCTCTTGTCATTGCACGAATCGGACTAACCGAGATTGTATTTTCGGTCCCACCGAAAATCCCAACGTTCACATTATTTGAACTATCGGTCTCACCGAGTTGTCCACTTCGGTCCCACCGAGATTGCTCAAATGTGTGTAATGGTTGGATTTTGTGTGGAGGCTATTTATACCCTCCACCCCTCTTCATTCGTGGAGAGAGCCATCAGAAAGAACTACCACTCCTACCTTACATTTCTGAGAAGAGAACTACCTACCCTTGTGTTGAGATCAAGTTGCTCCACTCCCACCATATGAAGCTTGATCTCTAGCCTTCCCAAGTTGCTTTCCACTCAATCCTTTCTTCCACCACAGCCAAATCAGTGAGGAGAGTTGAGTGTTGGGGAGATTATCATTTGAAGCACAAGAGCAAGGAGTTCATCATCATCTACAACATCTATTACCTTTTGGAGGGTGGTGCCTCCTAGATTGGTTAGGTGTCGCTTGGGAGCCTCCGTCGTCGAGATGTGGAGTTGAACCAAGAAGTTTGTAAGGGCAAGGAGATCGCCTACTTCGTGAAGATCTACCCCGAGTAAGGCTAGTCCTCCGTGGGCGTAGGCCATGATGGAATAGACAAGGTTGCTTCTTCGTGGACCCTTCGTGGGTGGAGCCTCCGTGGACTCTCGCAGCTGCTACCCTCCGTGGGTTGAAGTCTCCATCAACGTGGAAGTACGATAGCACCACCTATCGGAACCACGAGAAAAATCACCGCGTCTCCAAAATTGCGTTTGCTCTTCTCCACCTCTCTTTACTACATGTGCAATTTACTTTCCGCTGCCTATACTCTAGAATTGCATGTGTAGGGTGATGCTTGACTTGATCATAATTGTGAATCTGCCAAAACTGTTCTTTGTCAAAAGGCAGAATTTTTATATTGTCAAGTAGTCTAATCACCCCCTCTAGACATACTTTTGATCCTACAAGTGGTATCGAGCTTTGGTCTCCATTGTATTGGTTTCCATTGCATTGACTCCATAAGCTTGGTTTCACAACCTAGGAGAGTATGGCGTCTAGTGAGGGTAATTTTCAGAGAGGTCCTTACTTTGATGGTACAAATTTTGCTAGTTGGAAGCATAAAATGAAAATGCATATTCTTGGTCATAACCCAGCCGCATGGGGCATTATTTGTGTTGGTATGCAAGGTGAATTCTTGAGGAAGGAAAAGTTCCGATCGCGGGCTACAACGGAAGAATTGCGGATGTTGCAAAACAATGCTCAAGCTTGTGACATTCTCTTCAATGCCTTGTGTCCCGAGGAGTTCAACAAAATCAGCCGTCTTGAGAATGCAAAAGAGATTTGGGATACTTTGGTTGAAATGCACGAAGGTACCGAGTCCGTGAAGGAATCAAAGCTAGATATTCTTCAAGGTCAACTTGACAAGTTCAAGATGAAGGATGGTGAAGGTGTCGCTGAAATGTACTCTAGGCTTGCTCTCATCACAAATGAGATTGCCGGCTTAGGAAGCGAAGAAATGACCGACCGATTCATCATCAAGAAGATTCTCGAGCTTTGGATGGAAAGTATGACACCGTGTGCACTTTGATCCAAATGATGCCAAACTACAAGAATCTCAAGCCAACCAAGTCATTGGAAGAATTGTTGCTCATGAGATGACACTTAAGGATAAGGAAGAGCTTCACAACAAGTCAAGTGGTGCTTACAAAGCTACAAGTGATGCTCCCACAACCTCAAGTGACAAGTTAATTTCCAATGAAGAGATAAGCCTAATGGTCAAGAACTTCAACAAATTCTACAAGAATAGAGGCAAAGAGAGAAGCTCAAAGTCTAGATCATATGATGAAAAGAGATCTTCTAGTCGTGATCGAAATTGCTACAATTGTGGAAGACCCGGACACTACTCAAATGAGTGTACGGCTCCCCACAAGAGAAGAGAAGAATCTCCAAGAAGAAGAAGCTCAAGAGATGAGTCACCTCGGAAGAGAGAAGGAGCGAGATGATCGTTATGAACGAAGACCCTCTCGGAGAAGCAAGGATTCGGAGAGGAAAGACAAGTCATCAAGGAGCTACACAAGAAGAAAACATCAAGCTCATGTTGGTGAATGGGTCTCCGGCTCCGACTCCGACAATCAATCCGAAGGAAGCTATCACTCCAACTCCGACTACAGTCAAGATGAAGGTGTTGCGGTCTTGCTCTCAGATCCTCCAACTCCAACTCCTACGACTTATTTGATTCACCAAATGAGGGAATTGGAAGATGCTTCATGGCTAAAGGCCCCAAGGTATCACACCCTGAATTCATTGACTTCAATAGTGATGAGGATGACTTGCTTGGTGAAGATGAGCTCTTACATGATAAAACCAGTGAGCCTAGTAACGATGAACATGCTAGTAGTCTTTATAGTCGAGAAGAGTCGAATGACAATGCTATGAAGGAGATTGAGCTTCTAACTAAAGAACTAAAAACTCTTAAGTTAGCTCATGAAACAACTCAAGAAGATCATAGAGAGCTCCTAAGATCTCATGAGAAGCTACGCTTCGAGAAGCTCACTCTAGAGCAAGAACATGAGTTTCTAAAAGCAATCAATGACGATCTTCGAAAGAAGAGTTCTTCATATCTTGCCAAACGACTTCTCTTGTCTAATTTCTTGCCACCCATTAAGACTAAGCATGACAAGCATAAGAAAAATTCTTCCTCTAGTAGTAACAATAACCATGCTAAATCCAATGTTGTTGCTTCTAGTAGTTCTCTTGATTCCACTAACAATGTTTCAAGCCAAGTTACACTTGAGCAAGAAAATAGTTTATTGAAAGGGATCATAGAGAAAGGTGTCTACAAGAGCCTTGCCGGAAGCAAGAACTTTGAGGAAATTGTTCGCAAGCAAGGAAGGCACCGGAAGAATCAAGGAATTGGTTTTGAGCGAAAGTTCAACGCCGAAGGTGTTGAATGGGAAGAAGGTCAATATCCTACTCCACAGTTTGTTCCTCAAAAGGAGAAGTATGATCCTACTTCTTCCAATGTGGAACAAGCTCAAGATGACCTTCCACCACAAGACCACAAGCTAAAAGGCAAGGACAAGCTTCAAGAGGAGATTGATGCATTTGTTGAAGCACCTCAAACCATGGTCAAGTGGGTTCCCAAGGAAACGTCAAGTTCTACTTCGTCAAGCTCAACTACAACCCCAAGGATTCCCATCAAGATGATGTGGATCCCGAAGAAGAAGAACTAGAAAGTTCTTGAGGGTGACTCCGCCAACATACTTCACTCACATTCATTTTGGCAAAACTTGTGCAATCAACTTCCACATCGTGCACTAGTTCATGGAGTCACAAACCCTCTTGTTGGTAAGTCAAGGGACAAGGTAATCATTGCTTTCATGGACATCATCTATTGTGAACTTCAATCTATGTCCATGGATATCCTTGTTTGTTCCTTGTGGGACTAACCCATGTAGGTATTGAAAGTGCCCGAATCCAAAGGATAGCTCCCAACTCTTGATGATCTCCATCAACATTGAGCATCCACATCTTCAACATCTACATGAAGTCTTCTCGACAACCCAAGGTTAGTTTGACCCTTTAAAAGGGTTCTCACATCTAGGGGAGCTTTGCTCTAAAAAATTGAGCTAAAGCATCTTCAAATGATGTGAACACATCAATGCATTATGTAAAAGTGGTAACCCCACTTGTGCTTAAACGATGAGTATGACCTATGATCAAATGTTCTCATTTGGCTCCTAAGTCAATATACTCATATAAAGATGACCTAGTCATCGACAAATTGTGTGTTAGTAGCTAGAGTTTTGGTTGTGCATGTTTGACACATATTTCATTTGATATCTTATTGTGTGAGCATGTTGGATGCATGATTTTATCCATTCGAGGACATCCATTTGTTGTTTTGGTCGTTTTGAGTTTTCTGACCAAATGGATGGACAAGAATGCCTAAGTACCTCCCCTAGCTATCTATGCTTTCTTGTCTCAAATTCTATTCATGCTTACATCACAAATTTTGAACAAGTCATTTTCGGACCCTCCGGGTGAGGAGCACTCGGAGCCACCGATCCGTCAAGGGCTAATTTCCAAAACCTTCTAATTGATTTCGGTCAGACCAACTCACTCAAACTCGGTCGAACCAAAAGCATTTAGACTGCTCTAGGTTTTCATCTCGGTGAAACCGAGTTGTGATTTTCGGCGTGACCGAAGTGCATAACTGCCTAGCAGTTATCCATCTCGGTGCCACCGAGTTTTACAACTCGGTCCCACCGACAAATGAAGGGTATATATTCCGAGGGCAGCTGCTGATTCCTCCTTCAAACGTTTAGCGCCCACACCCCTTGCCGCCGCCTTGGTCTCCGGATCGTCGCCGTATTAAACGCCAGCGCCCTCGCCGTCTCCGTCGCCGTCAACGGACATCTCCTCTTGCCGCTGCCGCCGTGAGAAAAACTCCACCAAGTTAGGGTGAGTTTTGATCCCACTCGTGCTCCCATCTCCGATTCAATGCACGTTTGGATTGCCTAGAATCTTGCCACGATTGAAATCCTCCTGTACACAGATTAGTTCGTTTGGACTAGATTCGAGTAAAAGTTTTAGGGTTAGGTTTCCGCCGAACACATCTCGGTGAGACCAATTTTATAATTTCGGTATGACCGATTTGGCCTATGGCCATTACCTTTGCACCTTCGGTCCAACCGAGTTGTGCAAAATCGGTGTGACCGAAATGAAAATTCTGTGAAACCCTAGTGTTTTCGGCAGGATCGAAACCCACTTCGGTCAAACCGAAAGTGGTGTGCCAAGCTCCTGTTTAACACTTCGGATTCACCGAATCTTAAACTCGGTGTGACCGAAATGTCTTCTGTGAAAACCTAATACTAGAATTTGAACTCATATTTTTTTGCAAAAACTTCTGCAGTTTGTGATGACTCTTCTTCTCTGCCTACACCTTATCTATTCACAAAGTTGTCACCATGTCGATGCCGTGTGATCGTAACAGGTCAGAGACACCCATTGCAGACATTCCAGAGGCAGGCACTAGTCCTGACCCTAGCAGCTCATCTGATGATGGTGAGAGGAGTACACCAAGTGGCTTGCCTCCTGCAGCCACCAGAGCTAGAAAGAAGAGGAATTCAGATGATGAAGATTCAGATTTTGTCGTTGAGGAAGAGGTGACCTCAAAGCCTAAAAGGAAGGTTGTTGCCAAAGAGCAACAAGGTCAAGAATCTAAGAAGGGCACCAGCAAAGTCAAGCAGTCAACTGTTGCCAAGAAGCTGAATTTGGGAGAGGCAACTGCAAGCAAAGTGAAGAAAACCACCAAGAGAAAGAGATTAGTGCATGAAGATGCAGCAGTAGAGGATGAGGATGAGGAAGCACCCCAACCTCCTTCTCAGAAGCCGAAGTTCATGGGTGATGCCATTAAGGCTGGAGCCACATCAAAGCCCAAGCAATCTGCTCCAGCTAAGGCAGCTCCAAAAAAGCCTCGCTGCCAAGCCCAAGAAGACCGTCGAAACATTCCAAAGCATCTGAAAAGAACAAGGATGATGTGCCACCAGCTGAGTCAGACGATGAAGGACCAGTTTTGCTGAAACTTCGTCCAAAACTGTCAGTCCATAATGATTCTCATCCTCAAGCTGAGGATATGAAGGCAAGGAGAGATAAAGGTCTCGGGCTATGGAGACAAACTGACCCATATGCCGTGAGGAGAAGAACTGCTGTAGATCCCAGATTTCACACCAGAGAGCAGCAGGACTTCTATGAGACTGTGCTGATGGACAAGAAGCCCATACTCGCAGACACACGATATGTTGATTTGGAAGTACATTGACAGCGAAGAGCACAGATTTCTTTCCACATGTGCATGAAAGTTTCACTGCATGTGGTGTTGCAGATTTTGTTGGTCAGAAATTGACCAGTTGGAACGATGAGATGATAATGCAATTTTATGCCAGAGCTCACTTCTACCCTGATGGAAAGATTATATGGATGACTGAAGGTCAAAGATTTTCTTCTTCTGTTGAAGAATGGGCAGAAATTCTGAATGCTCCAGTGCAACGAGAAGATGATATTGATGTATATGGGATTCCAAAGAAGAATCATGAATCCATGAAGAACATGTACAAAGTGATTCCAGCAGAGGATTTGGGAATGGAAGCTCGCTCTCGATCTACTATCTCCGTGCAGGCTTACCTACCACTAATACTATTTTGAGGCATACCTTGATGCCCAAATCTGGAGATGATCGCATGATCAGAGGATACTCTATCAACATGCTGCACATACTTGATGAGAAAGCACCTTTCAAGGTGATGGACTTGATGGTAGAGACCATTAAGAGGACTGCGGTGACCACAAAAGGTCGTGTGGATTTGCCCAGATTCAGATGCTTATCAATGCCAAGTTTGGCACGGGCACATTCTTGTTGGATAGAGAACATTTACCGTTGCAGCGAGCATGAAGACAATGTTGTTGTGATGGATGAGGAGGATCCGACATCTGTTGAAGGTCAAGCCAAGATCGAAGCTGCTAAGAAAGCCAAAGTCGACAAGGAAGCAAAGAAGCAGCAGCAGCTTAACCAAAGAGTTTCGAGAGCAGATTCTTGAAGCCACTCAAAGGATTGAACAACGCTCGCCAGCATTGTATGCAGTCTCGGGAGAGCTTAGAGAGGATTGTTGAGGACAAGATCCACGCTCGGGCGTGAAGTGGATCAAGTACAAGTGACCGCCAACAAGCTCGAGGCGTACATTGAGGAAGCAAAGCGAGGAGAAGGAAGAGCTTATGTGTGAGTTGCAGGATGACTTAGTCCAGATTCTCAAAGAATGATCGCTCCGGTTCCCAAAGGACCACTGTCGGGTTGGGTGCGACATATGCCAACGGGTGGCTTATCATGGTGGGGGCGAGTAGAGCGTCGCGGTGCTCGAAACGGGATGAGGCGAAGACATGCACGCCGCGAATCTTACCCAGCTTCGGGCTCTCGAGGAGATAACACCCCTACTGCTGCTCTGCGGGGTCTCCGCATGATCTCTATGGGGTGATAGTACAATGGTGCTCCTCGAGCTGTGTGGAGGCAGGAAGGAGCAAGGCTAGCTCTTTCCCTCTTGCTATATGCCTAAACCTATCCAGGGCCGAGCCCTTTGCATGGGTGCCCCGGGGGGTTTATATAGGCCTACCCACCGGGGGTACAATGGTAATCTGATTGGGCGTGGCCCCATTCGTCGATCTCTCTTGCAGCCGTCTTCCCTTGACTTGGGGGCCGCCGATTGGCGGAATCCGGACACAGCAGTAATCTTGCAGCACTCCGGATGACGCAGGCTTGGTCATGGGGTCGTGGAAACAGTGCCGCCGCCTGTCAGGTGATCACTGCCGCCACTCCCCATCCAATCTGGTTTATGGCTTGTGGGGCCCTAGCCGGGAGGCGGCCGACTCTGGGGAGGCCGACTCCCGTAGGGCCGTCCTCGGGCTCTCCGGCCGAGTTCTTCTATCTCACTGACGGGCGGGGCCGGCGATCTCCGGGCCGTCTGGGCCAGCCGTCGTGGGCCAAAGGCCTTGTGCATTGTGGCTGAAATCAAGGAGGCATGGCAGCGATTGCGCCCTCACGGAGATCTCCCGTGACGCGTTCATCAGTAGCCACGCCTTCTTCCGTGGGTCCGAGGGGACAACCACGATGGGGCTGTACCACGCATCGGTCCTCGTGAAGGTCGCGGGCCGACTCTCGAGTCGGCCTGGAGAGGTCGCAAGCCCAGTCGGCTTGGTCCGAGTCGCCGCTGGGACTCCGCTTCTTGGTCGCCACCGGGACTCGGCCGTCTGGAAGGTCGCTGCCGAGACTCGGCCTTCCCAAGGTCGCCACCGAGGTTGGCCTTCTCGAAGGTCGCCCTGCTGGGACTCGGCCTTCTCGAAGGTCGCCCTGCTGGGACTCGGCTGAGGGGCGCGGCCTGCCCCGATGTCTTGAAAGATCTTGGGTCCTGGGTCAGCCTACCCATGGCCCATTACTCCGACAGTAGTCCCCGAAGCTGGCGAAGCCCGGCGGGCGCCGCCTCGTGGGGCTTCGGCAGTTTCAGTCTCTGCGGCGCCGACTCTGAGATTCGGCTGCCTTGGCTTCGGGCCGCCTCGTAGGAGCCGGCTCGGCCCCGCTAGGGGCCGCCTCTCGCGAGTCATGGCGGGAAACCAGCGGCGTATCGGCTACGCTTCCCTGCCATCCGCGAGACGGTCCCATCACGTAACGCCACATGGAGGCGATAGCCTGCCTGCCCACGCGCGAGACGGGACGGGCCGCTAGGTGGGGCCCGCCACTACCGCGCCTCGACTCCCGAGCGGATCCGCTGTGGCCGAGGGCGGTTGGCATCCCCACGCGGTTACTGCGGGCAGTAACTTCGTGGGGTTTTTAATCGTGGGGCGCCGTGGGGTCGTGGGCGCAATTAATCCCCACGTCGCCCCCTCGGCTTCTCAGCCCATAGGGCTATAAATAGGCCGAGGGGGAGCGGCGGCACAGCACGCGCACTCCCTCCCCTGCCCTCTTGCCCTTCTTATTGCTCCGTCGCTCCGTCGCTTTCTCCTTGCTCCGTCGCTCCGTCGCTTTCTCTTCCTCGCCTGCGATGAGCTCCTCCTCCGCCGCGCCCCCCGCCTCGCGCTCCGGCGAGTGGGATGGCTCAGACGTGGATGCGGAGGACATCGAGTTCCTCCGCCGGACCCGCCGCCTCCCGAGCGCGGATTTGGTGCAGGCCTGCCCTGCGCCGGCGGGAGAAATCCGGCCCGCGCCGGAAGCGGGCGAGCGGGTCATCTTCCGCTCGCACCTCATGTGCGGGATGGGGCTCCCGGCGAGTGGGTTCCTCCGCTCGTTCCTCGAGCTATATCACTTGCAGCCGCACCACCTCACCCCCAACGCGGTGGTGCTTCTCTCCGCCTTCGCCACCCTGTGCGAGGGCTACATCGGCATTCTCCCCACCCTCGAGCTGTGGGGAGAGTTCTTCTTCTGGCTCGGCACGCAGGCTGCGGCATGCCGCCTTGATGCGGCGCACGTTCATCGCGTCCACGGCGCCTGACGGCCGACAACCCCTTTCCGCCCATCCATTGGTGAAGTCGGTGAAGATGTGGCGAAGACATACTTCTCGTGAAGAACGCCGCCACCGACGGCGATCGGGTCAACTTGCCGCCTTCGACCCGAGCCACCGGCCGGCGGCCGGCTAGCTGGTCCCAACGGTCGAAGACGCTTCCGACCTCGGTCGGCGCGTGGCGCGCCTCCGAAGTCTTGACGCAATCGGAGGGGCTCGTCCTCCGACCTCTCGCCGCCTTCTTGGCGCGCGGTACTTCCGCTCAAGGCCGCCCCATCTCATCTCGCCAGATGAGCGCCGCACGATCCCAGCCGGTTGTGCACCAAAGACATGCAGCTGGGAAGTGGCGAACATGGTGAACCTCATCGCCCATTGCAAGTTCACCGACGAGTGGCAGTTGACAAGGAGCCGTACTCATGCGACAACCCTCCACCAAGGGTAAGTTTTTCCGCTGTGTTCGATCTTGCTTGTATCCGACTTGAGCTCGATCTTGCTGGTTTCTTGAGCAGAATCCCCTCACGGCGCTGCTTGTCGGCGCCCGAGAGAGTCACGTGAGTCGCCCCGACCGCGAGGTCAGCGACATCGACGACCCCGACTTGGGGGCCGCGGCATTGGAGGCCGACGCCGAAGGCGGCGGGGAGGAGGAGGAGGGCGGCCTCAGGCCGTCGGCGACCTTCGCCGACTGGCCCGAGGATGACATCGATGCGGAAGTCATCCCGCACCGCCAACCAAGAGCCGGCCCCTCCAACCAAGCCGGCTCGAAAAGGCGCCACGCCGGGCCGAGTGCGCTCGGCGGCCGGCCGAAGAAGCCCAGGGGGACCGCCGCCGCGACCAAGCGGGAGGAGGCGGCCGCGAAGGCCAACCGCTTCCGGAAGGAAGTGAAAAGGCCGCCGCTTGTCTCTTCGTAAGTCCCTTTCTTCGTTTCTCTTCCGAATTTGCTTGAATTGCTCTGACTTTCCCCCCTTTCTTCTCCAGCGCCCCCCCTCTCCCTTGAGAGAGTCGCCGCGCCCTCCGTCATGGGGTCGGGGGCGACGTCCTCCAACACGCGGCGGGTCAACCCCGCCGCCGATCTCCGGAGGCGACGGAGCGGAATGCGCGGGAGAAGCGCGCGGAGGTGGAGGCCGAGCGCCTAGAGAAGGTGCAGGCCGATAAGGCGGCCGCCGACGCCCAGCGGCATCTGGACGAGGCCGTGGCGCGCCGCAGCCGCTGCAAAACGGGATGCCGAGGCGTCGTTCGTCGCCAGCAGCGTGCTTGTCCCCGCTGTCGTCGCCGCCGCCGCCTCGATTTCACGGGCAGACCGGGAGGTCGGCACCGCCAACCTCGCCAAGAAGGTGGCGGCGCTTGGCTCGGACACTCGCGCGCCGCCTCCGCCGCCTCCGCCGCCTCCGTCTCGAGGCCGCCACGGCAAGCAGCCGATGGACCCGCAGAGATCCGCCCGGCGCGACGACGCCGACGCACAGCTGCTTCTCCAGGTCGCCGTGCCGGCCGCCGCCGAAGTCAAGAGGACGAGCTCCGCACCGCGAGCTCGGAGACGGACGCCGCCAAAGATGGCGAATCTGACGCCGGCCTCCAAAGTCCGCGCCCACCGCTGGGTGCGCTGGCGGCAACGCCCGTTGAACCAGCGCTTACGGGCGTTCAGTCAAGTTGCGCAAGGAAGCGAAGCCCTCAACTCTACACCAGACGATTCGGCCATGCGGACCTCGACTGGTACGCTTTGTTCTCTTGTTTTTTTACGTGGGGCGCGCAATCACTCCATCGGGTGTAGTCCCGAGTTCGAGTCGGCTGCCGAAAGGTGGCTCGAACTCCTTCTAGCGAACCTCGAAGGCTGACTCTGTTTTTGCCGGCCTTGCAGGAGTACCACAACCTCCGTGCCACTGCCTTCAACCGCAACGTTGAGGAGCTGAGGAAGCGGACCGCCGATCTGGCGGAGAGTCGAGGTGAACGGATTCTTCCTTCTTCGCGGCGCTACTGGCGCACCATGGTTGTAGTCCCCGAGATTCGGGCCGATCTGCTGCTGATTGGGCGGATCTCTATGGCATTTCCTTCCTTCTTCTTGGCAAAGCGCGGCTGGCCTTGCTGGTTGTAGTCCCGAGATTCGGCCGATCGCTGGCGGTCGGGCGGATCTCCCCGTGACCTTCTTTGCTGACAATGCTTTATTTTTCTTGGGCTTTCAGACGCCAATGCCGCCCTTCAAGGGCAGCTGGATGAGGCCAACGCCGCCCGTCGCGCTAAGGAGGAAGAGTGCGACAAGCTCGCTCAAGAGCGCGACCTTCTGGCGACGCAGCTGGCCGAACAGAAGGACCTGCTTCGGAAGGCGCAGGAGGACGCCAAGTCGCGGAGGAGAGTCTTCTAGCCGAGTTCGAGATGGAGCGGGCCGCTGGACCGACCATGCGGCGATCTTGACCTCCGGCCACGTGCTCGAGGACGTCGCCGACGGTAACTCCGATCTTCTCTTCTTTGGTCCTTCGACCCTTTGTCGAACTGTCTTCGGTTTTCCCGACCGTTTCCTCTTCTTGTCTTTGGCAGACTTCTTCCCGCCACTGCAGGCCGTCCCTCCGCCATCGAGGCGGATCGGGAGGAGCGGAGGGCGCAGGCGGCGATTGCCGCCCACGCGCCCAATCGCCGACGAGCAGATCTTGAGCATCGGGCTCGCCGCCCGCCACCGCTTGATGCGCCGCCAACGCGCCGGCGCCCAAGTCGTCACCGCCTTGTGGCCGGAGGTGCCGGCTCTTCGCACCGCCAGTCGGACGGCCGACTGGCTGGAGGTCGCCGTTGGTCGCATCGAGGCTTGGAAGGGCTCCTCGGCCCGCGCGCGCGCTTGGCCCCGAGTTCGCCAAGGGGTGGTACTGGCTGGACTGGACCGCTGGCCGCTGTTCGGTCGAGGCCCAGGCCGAGTTGGGGGCCGTGGAAGGCGCCCTCGTCGAGCGCGCGGCGGCCATCGCCGAGTACACGGACACCAGTGTCTTTGTGCCCGAGCGGACTGCCGACGGCGAGGAGGCTCCGCCCGAGTGGTTCGGGATGCACCCAGAGTACGAGGAGGACTCGGCGGAGGTAATCGGCTCCAGCACCAAAGGGGAGGGCGAGTCGGAGGACGGAGGCGAGGAGGAGGAGGCGCCAGAGCACGAAGAAGGCGACCAGCCTCAGCCTGATCGCGCCTCCAGCAACGAGCCTCAGAAAGACAAGGCTATCGTCGCTGAGGGCAACCAAGCCGAGACCGCCCAGCCGACTGCCCCGACGTCCGGCGCTGCCGCCGCCTCCGGCCCTCCGGCTCCGGAAGCCGCCCCTTAGGGTGCATCAGCCTTACCTGTTTCTTTTGTTCTTTGCTTAAAAAACTTGTTAGTTGCGAACAATTCCACCCGCGGGGTGTATTCGGCCAAGGGCCTTATGTAAATATTTATCAAGTTTCCGCCTTTTGCTTGCTTTGGCTCTTTAGACTTTTTTCCTTTGCCGCCTTCCTTTGGTTGCCGCCTTGCCAACTGGGCAGCCGCTCTGCGGACTGCCGCTGGGTCAAGCGCTCAGCTACCTTGGGAGGCAAGTACTTAGTCGTTTAGAGTGTCGTAGCAAGTTTGGCTGGAAATCGGCCGGCCGACTCTCAAAGTCGGCCGTTCTTAATAAAGGTTGAAACTATGAGCCGACTGCTCGTGAGTCGGCTCAGTAGGGGGGAACTGGGAGCCGGCTTGGGCTATGCGTAGCTCTTAAGTCCTTAGCCGTTTTTCATGTGTGCGCTCGCTTTCCGCCTCCCGCTTTACCGACAGTCGCTCTGCGAGCTGTGGCTTTCTGTAGGAGACGGCTTTGAGCGCGGCACATTACTTGTCTGACCTCAGGGAGCGTTTCATAGCACAAGGCGGCGAGTCCCCGGGCCGACTTGTCGGACCCGGTGCCGGACGGTATGATAAAAAAAAAGGAGGAAGAATTTTGGAAGCGGGATCCATATCATACAGATAATCAAAAAGGCAGTCCCTGAGCTCGTCTCGGGGGGCCTAAGGTCTTAGTACTTAATACAAAGGGGGGTAGCGTGATACATATTGCATCAATCGTGAAAATCTTGAAGAAGATTTGCGCTCCACGGCGCCTGCCTCCTTGCCGTAGTCGTCTCTCTTGCGTGCTCGAGGCTTCGCGTCGATCAAGTAGTAGGCGCTGCTCCCTAGCACCTTGTCGATGATGAAGGGGCCTCCCAAAGCGCCGACAACTTGTGCTGTCCGCTGTTCTCTCGAATCGATCGTAGCACAAGGTCGCCTCTTGGAATGATCTTGGCTTGACCTTGCGGTTGTAGTATCGCCACAGACTCTGCTGGTAGATGCTTTGGACCGAGTGCCAACAGCCGGCCCTCTTCCAAAGAGTCGACGCCGTCTTGGCGTGCTTCTTCAGCCTCCTCTTCGTGTACATAGAGACTCGCGGAGAGTCGAATTGTATATCCGTCGGGATGACGGCTTCGCACCGAGAGACGAGGAAGAATGGCGTGAAGCCGGTTGATCTGTTCGAGTCGTCTTGCAGACTCGAGAGGACGGCAGCAGTTCTTCTACCCAACAGCCGCCGAAGCGCTTGAGTGGTTCGACCAATCGAGGCTTGATGCGGATAGGATGAGGCCGCTGGCTCGCTCCACCGGCCGCTTGATCATGGGTGGGCAACGGACGCTAAGTCCGATCGGATGCCTGCGTCGCGCAGTAAACGAGCCAAGGCGCCCTTGGCGAAGTTGGTGCCGTTGTCTGTGATGATGCTGTGTGGTATGCCATACCGCACTGTGATGTCGGCGATGAAGGTCACTGCTGTGGGCCCGTTTAATTTCTTGATGGGCTTTGCTTCTACCCACTTGGTGAATTTGTCCACTGCGACTAGCAAATGGGTCAGGCCGCCTCGGGCCGTCTTGAAAGGTCCCACCATGTCCAGGCCCCAACCTGCGAAGGGCCAGCGATGGGGATTGTCTTCGCATCTGGCTTGGTGAAGGGGCTTGGAGCGGAACACCTGGCACCCTTTGCACTTCTTGACTAGTTCTTTGGCTTCCTCCAGGGCAGTCGGCCAAAAGAAACCGTGCCGAAAGGCCTTGGCCACGAGCGCCCTCGAGGCCGCATGGTGACCACACTCGCCCTGATGGATGTCTTTGAGGATCGCCTGGCCTTGCTCTGACTCTACGCAGCGCTGGTGGACACCAAAGGACGCCAAGGCGTCGACTAACTCTCTGTTGACTATTGTGTAGGCTGCCGCTCGGCGCTGTACTTGCCGAGCCAGAGTCTCATCTGCAGGCAACTCTTTGTTGACTAAGAACTTGAGGATGGGCTGTGCCCATGAAGGTGCTGCTATCTCTTCGAGTGCCACCACAGCGACTTGGACGAGGGCGGCTGGGCTGGGAAGCGGCGGGTTGGACTCTGCTGCCGCTTGCTGAATCGAGGGAATCTCTGGGCCGCCTGGGGCAGCTCCCAGGCCGACTGACGCAGTCCTTGGGCCGACTGGCGTAGTCCCGGCTGATGGCGCGAGTCCCCGGCCGATCGGCGCAGCCCCGGCCGACCGCGCGAGTCCCGGGCTGACTATAGCTTTCTTGAGGTCGCTTGCTGGGGTCTTGGAGTCGGATCCGACTATCTCTGGGGGAGCCGGCACGAAGATAGAGTCGGACTCTGGTGAAGGCTTGATAGACGGCCTGAGGAGGCGCTGAAGGGCGACGCCGGAAGGTATCGCTTGGCGAGTGGAGCCGACTCGCGCCAAAGCATCTGCTTGGTCGTTGTCGTTTCTTGGTACGTGGAGGAACTCGCATCCTTCAAAATATCCGCTGAGCTGCTGCACCAAGAAGCGGTAGCTTGCCATGTTTGCGTCCTTGGCGTCCCAGTCGCCGGATGACTGCTGAACCACCAAATCGGAGTCGCCATAGCACAGGATCTGGCGAATGCCGAGTTCCTTGGCAAGCCGGAGCCCGTGGATGAGCGCTTCATATTCGGCGACGTTGTTGGAGGCGGCCAAATGTCGTGGTGTTCTCACGGGGGGTGCTAGACGACATATGCCACGAGGTGGCTTCGTGTGGGGGCAAGACTGCTGCTGATAGGCCCGGGAGCGGGTATGCGAGTAGCACGCGGTGGTTTACCCAGCTTCGGAGCTCTCCGGAGAGATAATACTCCTACTGCTGCATGTCTGAGTGTATCTATCTGGGGTGTACATCGAGCAGTACAAAGTGCTCCTGGAGCTGTATCTGGGATTAGTGCCAAGTGCATCTGATCTAGTATATGCATGCGTGTGGCCGGCTCTAGTGGCCATGCATGGCCATGGCTTGTGTCCGTGAGCATGTGTGCTCATGTGGATGGATGGATAGCTAGCTAGCTTGCTAGCTATTCCCTTGTGTGTGTGCGTGAGTGTCCAGGGGAGTCCATGGGGATGGATGGATGGCTAGCTATATATATAGTGTGGGGGTAGCTTAGGAAGTAAGCTATGTAGGCATGGGCTAGGCATGGTGGGTGTCACACTTGTCCCCTGGGTCACTTCATAAATAGTGCCCAGGGACAAGTGTCTCTGTACATGATGGCTGGGGTGTTACGTGAATGCAGCTGCAGCACGGTCGCCACGTGGGTCGTGATCGGGCTGCAGTCGGCAATGGCAATCGTGATCGGCTGGTGGCGAGTCGGCAATCGGCCTGGTGGCGGAGTCGGCAGTCGGCAGGCTAGCTGGTGGCGGAGTCGGCAATCGGCAATGGCCTCTGAAGGTCGCAAGCCCAGTCGGCTTGCTTCGTGAGTCGCCGTCTGGGACTCGGCCCGGCGGTCGCCACTGGGACTCAAGCTTCTCCGGTCGCCACTGGGACTCGGCTTCCCGAAGGTCGCCACTGGGACCTGCCTCCCAAGGTCGCCAGCCCAGTCGTCGGCTTGAGTCAGAGTCACCGGGACTCGGCTTCTCAGCCCAAGGTCGCCACTGGGACTCGGCCTCGGAAGGTCGCCACTGGGACTCGGCTTCTCAAGGTCGCCAGCTGGGACTCGGCTTCTCCGAAGGTCGCCAGCTGGGACTCGGCCTCCCCGAAGGTCGCCAGCCGGGACTCGGCCTTCCCGAAGGTCGCCAGCCGGGAAGTCGGACTGAGGGGCTTTGCTAGCCCCGATGTCTTGAATTATTGTCTCGCCGTCTTCGGGGTATCCGTGCCCAATTACTCCGACAGTAGCCCCCAAGCCTCCGGGCAACTTGGCAAAGTTGGGCGGAGGTTTTTTGGCGAGTGTTCATGGAAATGATCATGCAAAAAGATGAAGTTAGTCCACGCAGATATATCAAATGTTTGCTTTTAGCATTGCAAGTTTTATGCGGAGGGTGCCGACTCGGTTTCGTCCGAGCCCCCTTAATCTTTTTCGTGTTCCCTCCGCTTTTTGGCTTGTGCTCTCGCTCGCCGGACAGCCGCTCTGCGGTCTGTGGCTGAGAGTGGGCCGCGAAGTGGAGTGTACAGTACTCAGACTCTGAGAGCGGATTTAACCGAGTAGATACTTGTAAAGGAAACGGTCGGGTCGCCTGCGCTTTTTCTTCCGGACGTTGCGCGTGGGTGGCCTCCAATGTTCACTCTGTGCGGTCCGGACAGCCGCTCTGGGTTCGTGATCGAGAGTGGGCCTTTGGTATCACGCGACGCTACTAAGCCGCTGCGGGAACTAACGCCTCAGTTGCAGCGGCCAGCCTCGGCCAACTCGGCTGGCGCCGGGCTAAAAAGGATGCAATCTGTAATAAAATGCGGAGATAGCCCCGAGCGCCGCCGATTATCTGTGCTTGCGTGATGCAAAAATATGCGGGTGAGGAGCTCACATTGAGTGCTCGAAGTGGGGTCCCGGCCGGTCAGGCTCGACCGGCCAGGCCGCGAGGTAACTTGCAGCGCCCTTTTTCTTCTTCTTCTCTTACTGCTGCTCGCAGCCGACAAAACTCTTTCTTGTATGTAATTCTTGGCGCACTAACAAGACTATTGTAGGTAGCTCCCGAGATCTGGGTCGATCGCTAAGCGCTGGGCCGGATCTCCTGGCGACTACTTTGTCTTTTTCCTTGTCTTCTTCACCGGGTGGCGGCGGACTCGACACGTTAGCCGGGCTTTTGCAATCGGCCAGCAATCGTGGTCGGAAGCACATTTCTCTCTTTTTTTTCTCTCTCTCTTTTTTTTCTTTTGTCAGCCGGCTATGGGCACTCGGCCTCTTTCCTCTCTCTTTCTTTCTTTTTTTCTCCAGCCGGCCTTTGCCTCTTTTTCTTCTCTGTTTCTTCAGCCGAGTCGCCTTGTTCTTCAGGCGCCGGCCACAACAGGCGGCTAGAGCGGGACACGGCGGGGGCGCGTGCACAGCCGGACGCGGGCGCCGACCCGAGCGGGCAGCGGAGGCGCCACCCGCCGCCAGGGGCGCGGCAGGGAGCCGCACGGCGCGCGGAGGCGAAGGCGGCCTTGGGCGGAGTCGGATGCGGACGCGCATGGCCGAGACGGTGCGGGAGGCGGCGGGAGCCGCCATCGGCGCGGCAGCGTGGTCGGAGTGGGAGAAGGGCGGCCGACGACGTGGGAGGCACGCTGGCACGGGAAGGAGCTGCCCGGGCCAGCGGGAGGCGGCGAGGCGGCGACCGACCAGCGGCAAGGCGAGGACGACTCAAGACTGGGAAGCCGGCTGGCGAGGCGGAGCTGGTGGAGGGAGCCCGCCGAGGCGGGGCTCAGAGGGCGGAGGAGCGGCGGTGGTAAGCGGCGAGCCGGATGGCGCGGCCGCTGCGAAGCGCTGCGGCGGGAGGAGCCGGCGGGGCATGGTACGCGTTCGTGGGGACGTTGCTGGGGAAGCCGGCGGAGCACGCGGGCTCAGTGGTGGTAGCCGCGACGGGGCCGGCCGGGCGAGGGTTCCTGGGAGGCAGAGGCTGGTCGCAGAGGGCGAGCCGGAGGCGGCACACGGAGGGAGTGAGGTGCGGCGACCGAGGGACCGGAGCAGACGGCGGCGTCGGGATGCCGGCTCGGGAGAGCTGACCCGGCCGCCGGCACGCGCCTCGGCAACGCTGAGGAGGCGGGCGGCCACGCGTGGGCGCAGGGAGTCGCGTGGTGGCGACGGCGTTGCGGCGCCGAGGTGCGACTCGTGGCGCAGAGGGCAGCGGGGCGCGCCGAGTGGCGGAGCTGCGCAGCCGGGCGACGCGAACGCTGCAGCAGGTGAGGCGCAGATGGACGGGCGCGCTGAGGAGACCCAGCGACGCGGGCGCAGCAGGGCTGTGAGCGCGCCGGGCGCTGAGGCCACGGACGCGAGGCCGCTGCGTGTGGGCGACGGCGAAGCTCGGGCGTGGACGCGCGACCGCAGGCGGAGTCATGGAGAAGGAGCGGGCGGAACGGCACACGGCCGGGCGTCGTGGCGACTGCCACCGCTAGTGCTCAAAGCACGAACGCCAACTGAATGGGCATAGTCTGGGAATTGTCTGGGTTGTGTATAAGGCATGTATGGCTATGGTTTGACCATACTTTGACTCGCATCTAACTAGCTTGCGTAGATGGTATGTGGAGTAGCGAACGCCCACTCCGGCTGGAGCAAAGCGCAGCGCGGAGGGGAGTGGACGCGAGCGGCGCGCAGACGGATGCGGCCGACCGAGGCAAGGCCCCGCGCGCGGCACGCGTGCGGATGGATAGCCGGCGTCGCAACGGTGGTGATGACGAAGGTGGCGAGGCCGACGACGAGGACGCTGTCCCCGCAGCGCCGCCTGGGCGGGTCGAAGTCGAGCCCCGAAGCGCTACCGAGAGACGGCGCGACACCGCGGGCGATGATTTAAAGTGGTCCCGCCGATCATGAAACCAGCAGCAGCGCGGTAGCATAGTACCGCCCCACGGTGGGCGCCAAATGTCGGGGGTTGGGTGCGACATATGCCAACGGGTGGCTTATCATGGTGGGGGCGAGTAGAACGTCGCGGTGCTCGAAACGGATGAGGCGAAGACATGCACGCCGGCGAATCTTACCCAGCTTCGGGGCTCTCCGAGGAGATAACACCCCTACTGCTGCTCTGCGGGGTCTCTGCATGATCTCTATGGGGTGATAGTACAATGGTGCTCCTCGAGCTGTGTGGAGGCAGGAAGGAGCAAGGCTAGCTCTTTCCCTCTTGCTATATGCCTAAACCTATCCAGGGCCGAGCCCTTTGCATGGGTGCCCCGGGGGGTTTATATAGGCCTACCCCCCGGGGGTACAATGGTAATCTGACTGGGCGTGGCCCCCAGTCGTCAGTCTCTCTTGCAGCCGTCTTCCCCGCTGACTTCTGGGGCCCGCCGACTGGTGGGTCCCGCGGACAGGCAGAGCACTGTGCAGCACTCCGGATGACGCAGGCTTGGTCATGGGGTCATGGGAACAGTGTCGCCGCCTGTCAGGTGATCACTGCCGCCACTCCCCATCCAATCTGGTTTATGGCTTGTGGGGCCCTAGCCGGGAGGCGGCCGACTCTGGGGAGGCCGACTCAGAGGGCCGCCTCCTGCCTCCGGCCGAAGTTCTTCTATCTCACCGACGGGCGGGGCGGCGATCTCCGCCGCACGCTGGCGCCATTCGTGGGCACAAAGGCCTGTGCACTTGCGTGGCTGAAGTCAAGGGAGGCATGGCACAGCCGCGCTCACCGGAGATCTCCCGGTGACGCGGTTCATCAGAAGCACGCCTTCTTCCCAGGTCCGGCGGGACAGCCATGATGGGGCTGTACCTGATCGTCCTCGTGAAGGTCGCGGCCGACTCTCGAGTCGGCCTCGAGAGGTCGCAAGCCCAGAGTCGGCTTGGTCCGAGTCGCCGCTGGGACTCCGCTTCTTGAGGTCGCCACCGGACTCGGCCGTCTGAAGGTCGCCGCCGAGACTCGGCCTTCGAAGGTTGCCACCGAGGCTCGGCCTTCTCGGTCGCCTGGCTGGACTCGGCCTTCTCGGGTCGCCTCTTGGGACTCGGCCGAGGCGCGGCCTGCCCGATGTCTTGAAAGATCTTGGGTCCCGGGTCAGCCTACCCATGGCCCATTACTCCGACAGACCCGATCACCGCTATTCTAGTGATGAGACACCGGGACTACAGCTTCAAAGACCTCCCACAGCCCAAAGAAGTTGCTCCTACTCCAGCTCCAGCTCCAAAGGACCCTCCTCCAAAGACAGACATCACCAAGTCTTCGCCGATGCTGTCATATCCACTCCGACATCAACCTGCAGACGGGAGCCGCCAAAGTGAGTCCCCAAAGGACGCTTAGCTCTATGCTTTTTCGAACTTTTTGGTAACTTGTTGCCAAAGGGGGAGAAATTGTATAGATCATAGGACTTCGAGAGAGAGAGTGTTGTTGTCGCTTTTGCTCTTTCGTTCTTTTGCGGTTTCTTTGAGATACTTTTGGTTTTCGAGACATTCAATGTGTTTGATACTCTGCTTTGATTCTACCTTAATGAGTGCTTGGTCGCATTTATGCTTTAATGTGTGCTTAATGCTTATCATATGCCATTCCTATCTCGTATGACCATTTACTCATGTCTTGGTGATTGGGTGCATGTTGTTCATTCTTATCATTTTGTGCGCTCCACCAAGATGTATGTGACATGGAAGAGTGACCCATGATCCTAATCGATTGTGCATTTGCATTCAAACGCAAATCTTAAATAATGCACAAATTTAGGGGGAGCTCTTGCTTATCACATACTTCTCAAAGCGACGATATTATTCATTGATTATATCCTTTGTCGAAGCTTTGATCTATATGTTGTCATCAATTACCAAAAAGGGGGAGATTGAAAGTGCAACTAATCCCCGGGTGGTTTTGGTAATTAATAACAACATATATATCATTGAACTAATAGTTACTTGAGAATCATTTCGAAAGTTCAAGATATGGGTATGGCAAGGATGAAGAAGTGGACCCCTCAAAATGCTAAGGCAAGCATTGGCAAAAGCTCAAGACTCCATTTTGGTTTAGTGATCAAGATCACATTGAGTCCATAAGAAAAGCCAATACTATTAAAAGGGATGAGGTTATGATGATGATCCGTTGCTCAAGTGCTTAGTGATACATCTCCTAAACTATCAGCAACTTTCACTGCCATATACACTCATAAGTAGTCTCGGTCCCACCGATATTCCAAACTCAGTCACACCGAGATGAACCACCTCAGCCATAAAGCCAAACCCTAGCAAACTCGGATTTTCCGATTCTGAACTCGGTCTCACCGAAATATGAGTTGCCAAGATTCTCAGAATCATACATCATCAAATCGGTGTCACCGAGATGATGAAGTCGGTCCCACCAAAATTGGCATGCTCTTGTCATTGCACGAATCGGACTAACCGAGATTGTATTTTCGGTCCCACCGAAAATCCCAACGTTCACATTATTTGAACTATCGGTCTCACCGAGTTGTCCACTTCGGTCCCACCGAGATTGCTCAAATGTGTGTAACGGTTGGATTTTGTGTGGAGGCTATTTATACCCCTCCACCCCTCTTCATTAGTGGAGAGAGCCATCGAAAAAGAACTACCACTCCTACCTTACATTTCGAGAAGAGAACTACCAACCCTTGTGTTGAGATCAAGTTGCTCCACTCCCACCATATGAAGCTTGATCTCTAGCCTTCCCAAGTTGCTTTCCACTCAATCCTTTCTTCCACCACAGCCAAATCGGTGAGGAGAGTTGAGTGTTGGGGAGATTATCATTTGAAGCACAAGAGCAAGGAGTTCATCATCATCTACAACATCTATTACCTTTTGGAGGGTGGTGCCTCCTAGATTGGTTAGGTGTCGCTGGGAGCCTCTGTCGTCGAGATGTGGAGTTGAACCAAGAAGTTTGTAAGGGCAAGGAGATCGCCTACTTGTGAAGATCTACCCGTAAGGCTAGTCCTCCGTGGGCGTGAGCCATGATGGAATAGACAAGGTTGCTTCTTCGTGGACCCTTCGTGGGTGGAGCCCTCCGTGGACTCTCGCAGCTGCTTACCCTCCGTGGGTTGAAGTCTCCATCAACGTGGAAGTACGATAGCACCACCTATCGGAACCACGAGAAAAATCACCGTGTCTCCAAAATTGCGTTTGCTCTTCTCCACCTCTCTTTACTACATGTGCAATTTACTTTCCGCTGCCTATACTCTAGAATTGCATGTGTAGGGTGATGCATGACTTGATCATAATTGTGAATCTGCCAAAAACTGTTCTTTGTCAAAAGGCAGAATTTTATATTGTCAAGTAGTCTAATCACCCCCCTCTAGACATACTTTCGATCCTACACAACACTCGCCTTTTGGCGATATCCTAAACTCATTAAAGCATCTCTCGTTATCGGGAGAGTCCTGGCCGGACTATGGCCAGGACGGTTGGAGTACGGACGACGAAGAAATTCAGAGCCCACCCACCACCCACTTAGTAGCCATCGCCGAGATTTAACCGACATGCTAGACTACGACTCAAGACATCGGCGCTATGGACGATGATCTTTGAGACGAGCAGAACCAGCGCCCACGAGAACACTTGGAAGGCCACCTCGTCATATGACGTATACATGGTGGATACCCCAAAAGAAGGGGGTGGTGAAGAAGTAGCGGAGGCAGACTCTTTAAAGAAGCAGCCCAAACGCCGGCGTCAGCGGCGCTGCTCTAAATCCCGCCACAGCAAGAATGGAGATTCCGGCACAGGAGACAATAATACTCCGGAGAGCGCCGAAGACAATCCCCTCCAGCAAGACTCAGCGCAGGAGGATGCAGAAGCAAGCCCCATGAGAGGCGGCGGCATTTAAGAAGGTTGAGGATGATAACTATATGCCTCCCTCCCAAGACGGCAAGCCTCAACGATGATGAATTCGCTGCACTGCACGAGATCCCGTCGAGCAAGAGCGCTTCAAGCGCAGGCTTATCGCCACAACAAATAGCCTAAAGAAAAGCAGCAAAGCAGCTTCAAGCTGATCAGACCTGCTGGCGATCGATGGACCAAGTCCTCGCGGCGAGGAGTATAAACTCGACGTCCCTCAAAAGTTACCTAAGGCGCAAGCTGCTCCCCGATTAGAGGAGGAAGCATACATACCTTCTTCACCAACAAGACGATATGGCGTGACCGACCACCCGTGGTCGTGATGAGAGAGCATCCAGGCCCCCAGCCAAGAACGTGCCGCATCGCTCCAAAAGTACGGGTTGCAAAAGGGAACGTGCGGACTTGCGAGACATATTGGAGGACAAGGCAAGGCAATCCAGATCCATCTACGGATCACGTGGGCGCCCTCGACCCACGCGAATACCGTCACGCCGGACATAACACCGGCGGGCCGAACATAGCGAATAGCGGTCCCTCGAGCTGCGTCGCGATATTGCTCAATCTGAGCGCCAACACCCGTTATGCTTCATCGATGAAGTAATGGATCATCAGATCCCGAAGGGTTTAAACCCGTAAACATCGAATCTTACGATGGCACAACAGACCCATGGTGTGGATCAAGATTACCTTCTCCACATCCATATGGCCCGCGGCGGCATCTCCACGCCATCAAATATCTCCCACAAGCTTAAAGGACCAGCTCGGCATTGGCTTAACAGCTTGCCCGCAGAGTCAATTGGGTGTTGGGAAGACACGGAGGCCGCGTTCTAGATAACTTCCAAGGCACATATGTGCGACCACCGACGCCGATGACCTAAGCCACATTATTCAGCAGCCGCATTTAATCGGCGAGCAATTCAGACACGGTTCTTGACGAAGAAAAATCAAATCGCCGATTGTCCGGATCACGGAGGCCCTTGCAGCCTTCAAACATAACATCCGGGACGAATGGCTAGCCCGGCACACAGGGCAGGAAAAGCGAAATCCATGGCAGCCCTCACATCGTTAATGACCTGCTTTTGTGCGGGAGAGGACAGCTAGCTAGCCCGCGAAACAATCTCCGTAAAAATTCTGCAGTCCGGATACTAAGGACAACAACGGCAGTCACGTCGAATCAAAAACAAGCGCCGCGTTAACGTGGCGATAAGGAGGATCTGACGATCAATGCCGGATTCCGAGGCTCCAAACCCGGTCGTGGAAGAAGCCATTTAAAGAACCACTCGGGTCCGTCAATTTGGACCGAATACTCGACCGCTTATGCGAGATACATGGCACCTCTGAAAAACCAGCTAACCACACCAATAGAGATTGTTGGGTGTTCAAGCAGGCCGGCAAGTTAATTGCCGAAAACAATGACAAGGGGCTAAATAGCGACGACGAGGAAGAGACCCAGCCGCCGAACAATAGAGGACAGAAGGGTTTTCCCCCACAAGTGCGGACGGTGAATATGATATACGCGACCTATATACCCAAGAGGGAGAGGAAGCGCGCACTACGGGACGTCTATGCGATGGAGCCAGTCGCCCGAAAGTTCAATCCATGGTCCTCTTGTCCGATCACTTTCGATCGAAGAGACCATCCGACCAGCATACGCCACGGCGGATTTGCCGCATTGGTCTTAGATCCAATCGTCGATGGATTTCACCTCACAAGAGTCCTGATGGACGGCGGCAGCAGCCTGAACCTGCTTTATCAGGATACAGTGCGCTAAATGGGCATAGACACATCCAGTTAAACCTACAAAGACAACCTTTAAAGGTGTCATCCGAGAGTGGAAGCCAATCATACAGGCTCATCACACTGAAGTGGTCTTGGATCACGGATAATTTCCGAGCGAAGAGTTAATCTTGACATATTCCCGTTTGCGATGGCTATCACGCTCGCTTTCGAGACGAACGCGTTTGCAAAATTCAGCAGCGGTGCGCATTATGCATACCTAAAGCTCAAGATGTCAGGCCCTCGTGGAGTCATCACGGTCAATGGGAATACGGAACGCTCCCTCCGAACGGAGGAACATACAGCGGCTCTCGCGGCAGAAGTACAAAGCAGCCTCTTAGGGCAATTCTCAAGCCCGGCGGTTAAAAAGCCGAACACAGCAAAGCGCGCCCAGAGCAAAGCCAACCAAGATTACCTGGAGCGATCAGAGCATGTGTAGCAATGCGGCCCCAACCCTCATCCGCGCATAATCGCAAGAATAACACTCCGCGTACATCATTACGCTTTGGAGATACCATGGGTGCAGGGAAAGGGGCACGATCACGATGGACCCAGAGTGCGGCTCGACCACACCAGGGGCTGACAAGTGCCCCTCCCTTCCTTTTTATTTTTTCTTCTTATTTTATGTACACAGGACTCTATCAACCAGAAGCCCTGTCCGGCGGCGAACCTGCCAAACTCATGATACAACAGTCAGGGACTAAAGAAGGCCGCGGCGAACATTCAGGTGGTCTCAATTACGAGCATTAAATTCGATTATATACACCAAGTCTGCAGCTCATCCCTGGAGGGGGACATGTTTATTTAGTCCGAATCCCTTGCTTACCGCACTATTTGTATCAGTCCGATCTACCATCAGACTTTCTTTTATAAATAATGCAGCACCTTTTCATTGCAATTGTGTTATCTTTTATATATGTTCATTATATGACATCTTGCGCCTGTATATTTTGGTACGGCCGAATACGCCAGGGGCTTCTGTTCCCCACATTATGGTGTGATTAAGTCCGAACACTTTCACAAGTGCGGCACCCCGAACTTATTGGATTATATGAATCGGCTCCGAATCATGTCTTGGGTCAATAGTTGGGTTTGCCCGGCTCCCATGTTTTGGTGCCTTACGTTCCATTCTGTCGGCTAAGGTAGCACTGGGAGAACCACTGCGATTGCGCCCCGGTTGAGCCGGGTTAACGCCTCAGTGGAGAAAGCTAAAACTGACTGGCATGATAAGGCGAGAGACTGGTCGCTGTTCGAGAGGTTCTTTCGGGTCCCTAAAGACTCATGCCGCTTGACGAAGTTCCTGGATGATGTCCAACGTGGCAGGTAGCACCCCGGATTCGGTCTTCGAATACTGGGGGCTTCGCCGAAATTTAAAATTATAGAATTCTATGGCTAAGTGAGAGTGTTCAAGCATTATAAGTCCGGTTGCCTTGTTCGTCGTGTTGAGCGCCTCCCTAGATGGACCCAAAAATGGGAACAAGAGCGCTCATGTTTGTCACCGAACACCCCAGCACTAGTGGCTTGGGGGCTGAAGCCAACGACTTGCCATCTCTCAGATTTCACAAAATGGCCGCACAGAAGGTAATATTTTAAATTAAACAAGTGTTGCTCATGGCGCATATGAACGAAGTTTCAGCGCACAGGATTGTAGGATCGAAAGTATGTCTAGAGGGGGGGTGATTAGACTACTTGACAATATAAAAATTCAGCCTTTTGATAAAGACAAGTTTTTGGCAAGTTCACAATGATGATCAAGTCAAGTATCACCCTACACATGCAATTCTAGAGTATAGGCAGCGGAAAGTAAATTGCACATGTAGTAAAGAGAGGTGGAGAAGAGCAAACGCAATTTGGAGACACGGAGATTTTTCTCGTGGTTCCGATAGGTGGTGCTATCGTCAATCCACGTTGATGGAGACTTCAACCCACGGAGGGTAGCGGCTGCGAGAGTCCACGGAGGCTCCACCCACGAAGGGTCCACGAAGAAGCAACCTTGTCTATGCCATCATGGCTCTCGCCCACGGAGGACTAGCCTTACTCGGGGTAGATCTTCACGAAGTAGGCGATCTCCTTGCCCTTACAAACTTCTTGGTTCAACTCCACATCTCAGCGGAGGCTCCCAAGCGACACCTAACCAATCTAGGAGGCACCACCCTCCAAAAGGTAATAGATGGTGTTGATGATGATGAACTCCTTGCTCTTGTGCTTCAAATGATAATCTCCCCAACACTCAACTCTCCTCACTGATTTGGCTGTGGTGGAAGAAAGGATTGAGTGGAAAGCAACTTGGGAAGGCTAGAGATCAAGCTTCATATGGTGGGAGTGGAGCAACTTGATCTCAACACAAGGGTAGGTAGTTTTCTTCTCGAAATGTAAGGTAGGAGTGGTAGTTCTTTCGATGGCTCTCTCCACGAATGAAGAGGGGGTGGAGGGTATTTATAGCCTCCACACAAAATCCAACCGTTACACACATTTGACCAATCTCGGTCGGACCGAAGTTGACAACTCGGTGAGACCGAAAGTTCAAAACAAACGTTGGGATTTTCGGTGGGACCGAAAATACAATCTCGGTGAGTCCGATTCTTCCAAAGACTAGGGTTTGCCAATCTCGGTGGGACCGACTTCATCATCTCGGTGACACCGATTTGATGACGAAGGTTCTGAAGCTTGGCAACACAAGTTTCGGTGAGACCGAGTTCGAATCGGAAAATCCGAAATTTCTAGGGTTTGGCTATATGGCTGAGGTGGTTCATCTCGGTGTGGTGAGTTTAGGAAATCGGTGGGACCGAGATTACTTATGAGTGTATTATGGAAGTGAGAGTTGCGATAGTTTAGGAGATATATCACTAAGCACTTTGAGCAACGGATCATTAACATAACCTCATCCCTTTTAATAGTATTGGCTTTCCTATGGACTCAATGTGATCTTGGATCACTAAACCAAAAATGGAGTCTTGAGCTTTTGCCAATGCTTGCCTTAGCATTTTGAGGGGTCCACATCTTCAGTCATTGCCATACCCATATCACTGAACTTTCTGAAATGATTCTCAAGAAACTATTAGTTCAATGATATATATGTTGTTACTAATTAGTTGCACTTTCAATCTCCCCCTTTTTGGTAATTGATGACAACATATAGATCAAAGCTTCGACAAGGGATATAATCAATGAATAATATCGTCGCTTTGAGAAGTATGTGATAAGCAAGAGCTCCCCCTAAATTTGTGCATTATTTAAGATTTGCGTTTGAATGCAAATGCACAATCGATTAGGATCATGGGTCACTCTTCCATGTCACATACATCTTGGTGGAGCGCACAAAATGATAAGAATGAATAGCATGCACCCAATCACCAAGACATGAGTAAATGGTCATACAAGATATGAATAGCATATGATAAGCATTAAGCACACATTAAAGCATAGTACGACCAAGCACTCATTAAGGTAGAATGAAACGTAGTATCAAACACACAAAATGTCTCGAAAATCTCAAAAGTATCTCAAAAAGACCGCAAAAGAACGAAAGAGCAAAAGCGCAAAGACAAAGCACTCTCTCTCTCGAAGTCCTATGATCTATACAATTTCTCCCCCTTTGGCAACAAGTTACCAAAAAGTTCAAAAGTATAGAGCTAAACGTCCACTTGGGGACTCTGCTGGCGGCTCTATGCAGGTTGATGGAGTTGAGATGGCTGCATCTGCGAAGACTTCACGATGTCTGTGGAGCTGGAGGAGTGGTCCTTTGAGCTGGAGCTGGAGCAACCGATGGAGCTGTGGGAGGTCTTTGAGGCTGTAGTCTGGTGTCATCCTTTGGAATAGCAGTGATCGGGTCTTGTGGGAACCGGAGCAGGTTGTTCATAATCATCTGGACTAGGTCATCCTGCATCTCACGCATGAGCTCCTCCTTCTCCCTCTTTGCTTCCTCGATATCTGCCTCAAGCTTGTTGTGATTACTTGCACTTGATCGGCTTCACATCCAGAGCATGGATCTTGTCTTCAACAATCCTCTCAAGACTCTCCGAGGCTGCACAATCTTGGCCAGGCGTTGTTCAATCCTCAGGTAGCTTCAAGGAGCTGCTCTCCAACACTCTTGGGTTTAGCTGCTGCTGCTGCTGCTTCCTTCTCAGCTTTAGCTTTCTTGGCAGCTTCAATCTTTGCTTGACCTTCAACCGCGTTGGGTCCTCCTCATCCATCACAACATCATTGTCCTCATGCTCAGGCTGCGATGGCAAGTGTGGTCTATCCAACAAGTATGTGCCCGTGCCAAACTTGGCATTGATAAGCATCTGAATGTGCGGGCAAATCCACGACCTCTTACAGTCTGCTGCAGTCCTCTTGATAGTCTCAACTATCAAATCCATCACCTTGAAAGGTGCCTTCTCATCAAGTATATGCAGCATGTTGATAGAGTACCCTCGATCATGCGATGATCTCGAACTTGGGCATCAAGGTATGCCTCGAAATAGTATTTGTGGTAGGTAGACCTGCACGGAGATGATACACTGAGCCGAGCTTCCAGATTTCCACATCCTTAGCTGGAACCTCTTTGTACATATTCTTCATAGACTCATGGTTCTTCTTGGGAATGCCATAGACATCAACATCATCCTCTCTCTGCACTGGAGCATTCAGCAGTGCTGCCCATTCTTCAACAGTTGAAGAGAATCTTTGGCCTTCAGTCATCCATGTGATCTTTCCATCTGGATAGAAATGAGCTGTGGCATAGAATTGCATTATCATCTCATCATTCCAATCTGTCAACTTTTGACCAACAAAATCTGCAACACCACATGCAGTGAAGCTCTCATGCACATGTGGAAAGAAGTCTATGTGCTCTTCACTGTCAATGTATGCCCAGTTAACATAGCGAGTGTCTGCAACAATGGGCTTCTTGTCCATCAGCACAGTCTCATAGAAGTCCTGCTGCTCTCTGGTGTGGAATCTTGGATCAACAGCAGTTCTTCTCCTCACAGCATATGGATCAGCTTGTCTCCATAGCCTGAGACCTCTATCCTTCCTTTCCTTCATGATCTCAGCTTGAGGATGAGCATCATTGTGAAGTGGCAATTTCTGACGAAGTTTCAGCAAGACAGGTGCCTCATCATCTGACACAGCTGGTGGCACATCATCTTTCCTCTTATCTGAAGCTGGAATGTTCTGACGGTCTTCTTGGGCTTGGCAAAGAGGCTTGGCTTGAGCTGCCTTTGCTGGAGCAGATGGCTTGGACTTAGAAGGGGCTCTAGCCCTGATGGCATCACCCATGAACTTAGACTTCTGAGGAGAAGGCTGGGGTGCTTCCTCATCCTCATCTTCCTCTGCTGCTTCATCATGCAAAATCCTCTTCCTCTTGGAAGTTTTCTTCACCTTGCTTGAAGTTTCCTCTTCCATACTCAGCTTCTTGGCAACGGTGGACTTCTTCACTTTTCTGGTGCCTTTCTTGGTTTGCTGCCCTTGATGCTCTTTGGCAACAACTTTTCTCTTTGGCTTGGAGGAGACCTCTTCCTCAACAATGAAATCGAATCTTCTTCATCGAGTTCCTCTTCTTTACGCCCTGGTGGCTGCGGGAGGCAAACCACTTGGTGTGCTCCTCTCACCATCATCTGAAAAGCTGCTGGCCTCGGGACTAGTGCTGCCTCTGGAATATCAGCAATTGGTGACTCGGACCTGTTACGGCTGTCACCGGCATCGACATGGTGACAACCCGTGAATAGATTAGGTGTAGGCGAGTAGAAGAGTTATCACAAACTGCGAGAAGATTTTGCAAAAAATGAGTTCAAATTTCAGTTTTAGGTTTTCACGAGAATGCATTTGGTCGACCGAGTTTAAAATTCGTGAATCCGAAGTGTTCAAACGAAGCATTCACACCACTTTCGGTGGGACGAAGTGGGTTTCGGTCTACCGAGAACACTAGGGTTTCACTAAATCCTCATTTCGTTGCACCGATTTTCACAACTTCGGTTGGACGAAGGTGCGATCTGCAATGGCTAGAGGCCAAATCGGTCATACCGAGAATGTAAATCGGTCTCACCGAGATGTGTTCGGCGAAACCTAACCCTAAAACTTTTACTCGAATTTTGTTCAAAGAACTAATCTGGTGTATAGGAAGATCTCAAGCGTGGCAAGATGCTAGGCAAACCAAGCGTGCATAGAATCGGAGATAGAGCACGAGTGGGATCGAAACTCACCCTAACTTGGTGGAGTTCCTCTCGGCGGCAACGGCGGAGAGAATGTCCGTTGACGGCGGAGACCTGCGGCGGGCGGACAGGCGACAACGGAGACGATCCGGAGACCACGGCGGCGGCGGCAAAGGGGTGTGGGGCGAGGCGTTTTGAAGTAGAAATCAGCGCGCCCCTCGGATATATATACCCCTTTGTTGTCGGTGGGACCGAGTTGTAAAACTTCGGTGGCACCGAGATGGATAATCTGCAGGCGATTACACACTTCGTCACGCCGAAATTCACAACTCGGTTTCACCGAGGTGAAAACCTAGATCAATCCAAATGCTTTCGGTTTGACCGAGTTTGAGTGGGTTGGTCGGCCGAAATCACTTAGAAGGTTTTGGAAGTTAGCCCTTGACGGATCGGTGGCTCAGAGTGCTCCTCACTCGGTGGGTCCGAAAATGACTTGTTCAAAGTTTGTGATATAAGCATGAATAGAATTTGAGACAAGAAAGCATAGATAGCTAGGGAGGAACTTAGGCATTCTTGTCCATCCATTTGGTCAGAAAAATCAAAACGACCAAAGCAACAAATGGATGTCCTTGAATGGATAAAATCATGCATCCAACATGCTCACACAATAAGATAGCAAATGAAATATGTGTCAAACATGCACAAACAAAACTCTAGCTACTATCACACAATTTGTCGATGACTAGGTCATCTTTATATGAGTATATTGACTTAGGAGTCAAATGAGAACATTTGATCATAGGTCATACTCATCGTTTAAGCACAAGTGGGGTTACCACTTTTACATAAAGCATTGATGTGTTCACATCATTTGAAGATGCTTTAGCTCAATTCTTTAGAGCAAAGCTCCCCCTAGATGTGAGAACCCCTTTAAAGGGTCAAACTAACCTTGGGTTGTCGTAGAAGACTTCATGTAGATGTTGAAGATGTGGATGCTCAATGTTGATGAAGATCATCAAGAGTTGGGAGCAATCCTTTGGATTCGGGCACTTTCAATACCTACATGGGTTAGTCCCACAAGGAACAAACAAGGATATCCATGGACATAGATTAAAGTTCACAATTGATGATGTCCATGAAAGCAATGATTACCTTGTCCCTTGACTTACCAACAAGAGGGTTTGTGACTCCATGAACTAGTGCAAGATGTGGAAGTTGATTGCACAAGTCCTTGCCAAAATGAATGTGAGTGAAGTATGTTGGCGAGTCACCCTCAAGAACTCTCTAGTTCTTCTTCTTCGGGATCCACATCATCTTGATGGGAATCCTTGGGGTTGTAGTTGAGCTTGACGAAGTAGAACTTGACGTTTCCTTGAGAACCCACTTGACCATGGCTTTAGGTGCTTCAATAAATGCATCAATCTCCTCTTGAAGCTTGTCCTTGCCTTTTAGCTTGTGGTCTTGTGGTGGAAGATCATCTTGAGCTTGTTCCACATTGGAAGAAGTAGGATCATACTTCTCCTTTTGAGAAACAAACTTTGGAGTGGGATATTGACCTTCTTCCCATTCAACACCCTCGGCGTTGAACTTTCGCTCAAAACCAATTCCTTGATTCTTCCGTGTCTTCCTTGCTTGCGAACAATTTCCTCAAAGTTCTTGCTTCGGAAGGCTCTTGTAGACACCTTTCTCTATAATCCCTTTCAATAAACTATTTTCTTGCTCAAGTGTAACTTGGCTTGAAACATTGTTAGTGGAATCAAGAGAACTACTAGAAGCAACAATATTGGATTTAGCATGGTTATTGTTACTACTAGATAAGAATTTTTCTTATGCTTGTCATGCTTAGTTTTAATAGGTGGCAAGAAATTAGACAAGAGAAGTCGTTTGGCAAGATATGAAGAACTCTTCTTTGAAGATCGTCATTGATAGCTTTTAGAAACTCATGTTCTTGCTCTAGATTGAGCTTCTCGAGCGTAGCTTCTCATGAGATCTTAGGAGCTCTCTATGATCTTCTTGAGTTGTTTCATGAGCTAACTTAAGAGTGTTTAGTTCTTTAGTTAGGCGCTCAATCTCCTTCATAGCATTGTCATTCGACTCTTCTCGACTATAAAGACTACTAGCATGTTCATCATTACTAGGCTCACTAGATTTATCATGTAAAAGCTCATCTTCACCAAGCAAGTCATCCTCATCACTATCAAAGTCAATAAATTCAGGGTGTGATACCTTGGGGCCTTTAGCCATGAAGCATCTTCCAATTCCCTCATTTGGTGAATCAAATAAGTCATAGGAGTTGGAGTTGGAGGACACAAGAGCAAGACCGGCAACACCTTCATCTTGACTGTAGTCGGAGTTGGAGTGATAGCTTCTTTGGAGTGATTGTCTGAGTCGGGCCGGAGACCCATTCACCTACATGAGGTTGATGTTTTCTTCTTGTGTAGCTCCTTGATGACTTGTCTTTCCTCTCCGAATCCTTGCTTCTCCGAGAGGGTCTTCGTTCATAACGATCATCTCTACTCCTTCTCTCTTTCCGAGGTGACTCTTCTCTTGAGCTTCTTCTTCTTGGAGATTCTTCTCTTCTCTTGTGGGGAGCCGAGCACTCATTTGAGTAGTGTCCGGGTCTTCCACAATTGTAGCAGCTTCGATCACGACTAGAAGATCTCTTTTCATCATATGATCTAGACTTTGAGCTTCTCTCCTTGCTTCTACTCTTGTAGAATTTGTTGAAGTTCTTCACCATTAGGCTTAGCTCTTCATTGGAAACTATCTTGTCACTTGAGTTTGTGGGAGCATCACTTGTAGCTTTGTAAGCACCACTTGACTTGTTGTGAAGCTCTTCCTTATCTTTAAGTGTCATCTCATGAGCAACAATTCTTCCAATGACTTCGGTTGGCTTGAGATTCTTGTAGTTTGGCATCATTTGGATCAAAGTGCACACGGTGTCATACTTTCCATCCAAAGCTCTGAGAATCTTCTTGATGATGAATCGGTCGGTCATTTCTTCGCTTCCTAAGCCGGCAATCTCATTTGTGATGAGAGCAAGCCTAGAGTACATTTCAGCGACTCCTTCACCTTCCTTCATCTTGAACTTGTCAAGTTGACCTTGAAGAACATCTAGCTTTGATTCCTTCACGGACTCGGTACCTTCGTGCATTTCGACCAAAGTATCCCAAATCTCTTTTGCATTCTCAAGGCGGCTGATTTTGTTGAACTCCTCGGGACACAAAGCATTGAAGAGAATGTCACAAGCTTGAGCATTGTTTTGCAACATCCGCAATTCATCCGTTGTAGCCCACGATCGGAACTTTTCCTTCCTCGAAGAACTCACCTTGCAAACCAACACAAATAATGCCCCATGCGGCGGGTTATGTCCAAGAATATGCATTTTCATTTTATGCTTCCAACTAGCAAAGTTTGAACCATCAAAGTAAGGACCTCTCTGAAAATTACCCTCACTAGGCGCCATACTCTCCTAGGTTGTGAAACCAAGCTTATGGAGTCCAATGCAATGGAGACCAATACAATGGATACCAAAGCTCTGATACCACTTGTAGGATCGAAAGTATGTCTAGAGGGGGGGTGATTAGACTACTAATATAAAAATTCAGCCTTTTGATAAAGACAAGTTTTTGGCAAGTTCACAATGATGATCAAGTCAAGTATCACCCTACACATGCAATTCTAGAGTATAGGCAGCGGAAAGTAAATTGCACATGTAGTAAAGAGAGGTGGAGAAGAGCAAACGCAATTTGGAGACACGGAGATTTTTCTCATGGTTCCGATAGGTGGTGCTATCGTCAATCCACGTTGATGGAGACTTCAACCCACGGAGGGTAACGGCTGCGAGAGTCCACGGAGGGCTCCACCCACGAAGGGTCCACGAAGAAGCAACCTTGTCTATGCCATCATGGCCTCGCCCACGGAGGACTAGCCTTACTCGGGTAGATCTTCACGAGTAGGCGATCTCCTTGCCCTTACAAACTTCTTGGTTCAACTCCACATCTCGACGGAGGCTCCCAAGCGACACCTAACCAATCTAGGAGGCACCACCCTCCAAAAGGTAATAGATGGTGTTGATGATGATGAACTCCTTGCTCTTGTGCTTCAAATGATAATCTCCCCAACACTCAACTCTCCTCACTGATTTGGCTGTGGTGGAAGAAAGGATTGAGTGGAAAGCAACTTGGGAAGGCTAGAGATCAAGCTTCATATGGTGGGAGTGGAGCAACTTGATCTCAACACAAGGGTAGGTAGTTTTCTTCTCGAAATGTAAGGTAGGAGTGGTAGTTCTTTCGATGGCTCTCTCCACGAATGAAGAGGGGTGGAGGGTATTTATAGCCTCCACACAAAATCCAACCGTTACACACATTTGACCAATCTCGGTCGGACCGAAGTTGACAACTTGGTGAGACCGAAAGTTCAAAACATGAGAACGTTGGGATTTTCGTGGGACCGAAAATACAATCTCGGTGAGTCCGATTCTTCCAAAGACTAGGGTTTGCCAATCTCGGTGGGACCGACTTCATCATCTCGGTGACACCGATTTGATGACGAAGGTTCTGAAGCTTGGCAACACAAGTTTCGGTGAGACCGAGTTCGAATCGGAAAATCCGAAATTTCTAGGGTTTGGCTATATGGCTGAGGTGGTTCATCTCGGTGTGGTGAGTTTAGGAAATCGGTGGGACCGAGATTACTTATGAGTGTATTATGGAAGTGAGAGTTGCTGATAGTTTAGGAGATATATCACTAAGCACTTTGAGCAACGGATCATTAACATAACCTCATCCCTTTTAATAGTATTGGCTTTCCTATGGACTCAATGTGATCTTGGATCACTAAACCAAAAATGGAGTCTTGAGCTTTTGCCAATGCTTGCCTTAGCATTTTGAGGGGTCCACATCTTGATCATTGCCATACCCATATCACTGAACTTTACGAAATGATTCTCAAGAAACTATTAGTTCAATGATATATATGTTGTTATTAATTACCAAAACCACCCGGGGATTAGTTGCACTTTCAAGGATAAATATACAGCGAGTTCATTCAAAAATTACATCTCGGGAGCACTCATCTGCGATATCGCAGGCTCCCTTCAGGACAATCTTATAATACTTCTCCGGCGTGCGATACTCCTTGCCCGGCGGCGGTGGGTCCGTGAGAAGCTTCTCCGCATCCAATCTGCCCCGTTGCACCTTTATGCGGGCAAGGGCACGATGAGCGCCTTCAATGCAGGCGGAGCGCTTGACTACATCCAGCCTGGGGCACGCATCCACCAGCCGCGCGACTAGGCCAAAGTAGCTGCCGAGCATGGCCTGTCGAACCACAGCCGGACTATGAGGCCCTTCATGGCCTCCTCGGCTACCTTGTGGAGTTCGACCAGGCTGCTTGGTGGTCGCTTGGGGCACCGGATGGCGGCCTCGGTGTCTTGAGACGAGAAGACCTTCTCCGTCGAGCTCCCTCCTCGCCCACGATAGAATCTTGGCGGCATCGGGCGCCTCTGGCGGCAGATCTGCAAACGCCTACAGGAGAGCTCCGAATTCGGGTAATTGTCAGGTAGTTCACATTAACATGCCTGCTTTGCATGAAAAATGCCTTACCCGCCGCTATCTTCTTTATGTCCTCAACTTCCTGAAGGGCCTTACGGCCTCGGCCTTGGCAGACTTGGCACTTTCGAGAGCCGAAGCAAGCTCGGACTCTCGAGTCTTGGAGTCACGCTCCAAACTCTCATGCTTTTCCATGAGAGCCTGGAGCTCTTGCCGAACTTCCGCCACTAGGGCCTCTTGCTTTTCTCGCTCAGCCCGCTCCGTGGCCGCATTGCGTTCGGCCGCGGACACGGCATCCTTCAGGGCTGCCACCTCGTTAGTGGCCCCTGCAATACACATATTATCCTTGTTAATTTTGTTTGCAACCAAAACCCTTTTCTGTAAGGTACTTATCCAAAGAGGTGTCACTCACCTTCTTTCTCCTCGAGCTGCTTCTTCACATGGCCGAGCTCTTGCTCGGACCGCTTGAGGTTCTTCTTCAGCACCTCGACCTCCAGCGTTAATCGCGGCGAGTCGTGACGCAACCTGCAAACCCATATTGACACATTTTTAGCAACCCTGCGTATATCTTGTTAGATCCACAGTCCGGCTTTTCTTTCCGAACACCGAACTAAGCATCAGGGGCTACTGTCTATGCGGTATCACATTACATAATTTTAACTTCTTACCTCAAAGCCTGTTAAAAGGCTGCTGCAGGCTTGGCTCAGCCCGCCCTTGGCGAGCTGAACCTTCTCAATCACCGCACTCATGATAGTGCGGTGTTCTTCCTCGATGGAAGCGCCTTTAAGCGCCTCCAACAGGTCATCCGGCGCCTCCGGTTGGACGGAGGCCGCCGGCGTCACGGTCTTGCCCTTCTTCCGAAGGGGCCGCTTGCCGGACTCTGGAACCATTGCGGGTTCCGGCGTAGAGTCCGGCGCAAAGTCCGGGAGGTCGCCTGACGGCGCCTCCGGAGCCTCCTCCTGATGGGTCCCTCTTTGGGATCCCACCTCGGCGTCCTCGTCGGCGCGTGGGGTAGAGGCAGTCGGGATGGAATTCACATCCGACGAGGCCAATGACCCGCTCGATGAGTCGGGGAGATCATCCTTGGCCGGACTACGGACAGTATGCGGCGTTAGAGGGATACTACGTGACACGAGAAGTACGGCATATAAAAGATCCGGATACTTACGATCCTGCCGGACGCCTGGCCCTCAGAGGCCACTCATCCTCGCCAACGCTGATGTTGGCGAAACTGTCCGGGGGGATAGTTCTCCCCCTCTTGGACCCTTCGGCCTCCCCGATTGGGGAAGCCTTCCTCTTCTTCTCTCCATCCTCCGGGAGAGAGTACTCCTCCTCCTCGTCCTCAGGGGAGGAGTCCTTGTCGTCGTCAGACGCCTGATTGCGGAAACTCTTTTGAGTCCCCGCGGCCGCCTTCTTGGCCTTCTTCTCCGGCACCACGTGCGGTGCCGGAACCAGCAGCCCTGCTAAGCGGGCGTCCACTGGGTCTTCTGGCATGGGAGCCGAGCTGATGAGCAGCTTGGCCTTCTCCATCCATTCCTGTCAAAGGAAGAGGCAGATTAAAACCTCACTAGAGTCAATCTAATTACCACAAGTGTCCCGTAATGGGGTTGAATCACTTACCTCGTCAGTCGGAGACTACGAGCTGAATCCGCGGTCTTTGGCATGGATGCGAAACCGGCGCCCTTGAACAGCACCCTCCAGGCGCCTTCGTAAGTTGTATCGAAGAGCCCGCTTAGCGCCTGGTGCTGTTCCGGATTAAACTCCCACAAATTGAATGCCCGTTCTTGGCATGGGAGAATCCGCAGGAGGAGCATGACTTGGACCACGTCGACAAGCCGGAGCTTATTGCTTACCATCTTCTTGATGCAGGCTCGGAGTCCCGTCACCTCCACCGGACTACCCCACTGCAAGCCCTTCTCTTTCCAGGAGGTGAGCTGCGTGGGGATTCCAGATCTAAACTCGGGGGCCGTCGCCCATGTGGGCTTGCGCGGCTCGGTGATATAGAACCACCCGATTGCCACCCCTTGACGGAGTCCACAAAGGTCCCTTCTAGCCAAGGGGCGTTGGGCGATTACCCAACATGGCGCCGCGCATTCCGCTTATGCGTGCCCTTCACAACCTTGACAGCGTTGAAGGTCTTGAGCCACAGCGAAGTGGGGCTGGATGCAGAGGAAGGCCTCGCACCACGACGATAAACGCCGAGATGTTGAGGATGAAGTTGGCGCCAGATCCTGGAAATCGGCCGTAGTAAAACATGAGCCCCGGACAAATGGATGGGCGGAAAGCCCGATCCATGGAGGTAGTGGGGAGGAAGACGACCCTCTCATGAGGCCCTGGGGTAGGGACGAGCTGCCCCTCGTCGGGCAGCCGATGCGCGATATCGCTGGAAAGGTATCCGGCGTCACGCAGCTTGGTGATGTCCTCCTCCTTAGCGGTGGAGGCCAGCCATTTACCTCCCGCTCCGGACATATTCGGAGAAGGTCGAGGCGAGATGCGCGAGCTCGGGCATTGGAGCTTGAGTTCGCAGGGATGGATAAGCAAAGGAGGAAGAAGGCGTAGGTGAGAAGGTGAATCCTTATCCCTTATTTATAGGCGGACAAAGCTATGCGTCCCACACCGGCCTGGTAAAACGCGCTTATCTCCCAAGCGCCACCATCAATGGCGCGGTTGGGTTACCCACGCACGTATTGATGAGAATCCCGGAATAAGGGGAACACGATCTCTGCTTGACGGGGCGTGCCAAGAAACCGCTTAAGCTAAGCGTCTTTGAGGTGGTATAGTAATTCAAACAAAGGCTTGGTTGCGGTGTGATGGCACGCCGCATAATACGTCAGCAGATTGAGCTAAGCGTGCATTTTGTTCTCTCTACGGTGGAATGTGGAATTTATGTTGCAGAGCCGGACACTATCCTGGTGTTCATTATCTCCTCCGGATTATTCAAGGGAGGAACCCGCCTTGCAATGCCGAACATTATGCACGCCGGACTTATCGCCATTGAAGACTGGTTCGAGAGCTCTTGAGGAGTCTGGACTAGGGGTGTCCGGACAGCGGACTATCAATATCCGCTGGACACCGGACTACGAAGATACAAGATTGAAGACTCGGCTCGTGTCCCAAGGTACTTTCCTTGGCGTAGAAGGCAAGCTTGCAATCTGAATATGTAGATCTCCTACCATTGTAACCGACTCTGTGTAACCCTAGCCTCTCCGGTGTCTATATAAACCGGAGGGCCTTAATCCGTGGGGCGATGATACATCTCAACAATCATACCATAGGCTAGCTTCTAGGGTTTAGCCTCCTTGATCTCGTGGTAGATCTACTCTTGTACTACCCATATCATCAATATTAATCAAGCAGGACGTAGGGTTTTGCCTCCATCGAGAGGGCCCGAACCTGGGTAAAAACATTGTGTCCCTCGTCTCTTGTTACCATCCGCCTAGACGCACAGTTCGGGACCCCCTACCCGAGATCCGCCGGTTTTGACACCGACACCCCTTATTACAGAAGCACTTAGTCTCGGGTTTGGGTTCAACCTTGCTTTCTTCACTAGAGCAGCAGCTGATTTGCCGTTTCATGAAGTATCCCTTCTTGCCCTTGCCCTTCTTGAAACTAGTGGTTTCACCAACCATCAAAAATTGATGCTCCTTCTTGATTTCTACTTTCGCGGTGTCAAACATCACGAATACCTCAAGGATCATCATATCTATCCCTGATATGTTATAGCTCATCACGAAGCTCTAGCAGCTTGGTGGCAATGACTTTGGAGAAACATCACTATCTCATCTGGAAGATCGACTCCCACTCGATTCAAGTGATTGTTGCACTCAGACAATCTGAGCACAAGCTCAACGATTGAGCTTTTCTCCCTTAGTTTGCAGGCTAAGAAAATCGTCGGAGGTCTCATACCTCTTGATGTGGGCACGAGCCTGAAATCTCAATTTCATCCCTCGAAACATCTCATATGTTCCGCGATGTTTCGAAAATGTCTTTGGTGCCTCAACTCTAAACCGTTTAACTGAACTATCACGTAGTTATCAAAACGTGCATGTCGATGTTCGCAACATCCACAAACGGCGTTTGGGGTTCAGCACAATGGCGGTGCATTAAGGACATAAGCTTTCTCTTGTCCGCATAATCGTTATTGTCAACTTTCAACTATATTTTCTCTAGGAACATATCTAAGCAGTGGAACTAAAGCGCGAGCTTCGACATAATTTGCAAAGATCTTTTGACTATGTTCGGGATAATTAAGTTCATCTTATGAACTCCCACTCGAATAGACATCCTCTAGTCATCTAAGTGATTACATGATCCGAGTCAATCGGGCCGTGTCCGATCATCACGTGAGACGGACTAGTCATCATCGGTGAACATCTTCATGTTGATCGTATCCTCCATCGACTCATGCTCGACCTTTCGGTCTCTGTGTTCGAGGCCATGTCTGTACATGCTAGGCTCGTCAAGTTAACCCTAAGTGTTTTGCATGTGTAAAACTGTCTTACACCGTTGTATGTGAACATAAGGATCTATCACACCCGATCATCACGTGGTGCTTGAAGCAGCGAACTTTAGCAACGGTGCACAGTTAGGGAGAACACTTCTTGAAATTGTTGTAAGGGATCATCTTATTTACTACCGTCGTTCTAAGTAAACAAGATGCATAAACATGATAAACATCACATGCAATCAAATAGTGACATGATATGGCCAATATTATTTTGCTCCTTTTGATCTCCATCTTCGGGGCTCCACGATCATCATCGTCACCGGCATGACACCATGATCTCCATCATCGTGTCTCCATGAAGTTGTCTCGCCAACTTATTACTTCTACTACTATGGCTACCGGTTAGCAATAAAGTAAAGTAATTACATGGCGTTGTTCAATGACACGCAGGTCATACAATAAATTAAGACAACTCCTATGGCTCCGGCCGCTTGTCATACTCATCGACATGCAAGTCATGATTCCTATTACAAGAACATGATCAATCTCATACATCACATATCATTCATCACATTCTTCTTGGCCATATCACATCACATAGCATACCCTGCAAAAACAAGTTAGACGTCCTCTAATTGTTGTTTGCATGTTTTACGTGGCTGCTATGGGTTTCTAGCAAACGTTTCTTACCTGCGCAACACCACAACGTGATATGCCAATTGCTATTTACCCTTCATAAGGACCCTTTTCATCGAATCCGTTCCGACTAAAGTGGGAGAGACTGGCACCCGCTAGCCACCTTATGCACCAAGTGCATGTCAATCGGTGGAACCTGTCTCATGTAAGAGTACATGTAAGGTCGGTCCGGGCCGCTTCATCCCACAATACCATCGAAACAAGATTGGACTAGTAATGGTAAGCATATTGAACAAAATCAACGCCCACAACTACTTTGTGTTCTACTTGTGCAAAGAATCTACGCAATAGACCTAGCTCATGATGCCACTGTTGGGGAACGTAGCAGAAATTCAAAATTTTCCTACGTGTCACCAAGATCTATCTATGGAGAAACCAGCAACAAGGGGAAGGAGAGTGCATCTACATACCCTTGTAGATCGCTAAGCGGAAGCGTTCAAGAGAACGGGGTTGAAGGAGTCGTACTCGTCATGATCCAAATCACTGGAGATCCTAGTGCCGAATGGATGGCACCTCCACGTTCAACACACGTACAGCCCGGTGACGTCTCCCATGCCTTGATCCAGCAAGGAGAGAGGGAGAGGTTGAGGAAGACTCCATCCAGCAGCAGCACAACGGCGTGGTGGTGATGGAGGCGTGGCAATCTGCAGGGCTTCGCCAAGCACCGCGGGAGAGGAGGAGTACTTGGGAGAGGGGGAGGGCTGCGCCAGAACTTGTGGTGCGGCTGCCCTCCCACCCCCCACATATATATATAGGGGCAAGGGAGAAGGGGGCCGGCCCCCCCAGATCCAATATGAGGAGGGGGCGGCGGCCAAGGGGGGGAGGAGTGCCTCCCAAGTCAAGTGGAGGACCTCCCCCCTTAGGGTTTTCCCTCCCCATGCGCATGGGCCTTGGGGGAGCTGGTGCCCCTGGCCCATTAAGGCTAGGGCGCCCCCCTACAGCCCATGCTACTGTATTGTACGTGGTGGAACAATTTCTGGACCTCCGGACCCCTCCGGAATCCTCCGGAACCTTTTGGAAGCTTCCCGATACAATACCGAAAAAAACCCGAACTTTTCCCGGAACCCGAACAACAACTTTCCATATAAAATCTTTACCTCCGGACCATTCCGGAACTCCTCGTGACGTCCCGGGATCTCATCCGAGACTCGAACAACATTCGGTAACCACATACAAACTTCCTTTATAACCCTAGCGTCATCGAACCTTAAGTGTGTAGACCCTACGGGTTCGGAGACATGTAGACATGACCGAGGCGTTCTCGGTCAATAACCAACAGCGGGATCTGGATACCCATGTTGGCTCCCACATGTTCCACGATGATCTCATCGGATGAACCACGATGTCAAGGACTCAATCGATCCGTATACAATTCCCTTTGTCTAACGGTATTGTACTTGCCGAGATTCGATCATCGGTATACCGATACCTTGTTCAATCTCGTTACCGGCAAGTCTCTTTACTCGCTTCAGTAACACATCATCCGTGATCAACCCCTTGGTCACATTGTGCACATTATGATGATGTCCTACCGAGTGGGCCGGAGATACCTCTTCGTTTACGGAGTGAAAAATCCTGTCTCGATTCGTGCCAACCCAATGACACTTTCGGAGATACCGTAGTGCACCTTTATAGCCACTCGATTCGTCGTGGCGTTTGGTACACCAAAGCATTCCTACGGTATCCGGAGTTGCACAATCTCATGGTCTAAGGAAAAGATACTTGACATTAGAAAAGCTTTAGCATCTGAACTACGATCTCTATGCTAGGCTTAGGATTGGGTCTTGTCCATCACATCATTCTCCTAATGATGTGATCCCGTTATCAACGACATCCAATGTCCATGGTCAGGAAACCGTAACCATCTATTGATCAACGAGCTAGTCAACTAGAGGCTTACTAGGGACATGGTGTTGTCTATGTATCCACACATGTATCTGAGTTTCCTATCAATACGATTATAGCATGGATAATAAACGATTATCATGAACAAGGAAATATAATAATAACTAATTTATTATTGCCTCTAGGGCATATTTCCAACAGAGACAGATGGCCACAAGGCCTGGGCGACGCCTTTCATCACCTGCCGAACTCGTTCGTGCAGTTGCAAGAGCTTGGGAAGGTCACCCGTAGAACCGGGCATTTCCTCTGCAGGACGGCTTGTGAGCATACCTACAGACATAACTCTGTTAGTCGAATTCCTCGTCAAACTCTTGTTTCAAAAGTTTGTTCAAGAACTTACTAAAAATGCCGCGTCGAAGCCGCCGATTCTCCTTAACGGAGTCAGACAGCTGGGCACGAACATCTTTTAGTTCCTCACCCAGCTGGGTGTTGGCATGTTGGAGATTATTTTTCTCTTGCCTCACCCTTGTCAGCACATTCTTGCCAGCCTTTAACCGGCGCAAGAGTTGTTGCTTGTCCGGATCTATCCCGGCGCCATCTGCAATATTATTGTCAGACTCATACACACGCAACACTTCACAAATTACTCATCTTTTGAAGCATATATTACCGGAGGGAGTCTCTTTGGCTTCCCCATTGCGGCTAATCTTGACCTCAAGTTGGGCTTTGCACTCCTCCAGCTCCTGGGACAGTTGGGTATTCTTTTCCGTAAGATCCTGCACAATAAATGATCCTTAAATCACTTATTCTAACTATTTCAAGTCTCGGGGCTACTGGCATATCTAACTGTCAAATTTTCTCACCCGTATGTCTTTTACATATTGCTCCGGGGCTCTGGCTAGACCATTTTGAACGGCACGGAGGTGCGCATCTCCCGAATTGAAGGCATCTAATGCCTCTGGGGAGAAACATGCATCACGAAGAACTGTCCGGCGACGCCTGTGATTCATGGCACTCTCCACCTCGGAATTGGTGGCAGATAACCTGTCGGCATCCTCTGTCGGAGGGGCATCCGACGCACGCCTCATGTTCGCCTCCGCTTCTTGACCTGGCTTTGGAGCCTGGCGAGCGGAGGATTGATTGGCAACCTCTCCGGATATAGTCCGGCGAGCGCTCTTCTTCCTGAAAAAGCACGAGCGTTAGTATGCCTCCCGGGAATAGAACCTGGGAGCAAGATGACACGCCATACCGTTGCATCGGCGTTTCAATCTGGACTTCACTTCTTTTCGACCTGTTGGGCCTTGCTGTCCCTTGTTGACTGGCCGTCGCAGGCTCGGCCTTTCGCCTCAACGACTTCCCCTGCGAAACACCATTGGTATACGGTGATCAAAAACACGCACGGATGGGTCATTTTCAAAGTATTGGGACTTCAGTCTTAGTTACCTGCGAGGCGGAAAGTATCCCGGGGTAATCGGCCGTAATGGCGACCAAGGCATTATCGATGCTCAGTTGGTGGAATACCCCGTCGATCAGCTCCACCAATATGTCCGGATCCTCTTGGAAAGTCGGATCGAGGAACCGTTCCGGATCCTCGGGTTGTGGAGGCGGGCTGCTTATATCCTTTACGGCCCGGCGCAGTTCCTGCGCCGAAATCACAAAATGAGATACTTGACTATGGGAGTATGGATCGGATAGCCAAAAATAAATGTCTGCTTACCCAGCTTGGAGGATTGTACATAGAAAATCCGCCCTGCGGATTGACGCGGAGAAATTCCTCCTGTTCTCCCTTGTACAATGCGGACAAGATCTTCATCAGATCGGTGACCGATCCCGGCCCCTTACTGCCGCAGCGGGTGGCATCATCCTCCCCGTTGAAATCCCACATGGGGTGGCCTCTATACTGGAGCGGCTGCACCCCCCGCATAATGCATGTGGCCATGACCCCGATCATGGTCAGTCCGGAATGAGCTAACAGCCTAATTCGGCTCATCAGGTAAGGGACGTCCCTATCATTTTCCTTCTGAGGGCTCCGTGGGCTCCAGCTTAGGCGTTTCTTCAAAGGAGCGTTATTGAACTCAGGAAGGCCGATCCGAATAGGGTCCGGCAGGGGGACATCTTCTATGTAAAACCATTCCGAAGGCCAGTCTTCGGACGCCTTCTTCGGGGTTCCGGATAGATATCCGATCCCGGCGATGCGCCATAGTTCAACTCCGCCCACTTGATATATTGACCCCTCTTGAGAACGGGGCACAAGGCAGAACAGCTTCTTCCACAGTGCAAAATGAGCCTCGATGCCCAAAAACAGCTCGCAAAGGGCCACGAAGCCCGCAATATGCAAAATGGAGCCAGGCGTAAGGTTGTGCAACCGAGGCCGTAGAACTCAGAGCCCCGGAGAAACGGATGAATTGGAAATCAAGCCCTCTTATCAAATAACAGACAAGGCATACCGCTCTCCTTTGGAGGGGCTGGGGGCGCCGTCCGCTTGCTTTCCGCCCTTATAGGTGGCGAGTCCGCTCGAACCGGAACCATGAAGGCTGGGGAAGAAATCCCTTGGTTTGGGCGCCACTAACTTCGCCAGTCGGGACGGAGCATCTCTCCCAATCTCGGGCCGAGGGCTGGGAGGCGGAAGGAGGAGCCGTCGATCGTCCATGATGGAGTGGATTTTAGTTAGATGCGCTCGATGAATGCTTTCATGAAGGGAGGATGGTGTCATTCGGATCTAGATCCTCGTCTCTTTTATAGGCAACTCATTTGCGCAGCTAGGGGGTAAATGTAAAAATACCCCGACTTTTCGCATTCGTTCAACACGTGAAAAGCGGCCATTATTGGGCGTGGAAGCCGAGGCGCAATATTCACGAGAAGCGGACGCTATTCAACAGTACACAGAGTTTGGAGAAGAACCCGCCTTGCAATGCGAAGACAATCTCGCGCGGACTCATCTCCATTGAAGCCTGGTTAAAGGCTCTTGAGGAGTCCGGATTAGGAGGTGTCCGGATGGCGGACTATAGCCTTTGGCGGATTCTGGACTATGAAGATACAATATTGAAGACTTCGTCCGTGTCCGGATGGGATTTTCCTTGGCGTGGAAGGCAAGCTTGGCGATCTGGATATGTAGATCTCCTACCATTGTAACCGACTCTGTGTAACCCTAACCCTCTTTGGTGCCTATATAAACCGGAGAGTTTTAGTCCGTAGGACGGAGAACAATCATACCATAGGCTAGCTTCTAGGGTTTAGCCTCTCTGATCTCGTGGTAGATCTACTCTTGTACTACCCATATCATCAATATCAATCAAGCAGGAGTAGGGTTTTACCTCCATCGAGAGGGCCCGAACCTGGGTAAAAACATTGTGTCCCTTGTCTCCTGTTACCATCCGCCTAGACGCACAGTTCGGGACCCCCTACCCGAGATCCGCCGATTTTGACACCGACACCTGCCATGCCCCCGTACATTCATCAGTCGCCCTGTTTAAAACAGTTCACCAACGCCTCTGGTCCTTTGCTAATTAGCTATGTCCGTGAAACTCTGGCGGGAGTAAACTAAGTAGTAGCAGTCTGCAAATAAGATTACGTGGCCACGTACTGGGCGATGAGGTTTGAGATTTGGGCGACGGAATCACGCGCTGCACAATGGTAGGTATCCATGGTGATCACTGATTCACCGTGCATCTGGAGTGCGCAGTCAGTGAAGCAACGCCTACCAAGAACCCGCCGCTGCCGGGGAAAAAGAACTGAAAGTAAAATGTTCCATTGCTCCCGCATCTATAAAGAAGAAAGCCATGGGAAATTCTACAGACACTGGAGGGTTCCTCACAAAAACACAAGATCATCTACAGCTGGACTTGACAAATCTGACCGCTAAAATGTCCGGGCGCGTCCGTGGACAGTGACTGGTCATACCTCAAAAAATGATTTCACATCCGGATACCTCAAATTAAAAATCTCAAATCCATATTATTACATGCAACGTGAAACCTAATCTAAATGGAGCTCGTTCGGTTGCGCTCCCCGCTTGCCCGGCTCCACCCTAGCCATGTCCGGCGGCTGGCTGCGCTCCTCATTGTGTTGGTCCGGTCACCGGCAAGGTAGAGTGGGCATGGGACACGAGCCGGCTCCACTACTAGGAAAAGGGCTATAGATAGGATTGATTCTAATGGCGCACCAGACATGTGGTGCGCCATTGCTATATACTAATGGAGCACCATGTGTTGGTACGCCATTAGTTTCCAAATACTAATGGCGCACCACATCCCACGGTGCGCCATTAGTAAAAATTTTTTTTTAATTTTTTCAAAACTTCTAATGGCGCACCATGGGTGTGGTGCGCCATTACTAGTTTTAACTAGTAATGGCGCACCACACCCACCGTCGCCATTAGAAGTTTTGAAAAAAAGTAAAAAATTATAAAAAATTTATAAAATTTTTGTTAGTAATGGCGCACGGTTGTGGTGCGCCATTACTAGTTAACTACTAATGGCGCACCACCCACGGTGCGCCATTGGTTGTTTGCCAGCTTCCACCGAATGCACCCCCCGGACCGCCTTTTCAGTTAAAAAAATTTAAAAAAATGATAAAAATGTCAAAAAAAAAAGAAAATAAGTTTTCCATGTGATATGTGGTCTAGTTGTTGGGAAAATTTACAAATATGAATTTTGACTTTATTTGCAAAATCTCTCTGGAAATTTGTAAAATGGCCATATCTTTTGCATACGAACTCGGATGAAAAAGTTTTATATATGAAAAAGCATCTACTCGAAAAGTTACATCCGAATTTAACTGGGGGAACCCCGTTAAACATTTTTAAAATCCTCAAAAGCCTAACAGAAAAAAAGTTACGGGGCTTTTAAGATCTGGAGGCAAAAAAATTCAAAAAAATAAATTAGTTTTTTTAGTTTTTGTTAAATCTAGTCAAACTATGGTCAAACTAATTATTCAAGAATATTAGTGTTAATAAATAATTATTTTAGTTTTTTTGAATTTTGGTCAAATCTAGTCAAACTATGATCAAATCTGGTCAAACTATGGTCAAATCTGGTCAAACTGTGTGCGAACTAATTATTCAAGAAATATTAGTGTTACTAATTTTTTAGAACAATAGTTTCAAACTCAAACAGTGAAATGTGTCGGTACATGCTCAAGCTAAATTCCTGAGGTTAATAGGATTGACATCTTACTATTGTCGGAAAACAACAAGTGCGGACTTGGAAGCGAGGAGAATAGAACCCGGAAGTTAAGGGTGCTCGAGTGGAGTAGTGAGAGGATGGGTGACCTTTCGGGAAGTTTGACTATGGAGTGTGATTTGACACGAGATTAAGCATATTGACTCGAGATTAAGCCATAGTGACTGAGATTAAGAAAAAACAAAAAAATTGGAAATTTTGAAAAAATAATTTAAAAAATCCTGCAAAAAAATTTGAAAAAATTGTTACTAATGGCGCACTCCTGTGTGTGCGCCATTAGTATACTGATTCTAATGGCGCACCAGTGATGCGCCATTAGAATCCAGATTCTAATGGCGCTGCAGTGCGCCATTAGAAAAGAATTCTAGTGGCGTGATGCTAATGGCGCACCGGTAGTGCGCCATTAGTAGGCAAAACCGGTGCGCCATTAGAAGGCTTTTTCCTAGTAGTGCTCATGGGACTCGAGGCGCCGCTGTCTCCCATGGCCTGCTCTTCCTCGTCGGAACCCGGAACCCCAACGGTGCTGGTGGACTTCAGATAATGACGGATCCGTCTGGGGACGAGCCGCCAACGTTCACCATGATGCGGTTGCATTGCCCGGACTGATGCCCGATACAGGGCGTCGGAGAATGCGACTCCGCCTCGCCGACGTCCACCGCCGCCTCCCGCGCCTGGTGCCTTGCACGGCGGGCACGCCTTGCCATGGCCTCATGGGACGATGGTGCATCCCGAATACCAGTGTGCCTACAGAGAGGTTGCGCGTCCTCCAGCGCGTTCGGACACCAGACGGACCGCATGGCCTCCGGTGAGACAGCTACGGCTGGCCTAGCGCCGGATCCGTGCGTCATTTGAGCAGACGCAATGGATTCCCGACGGATGGAGTCCGAGCGCAGCCATGCGTGGGCCTCCTCTCGAACGCGGCGGAGCGCAAGCCGGGTGGCCATCTCCTCCTCGGGGCCACGTGGGATGAGCTCGGGGTCGACGGATCTGGAGTTGAAGGACCCGGATTTGCTGCCCGCCATGCCGGAGACGGCCGGAAGGAGCCGGAGACAAGTTTGGATGACGGAGGAGATTACAGGGGAGGGGAATGAAGTGGCCAGGGTTTGTCCCGGCGACCGAATGGGGAGGAATTTATGTGGGGTCGGGTGGGTCAGCGTGGGCCGGATCCGGCGTGGTGGACGTACCCGGGCGCGTCATATCCGCCTTTTATTTGGGCTGAATATTTGGTACCGGTCAGTCCGGGCGTTTGAGGACCGTTTGAGAGCCCGTCTGGGTTAAAAAGCGATTGAAAAGTAACCGGACGATCCGCGCTAGGGTATGTGATGGGTTTGAGACGCCCAGCTGATGGTCTAAGAGAACGAGGGTAGGTACAGAGACCGCGACGTATCGTAGAAGCCCCATTCGTTCGGAAGTAAAATACGCGGACACATAAGGAGTTTCATACGTGCATGTACTGCAGGGGAGCCTTCGGTTGGCCTATTTTGACCGTCCCCTCCCCCTGTCACTTTCACATGGGCCTGCTCATGTCCCCGACGAGACTTGCCTGTTCCCCGCGTGTGTGCTCATCCGCACTTCCGCATATGTGGCATGATTTGATTGGAACAAAATAAAGCCCGGCCCCACCTCCTTAAAATCAGGGGGGAGATGATTAGATTAGAAAGGGAAAAGGAAAAAAGACAACCGTAGGATGAAGTGGGAGCACGGACGGGAGCATTGGAAGGGAGCAGGCAAGCCGGATCCCTCTAGTATTGGTTGACAAATGGCTACCGAAATTACCTACTTTTTTGGTAGTGTTGTGTAAATGAGCCCTAATTTCGGAAGGCTATTTCATTTCTTTTCCGGAGGAAAGGGTAAGTCCAAGAGTACTCCCTAAATGATCTAAACGTTCTTATATTTTTTTTTCTTACAGAGAAAGGAGTACATGTGAGACCATGTAAATGCCTTTTCTTTTTGCCGTAATGTACCAACAAAATTTCCATGCAACCAAAAACCACATTTCTCGTCCCATATTTCAGAGGGGAATCTTGTCCCGTTTTCCTTTTTGCAATCAGCGACAGGAAGTCCGACAAGATATTCTATCGGCTACAGTTCGGCATGCGCATTTGATTACTTCTAGATCTCGATCGACTCATTAGATCATGGTTAATAGTATAGCCAGCTGCTGGCTATAAGCCAGTGCCATGTCATCTACAGCCCATCTTATAGTCAACATGTACAATAGTAAATCAAAATAGTGTACTATTTTTTTATCATGTGGGCCACCTTTCATTCTCACAAAGTCTTAGGAAGCGCGTTAGAAATTTCAGCTCTTCACGAAGAGCCCGCTTCCTTCTCTCTCTCTTCTTTTTCCTCCATTAGCGAAATATCTTAATTTATTCCTTACTGTACATTGACTCAATTTCTATTGTCTTGCTCTTGGGCGCGTCGCCATGACCTTGCCAGACAGCTTTAGGGCGCGCTTGGTATAGGTGTAACCCGATACAGAGGTGTAAGATTTACACGTGTATTTTACTGGGCATGACTATTTTCCGGCTGGAAATGAAACCGGCCGGTGGAGGCGTGTATTTCTTTTACAGGTGTATTATGACGAAAACGCTAATCCAAACAGAACCTTAAGGCATCAAACACCAGGCTTGATTAAGGATTTTAATTTTAACTAATAAGCTGTCTGCTTTAATTAGACAAACAGTTTTTAGCGTGGACGGCAGCAGCATAGCACCGTGGCTAACGATGCCCCCACTGTCGCTAACGGGCTATCTTAACCACTCCATGGAATCTTTTGACCTAGAACGGCCAAGATGGAGAAAAAAGTTTGTGTCGCCAATTATACGAAGGATGATATACACAGTCGTCGTTCAAAATATATGGTGCTAGATAGTTTCCTTGTCCTTGATGCTCATATAAAAACAAATCAGAGCGGAGAATCATGGCGCATAGACAAGAGTTCACGTGGAAAGCAATAGAGTTCGGCGCATAGACAATGATAATTTTCTCCTACTAGCATATATAGTATGGACGTTGAGTGAGAGAAGTAAAAATGAATACAATACGTAGCATCATTGTCAGACTTTAGTCCGTTTCAAAATAGATGACCCAACTTTATACTAGATTAGTACAAAGTTGGGTCGTCTATTTTGGAACGGAGGTAGCTATTTGTTTGTATTGTAGATGCCCTTGAGTATATATCATATTGAGTGTGGTACACGCACTCACTCGAGGTGAGGTGATTATATGTATCTTTAGCCCACTAATCCAGCTCTCACTTTGGTGTACAGTATGTTTTAACTAATGGACGAAAGTAAAAGTCGCTGAATGGCTAAATTGGCTTGAAGGACAGCTTAAGATTATTAGTATTATTTTCAATTTACTGCCGTGCGTCCAAACTCCACAGACCGAAGCTGCAAAGCTGTTATATAACAAGCTCGTGACACGTGCTTCAAATTAACACGACTCACGGTACGAGACTTTTTAGCTCAAGAAAAAAAACACAGTACTATCTTCATGACTATGGACGGAGACTGCTGAGATTGAAATATCAACAACGAGCAGACAGGTGGGTCTCACTCACAGATCGCGGTGCTAAAGGTTATGCTTCACGTACGGAATGTGACTAGAGTAGATCACCTGACACTCTATCTTCATCTTTTTAGACAACAATTCTTAATGAACTGGTAGCATCGCACCAAGAAGGCGCAGCCGGCCAGAGTTCAACTTTTGACTTGCATCAAAATCAGCCAGCACACAGCAACAGAAAAAGAAGAAAGAAAAGAGCTGGTGAAAAGCTCTCCCTCCCGACCCCGTGCGGCCGCCGCCAGGCCACACCACGCAGCCACCACTCAACTCCCCGCGTATCCCCCTCCTTCCGCCGCCGCCGGCAACGTTGCTGGGCGAAGGCCCTGTGGCGCGACGACGGCTGACCTCCTCTGGCGTCTCGAGATCTGAGGCGGCAGCAGCCTAATCTGGATCTTCCTCCCGACGAGGATGGCGGGCAGCGGCGGCCGGGGCGCGACTGGGGGCTTGGCTGCAACCGGCGGGATTTGTAGAAGATGGCGGCAATGGCGGCCGGGGCGCGTCCCGGGCTCGATCTTGGACCTTCGGGTCTAGGCGGGCGGCTGCCGTTACGTCCTCAATCTCGTGCATCTCGTCGGATTCGGCGACAGCTCGCTAAAGCACTCTGGGTCTGCATCGCATCACGAGGATTATGGCAGTTGTGGTCATCTCCTACGCCGGAGGTGGTCGACCTGAGGCTGGGTGGTCGGATCTCGAGATCTGTAATCTAGTCTCGGTTGCGAGTCGGTGAGACATAGTTGCCGGTGAAAACTGAGCCGACGGCGGACGATGGCGGCGTTCTGCGTCGTTACCTTGATGAAGGCTTCGTCCTGTAAGGCTATAACTATTGCCGACCCACTCGTGCTGCTCCCGGGAAAACCCTAGGATCTGGTTTCAGATCAGATTTTGGCGGCACTACGGTGTACTTTCTCTCTTGGAAGCATCATTTGTGGAGCAGCGCTGGAAGTCAGAGGTAGGAGGTGGAGCCGTTTCGTCTTGCACGGAACTTCGATGGAGATGTCAAGTCATGCCTAGACGACAGGTGCTACGCTTTGTCATACTTGGTCGACAGGTGCTCCACACGACAGATTTTCCAGAGACATCAAGCTGTGTCGGCTGGTGGTACTTGGCGGCATGGTACTGAGGTGTATCGGCGGCGACCGCGACGTTCTTAGCACTGCGCGCGCAGGAAAGTGTGACGTTGTGCGCCATGGTGGCGTTGACAACAGCTAGACCTAAAAAGGATGATGCATCAGTACAACTCTGAAGATGGAGTGGTGGCAGTTGGCGGTGGCGGGCCTCTGAGAGCGAGTCGGACCGATTAAATGTTGCCTAGACGATGGCTTCAGACTTACTGCTGTATTTCTTCGTAAAGTCTTTTATAAGTAATAATTAATAAAATGGCTGCATGCATCGTCCAGATGCATAGGCCTGGAGTCTTCCTCCTTTTTAAAAAAAAACACACACTCTCACGAGTAGTTTAAAGCTACCCGCAAAAAAAAAAAGAGTAGTTTAAAGTCAACGCTCAAGCAAACACGACTTGCCGGTTAGCTCTCGACACGCAGCTGGTGTTGTTCCTCGATCGATCAGGGGTCGTTGGATCCGCCGAACGTGCCGGCTCCGGACGAGTCCACCCGTGGGTAGCTACCATGGCCATCGATTGGCGACGCCGCGCCGTCCACGAAACCAGGAAGCGACGGTGCCTGCGCACATGGCCACCCACCACCTATCCATCCACTGCTAGCAGTACCCTCTGTACCCCGCTGCGATCAGATCAGTGCGTGCGTCCGGACACCGCCGGCCGTCGTCGTGTACCACATTTCAAGCGGCTACACGAACACGGCTACGCCTACGTACTGCTCACCGCTATCTATACCCCTTCATCATACTACGTATGCTCTTGGATTTTGTGTCGCCGCCAGATCGGGACGACCACGGAGGTCGCCGCGCGCATCCACCTGCCTGTCAGGTACTCCCTTCGTCCGAAAATACTTGTCATTAAAATGGACAAAAAAGAGATGTATCTAGAACTAAAATACATCTAGATACATCACATTTTATTCATTTTGATGACAAATATTTTCGGATGCAGGACGAAAGCACGGCCGGCAATGAGCGACGGCGGTGGTTGCCCGACGGAAGATCTGACGATCGTGGTCTCTGGACCGAGGAGGCGCGTCGTGATCTTTCGGCATCTTGCGTGCCATGCATGATCTTCACATCTCGGTGCAATTGATTCTACAAAAAAAGGACTCGGTGCGACTGGGCTTCTTTTGGCACCCACACCATACTATCTCCGATCTCCATGCACGCCACCCAAAGGATGTTCTACGGGAGCACGTGGTTCATATGAGTGCAGTACCTTGGGTCATGGCGACTTGATGGCCGACGAAAACGGCCGTGCAGTTTGTTTCGTTTGGCCACCCATGCCGGAGTTGGTTAAGCACGGGTCACTGTCGTGTGCTCCACTGGGCGCTGTTCCGCGCGAAAATGAAATGGAAAGGTTCCGTGCGCATACATGTGACCGTCTCATGGTCTGGGCACAACGGCCTCTGCTCGCCCCATCTGGGTAATCGAACGGGTGCCTTTCGCCTTCTATTGGAGTCACGGCGCAAACCAGCCACGTCTGGCTGGAGTGCGCTCGAGTGACCACGAGGGGTGATGAGACTCGAGGGAATGCAAGATAAGATGGATTTGGTTCAAGTAAAACCAAGTCAAGTAAAGTCCCTGTATAACTTGGGTGGAATGCAAAACGTTAACTTGGGGGTTTTATTAAACATCAAATGATTGGTTACATGACATATATTGATTTGTCCTCCCAATCCATGACAAGTTAATTTGCACCTACTCCCTCCGTCCTTAAAAGCGTGTACTCCTAACTTTGCTGAAAAGTCAGAAAAAAATATGTTTAACCATATTAATACAATAATACACTAACATTTATGCCATCAAATTAGTAGTATTAGATTCATGATAAAAATATATTTTCATCATATATCTGTTTGGTTTCACAAACATTAATATATTTGCACAAACTCGGTCAACCATTAAGATAGTTTGACCCTCCAACAAAGTTCGAAGTACACTCTTTCAAGGTCGAAGGAAATACTTTAGTAAAGGTCCGCCAAGTGTCAAATATGAATTAAATGCGTAAAGATATGGGACTTGTTTTATTTTAATAGCTCGGTACGACATTCACATGCTCGCTTTGTTGGACGCATGCCATCTTCCTCACCTGCTTTGTCACCCGAGCTCTCCTATTTACTCCAATTTAATTGTAAGAATGTTCGGTAAATTTAGTCCCTTAAATGTTTGTTAAGAATCTTTAAAGTTACCAATTTGTCTAAAAATTATAAACAATCTATGCAAGCATAAAAATGTTGTAAATATAGTCAAAAACAAATAACCGGCTAGCTAATTAGAAACACAAGGTTGACATTAACCCGTCCGCACAATCAATAGCCACTTGAGTAGAGTGGTATCTTCCTCTACAATTTGGGAAGTTGTAAAAGAATATCAATGGCCATACATAATTATTGGGTAAATCGGGTCAAAGGGGTCCCCCTGAGCACCTAAAATTGCAATGAGGTGCCACCGGAGCCACAGTTGATTTTTAGAAGTTACTACCTTCGGCCTGGTTTATTAGTCCCTTTTGTATTCTGTATCAAATTTTGATCTTAAACTTAACTAACAAAATATTAATGCATGCCATAAGAAATAATATAATTAAAAACTATGTTTAAATATGATTCCAATGATATAATTTTTAGTGACCTGCATTAATATTTTATTAGTTAAATCTTCAGTCAAAATTTGACACAAAATACAAAAAAAACTTATAAACCGGGAACAAGCTAGTACTGATGTACACCATCCATCTACCATCTCTCTAATCTACTGTGTGTCCCCCACTGCGTGCGATCAATGCGCGGAGAACTTCTGGCCGTCGACCTGCCCGTCCTGTACACGGATCACTCGGAGTCAGCAGCTAGCTAGTTATGGCAATACGTGATGATACAAGTCTGTCCAGTACACTGTAGCCTGTCCTGTAGCACCATTTCATCATGGTTTCTTCGGAACAAAGCTCGATCTGTACGCTGTCCGGCCAGCCAGGCCGATCGATCATGGAGGTTGCCGCGTTCGTTCGTCCAGCCACGAGTACAGTATTTCTTAATCAGCAGGTGCGGACAGACGAAAACCACTGGAAATCGCCGAGGCGGGGGCGGTGGTTGCCCGACGGGAGATTTGCCGATCAAATTCTCTGGACAAATCCCGGTCGAGGATACGCGACCTTTCGGCACCCTCCGTGCCATGCGTGGCCTGGCCACCTTCGGGCCTCGGCACGATCCGGCTTGTTCCGGTACCGACCGACGACGCCATATCTCCCCATGCACTCCGCCCAAAGCTCTCCACCGGAGCACGTGGCCCGTGTGGGTTTTTGGGCAGTGTTTCCGTCCTTTGTTGAACATGGACGGGTCATGGCGATTTGTTTCGCCTGAGTTTTCCGAATCGAGAGGACATGTGGGTACGGGCGTGTGGCCATCCCATGGTCTGGCCGCGACGGGCTCTGCCCGCCCGATTTCGGGCAATGGAACGGGCGCCTATCGCCTTTCCCCTTCCGTTTGTGGTCAGGGAAGCCTGGCACGTCTCGCCGGAGTGCACGCCAGGCCAAGTGCGTCCAAACGTGGCACTTTTGTCTTCATTCATGTTTTCGGACGAGTGTCTGTGTATTAGGACATATGTGCCTTAGTATTTGGGATAAGTATATTTTTCGTCCCTCAGTTCTTTTAAAAGTATAGGTATGGTCCCTCGACTTCAAAAACAGAAAAACTTAGTCCCTCAATTTTTAAAACCGGATAAGTTTGGTCCCCACGCCACTTCGGGTGGTTTCTTGCGAACATGGAGTGGTATTGCCTTGGGCTAACAAGTGTGGGGCCCACTACATCCACCCAAATTTTTCACTTGATTTCTCCTGTTTATCTCTATCACTTACATATAGACCCCACATGTAATCAGCGCGTGGTTGTTTGTGTGCAGCGCCGTCCATTGGAGAAGACGAAGCTGATGCTCGCGGACGACCAAGCCCGACCCAGGAGGCGGCACATGGCAGCACGCATTCCCTCCTCCACTCTGGCCGTCTAGGCTCTACTTCTTGCTTGAGGTCATGCACGCCTTCGGCCCTCCATGTGGCCGCACACGCGCACCACCGCCGGATGTCAGGATGTGCGTGATGTGTTGCCGTTGTTGCTACGTTCGTGAGTGTGTTGCCCTTCGCGTTGGATGAGGGAGTCCTGGATTAGGGGGTCCTCGGACAGCCGGACTATATGTTTATGCCAGACTGTTGGACTATGAAGATACAAGATTGAAGACTTCGTCCGTGTCCGGGTGGGACTCTCCTTTGCGTGGAAGGCAAGCTTGACAATTCGGATATGTAAATTCCCTTCTCTGTAACCGACTCTGTGTAACCCTAGCCCCCTCCGGTGTCTATATAAACCGAAGGGTTTAGTCCGTAGGACAAGAACACTCAGAATCATAGGCTAGCTTCTAGGGTTTAGCCTCTACGATCTCGTGGTAGATCAACTCTTGTAATACTCATATCATCAAGATCAATCAAGCAGGAAGTAGGGTATTACCTCCATAGAGAGGACCCGAACCTGGGTAAACATCGTGTCCCCCGCCTCCTGTTATCATTAGCCTTAGACGCACAGTTCGGGACCCCCTACCCGAGATCCGCTGGTTTTGACACCGATATTGGTGCTTTCATTGAGAGTTCCACTGCGTCGTCACCATAAGGCTTGATGACTCCTACAACCACCTACAACGATGCGGTCCAGGATGAGGTTTTCCTCCCTGGACAGATCTTCGTATTCGGCGGCTTCGCACTACGGGCCAACTCGCTTGGCCATCTGGAGCAGATCGATAGCTACGTCCCTGGCCATCAGGTCAGGTTTGGAAGCCTTTACTATACCGCCGACATTCGCGGAGATTTGATCTTCGACGGATTCGAGCCCATGACAGATACTCCCTACAGTCACAATGAGCATGGCCTAGATCTGCCATCGGACGGTGTTCAGGAGATCACACCTGCAGCTGCCCTAGCTTTTAATCCAGTGCAGATCGTACCATTGCTACGTCTTGAGCTTGCGTTGGTTTTCCTTGAAGAGGAAAGGGTGATGCAGCAATAGTAGCGTAAGTATTTCCCTCGCTTTTGAGAACCAAGGTATCAATCCAAAGAGGAGGCTCCTCAAAAGTCCCACGCACCTACACAAACAAACAAAGAACTCACAACCAACGCAATAAAGGGGTTGTCAATCCCTTCACGGCCACTTGCGAAAGTGAGATCTAATAAAGATAGTAAGATAAGATAAATATATTTTTGGTATTTTATAATATAGATGCAAAAGGTAAATATGCAAATAAAACTAGATTGGAAGCAAATATGATAAGAGATAGACCCGGGGGCCATATGTTTCACTAGTGGCTTCTCTCAAGATAGCATAAGTATTACGGTGGGTGAACAAATTAGTGTCGAGCAATTGATAGAAAAGCGAATAATTATGAGATTATCTAGGCATGATCATGTATATAGGCATCACGCCCGTGACAAATAGACCGATTCCTGCCTCCATCTACTACTATTACTCCACACATCGACCGACTCCTGCCTGCATCTGGAGTATTAAGTTCATAAGAACAGAGTAACGATTTAAGCAAGATGACATGATGTAGAGGGATAAACTCAAGCAATATGATATAAACCCCATCTTGTTATCCTCGATGACAAAAATACAATATGTGGCTTGCAACCCTTTCTGTCATTGGGTAAGGACACCGCAAGATTGAACCCAAAGCTAAGCACTTCTCCCATGGCAAGAAAGATCAATCTAGTAGGCCAAACCAAACTGATAATTCAAAGAGACTTGTAAAGATAACTCAATCATACATAAAGAATTCAGAGAAGATTCAAATATTATTCATAGATAAACTTGATCATAAGCCCACAATTAATCGGATCTCGACAAACACACCGCAAAAAGAGTTTACATCGAATAGATCTCCACAAGAGAGGGGGAGAACATTGTATTGAAATCCAAAAGGAGAGAAGAAGCCATCTAGCTAATAACTATGGACCCGTAGGTCTGTGGTAAATACTCACAACTCACCGGAGGGGCAAGGATGTTGATGTAGAAGCCCTCCGTGGTCGATTCCCCCTCCGGCGGAGCGCCGACGAAGGCTCCAAGATGGGATCTCACGGATACAGAAGGTTACGGCGGTGGAAATTGTGTTTCGTTGGCTCCCTGGATGTTTTCTGGGTACGTAGGCTTATATAGGAGGAATAAGTACGTCGGTGGACGCCCGAGGGGCCCACGACACAGGGGGGCGCGCCCTATAGGGGGGCGCCCTCCTATCTCGTGGAGTCCTCGGCTGCTTCTTGACTTGCACTCCAAGTCCTCTGGATGACGTTCGTTCCAAAAATCACGCTCCCGAAGGTTTCATTCCGTTTGGACTCCGTTTGATATTCCTTTTCTTCGAAATACTGAAGTAGGCAAAAAAGCAGCAATACGGGCTGGGCCTCCGGTTAGTAGGTTAGTCCCAAAAATGATATAAATATGTAAAATAAAGCCCATAAACATCCAAAATGGGTAATATAATAGCATGGAACAATCAAAAATTATAGATACGTTGGAGACGTATCAAGCATCCCCAAGCTTAATTCCTGCTCGTCCTCGAGTAGGTAAACGATTAAAAAAGAATTTTTGATGTGGAATGCTACCTAGCAGAATTCTCAATGTAACTTTCTTTATTGTGGCATGAATGTTCAGATCCAAATGATACAAAATAAAAGTTCATATTAACATGAAAATGGTGATACTTCAAGCATACTAATCAAAGTAATCATGTCTTCTCAAAATAACATGGCCAAAGAAAGTTATCCCTACAAAATCATATAGTTGGCTGTTGCTCTATCTTCATCACACAAAGTATTTAATCATGCACATCCCCCATGACAAGCCAAGCAATTGTTTCATACTTTAATAATCTCAAACTCTTTCAACTTTCACGCAATACATGAGCGTGAGCCATGGATATAGCACTATATGTGGAATAGAATGGTGGTTGTGGAGAAGACAAAAAGGGAGAAGATAGTCTCACATCAACTAGGCGTATCAACAGGCTATGGAGATGCCCATTAATAGATATCAATGTGAGTGAGTAGGGATTGCCATGCAACGGATGCACTAGAGCTATAAATATATGAAAGCTCAACAAAAGAAACTAAGTGGGTGTGCATCCAACTTGCTTGCTCACGAAGACCTAGGGCACTTTTGAGGAAGCCCATCATTGGAATATACAAGCCAAGTTCTATAATGAAATATTCCCACTAGTATATGAAAGTGACAACATAGGAGACTCTCTACCATGAAGATCATGGTGCTATTTTAAAGCACAAGTGTGGAAAAGGAGATAGTAGCATTGTCCCTTCTCTCTTTTTCTCTCATTTCTTTTTTTCATTTCTTTTTTTATTTGGCCTTTTTTCTTCTTTTTGGCCTTTTCCTTTTTTCTTTTTTTCTCTTTTTTTCTTTTTGTAAAGTCCGAAGTCTTATCCCGACTTGTGGGGGAATCATAGTCTTCATCATCCTTTCCTCACTAGGACAATGCTCTAATAATGAAGATCATCACACTTTTATGGATTTACAACTCAAGAATTACAACTCAAAGCTAGAACAAGATATGACTCTATATGAATGCCTCCGTGATGTAATCGATATGCAATGAATCAAGAGCGACATGTATGAGAATTATGAAAGTGGCCTTGCCACAAATACGATGTCAACTACATGATCATGCAAAGAGCAATATGACAAAATTAATGCGTGTCATATGAACGGAACGGTGGAAAGTTGCATGGCAATATATCTCAGAATGGCTATGCATGGAAATGCCATAATAGGTAGGTATGGTGGCTGTTTTGAGGAAGGTATATGGTGGGTGTATGGTACCGGCGAAAGTTGCGCGGCACAAGAGAGGCTAGCAATGGTGGAAGGGTGAGGTGCATATAATCCATGGACTCAACATTAGTCAAAAAACTCATATACTTGTTACAAAAATCTAGAAGTCATCAAAAACCAAAGCACTACGCGCATGCTCCTAGGGGGATAGATTGGTAGGAAAAGACCATCGCTCGTCCCCGACCGCCACTCATAAGGAAGACAATCAATAAATAAAATTGCGCTCCAACTTCATCACAAAGCGGTTCACCATACGTGCATGCTACGGGAATCACAACCCTCAACACAAATATTTTTCATAATCACCTCAACTAGCACGACTTTAATATCACTACCTCCATATCTCAAAACAATTATCAAGCATCATATTGATCATAGCATCCAATTCTTTTCTATGATAGTTTTTATTATACCCAACTTGGATGCTCATCATTCTAGGACCAACTTTGTAACCATAGCAAATACCATGCTGTTCTAAAAGACTCTCAAAATGATATAAGTGAAGCATGAGAGACTAGCAATTTCTTCAAAATTAATTAACCATCGTGCTCTAAAAGATATAAGTGAAGCACTAGAGCAAAAACTATCAAGCTCAAAAGATATAAGTGAAGCACATAGAGTATTCTAGCAAATTCTAATAAAGTAGGCTTCTCCCAAAAGGTGTGTACAGCAAGGATGATTGTGGTAAACTAAAAAGCAAATACTAATATAATACACGACGCTCCAAGCAAAACACATATCATGTGGCGAATAAAAATATAGCTCCAAGTAAAGTTACCAATGAGCGAAGATTTAAAGAGGGATGCCTTCCGGGGCATCCCCAAGCTTAAACTTTGGCTATCCTTGAATATCTTGGGGTGCCTTGGGCATCCCCAAGCTTAGGCTCTTGCCACTCCTTATTCCATAGTCCATAAAAGCTTTACCCAAAACTTGAAAACTTCACAACACAAAACTCAACGGGGAATCTTATAAGCTCCGTTAGTGAAAGAAAACAAAACCACCACATAAGGTACTATAAAAAACTCATTCTTTATTTATTTTGGTGTTAAACCTACTGTATTCCAACTTCTCTATGGTTTATAAACTAATTTACTAGCCATAGATGCATCGAAATAAGCAAACAACACACGAAAAACAAAATCTGTCAAAAACAGAACAGTCTGTAGCAATCTGTAACTAACGCAAACTTCTGGAACTCTAAAATCTACCAAAATAGGAAGTCATGGAAAATTTGTTTATTTATCAGCAGAAAAATGAATCAACGCAAAATCACGTTTCTGTGATTTAACAAAACTAAATTCGTGCGCGCAAAGTTTCTGTTTTTCAGCATAATCAAATCAACTATCATCATAGGTTATCCTATAGGTTCTAATTGGCACAAACACTAATTAAAAGATAAAAACACATCTAAACAGAAGGTAGATGCAAGATTTATTACTAAACAGGAGCAAAATCAAAAAACGTAAAGAAAATTGGGTTGCCTCCCAACTAGCGCTATCGTTTAACGCCCCTAGCTAGGCATAAAAGCGAAGAAAGATCTAAGTAGTGCCATCTTTGGCACAAAATTCATAAGTAGCCCGCATGATAGATTCATAAGGTAATTTGACTTTCTTTCTTGGAAAGTGCTCCATGCCTTTCTTTAATAGAAATTGGAATCTAATATTCCCTTCCTTCTTATCAATAATCGCGCCAATCGTTCTAAGGAAAGGTCTACCAAAAATAATAGGGCAAGAAAGATTGCAATCTATATCAAGAATAATAAAATCCACGGGCACCAAATTTCTATTGGCAACAATGAGAACATCATTGATCCTCCCCATTGGCTTTTTAATGGTGGAATCCGCAAGGTGCAAATTTAAAGAGCAATCATCAAGATCATGGAAACCTAGAATATCACATAAAGTTTTCGGAATCGTGGAAACACTAGCAAACAATCATGATCTTTAATTCTAATCTTTATAGTAGGTTCCAGGGGCGGAGCCAGGATTTGGATATGGGGGGGGGGCAAGCCAAACCAAGCAAAGAAAAAAATTATCCAGTACAAAAATAATCATATAGAACAAGGTTTTGCTGAAGTGACATAAAAATACCATTACATTTCTATTAATTTAAAGTGGCCTCTACGACTGCTAATAAGATCAAAAATATTAATAATTTCATCAGAAGATATCTTAGCTGCTAATTTTTTTCTATGTAAATTATCATGCAATGGTGAAGCAAATCATCTCCCATTTTACTTCGGAGACGTGTCTTGAATATTTTCATAGCCGAAAAAGCCCGCTCTGCAGTTGCCGTCGAGACTGGGAGAGTGATAACTAGTCGCAGCAACCTGTCAACCATTGGATATGAAGAAGCTTTTCCGGTTTTAACTAGCCCTTTTATTAAACAAGCAATAGATGGCAAAGTCATCAGTTCTGGATGGTTGCACACATCTAGCTGAAAATGAGGTAGCTAACTTTCCAACTGAGCTAATTCTTGACTTGAAAAATCAGCAGGATAGAATTTTTCTGCAAGAGTGCTTATCTTTGGGATATCAAAAGATTCATGCCTTGGATCCAATGATGAACAGAGAGTAAGGAGCTCAGTTGCTTGTGTACTGAATCGATCATTCATTTCACTCAGTTTTTGATCAATTGCAACACTGAAAACATCGACTTTGTAGTGGTGGAGCGTTGTTGTATTGTCATGCTTATTTCGAGATTTGGTAACATCAACATACCTATTAATTTCATTACAAAGTCAGCTAAATTTTCAAGATAAAAAACAACCAAGATATAACCTAATATAAGGTAAGTAATTTTAGAAAGCAGAAAAACATACTTGCGGTACAAATCTGGGATATCAATCTCGTGCTTCACACAAAAAGATTTGACCTCCTCTAAAAGAGAGTCCCAACCATGTTCCCTTAGCTCACCAAGTAGGACCTTTGTGTTAGAAACAGAATCCATGGCATTTAAAATATCCAAAGATTTGTATTGGAGTTTCTGACACAACACATGAGTGATCTTCATAATCTTTTCCATCGGATGTAGAATGAACACGAAATCAAATGATATGACAATTTTAAGGGATCCAACGGCATCTCCACGAGAATATTTTGAGACTGAACGGACACTTGCTATACCTCTTAAGACGGCAACTGTAGCAGCAAACATCTTCTTTAAGCTTTGTATGGACTTATAGTGTGAACTCCATCTTGTGTCTCCTGGTCTCTGTAAGGTTCCTATTTGGTTTTGCCCTCTGCCTGTATCAAGCTCTCCCAACTCAATTTCACGAGCAATTTCCTCCGCTTGGTTTGCTAGTAGCTCATCGCTGCGCTAAGTAGAAGCACTAACAACATTTATTACAAAATTTGCATTCTGAAAGAAGTTATGTACCTCATGTACCTCTCGTGATGCAGCAACAAGCGCCAATTGTAATTGATGAGCCATACAATGAATATAGTAGGCATCACGGACACTCACGGAGAATAAGAGCCTTCAATCCATTCCACTCCCTCTCATATTACTTGCACCATCATATGCTTGGCCCCGATGTCTTGTACATTCAAGTTATTATTTGACATGCAAGACATATTGCATTTTTCAAAGTTAAGGCGAAGTGTCATTAACATGAACTAGATCAAGGAAGCGCTCAATTATTTACGCTTCTTTGTTGGCAAACCGAAGAACAACTGCCATTTGTTCTTTTCTTGATTCATCCCGAGCGTCATCAACCATTATACAGAACTTGGCATTACCTATTTCTTCTCTAATTGCTTTCTGCACTTCTAGAGCAAGTATGCCAACAATCTCTTTCTGAACATCTCCGGATGTATGCTTTAAATTACCTGGAACATTTTCCAGAACAACTCCCGTGACATCCTTATTGTACAAAGCGAGAATCTTAACCATTTCAAGAAAATTTCCTTGGTTCTTAGACCCCGCAGATTCATCATGACCTCTAAAAGAACAAGCTTGGAATATCAGCCACCTAATGGGACAAAGTGACTAGATGTTAGATACCAAAACATTAAGTCATGTCAAATTTTAGTTGATGTAAAAAAACTTGCTTACCTCATGGCATCGATGGTAGTCTTAAGCCTCAATCTCGCAACAGTAGCTACTTTCTCATTTCTCTTTTCCATCACATTGTCGATATGAGCCATACTGGTCTTGAGATCTTCATAGCACCGAGCGGAATAGTTGTGAGCAGAGTCCGGGCCCCCAACATGAGTTAAAAAAGCACACGCTTTTCCATCGTTAACCTTTTTCCAGTTTCTAAAACCCTTGACCGAGAATGTATCAGACCCACATCTCCCAACAGGTTTTTTGAGAAGAGAAAGCACGGCAAACAATATGCGCTATCATTGTGTGTTGAATACTCAATCCACCAGAAATTTGTGTACCAATCTTTTTGAAATCGACGACGGTGTTTAGACTTTTCATCAAATGGGTATTCTACCAACTCCGTTCGATGTGCTCCCTTAGATATATAAAAATGCCGAGCGTCATCTTGCTTGTCTGGTGAGAGCTCCCAAATTTGGCAACGTTTACCGGGGTCTCTCTGATAAGGTGTGGTTATAACTTCTGCTTGTTCTGCAACATTTACCACGTCCGGCATATCCTGATCAGAAGCGTTAACTGGACTCGGATTTGTAACTTGCACATCCGCCTCACTAACAATTTCAGTAGGTTGAGAACTTGAAGCAACCGGTTTAAAAAAGGCATTAATCTTAATGGTGTTTGGCCCTGCTTTTCTCTTCATAGCTGCCGCCTGCAGATTGGAATGGAGTCATGGAGAATTAACATACTGTATAAGTTTGACATAATCACAGATAGGAACAAATACAAGATAATGGACAATTAAATTAAGAAGGTGGAAGATGCGAGAGCTACTAGTGAACAGGGAACAGGGAACTCTTCATAGAATCAAAGACCATAGAATCACAAATTACACAACCAAATTAACAAAGCAAAAAAAAATCTGGAGCATCAATTCGACACAGATACAGGATGAGAATCGACTTGCTAGTTTGTGGATTGAAGCGGGACTGCAGGAAGAACTGACAAGTGCAACAGCCATTTACCTGAATATGTGAATCAGATCGACTGATCCCTGATCGAGAATCAAGAGTAGGCAGGACTGAGAGCAGGACTGCAGGAGCCACCGAGCCAAGAGATGAGGAGAAGCACTGAAGCAGGCCTGGGTCCTCGGCAGGAGCAGCTGAGCAGAGCAGGGCAGTAATGGGCGAGAAGGGCAAGAGGTGAACGGGGGCGAGGGCGTCGAAAACTGGAACGGCGGCGGTGACTAATCCCATGTATACGCTAATTATGGATGTACAGTTACGATGAAAGCTAGCCAGCTAGGGGACTAGAGCGGTAGAGGCGTAGAGCCAATGCCCATCGGCCGCTATTAGTGGGCTTTTTTTTCACACGGGCCTTTGTTTTTTCTTGCTATCAATATTGACGCTGACATAATTAGGGGGGGGGGCAAATACATGGGTACCTGCCTATGTATCGTCAACCGTATAGTAGGTACTTCATGTTCGCTCGATCGTTGGGGGGGGGGGGGCAGGCCCCTGCTCATCCCACTGTCTCCGCCACTTGTAGGTTCCCACTCATCATTAAGTTTTCTAGGTCTAGAAACTTCCAAATTAAGTTTTTCATCATAAGATTGCATCAAGGCATCAACAATATGTTTAAAAGCTTTATTTTGACTATAAGCATGAGGAGAATTAACAACGGATTGCAACAAGGAAATACAACCTTCTAAACAACAATTACATAATCAAATTCCTTGAAATCCGAGATAGTGGGTTCAATGCTATTTAAAGTTGTGACCTCTCCAATCCCACTTTTACCCAATTTAGCATCAAGATCTAAAAACTCCGAATTCTTGGGACGCCTTCTAGGTAGAGTTGACTCATCATCAGTCCCATAATTATCAAGATTCATATTGCAAAACATAGATCTAATAGGAGACACATCAATAACTTTAAGATCCTCGTCATTATTTTCATATAACTTTCCTGGTTTGGCAGCCATCTTATTGACTAAGGTGGCTGGTTTATCAGAAATTTTGGCTATAGCATTCTCAAGCTGGGTAATTTGAGCATTAACACCATAAAATTCTTTATTCATATCATCAAGCTCTTTGTTCATAAACCCCAAAAAACCTTTTTGTTCCTTCAACTCTTTTCTAAAGAAATTATTATGCTCAAATTGCAAATTCATAAAGCTTCTAATATTTGATTCAATCTCTTCCAATGTTATGAGAAGGTGGTCAGAACCCTTAGGGAAAGCCATAAGGACAAACAGACACACAAGCAAGTAGAAAAAGGCAAGCGAAAAGAGAGGAGGAGATTGGGAAAGAGAGAGCGAATAAAACGGCAAGGGTGAAGTGGAGGAGAGGCAAACGACAAATAATGTAAATGCGAGGGAGATGAGTTTGTGATGGGTACTTGGTATGTCTTGACTTGAGCGAAGACCTCCCCGGCAACGGCGCCAGAAATCCTTCTTGCTACGTCTTGAGCTTGCGTTGGTTTTCCTTGAAGAGGAAAGGGTGATGCATCAATAGTAGCATAAGTATTTCCCTCAGTTTTTGAGAACCAAGGTATCAATCCAGTAGGAGGCTCCTCGAAAGTCCCACGCACCTACACAAACAAACAAAGAACTCGCAACCAACGCAATAAAGGGGTTGTCAATCCCTTCACGGCCACTTGCGAAAGTGAGATCTAATAAAGATAGTAAGATAAGATAAATATATTTTTGGTATTTTATAATATAGATGCAAAAAGTAAAGATGCAAATAAAAGTAGATTGGAAGCAAATATGATAAGAGATAGACCCGGGGCCCATAAGTTTCACTAGTGGCTTCTCTCAAGATAGCACAAGTATTACGGTGGGTGAACAAATTACTGTCGAGCAATTGATAGAAAAGCGAATAATTATGAGATTATATAGGCATGATCATGTATATAGGCATCACGTCCGTGACAAGTAGACCGACTCCTGCCTGCATCTACTACTATTACTCCACACATCGACCGACTCTGCCTGCATCTAGAGTATTAAGTTCATAAGAACAGAGTAACGCTTTAAGCAAGATGACATGATGCGAGAGGATAAACTCAAGCAATATGATATAAACCCCATCTGGTTATCCTCGATGGCAACAATACAATCGTGCCTTGCAACCCTTTCATCACTTTCGGTAAGGAAACCGCAAGATTGAACCCAAAGCTAAGCACTTCTCCCATGGCAAGAAAGATCAATCTAGTAGGCCAAACCAAACGATAATTCAAGAGACTTGCAAAGATAACTCAATCATGCATAAAAGAATTCAGAGAAGATTCAAATATTATTCATAGATAAACTTGATCATAAACCCACAATTCATCGGATCTCGACAAACACACCGCAAAAAGAGTTTACATCGAATAGATCTCCACAAGAGAGGGAGAACATTGTATTGAGATCCAAAAGAGAGAAGAAGCCATCTAGCTAATAACTATGGACCCGTAGGTCTGTGGTAAACTACTCACAACTCATCGGAGGGGCAAGGATGTTGATGTAGAAGCCCTCCGTGGTCGATTCCCCCTCCGGCGGAGCGCCGGCGAAGGCTCCAAGATGGGATCTCGCGGATACAGAAGGTTACGGTGGTGGAAATTGTGTTTCGTTGGCTCCCTGGATGTTTTCGGGGTACGTAGGCTTATATAGGAGGAAGAAGTACATTGGTGGATGCCCGAGGGGGGGGCGCCCTCCTATCTCGTGGAGTCCTCGGCTGCTTCTTGACTTGCACTCTGAGTCCTCTGGATCATGTTCGTTCCAAAAATCACGCTCCCGAAGGTTTCATTCCGTTTGGACTCCGTTTGATATTCCTTTCCTTCGAAATACCGAAATAGGCAACAAAAACATCAATACGGGCTGGGCCTCCGGTTAGTAGGTTAGTCCCAAAAATGATATAAATGTGTAAAATAAAGCCCATAAACATCCAAAAGGGGTAATATAATAGCATGGAACAATCAAAATTATAGATATGTTGGAGACGTATCAGCCATTCGAGGACGGGAGGGTGAACCCCGCCACGGAAGCCGCACACTCAACGGCGATAGAGCCGAACACAGATTTCACTTCCAATGAGGTCTGTGTCATCGGACCCTCTGACTCGTTTCCGGTCTCAGGCTCTGAACTGCATGCATCCGTGCCCACCGGATCTAACTGGGCACCGATCATGGAGTTCAGCTCCGCGGATATCTTTCAGCACTCGCCCTTGGGCGGCATGCTAAACTCATTAAAATCTCTCCCTTGACAGGAGACTCTTGGCCGAAACGTGTCCGGCTCGAGTGGGAAGCGGACGACGAAGGAATTCGTTACCCAACCACCACCCACTTAATAGCCACTGTCGACGACTTAACCGACAGGCTTGATTTCGACTCTGAAGACATTGACGGTATGGACGACGATGTCGGAGAAGAACATGAACCACCGCCTACAGGATGCTCGACGGCCACCTCATCGTATGACATATATATGGTGGACACACCCAAAGAAAACAATGGCGAGGATCAAAAGAATGCAACGGAGGATAGTCCTCTTGAGAAGCAAACAAAGCACCGACGGCAGCGACACCGCTCTAAACCCCGCCATAGCAAAAACAGTGATACCGACGCAAGAAAGAATAACACCCTGGATGATGCTAAAGATAACGACGACCCCACAGACCCAACGATGGAGCAGGACGAGCAAGGGGACGGCGAACATAGTCCGGGGCCGCTGTCCGATCACAGCGATGCCGAAAACAAAACTTATAAACCTATTTCCGGAGAGGAGAACATTCCGGACGACGATGCACGCATCATCCCGAAAAAACACTTGGAACAAGAGAACCTCCACAGGAGACTTACTGCCACCGCGAGGAGCTTGAAGAAGCAGAAGCAATGGCTTAAAGCCGCGCAGGATACGCTCAACCATAGATGGAACGAAGTGCTCGACACTGAGGAAAGATACGACGGTGATCGCCAGACAAAGAGCTACCCAAAATGTAAGCTGCTGCCCGAATTCGACGACGTGGCTATCGCACCCATGCTGCCGAAAAACAATACGGCCGATTTGCCAGACCGACTACCTCGTGGCCGAGACAAAGCGGCTAATGACGCCGCATACAAGTCAGCACACGATCTACGCGAGCACCTGGACAAAAGAGCTGGTATAACCAGGTCCATCTATGGATCTAGGAAACGTGTTCCTATGCAGGATCACAGCCACCAAACCGACTATACTGATCGACTGCCAGCTCGGAATCAACACCGAACACTATAGCCGTCGGACCCATGCCATGACACAGCCAAGCACAGGGGTGCCGCACACCCCCTGTGCTTCACCGATGAGGTGCTGGATTATGAATTTCCAGAGGGGTTTAAACCCGTAAATATCGAGGCATACGACGGAACGACAGACCCTGCAGTCTGGATTGAGGACTTTATTCTTCACTTTCATATGGCTTGCGGAGACGATCTCCACGCCATCAAATACCTGCCCCTCAAGTTGAAAGGACCAGCTCGGCACTGGTTGAAAAGCCTCCCCGAAAATTCCATTGGAAGTTAGGAGGAACTCGAGGACGCTTTCAGGGCTAATTTTCAAGGGACCCATGTCCGACCTCCGGATGCAAACGATTTAAGTCACATAATTCACAACCCAGAGAGTCAGCCCGTAAGCTTTGGAATAGATTTCTCACCAAGAAGAATCAAATCGTCGACTGTCCGGATGCCGAAGCTCTAGCAGCTTTCAAACACAGTGTCCGGGACGAATGGCATGCCAGACACCTCGGCCAGGAAAAGCCAAGGACAATGCCAGCCCTAACAACTCTTATGACCCTCTTTTGCACGGGCGAGGACAGTTGGTTGGCCCGCAGCGGCACCAACGATCCAGGAAGATCCGAAATCAGGGATGGCAACGGAAAACGGTGACGCAATAAAAACAAGCATCAAAATAATGAAGAAAGCCCAGACAATACAACAGTAAACGCCAGATTCAAGGGCTCTAGACCCGGTCAACAGAAAAAGCCATTTAAAGGTAGCAGAGATGGCCCACCTAGCCTAAATAAAATTCTAGACATGTCCTGTCAGATTCACGGCACCCCCGAGAAACCTGCAAATCAGACCAGCAGAGAATGCTAGGTCTTCAAGCAGGCCGGCAAGCTAAACGGTGAACACAAAGGGAGAGAGCCGCCAAGTGAAGATGAGGACGAACCTCGCTAGCCGAACACCGGGGGACAGAAAAAACTTCCACCAGAGGTCAAAACAGTGAACATGATCTACGCCACCCACATACCAAAGAGGAAGCGCAAACGCGCACTCCGAGACGTGTACCCTGTAGAGCCCGTCACCCCCAAATTCAACCCATGGTCGGCCTGCCCGATCACTTTTGATCGCAGGGATCATCCGACTAGTATCCGGCATGGAGGTTTGGCTGCCTTGCTGCTCGACCCAATAATCGACGGATACCAGCTCACCCGAGTCCTCATCGACGTCGGTAGTAGTCTTAATCTGATATATCAGGACACTGTCTGCAAAATGGGGATAGACCCGTCAAGAATCAACCAAAGCAGTACTACCTTTAAAGGAGTAATCCAAGCGTAGAGCCCTGCTGCACGGGCTCTTTAACATTAGATGTTGTATTCGGTTCTCCCGACAACTTTTGAAGTGAAGAACTAATCTTCGACATCGCTCCATTCTGAAGCCGCTATCATGCACTACTCGGAAGAACAGCATTCGCTCGTTTCAATGTAGTGCCGCATTACGCTTATCTCAAACTTAAGATGCCTGGTCCACGTGGCGTCATCACAATCAGCGGAAACACAGAGCGTTCTCTTCGTGCGGAAGATTACGTGGCGGCTGTTGCAGCCGAACCACTGAACGACCTCTCCAACCCGAGTAACTCATCGGTCTTCGAGACCACGGACACGGCTAGACGTATTCGGCGCACACCTAGTTGTAGCAGCCCAGATAAACCTGAGCTTGATTAACGGCTATGCCCCCATATGTGGTGCGGGGGGCTGCCCGCATGTAAAAGGTCCATAGTTCGGCTTGACCCTATTTACACTCAAGAGATTGAATTTTCACGGTTCATTAAGATTAACCAACTTTATGCACGATCACACCGAATTCTTTAACCTGGGTTTTTCTTGTTTTTACAGATGACCATCGTGCTATACCCTTCCAGGATACGGCACAACAGAGACAAAGATGCAGACGTGCAGCAGGGCCCCGTTCAAAGGTTTCTTTTTAGATTAAGACCATGTGTAAACCTTTTTTATTGCCTATTGTTGTCTCACACCCTCCTGGCACTTAAAATGACCAAGAGGGATACCGGCGTTATTGGCGAGCTTATGATCCGCCGATCTAAAATAGACGTTACAAAGGCAGCAACCAATGTGTTTTTGAGATCTATGCTCTCACCACAGGCGCCCTTTCGTCACGCCGGATTGATGCACGTACCTTGAAATTCAGGGCTCATTACCGAGGGCATTATTCAGCCTAGTATATGTCGTAAAGTCCGAATACCTTCGGGAGTGTTCGGCGTCGCGAGTTTGGCCTTATATGCATCAGGTCCGAATCATGTCTTTGGTCAATAGTTGGGTTTGCCCGGCTCACGTGTTTTTCTACCTTACGTTCCGCTATATCGTCTAAGGTGGCATAGGGAGAACTATTGCGATTGTGCCCTGGTTCATCCGGATGAGCACCTCAGTAGAGAAAGCCGAAAACTGACTGTCATGGTAAAGCGAGAGACTGGTCAACCACTCGATGACTTAGTGGAATCTTCGCGATTCCTCCGCATTAATGAAGGACCGGTTTTCTGGTCACGTATGTAAACGCACCGTATTCGGACAAACACGGACATACCAGGGGCTATATCGTAGCCCCACCATCAAACTCCTATGGCTAAGTGAAAGTGTTAAAGCTATATAGTCTGATTGCCTCGTTCGCTGCGCTACCACCTCCTTAATGGACCAAGACGTTGGATCAAGTGTGATCACGTGATTTTACCGAACACCCCCGCGTTATACGCGAGGGGGCTGAAGCCGACGACTGCAAACTTTCAGGTTATATACATACATACATAAACGGCCACACGGGAGGCACTACAATACTTCACGGGCAAAGTTTTTTTTACAATCAAGATACATGTTATTTGAACATGATATTCTTTGAGCACTGAGCCTCTATTAAACAGGCACCTTCTAAGACTTCTTAAAAATAGTGCTCGGGCGAGTCCTGGCCCCCGGGCGGACCCCTGGTTGCAATATCGTTGGCCTCCATCTTCGCCCAGTATGTCTTAACATGGGCAAGGGCCATCCGTGCACCCTCTATGCACGCCGACCGCTTAACAGCGTCGATATGCGGCATAGCACGAATAAATCGTTGCACCAAACTAAAATAACTATCCGAACTTGGTTCCTTCGGCCATAGGTGATCCACGACGGCCTTCATGGCAAGCCCGGATAACCTATGGAGCTCGGTCCATTCAGCCATTTGCTCATTCAACAGTAGCCGATGCCTTGGAGTACTGAACTGCGACCAGAACAATCTTTCCGCTTCATGATCTTCTTGATCTTCGAAATACCGCGTCGCATCAGCAGCACTCTTTGATAAATCCAAGTATGCGTCTGAAGAACTCCACAATTGATCACGAGGGGCATACTTCGGATCACCGAATTTTGTTCGCAATAAAAAGGGCTTCCCAGCCACGATCTCACCGGCTTGCCAGAGCTCCTCCTGAGCCGCTCTGATCTCAGAGCGAGTTTCCTTTGCTGCTTGTAAGGCCTTCTTTAGGTCAGCCGTTTTCGCTTGGTTTTCCCTTTCGAGAAGCTCATATCGGCTAGCGGAATTTTGTAGCTCAAGAGCCATGTTGGCTATTCTATCCTCACTTTGGCGATGAGCAGCATGTTCGGCTTTTAATTCATCAGCTGTCTTCACGGCAGCCGCATTGCTTCTCCTGGCTAGCTCCTTGGCCCGGACAAGCTCTGCCCGAAGGGTCTCCACGACGGAAGCACTATCTGCAGTCAAAGCATATCATAAATCCTAGCATCATGCTCCTATTAATATTCGCTGACCACCCAAATATACATACCCTGTGCCTCGTCAAGCCACTTGTTCACAAGCGTGATGTCTGCATCCTCCACATCAAGTTGCCGCTTCAGTTCGGCAAATTCAGCAGTCCGGTCAGCCGCCGGAGCTGCAGCCGCCTGCGTACAAAATTGGCATCATCATTACCTGAGACTGTGATCCTCAGCTCGCCTCGTTCGTATGGCAACCAGAGTCTCAGGGGCTACTATCTATACAAAGTGCACCTTGCATTTACGATACAATAAAAAAATATCACTTTGCGTGCCTCAAATCCTCTTAGCAGGCTCGTAAAAGGTTCAGTCAACCCGCTTTTTGCGGATGAAATCCTCTCAACCACCAACCCATTAAGGTACAATGTGCCTCTGAGATAGCCACTTGCCGTAGAAGACCCGTCAATGTGTCCGGTTGTATATCAAATAGTCTGGGGCTTTTTGTGTTGGTCTCTCTAGGAGCTGAAAACCCCGGACTTTGGGCGGCGGAAGAGTTACCTTCTAGTCTTTGCGTATCGGGAGAGATCCTCCGGGACGACACCTCAGGGTCGTCCGCCTCATGAGGCCGAGAAGTAGGAGGAGGCGTTTCGCTCTCCATCATCTCCGGAAGAAGATCCCCCGAGGACAAACATTGTTGAGGGAGGCTATAAGCCGAACTGCAAAACATATGTCTCGGTCGTTATTCTTAGGAAAAGAACGAGGTATGCTTACTAAGCACCTTTGTTCACTTACGGCTCGGTCAACGGCTGGCCCCCTGTGGGCTCTGTGCGGCAATGTTGCCCTCCGGGGCAAGGCCCCCTGATGAAGGTTTCTTCCCTCGTTTGGAGACCTCTGCTTCCAAGTCTTTGGGGTCGGTTCTTTTCTTCCCGTGGGGAGAGGGGATAGTAGATTCTCCTTCCCGTTCATCCTCCGACACGGGGGTACTAATTTCCCCCGTTAGGATGCGTAACGTACCTCCAGCCTGAAGTCCGCTTTTGGCTTCCCCATTCCTCTCCTTGTCCTCCCCTGATGGCACTTGATAAGGTGCACGAGCCAGCATCCTGGTTAATACAGGATCTGGCGAATCTTCGGGGAGAGGGGCCGAACACCTGATCCTCTCCACCTTTCTTATCCAGCCCTGGCCGAGGATGGTTTTTCAGAATAATATTGTGACAAATATAATGACAACATGTTCGGTCGTGGAATTACTTACCTGGGTGTCTGGATGGTTGCAATCGAGGCCTGCATCCTCTGTTGTGTCCGGACACTTTACTTGTGATCCGAAGAATAATTGATACATCCCTTCGAGCTTCATGCCGAAGAAGTGCTGAACAGTTCACGGTCCTTCCGGGTTAAACTCCCACATACAGAGAGATTGACATTGGCATGCAGGACCCGACAGACTAGCATTACTTGGATTACTTTGACAAGACTGATGTCCTTCTTGATAAGATCCTGAATGCGGCTTTGCAATGTTCGCACGTCATCAACCGATCCCCAGTCCAGCCCCTTGTTGACCCATGATGCAAGCTGTGGTGGAGGAGCGGAGCGGAAGCTGGGGCGGCCGCCCACTTTCTACCTCGGGGTGCTGTGAGGTAAAACCACTCCCGTTGCCATAGGACAGAAACTTCTGGGAAGGAACCTTTTGGCCATAATGCATCAACACCTTTGCTTATTATAGTGCCTCTGCACTCCGCGTGTCGCCCGTCGATCATTTTTAGCTTCACATTGAAGGTCTTGAGCCATAAGCCGAAGTGTGGGGTAATGCGGAGGAAGGCCTCACACACAACGATGAACGTTGAGATGTGAAGGAAGGAATCTGGAGCCAGATCATGAAAATCTAGCCCATAATAGAACATGAGCCCTCTAACAAAGGGATGAAGACCGAAGCCTAGCCCTCGGAGGAAGTGGGAGATGAATACGACACTTTCATTGGGTTTGGGAGTAGGAATAACCTGCCCTTGAGCAGGAAGCATGTGAAGGATTTCGGCGGTCAAATACCTAGCCTCCCTAAGCTTCTTGATGTCCTCCTCTGTGACGGAAGAGGCCATCCACCGGCCTTGAAGGTTGGATTCATACATGGTTGAAGGTCCGGAGCGCTTGTACTGAACCTTGGGTGTTGGAACTCGAGGTGAGGGAAGGGAAGGATCAGGCATGGAAAGAAAAGGACAGGTCTTGACCTTTTTATAAAGAGGATGAATGTCAAGCGTCCTCCGCGCGGCCGTTTGAAACTTGCCTAAACCAAGGAGTCGTACTAATGGAGCGGTTGGGTTACCCACGCCCGTATTGATGAGAATCCCGTGATAAGGGGGACACGATCTCTGCTTCGACAAGACATGCCAATAAAACCACCTCACAAGACGTGTAGTGGTAGGTTAGAAAAACGGTTTGAATAATAACCGGGTCGCGGCATGATGTCACGCTAGGTAAAGGTTGTCAGCAGATTAGACTCGTGGAATATTGTACTCTCTACGGTGGTATGTGGAATTTTTTTTGCAGAGCCGGACACGATTCTTGTGTTCAAGATCTACTTTGGAGTATTCGGAGAAGGAACCTGCCTTGCGTCGAAGACAATCTGCACGCTGGACTCATCGTCATTGAAGCTTTGGTTCGGGGCTTACGGGAGTCTGGATTAGGGGTCCTCGGATAGCCGGACTATATGCTTATGCCGGACTGTTGGACTATGAAGATACAAGATTGAAGACTTCGTCCCGTGTCCGGGTGGGACTCTCCTTTGCATGGAAGGCAAGCTTGGCAATTCGGATATGTAGATTCCCTTCTCTGTAACCGACTCTATGTAACCCTAGCCCCCTCCGGTGTCTATATAAACTGGAGGGTTTAGTCCGTAGGACAAGAACAATCAGAATCATAGGCTAGCTTCTAGGGTTTAGCCTCTACGATCTCGTGGTAGATCAACTCTTGTAATACTCATATCATCAAGATCAATCAAGCAGAAAGTAGGGTATTACCTCCATAGAGAGGGCCCGAACCTGGCTAAACATCGTGTCCCCCACCTCCTGTTACCATTAGCCTTAGACGCACAGTTTGGGACCCCCTACCCGAGATCCGCCGGTTTTGACACCGACACAGGGTGTGCATGTTGTGTAGCTGCTGCTGCTATGTTCGTGAGTGTGGTGCGCGTGCTATGATAGTTGTGCAACAACGACAGTGCGCATGTTGTGTAGCTGGGTGGCATCATGATGGGACCCATAAGCTCGTGGATGGAGGCAGCATACTTGCCCGACGGTGAGGAACGGCGGGATGGCTCCCGATGCAGAGACGACGCGAAGCAGCTGAATGCAAAGGGTTGTTGTCGGTGTCAAAACCGGCGGATCTCGGGTAGGGGGTCCCGAACTGTGCGTCTAGGCGGATGGTAACAGGAGACGAGGGACACGATGTTTTACCCATGTTCGGGCCCTCTCGATGGAGGTAAAACCCTCGTCCCGCTTGATTAATATTGATGGTATGGGTAGTACAAGAGTGGATCTACCACGAGATCAAGGAGGCTAAACCCTAAAGCTAGCCTATGGTATGATTGTTGTAATGTATGTTGTGTCCTACGGACTAAAGCCCTCCGGTTTATATAGACACCGGAGGAGGCTAGGGTTACACAGAGTCGGTTACAATGGTAGGAGATCTACATATCCATATTGCCAAGCTTGCCTTCCACGCCAAGGAAAGTCCCATCCGGACACGGGACGGACTCTTCAATCTTGTATCTTCGTAGTCTTGGAGTGCGGCGGACGATGATAGTCCGGCTGTCCGGACACCCCCTAGTCCAGGACTCCCTAACTAGCCCCTGAACCAGGCTTCAATGACGATTAGTCCGGCGCGCATAATGTTCGGCATTGCAAGGCGGGTTCCTCCCTTGAATAATCCAGAGAAGATCATGTACACCAGGATAGTGTCCGGCTCTGCAAAATAAATTCCACATTCCACCGTAGAGAGAATAAAATGTACACCCGTCCAATCTGCTGACGTATTACGCGCCGTAACATCACACCACTACCAAGCCTTTGTTTGAATTGTTTTTTACTATACCACCTCGGCATGTTTAGCGGCGGTTTCCTTGGCACATCTTATCGAGCGGATCGTGTTCCCCTTATTCCGGATTCTCATCAATATGGACGTGGGTAACCCAACGCGCCATTGATGGTGGCGCTTGGGAGATAAGCGAGTTTTATCGGGCGGTGGGGGCGCATAGTTTCGTCGCCTATATATAAGGGATAAGTTTACCTTCTCACCTCGCCTTCCTCCTCCTTTGCTTATCCATCTCCGCGCCTCAAGCTCCAATGCCCAAGTGGGCGCATCTCGCCTCGACCTTCTCCGAATATGTCCGGAGCGGGAGGCAAATGGTTGGCCTCCACCGTTAAGGAGGAGCACATCACCAAGCTGCTTGCGCGGATACCTTTTCGGCGATATCGCGCATCGGCCGCCCGACGAGGGCAGCTCATCCCTACCCCCGGCCCCATGAGAGGGTCGTCTTCCTTCCCCACTTCCTCCGCTGGATGGGCTTTCCACTCCACCCATTCGTCCGGGGATCATGTTTACTACGGCCTGGATTTCCACGATCTGGCGCCAACTTCATTCTCAACATCTCGGCGTTTATCGTGGGTATGCGAGGCCTTCCTCTGCATCCGGCCCCACTTCGGCCTGTGGCTCAAGACCTTCAACGTCAAGCCGAAGGTTGTGAAGGGCACACAAGCGGAATGCGGAGGCGCCATGTTGGGTAAGTTGCCCAACGTCCTTTGGCTCGAAGGGGCCTTCGTGGACTCCGTCAAGGGGTGGCAATCGGGGTGGTTCTACATCACCGAGCCACGCAAGCCCACATGGGCGGCGGCCCCCGAGTTTAGATCTGGCGTCCCCACGCAGCTCACCTCCTGGAAAGAGAAGGGCTTGCTGTGGGGCAATCCGAAGGAGGTGACGGGACTCCGAGCCTGCATCCAGAAGCTGGTGAGCAATAAGCTCAGGCTCGTCGACGTGGTCCAAGTCATGCTCATCCGTCGGATTCTCCCATGCCAAGAACGGGCATTCAATCTGTGGGAGTTCAATCCGGAACAGCACCAGGCGCTGAGCGGGCTCTTCGATATGACATACGAAGGCGCCTGGAGGGCGCTGTTTAAGGGCGCCGAAGCCCCCGCATCCGCGACAGAAGATCGCGGGTTCCGCTCGCAGCATCCGGCTGACGAGGTAAGTGATTCAACCCCGTTACGGGACACTTGTAGTAATCAAATTGATTCTCGAGAGGTTTCATTCTTTCTTTTCCTTTGACAGAATGGATGGAGAAGGCCAAGCACCTCATCAGCCCGGCTCCCATGCGAGAAGACCCAGAGAACGCCCGCCTAGCAGGGCTGTTGGTTCCGGCACCGCACGTGGTGCCGGAGAAGAAGGCCAAGAAGGTGGTCGCGGGGACTCGAAAGAGTTCCATAATCAGCGTCCGACGACGAGGCGGACTCCTCCCGAAGACGACGAGGAGGAGGAGGACTCTCTCCGGAGGAGGGAGAGAAGAAGAGGAAGGCTTCCCCAATAGGGGAGGCGAAGGGTCAAGAGGGGAGGACTATCCCCGGACAGTTCGCCAACACCACCGTTGGCGAGGATGAGTGGCCTCAAGGGCGGCGTCCCAAGATCGTAAATATCCGGATCCTTGATATGCAATTTCTTTCATGTCGCGTAGTGTCCTTCTAACGCCGCGTTCATCTGTAGTCCGGTGATGATGATCTCCCGCTTCATCAAGCGGGTCCTTAACCCGTCGGATGTGGATTCACTTCCATTGCCACTACCTTCGCCGGGCGAGGACGCCGAGTGGGATCGAGAGGGACCCATTAGGAGGAGGCTCCGAGGCGCCGTCGAGCTGCCTCCGGACTTTGTGTCGGACTCTACGCCGGAACCCGCATGGTTCCAGAGTCCGGCGGCGCCCTTCGAGAGAAGGGCAAGACCGTGACACCGGCGACCTCCGCCCAACCGGGCGCCGGATAACTTGTTGGAGGCGCTTAAAGGCGCTTCCATCGAGGAAGAACACCGCACTATCATGAGTGCGGTGATTGAAAGGTTCACTTCGCTAAGGCGGGCTGACCGAAGCTTCGGCGAGCCTTCTAACAGCTTTGAGGTAAGTTTGAAATTATGTAATGTAATACCGCATAGACGGTAGCCCGATGCTCGGTTCGGTTGTTCGGAAAGAAAAGCGGATGAGGATCTAACAAGATATCTGTGAGGTTGCTTAAAATATGTCAATATGGATTTGCAAGCTGCGCTTCTTGACCTCTCGCCCGACCGATCATGGAGGTCGGTGTCTTTGAGCAAGATCTCGGCGGTCCGAGCAAGAGCTTCGGCCATGCGAAGAAGCAGCTCGAGGACAAAGAAGGTGAGTAACACCTCTTTGAATAGTTACCTTCTGAAAAAGGGTTTTGGTTGCAAATAAAGTTAACAAGGATAATATGGGTATTGCGGGGCCACTTAGCGAGGTGGCAGCCCTAAAGGAGGCTGTGTCCGTGGCGAACGCAATCTTGACATGAGCAGGCGAACGAGAAATGTAGGAGGCACGGGTGGCGGAAGTTCGGCAAGAGCTCCGGGCTCTCATGGAGAAGCATGAGAGTTTGGAGCGTGACTCGAGACTCGAGTCCGAGCTTGCCTCGGCTCTCGAAAGTGCCAAGTCCGCCAAGGCCGAGGCCCATAAGGCCCTTCAGAGGTTGAAGATGTAAAGAAGATAGCGGCGGTAAGGCATTTTTCATGCAAAGTAGGCATGTTAATGTAAACTACGACACTTACCGACGATTCGGAGCTCTCGAGGCGTTTGTACATCTGCCGGTGTAGTCGTCCGATGCCGCCGCATTCTATCATGGCGAGGAGGGAGCTCGACGGAGAAGGTCTTCGGTCTCGATCTGTGAGGCCGGCCATCCGTGCCCCTAGCGACCAAATGAAGCGGTGGTCGAACTCCTAAAGGTAGCCGAGGAGGCCATGAAGGGCCTTATAGTCCCAACAGGCTGAGCAGGCCATGCACAGGAGCTATTTCAGCCTCGTCGGTGGTGGTGGATCGTGCCTCGGGTGGACACTACTAGGAAAAGGCTATACATTGAATCTTAGCGGCGGCGGGGTTAAAACCCTCGCTCTCGCTACTTACTAGCAGCGCAGGTTTTAAACCTCGCTACTACTAAGTTGATAGCAGCGGCGGGTTTGTAACCTCGCTACTACTAAGCGGTCTCTACCATGCCCCGGGATATGCCATAGTAGTAGCGAGGTTTTTAACCTCGCTGCCGCTAAGTTGATAGCTTGATGGCGGGTTTTAACCTCGCTACTACTAACCCGCCATCGCTATCAACTTAGTAGTAGCGAGGTTAAAACCAATAATCGCTAATCGTCTGTCATAGCGATGGCGCGGGTATAGGCCTATTTGTCAAAATCTACCCCGTGGACCGCCTTTTCAGTTTTAAAAAAAATAAAAAAAATGATAAAATGTCAAAAAATAAAAGAAAATAAGTTTCCCATGTGATATGTGGTCTAGTTGTTGGGAAAATTTACAAATATGAATTCGACTTTATTTGCAAAATCTCTCGAAAAATTGTAAAATGGCCATAACTTTTGCATACGAACTCGGATGAAAAAGTTTTTTATATGAAAAAGCATCTACTCGAAAAGTTACATCCGAATTTAACGGGGGGGAACCCCGTTAAACATTTTTAAATTCCTCAAAAGCCTAACAGAAAAAAGTTACGGGGCTTTTAAGATCTGGAGGCAAAAAAATTCAAAAAAAATCAGTTTTTTTAATTTTTGTTAAATCTGGTCAAACTATGGTCAAACTAATTATTCAAGAATATTAGTGTTAATAAATAATTATTTAAGTTTTTTTGAATTTTGGTCAAATCTGGTCAAACTATGGTCAAACTTTGGTCAAATCTGGTCAAACTATGGTCAAACTATGGTCAAACTAATTATTCAAGATATATTAGTGTTACTAATTTTTTAAAGAACAATAGTTTCAAACACAAACAGTGAAATGTGTGACTTCATGCTCAAGCTAAATTCCTGAGGTTAATAGGATTGACATCTTACTATTGTCGGAAAACAACAAGTGAGACTTGGAAGCGAGGAGAATAGAACCCGGCGAGTTAAGCGTGCTCAGCCGGAGTAGTGAGAGGATGGGTGACCGTCCGGGAAGTTAGATGATTTGGAATGATGAGGGGTGATTAGAGATTAAATTGAGCAGCGATGAGGGAGGGGTGATTAGAGGTTAAAATAATTCCGAAATTTGAAAATTAGGGAAAAAAATTCAAAAAAAAATTCAAAAAAAATTCAAAAAAAAAATTTCTGCGCTACAGATTAGTAGTAGCGCGGGTTTCTACCCACGCTACTGCTATACGTTAGCTGTAGCGCAACCCGCGCTACTGCGAGAAAGTATCAGGTAGAAACTCATCTTCAATGGAAACATGGAAACCAGCGTTGGATTGGAAACGACCGGCACAGATGAATCAGTTCTGCCCCATGGGTCACCTTTTGCTACATTTGCAAAAAACACCCTGGTCCTTCTCTCCCTCCCCACTTACACCAGCTCAAAATGCTGAAACAGAAGCCGACACGTGAATGCTACGGATCCAGTACATCGCATTTTGAACAGCGCACCATCATCTATTTTTACTTTACTATATATAAGCACTGCGGTTATATTACAAATAAGGCACAAAGATTATTCATCTCAACATTGTACCATACATCTGGAGCAAAATATAACCTATAAATGCCGCCTATTTCCACTTCCTGTATTATAGACCTGACGATTCTATTTCGTTTTAACATACATATATCAGTCTTTTTAAGTGGGAATATTGCGACCTCATGGATACTGACATGAATACATATCTTGCACAGATAAGAAATAAACCGTTGGAGCTGCAGAACTCAAGTGCAGACGGACAAAAAGCAAATCACTTGCATAGTAAGCTGGACATAAACTTCACAAGCACACACATATTAAATAGGACATTCGTTTCACTGCACATAATTTCATCTGACTGAGTTCATATCAATACTTCACAATAACTGCGATCATATATTACACCAAAGTTCGATATCATAATGGTAACAAGAAGTTCTTTGTGCCTTCCGGTACGAACACCAAGAACCTATACCACATATTGACAGTGAGTTAGAAAGGATAAAAACATGCGACTACTTATTTGTGTGTACTAGAAGTATACCTTTTTATGGGTGTGATTTCATAGGACAAGTGCGGCTATTATGTGTAGCAACTTGTTTACATGTGCTGCACATGCACGGTATATTCTCCTTCTTGCGCTGATTCTTCCCCTTCTCATTATGCCCCTTTATTCTCTTTATCTTACCCCTTGAGCGAATGTCATTCGGCGGGTGGATACCAACTTCATCAGGAATGGTACAACCAAGGAATTCCTCAAACTGTTGAACTAGACTTTGTTCTTTGGCTGGTACAATTTTGTTCAGTTCTTCCCCAAGTGCATAGATTCCATCTTTGAAGAATTGCACACCAGCCTGTGATTGCTTAGCTTGGATTAATAATTCTTCCATCTTCTTGCATGTATCAGAAACCATTTTTTGTAACTCAATCTCCATGGTTATGCACTTTACAGCTGACTTTCCTGTTAGACCTAATGAACTGCTGCTTACTAGGGGACACAAGTACATGGTTATGCACTTGCTCAAAGACAGTGACAATATACCTACCATCGGTTGTACGCTTGATAGCAATTTTTGCCCCGCACCCACATCTAGTAATTTTTCTTTCACGTCTTCTTTTGGTACCAGGTTCAGACATTATATTACCTACCTTCTCCTCACGGAAACCTTCTTTCGCACACATGAATCGCTTGTGCATTATGACACCATTGGATGACTTGTGTTGGCCCACACGGACTGAAAACCCAACATGGTGCGCATATACCTCATAGAACTCCTTTACCGTGTTCACATCAGAAAAATACATCCCAATAGTTGGAGTTATGGATTGATCACAATCTGGTGTGTAGAATGAGTCCTGCCTTGTGCATGAGAATATCTTGTTAGTGGCGTGATCCAAAGGAAGATACAACCAAACAAAATCAATAATTCGAATGTACTTACACATGTAGGGATGCTTGTGGATTTTTTTGGTGTGAAAAACCCTATATCAAGAGCCGGATTAACTCGGGTAGTTGACTCTGCATCAGATTGCACGTCATGCCTATGCAATGGTATAGCAGTATTCACCTCAACCTCAGACTCCATTATTGCTACAAGAAATGTATGGTGTAAACAAACATAAGAGAATGCACAAATGTATGTGATGATAGGAAATGAATCATATTGGGTATTTATCACAAATGACTACTAGTTTTCAGTCAACTGACTAATCAGGATGCACAAGTAAATGGTAATTATGTCCATTGTGCACTGCACTTGTTTGTTTGAGTGGGATTTCGGCTTGAGTCCAACCATCATGGTAGTATATTAATATGACATGTCAAAGGGCATGTTTTATTAAATTCACAATCTAGCGCGGAGCTCAGTCCCAGATAGAAGCACTAAAGCCTGTGAGGTAATTCCTTCTAATGTTTCGTAAAATATGTACTCTTGTTGGCCAGCGACACATAAAATTTTCCCAGGATTATTTGGTTATAGTTAATGCTTGTACAAGAAACCATGTCTCAGGTGTGTGTTGAAGGGATTCTGCAACTTTCTTAACATGTACTTCCTCCGTTCCTAAATATAAGTCTTTTTAGAGATTCCAACAAGTTACTACATACGGAGCAAAATGAGTGAATCTACACTCTAAAATAAGTCTATATACATCCGTATGTTGTAAACCATTTGAAGATGAGTTTTCACAGGATACTTTCTCCGCTACTGCTATAAGTTAGCTGTAGCGCCTTATTAATAGCGCGGGTACCCGCGCTACTAATAGGCCCAAAACCCGCGCTGCTGCTAGGCTTTTCCCTAGTAGTGCCTCGTCATATGACGTATACATGGTGGATACCCCGAAAGAAGGGGAGGGCGAAGAAGCAGCGGAGGCAGACTCTTTAAAGAAGCAGCCCAAGCGCCGTCCGTGGCGCCGCTCTAAATCCGCCACAAAGAAGAATGGAGATTCCGGCACAGGAGACAACAACACTCCAGAGAGCGCCGAAGACAATCCCCTCCTGCACGACTCAGCGCAGGAGGATGCAGAAGCAAGCCCCCACGAGAGGGCGGCAAACGAAGGGGTTGAGGATGATAACTATATGCCTCCCTCTGAAGACGAAGCAAGCCTCAACGATGACGAATTCGTCGTACCTGAGGATCCCGTCGAACAAGAGCGCTTCAAGCGCAGGCTTATCGCCACAACAAACAGCCTAAAGAAAAAGCAGCAACAGCTTCAAGCTGATCAGGACCTGCTGGCCGATCGATGGACCGAAGTCCTCGCGGCCGAAGAGTATAAACTCGAACGTACCTCCAAAAGTTACCCAAGACGCAAGCTGCTCCCCCGATTAGAGGAGGAAGCATACATACCTTCTTCACCAGCGCACGACATGGCTGACCGACCACCCCGTGGTCGTGACAGAGAGGCATCTAGGCCCCCAACCAAGACCGTACCCCGGCATCGCTCCAAGAGTACGAAGCCAAGAGGGAACGCGCCGGACTTGCAAGACATATTGGAGGACAAAGCAAGACAATCTAGATCCATCTATGGATCACGTGGGCGCCCTACGACCCACGACGAACACCATCGTGCCGGATACAATAACCCGCCGGGCGGATCTGGCGAGCAGCGCTCTCTCGAGCTGCGTCGCGATATCGCTCAATACAGGGGCGCCGCACACCCGTTATGCTTCACTGATGAAGTAATGGATCATCAGATCCTCGAAGGGTTTAAACCTGCAAACATCGAATCTTACGATGGCACAACAGACCCCGCGGTGTGGATCGAAGAGTACCTTCTCCACATCCACATGGCCCGCGGCGACGATCTCCACGCCATCAAATATCTCCCACTCAAGCTTAAAGGACCAGCTCGGCATTGGCTTAACAGCTTGCCCGCAGAGTCAATTGGGTGTTGGGAAGACCTGGAGGCCGCGTTCCTCGATAACTTCAAAGGCACATCGCATGCGACCACGAGACGCCGATGACCTAAGCCACATTATTCAGCAGCGAACGAATCGGCGGACAATTACGGACACGGTTCTTGACGAAGAAAAATCAAATCGCCGATTGTCCGGATCACGGAGGCCATTGCAGCCTTCAAACATAACATCCGGGACGAATGGCTAGCCCGGCACAGGGCAGGAAAAGCCGAAATCCATGGCAGCCCTCACATCATTAATGACCGGCTTTTGTGCGGGAGAGGACAGCTAGCTAGCTCGCAGCAACAATCTCCGTAAAATTCGGCAGTCCGGATACTAAGGACAACAACGGCAGTCACGTCGAATCAAAACAAGCGCCGCGTGCGGCGACGATAAGGAGGATCTGGCGGTCAATGCGATTCGAGGCTCAAACCCGGTCAGCGGAAGAAGCCATTTAAAAGAACCACTCCGGTCCGTCAATTTGGACCAAATACTCGACCGCTTATGCGGATACATGGCACCTCTGAAAAACTAGCTAACCACACCAATAGAGATTGTTGGGTGTTCAAGCGAGGCCGCAAGTTAATTGCGAAAACAATGACAAGGGGCTAAATAGCGGCGACGAGGAAGAGACCCGCCGCCCGAACAATAGAGGACAGAAGGGTTTTCCCCCACAAGTGCGGACGGTGAATATGATATACGCGACCCATATACCCAAGAGGGAGAGGAAGCACGCACTACGGGACGTCTATGCGATGGAGCCAGTCGCCCCAAAGTTCAATCCATGGTCCTCTTGTCCGATCACTTTCGATCCAAGAGACCATCCGACCAGCATACGCCACGGCGGATTCGCCGCATTGGTCTTAGATCCAATCGTCGATGGATTTCACCTCACAAGAGTCCTGATGGACGGCGGCAGCAGCCTGAACCTGCTTTATCAGGATACAGTGCACAAAATGGGCATAGACCCATCCAGGATTAAACCTACAAAGACAACCTTTAAAGGTGTCATCCGAGTGTGCCAGCTAATCGAGGCTCGGTCACCACACCGAAGTGGTCTTCGGATCACGGATAATTTCCGGGCGAAGAGTTAATCTTCTACATAGTCCCGTTTAGCGATGGCTATCACGCTCTGCTTTCGACGAACCGTGTTTGCAAAATTCAACGCGGTGCCGCATTATGCATACCTAAAGCTCAAGATGCCAGGCCCTCGTGGAGTCATCACGGTCAATGGGAATACGGAACGCTCCCTCCGAACGGAGGAACATACAGCGGCTCTCGCGGCAGAAGTACAAAGCAGCCTCTTAAGGCAATTCTCAAGCCCGGCGGTTAGAAAGCCGGACACAGCAAAGCGCGTCCGGAGCAAAGCCAACCAAGATCACCTGGCGCGATCAGAGCATGTGTAGCAATGCGGCCCCAACCCTCACCCGCGCATAATCGCAAGAATAACACTCCGCGTACATCATTATGCTTTGGAGATACCATGGGTGCAGGGAAAGGGGCACGATCACGATGGACCCAGTGCGGCTCGACCACACCAGGGCTGACAAGTCGCCTCCTTCCTTTTTATTTTTCTTCTTATTTTATGTACACAGGACTCACAACTGAAGCCCTGTCCGGTGGCGAACCTGCCGAACTCATGATACAACAGTCAGGGACTAAAGAAGGCCGCGACGAACATTCAGGTGGTCTCAATTATGAGCATTAAATTCGATTATATACACCAAGTCTGCAGCTCATCCCTGGAGGGGGACATGTTTATTTATTCCAGATCCCTTGCTTACCGCACTATTTGTATCAGTCCGATCTACCATCAGACTTTCTTTTATAAATAATGCAGCACCTTTTCATTGCAATTGCGTTATCTTTATATATGTTCATTATATGACATCTTGCACCCGTATACTTTGGTACGGCCGAATACGCCAGGGGCTTTTGTTCCCCAGATTATGGTGTGATTAAGTCCGAACACTTTCACAAGTGCGGCACCCCGAACTTATAGCATTATATGAATCAGCTCCGAATCATGTCTTGGGTCAATAGTTGGGTTTGCCCGGCTCCCATGTTTTGGTGCCTTACGTTCCGTTCCGTCGGCTAAGGTAGCACTGGGAGAACCACTGCGATTGCGCCCCGGTTGAGCCGGGTTAACGCCTCAGTGGAGAAAGCTAAAACTGACTGGCATGATAAGGCGAGAGACTGGTCGCTGTTCGAGAGGTTCTTTCGGGTCCTTAAAGACTCATGCCGCTTCAGCGGAAGTTCCGGATGATGTCCGACGAAGGCATGGATAGCGCCCCGGATTCGGTCTTCCGAATACCAGGGGCTTCGCCGAAATTTAAAATTATAGAATTCTATGGCTAAGTGAGAGTGTTCAAGCATTATAAGTCCGGTTGCCTTGTTCGTCATGTTGAGCGCCTCCTAGATGGACCCAAAATGGGAACAAGAGTGCTCAAGTTTATCACCAACACCCCAAACTTGTGGCTTGGGGTGCTGAAGCCAACGACTTGCCATCTCTCGATTTAATAAACGGCCACACGAAGGTAATATTTTAAATTAAACAAGCGTTGCTCATGGCGCATATGAGCGAAGTTTTCGATTACACAGATAAATACAGCGAAGTTCACTCAAAGATTACATCTCGGAGAACTCATACGCAATATCGCGAGCTCCCTTCAGACAACTTTATAATAACGCTCCGGCGTGCGATGCTCCTTGCCCGGCGGCGCGGATCCGTGAGAAGCCTCTCAGCATCCAGTTTGCCCCATTGCACCTTTATGCGGGCAAGGGCCCGACGAGGACCTTCAATACAGGCGGAGCGCTTTACTACATCCAGCCTTGGGCATGCATCCACCAGCCGCCGCACGAGGCCAAAGTAGCTTCTAGGCATGGCCTTTCCAGGCCATAGCCGGACTATGAGGCCCTTCATGGCCTCCTCAGCTACCTTGTGGAGTTCGACCACCGCTTCACTTGGTCGCTTGGGGGCACTGGATGGCCGGCCTCAAAGATATCTTGAGACCGAAGACCTTCTTTGTCGAGCTCCCTCCTCGCCATGATAGAATGCGGCGCATCGGATGCACTCTGCGCAGATCTGCAAACGCCCCTGGAGAGCTCCGAATTCGGGTAAGGGTCAGGTAGTTCACATTAACATGCCTGCTTTGCATGAAAAATGCCTTACCCGCCGTTATCTTCTTTATGTCCTCAACTTCCTGAAGGGCCTTACGGGCCTCGGCCTTGGCGGACTTGGCACTTTCGAGAGCCGAGGCAAGCTCGGACTCTCGAGTCTTGGAGTCACGCTCCAAACTCTCATGCTTTTCCATGAGAGCCTGGAGCTCTTGCCGAACTTCCGCCACTAGGGCCTCTTGCTTTTCTCGCTCAGCCCGCTCTGTGGCCGCATTGTGTTCGGCCGCGGACACGGCATCCTTCAGGGCTGCCACCTCATTAGTGGCCCCTGCAATACACATATTATCCTTGTTAATTTTGTTTGCAACCAAAACCCTTTTCTGTAAGGTACTTATCCAAAGAGGTGTCACTCACCTTCTTTCTCCTCGAGCTGCTTCTTCGCATGGCCGAGCTATTGCTCGGACCGCTCGAGGTTCTTCTTCGGCACCTCGACCTCCACCGTTAATGCGGCAGAGGTCAGCAGCGCAGCCTGCAAACCCATATTGACACATTTTTAGCAACCCTGCGTATATCTTGTTAGATCCTCAGTCCGGCTTTTCTTTTCGAACACCGAACTAAGCATCAGGGGCTGCTGTCTATGCGGTATTACATTACATAATTTTAACTTCTTACCTCAAAGCCTGTTAGAAGGTTGTTGCGAGCTTCGGTCAGCCCGCTCTTGGCGAACTGGACCTTCTCAATCACCGCACTCATGAGAGTGCGGTGTTCTTCCTCGATGGAAGCGCCTTTAAGCGCCTCCAGGAGGTTATCCGGCGCCTCCGGTTGGACGAAGGCCGCCGGCGTCACGGTCCTGCCCTTCTTTCAAAGGGGCCGCTTGCCGGACTCTGGAACCACTAGGGGTTCCGATGTAGAGTCCGGCGCAAAGTCCGGGAGGTCGCCTGACGGCGCCTCCGGAGCCTCCTCCTGATGGGTCCCCTTTTGGGATCCCACCTCGGCGTCCTCGTTGGCGTAGGGAGTAGAGGCGGTCGGGACGGAATTTACGTCCGACGAAGCCAACGACCCGCTCATTGAGTCGGGGAGGTCGTCATCGACCGGACTACGGACAGAATGCGGCGTTAGAAGGATACTTCGTGACATGAAAGGTACGGCATATAAATGATCTGAATACTTATGATCCGGCCGGACGCCTGGCCCTTGGAGGCCACACATCCTCGCCAACGCTGATGTTGGCGAAACTGTCCGGGGGGATAGTTCTCCCCCTCTTGGACCCTTCGGCCGCCCGATTGGGGAAGCCTTCCTCTTCTTCTCTCCTCCTCCGGGAGAGTACTCCTCCTCCTCGTCTTGGGGAGGAGTCTCGTCGTCTTCGGACGCTGATTCTGAGGAACTCTTCGAGTCCCGTGGCCACCTTCTTGGCATTCTTTTCCGGCACCACGTGCGGTGCCGGAACCAGCAGCCCTGCTAAGCGGGCATCCACTGGGTCTTCTGGCATGGGAGCCGGGCTGATGAGCAGCTTGGCCTTCTCCATCCACTCCTGTCAAAGGAAGAGGTAGATTAAAAACCTCACTGGAGTCAATCTAATTACCACAAGTGTCCCGTAATGGGGTTGAATCACTTACCTCGTCAGTTGGAGACTGCGAGCTGAATCCGCGGTCTTTGGCCGTGGATGCGGGGGCTTCGGCGCCCTTGAACAGCACCCTCCAGGCGCCTTCGTAAGTTGTATCGAAGAGCCCGCTTAGCGCCTGGTGCTGTTCCGGATTAAACTCCCACAAATTGAATGCCCGTTCTTGGCATGGGAGAATCCGTCGGAGGAGCATGACTTGGACCACGTCGACAAGCCGGAGCTTATTGCTCACCATTTTCTTGATGCAGGCTCGGAGTCCCGTCATCTCCACCGGACTACCCCACTGCAAGCCCTTCTCTTTCCAGGAGGTGAGCTGCGTGGGGAATGCAGATCTAAACTCGGGGGCCGCCGCCCATGTGGGCTTGCGCGGCTCGGTGATATAGAACCACCCCGATTGCCACCCCTTGACGGAGTCCACAAAGGTCCCTTCTAGCCAAGGGACGTTGGGAAATTACCCAACATGGCGCCGCCGCGTTCGCTGCGTGCCCTTCACAACCTTCGCTTGCGTTGAAGGTCTTGAGCCACAGGCGAAATGGGGCTGGATGCGAGGAAGGCCTCGCATACCCACGATAAACGCCGAGATGTTGAGGATGAAGTTGGCGCGGATCATGGAAATCCAGGCCGTAGTAAAACATGAGCCCCCGGACAAATGGATGGAGCGGAAAGCCCAGTCCGCGGAGGAAGTGGGGGAGGAAGACGACCCTCTCATGAGGCCCTGGGGTAGGGACGAGCTGCCCCTCGTCGGGCAGCCGATGTGCGATATCGCTGGAAAGGTATCCGGCGTCACGCAGCTTGGTGATGTCCTCCTCCTTAGCGGTGGAGGCCAGCCATTTACCTCCGCTCCGGACATATTCGGAGAAGGTCGGCGAGATCTTGCGAGCTCGGCGTTGGAGCTTGAGTTCGCGAGGATGGATAAGCAAAGGAGGAAGAAGGCGTGGGTGAGAAGGTGAATCCTTATCCCTTATTTATAGTCGGACAAAGCTATCGTCCCCACGGCCCGGTAAAACTCGCTTATCTCCCAAGCGCCAAGATCAATGGCGCGGTTGGGTTACTGCGCATGTATTGATGAGAATCCGGAATAAGGGAACACGATCTCTGCTTGACGGGGCGTGCCAAGAAACCGCTTCGCTAAACGTGCTGAGGTGGTATAGTAATTCAAACAAAGGCTTGGTTGCGGTGTGATGGCACGCCGCATAATACGTCAGCAGATTGAGCTAAGTGTGCATTTTGATCTCTCTACGGTGGAATGTTTTGCAGATCCGGACACTATCCTGGTGTTCATTATCTCCTCTGGATTATTCAAGGGAGGAACCCGCCTTACAATGCCGAACATTATGCACGCCGGACTTATCGCCATTGAAGACTGGTTGAGGGACTCTTGAGGAGTCTGGACTAGGGGTGTCGGGACGGTGGGACTATCAATATCCGTCGGACTCCTGGACTACGAAGATAGAAGATTGAAGACTCGGCTCGTGTCCGGAAGGTACTTTCCTTAAGCGCGGAAGGCAAGCTTGCAATACGGATATGTAGATCTCCTACCATTGTAACCGACTCTGTGTAACCCTAGCCTCTCCATGTCTATATAAACCGGAGGGCCTTAGTCCGTGGGGCGAACATACATCTCAACAATCATACCATAGGCTAGCTTCTAGGGTTTAGCCTCCTTGATCTCGTGGTAGATCTACTCTTGTACTACCCATATCATCAATATTAATTAAGCGGGGCGTGAGGTTTTACCTCCATCGAGAGGGCCCGAACACGGGTAAAAACATTGTGTCCCTCGTCTCTTGTTACCATTCGCCTAGACGCACAGTTCGGGACCCCCTACCCGAGATCTGCCGGTTTTGACACCGACAGCGGCAATGCGATCCAAGAGCTTGTTTAAGGAAGAGAGCTCCTTCGGATCTAACTGCTCGGCGAGTTCCGAGCTAACGTGAAGATTGCTTTCGATGACCCGAGAAGTCATCGTCGGCGCGGCGGCTGTACAGGCGGTCATAAGGAAACCGCCTAGCCGGACAGTTTGGCCGATAGCCAAAGCTCCTTTAGCAACAGTGCCGTCTTTAAAGACGGGATGAGGCATCCTTCCTGATGGCGACGGCAAAGAGGAGCTCTGAATGAAAGCACCAATGTCGGTGTCAAAACCGGCGGATCTCGGGTAGGGGGTCCCGAACTGTGCGTCTAGGCGGATGGTAACAGGAGACAAGGGACATGATGTTTTTACCCAGGTTGGGCCCTCTCGATGGAGGTAAAACCATACTCCTGCTTGATTGATATTGATGATATGGGTAGTACAAGAGTAGATCTACCACGAGATCAGAGAGGCTAAACCCTAGAAGCTATCCTATGGTATGATTGTTCTCCGTCCTATGGACTAAAACCCTCCGGTTTATATAGGCACCGAAGAGGGTTAGGGTTACACAGAGTCGGTTACAATGGTAGGAGATCTACATATCCGTATTGCCAAGCTTGCCTTCCACGCCAAGGAAAGTCCCATCCGGACACGGGACGAAGTCTTCAATCTTGTATCTTCATAGCCCAGGAATCCGGCCAAAGGCTATAGTCCGGCCATCCGGACACCCCCTAATCTGGGACTCCCTCAGCAGGTGTACATGTCACTGCTCCAAGATGCCCATCCAGTTAAACCATGTTTTAGGATCAGAGTGGCCCATCACATCCTACAACAATGCAAGCAACCGACGTGGAAGCCCCTCCTCATGCCAGCCCAGGCCCTCCCTAGCTCAAATTCCTCTCTTTCGTGCGGCCAGTTTGATGCAAACCTTGATCCACTTTGCGGCGCCATTTCTGCACATGCACTTGCTAGCTAGGCTCGGACTAGTTGACACTAGGTTTGTGTTGGAAATATGCACTAGAGGCAATAATAGTTGGTTATTATCATTTTCCCGTTATTGATAAATGTTTATTATTAATGCTGGAATTATATGGATCGAAAACTTAAATACATGTGCGAATACATGAACAACATTGTGTCCCTAGTATGCCTTTACTAGACTAGCTCGTTGATCAAAGAGGACAATGATGTGATGGACAAGACCCAACCATAAACTTAGCATAAGATCGTATCACTTAGTTTATTTGCTATATCTTTCTTCATGTCAAGTATCTGTTCCTTCGACCATGAGATCATGCTACTCCCGGATACCGGAGGAATTCCTTCTATGCTATCAAGCGTTGAGGGAGTCCAGGATTAGGGGGTATCCGGACAGCCGGACTATATATACTTTGGCCGGACTGTTGGACCGTGAAGATACAAGACTCAAGACTTCGTCCCGTGTCCGTATGGGACTCTCCTTTGCGTGGAAGACAAGCTTGGCGGTCCGGATATTAGATCTCCTTCTTTGAAACCGACTGTGTGTAAACCCTAGCCCCCTCCGGTGTCTATATAAACCGGAGGGTTTAGTCCATAGAGGGACAATCATAATCATCATAGGCTAGCTTCTAGGGTTTAGCCTCTACGATCTCGTGGTACATCAACTCTTGTAATACTCATATCATCAAGATCAATCAAGCAGGAAGTAGGGTTTTACATCCATCGAGAGGGCCCGAACCTGGGTAAAACATCGTGTCCCTTGCCTCCTGTTACCATTAGCCTTAGACGCATAGATCGGGACCCCCTACCCGAGATCCGCCGGTTTTGACACCGACAAGCGTCACTTCACAACTAGGTGATCATAAAGGTGCTCTACAGGTATCTATGATGGTCTTTGTTAGGTTGCATGGATCGGGACTGGGATTTGTCACTCCTTATGACAGAGAGATATCTCTGGACCCACTCTGTAATACAACATCATAAGAAGCTTCAGGCGACTAATGAGTTTAGTCACAGGATCTTGTATTACGGGAATGAGTAAAGAGACTTGCCGGTAACGAGATGGAACTAGGCATGGAGATACCGACGACCGAATCTCGGGCAAGTAATATATTGCCGGATAAAGGGAATTGCATACGGGATTACCCGAGTCCTCGACATCGTGGTTCAATCGATAAAGATCTTCGTTGAATATGTGAGAACCATATGGGCATCCAGGTCCCGCTATTGGTTATTGACCAGAGAGGAGTCTCGGTCATGTCTGCATGATTCTCGAACCCGTAGGGTCGCACGCTTAAAGTTCGTTGACGCTAAAGTAGTATTGGGGTATGTACAATGGTTACAAAAGGTTGTTCGGGGTCCCGGGTGAGATCCCGGACGTCATGAGCAGTCTCGAAATGAGCAGTCTCGTTTTCAGGGTACTAGAAAAGTTTGACGGAATACCGTCATTGTACAGGGGGCCACCGAAGGGTTGCCCGGGACCACCAGTGGATCCCACCACCCCTGGGGCCACCATGGGATGATGGAGGGCACCCTGGCATAGATGGGCAAGCGCACCATCCAATGAGTCCATGTGGCTTGGGGAAAAGAGTCCCACAAGGGTAAGGGCGGAATCCCATATATCGTATGGGAGAGGGACTCCTCCCTCCCTGTCCACACCCCTCCTTGGAGGAGGGGCTAGGGCTGTGCCCCACCCTGCCTTTACCCCTATATATAGTGGAGGGAGAGGAGGGGAACCACATCCTAAACCCTGGCATAGCCCCTCCTGAGGGAGTCCTGGATTAAGGGGTCCTCGGACGGCCGGACTATTAATATGGGCCGGACTGTTGGGCTATCAAGATACAAGACAGAAGACTTCTTCCCGTGTCTGGATGGGACTCTCCTTTGCGTGGATGGCAAGCTTGGCATTCGGATATGTAGATTACTTTCTCTGTAACCGACTTTGTACAACCCTAGTCCCCTCCGTGTCTATATAAACTGAAGGGTTTAGTCCATAGGGGAAATCATAATCATATAGGCTAGACTTCTAGGGTTTTAGCCATTACGATCTCATGGTAGATCAACTCTTGTAATACTCATATTTATCAAGTTCAATCAAGTAGGAAGTAGTGTATTACCTCCATAGAGAGGGCCCGAACCTGGGTAAACATTGTGTCCCCCGCCTCCTGTTACCATCAGCCTTAGACACACAGTTCGGGACCCCCTACCCTAGATCCGCCGGTTTTGACACCAAAATTGGTGCTTTCATTGAGAGTTCCGCTGCGTCATCACCAAAAGGTTTGATGGCCCCTTCAATCATCTACAACAATGCAGTCCAGGGGGAGGTTTTTCTCCCGGGCAGATCTTCAGATTCGGCGCGGCTTTTGCCCTTCAACTTCGCCATCCGAGCAGATCGACAACTACACCCCTGGCCATCAGGTAAGGTTTGGAAGCTTGAATTATGTTGCCGATATCCGCGGAGACTTGATCTTCGATGGATTCGAGCCTATGACCGCCGCTCCCTGCCACCGCGATGAACATGACCTAAATCAATCATCAGACCGTGCCCAGGAGACAGTGCCTGTGACTGCTCTGGCCCTAGATCCGGAGCAGACTGCGTCGCCTGAAGACGAGAAGCTCAACCCCGCCACGGAAGCCGCAGAGTCAGCGGCGTTAGAGCCGCACACAGATCCAACCTTGAGTGAAGCCTGTGTCACCGGAACCTCGGATTCGTCTCCGGCCATAGGTTCCGAACCGCGTGCATCCGCGCCCATCGAACCTGATCAGGCATCGATCATTGAGTTCAGCTCCGCGGACATCTTCCGGCACTCGCCTTTTGGCGATGTGCTAAACTCATTAAGAGCCCTCTCCTTATCAGGAGAATCTCAGCCGAACTAGATCCGGTTTGGATTGAAGGCTGATGACGGAGAATTCTGTTTCCCACCCACCACCCACTTCATAGCAACTATCGAAGACTTAACCGACATGCTCGACCACGACTCCGAAGACATCGATGGTATGGACAACGATGCCGAAGAGGAGCGGGCATAGAAACCACCGCTTACAGGGCGTTGGACAACCACCGCTTACCGTGCAATGGAGCGTCGGCGAAGTAGTCCGAGTAGAGCATGTAGTAGCCTTCCAGACGATGTCGGTTCTTTGCTTTCACCCACCCTAGCGCCGAGCCACCTCGCCGCGGCTTCTCACTGCTCGCGAGCAGGCCGGCGAGGGCGGCGAGCACCATGAGATGCTCCTGCTCCTGGACATCGACTTCGGCTTCCTCATCCAGCAACGCCGCCAGCGCCTCCTCATATTCGGAGTCCATTGCCGGGCCGGGCAATTTACCAAACACCTTGTGGGCGAGGGTGGGCGCAAGCCCGCCGGCGTACAGGCCCTGCGTGGCCGGAGCGCCGGAAAAGGTGGCCGAGGCGGCGGCGAAGAGGCTGCCTCGGCGACGCTCCTTCTTTTTTCCGGCTGGAGACGGTCTACCTAGCTGCGGCGGGCGGTGGTCGGCGCCGGGATCGGCAGGGTGGCGCAGGGTGGCGGCCGAGCACAAGGGGCAGGAGGGCGAACCTAGGCAGGTGGATTGACTTTTCGCCTGTCAATGTGGCCCCAGGAACACTTTCCCTTGCGCTGGTGCCCACGAGTGCCTCAATGCGCCGGGTTAAACTGCGCGAGCGCCGGCGCAAAGCAGGCCGAGCAGTGGTCGGTGTCTTGGGGGCGCAACTGGGCCATTTTTTCGGCGCCGACGCAAATAAATCGCCGGGGGAGGCCATCCTGGGGGCGCAACTGGGCCATTTTTCGGCGCCGGCGCAAATAAATCGCCGGGGGAGGCCATCCTAGGGTTGCGGCTGGAGATGCTCTTAGCCTCTTCTAGAATAGAATAGTGTCGGAAGGCACCCGTTTGATTACCCACATGGAGCGAGCTGAGGCCGTTCTGGCCAGACCATCAGACGGTCACACGTATGCGCACACAAACTTTCCATTTTGTTTTCGATCCGTGCGGCACCCAGTGGAGCACACGACAGCAACCCATGCTTAACCGGTTCCGGCATGGGTTATGGCTAGCCAGGCGTGACAAACTGCAAGGCCGTTTTCGTCGCCGTGAACCACGTGTTCCAATAGAACAGACTTTGGGTGGCGTGCATGGAGACGGGAGATGGGAGATGGGGTGGGTACCAAAATAAGCCTAATCATACCAAGCCATTTTTTTCTCTTTTTTTAGAATCAATCGCAGCGAGATTTTTTTTTGAAACAAGCATAAAGCTTTATTACGCAACAGTTTGGCCTAAACCGGCCCTTACAGCGTCAGCTACATGAGCTAGGACATCCACATCAGATACAAGAACTCCCCCGTTAAGGAGGGATAACCCTAGCTTAGCTAGATGATGAGCCGGCATGTTGGCTTCCCTTCGACAGTGGTTTACTTCGCACGATGCAAACCAGAGGTTCATTTGAATCTTCAAGTCGTCAATCATATGAGCTTGCCTAGAGAAGTCTGGGCCACGTTTATTGAGCGCCTGTTCAGAGCCTAGCTCAGCAGCTACGTCCACGGCCCTCTCCACCGCTAGCAGTTTAGCCCCAAATGCGTCTGCCACATGGTCGCTGCGCCCTGCCCGGGCCGCCACCACCGCTCCTTCGCTGTCGCGGACTACCACTCCCCATGCACCTGACTGCGCACCAGGGATGTGGGCTCCATCCACATTAAATTTGAGCACACCCTCGGGTGGGGGAATTCAGCGCTGAGGCATTGCATGGGTTGTGGCCCTTTTGCTGAAATAGCCCCCATACTCTTCGGTCGTACATGCAGCTCTGCAGGCAAACTGATCATGCTCCATGGGCTTCTCACCTTTCCTCACTTTATTCCTCTGTGTCCACCATTGCCACCATGTGACAATAATCAGCATGCGGTCCTTCTCCGGGATCTGCCACAGCGTGTCGAAAGTTGCTTCCACAGATTCGCACACATCGAGGCGGTGTCGAACATGTTCAAGTCCTAGCGCTCGCCACACTTGCTAAACTTCCTGGCATTCCACAAATAGGTGCTTACCAGTTTCATTACGTGAATTACATAACAAGCATTTGTGATCATGTATGGTCACTCCCCTCCTGCAAAGGATGTCCTTAGTGGCTAATGTGTTATGCGCCATCCTCCAAATGAAATGCTTAATTTTCCCCGGGCATGGCAACCGCCAGATCCTCTTCCATTTATCCAGACCACCATCATTCAGGTTGCCGGCTACCAATTGTGGGTGCCCTCCACTTTCCCCTGCAGGTTCAGAGAGAGCACTCTTTAGCTTATACGCCTGTCTTACAGAGAAGAGGCCTTTTGGATCAAAGTGCCAGGCCAAGAAGTCAACAGCGCCATCTCGCAGGGGCATCTGGAGTATGAGCTCTGTGTCCTCTTCCCAGAAAGTGTCCCGTACAAGCTCCGTGTCCCATGTGCCCGTGCTAGGGTCAATTAGCTCTGAGACTCTGGTTAGCAGGCTCCCTCCTCGCGGGGTGATAACCTTGCGCGACCACGCTCTCAGTATCCAGGGATCTTCCCAAATCCGTATGCTCACACCATTGCCTACCCTCCATATCACACCTTCTCTTATCAGCTCAATACCATGGCAAATACTCCTCCATGCATATGACATGTTGGCAGTCTCCCCCGCCTCCAGAACAGAGCTGTTAGGGAAGTATTTGGCCTTCATAAGCTGAGCACAAAGGCTTTCGGGTTCCTGTAACAACCTCCACGCCTGATGGGCGAGCATGGCGATGTTGAAGTCATGAATATCCCGAAAACCGAGTCCACCCCTTCCTTTCGACCGCGTGAGTTTTTGCCACCCCACCCAATGGATTTTGTTCTCATTGTCCTGTTGACTCCACCAGTAGCGAGCAATCATAGCGCTGATGTCCTCACACAAGGTCTTGGTCAAGTAGAAGACAAACATAGCAAAAGTTGGAATGGCCTGCACCACTCCCTTCACCAGGATTTCTTTTCCCTGCCTGGAGAGAGTTCTCTCATTACAGCCTTGCATTCGTGTCCAAATGGCGTCCTTAATATAGGCAAAAGCCTTCTGCTTGGAACGCACAATGTACACCGGTAGCCCCAAATATTTCTCATTGTATGCCTTGCTATCAGTATGAAGAATAGCCTTCACCATATCCTTAGGCTGCGCTGGACAGTTCTTGCTGAACATGATCGCTGATTTCTCATGGTTGATGCACTGTCCAGAGCACTTTTCATAAACTGCCAGAATCCGCTACAACTCCTCGGCTTCTCTGGCCTGGGTTTTCATGAGTAAAAGCGAGTCATCAGCGAAGAATAAGTGTGAAATCGCAGGCGCACCTGGACAAATTTGGATACCACTGAACGTCCCCCTCCTCTGGGCGTCATTGAGCAAGGCTGACAGACCTTCAGCACAAATCACAAATAGGTACGGCGAGATGGGGTCTCCTTGGCGGAGCCCCCTGGAAGGTGCAAACAGCTGTGAGAGATCATCGTTGACCATGATCCGATATCTGACTGTTGTAACACACTTCATGACAAGTCTCACCCAGCTTCTGGCAAAGCCTAGCTTGATCATCATAGCTTCTAAGAAAGACCATTCTACCCGGTCATAGGCTTTGCTCATGTCCACCTTAACCGCAGCCAGCCCTTCTTTGCCTGTTCTTTTGTTCATCGGGAAATGAGATATCTCATACGCCATCAAGATATTGTCTGTGATCAATCGCCCCGGCACAAATGCACTCTGATTTCCTGAAATTATTTGCGGCAACACAAGCTTGAGACGATTTGCAAGGACCTTGGAGATGATCTTGTACATCACGTTGCAAAGGCTAATTGGCCTCAGATCCTTAATTCTCGTGGGGTTTTTAACTTTTGGTATCAGCACCACAGTTGTATCGTTCCAGCCACTCGGAATCTCTCCTCCCCTCAGCACTTTCATCACCTCCTCTGTAATGTTCTTTCCCATCAAACTCCAATATTTTTTGAACACGATGGCTGGCATACCGTCCGGGGCTGGGGCCTTGAGGTCACCGATGTGGTCTAAGGCCGCTTTGATCTCCATGTCCGTGAATTCTGCCGTAAGACAGTCATTCATTGCACGCGTGACCTTTGTTGGGACTGAACGAAGGAGTTCATCATAGTCGTTGTTGCCATTGGAAGTAAACAGGCCCTGAAAATGAGAGTGAGCATAGTTAGTTAGATCTCTCCCCTCCTCCACCACTACTCCATCCTCCCTCGTGAGCCGCCGGATCCGATTAGCTTTCCTCCTCGTCGAGGCATAGCGGAAGAAGAACTTCGTGTTTCTATCCCCCTCCTTCAACCACCAAACATGGGCGCGCTGCCTCCACTTAATATCTACTACCTCCTCCAGGTGATCCACCAGACACCGCAACCTAACCTCCTTCGCAATCTTCTCCGGGCTGATATCTCGCCGCCGACACTCCTCCAGTGCACGTTTCGCCTCCTTCAACTTCCTCTCCGTGTCTCCTAGCACCGATCCGCTCCACCTCGTCAGGTCAGCTGCCACACCCTTCAATGCTGCAGCTACATCCACCTCACCCCCCTCACACGCCCTCCTCCAAGCTTCCTCAATCACCAATTCACCAGGTCACATCCCTCCTCCCTCAGCCATCGCACCGAGATTTGATCATTTGAAGATCGCCCTGCATGTCACATATGGTGCCGAAAGACCAGGACGCGCCTTCTTTGTCTGTCCAGAAAGCTGGATCGCCAAATCTTCCGTCGGGCAACCGCCGCCCTCGCCCATTTTTGCCAGTCGTGTTTTCGTCTATACGTACTACGAAGTACGTGATAGGCAGGTGCATGCGTGCCGCAGCCTCCGCGACCGTAGTGATGTGGCGGCAACACAAAAGTCCAAGATCATACGCACTGTGATGAAGGGGCATAGATAGCGGTGAGCACGTCCGCAATCGTCCGTCATCTTCGTGTAGCCGCTTAGGCCAACTCCACCGCGCAACCCCATCTGGTCCGGTTTTGTCCGTATGGGGTAAAATCTGGCCCAGCGGGCACACCCAAACGGACAAGCTTGTCCGTTGGCGTCCGTTTTTGTCCGGCCCAACCCCAAAACCAGACCAAACTTGGGCCACAAATGCTCCCGAGCGGACAGAAATGGACGCCTCTTCTCGTCCTCTCGTCGCTCCGTCGTCGTCTGCCTTCTCTCTTCGCCCACAAACCGTGAGGCTGCGAGAGCTCATTCTTTATCTCTCCCGCCTGTGTGCCTTCTCTTCACTTGCGCCGCAAGACCTTGACACGCTTACTGACCGCCGCGTCTTTCCGCCACTCCCGCCGCCGTTCTTTGGAGGCTCTGCGCCCCCGTCGCCGTCGCTGGAGGTCGCTCGCTTGCCCGCGTGTGTGTATTTCAACCCGGCAATGGCAACCAACCTGGCCTGGGCGCTGAGTTCGTCACCGACGCCAGCGCCATCACCAGCGCCATGCCAGCGCCAGCGGCGCGGCGCTTTCGGCTCTTGGCGGCGCGGGCGCTAACCCCAAGACGCGCGGCTTATGGCGCGGGTTCGGCAACCAGCGAAGCGCGCACTAGCCAGCGCCAGCATATGGCAGCCATGCGGCTTTGGCAGCCTTGGGCGCAGCGCCCGCTGCCCGGCTTTCTTAAGGCGGCGCGCGCCAATACCCGGCCGGCGGCGCTGTTCGCCAAATTAACCCGGCCAACGGCTGCGCGCCACCCAGCCAGCCTTGTAGCCTTGCAGCTTGGGCGCTGGGTTCGCCAACCAGACACGGGCGCCACAGGCCCGCGCCGGCCAGCGGCGCCCTAATCGGCAGCTTGGCGCGGCAACCAGCAAGCAGCCTTGGCGCGCCGGCGGCATAGCGAGTTCGGGGCGAGGCGGGACGGACCGTTTTTGGGTGCTAGGGGTTTTCTGGGCATCGATGACCCATCCTCGTGTCCGTCCCCCGGACGTCCGCCAAATCCCACCCCAAACGGACAAAAGCGGACGTCCGGATGGGGTCTTGGGGTGGAGTTGGCCTTAAAAGTGTGGTACAGGACGGCCGATGGTGTCCGGACGCACGCATTGATCGCAGCGGGGGACAGACAGTGGCAGTAGATAGATAGATAGATGATGTGTGGCCACGTGAGCAGAGCAGTCATGGTCGCTTCCTGGTTTCGTGGACGGCTGGCGTCGTCGATCGATGCCGATGGTCCGTGGGTTCGGCGGAATCCATGCATGGCCCCTGATCGATCGAGGAACTAGCCAGATTAGTGTCAGCTGCGTGTCGTCGAGATCCCAGACGTAATTTTGCCGCACCTGCTATAATGACGCGTACTGTTGATGGAACATGGCGCGCTGGGATTTACTGGGAACACTTGACGCATTGACAGCGAGTATCTTCCAATGCGTGCGCGCGACGAGCACTTACGTGAAACAGCACACACATGACATGCAAGTCGTGTTTGCTTGTGCATTGGCTTTAACACACTCGTCACAGAGCTTTTCACCCGTGGGTACGCTTTTTTCTCTCTCTTGCTATGTGCTGGCTGATCGATGCACAAGTCAAAAGTTGAACTCACCGGCCGGCTGCATCCTCTTGGTGCAATGCGAACTGTTAACTGAAAATTCACTGTCTAAAAAGATGAAGATAGAGCGTCACGTGATCTGTATTCTACTTACATTCCGTACGTGAAGTATAACCTTTAGCACCGCGATCTGTGAGTGAGACCCTCCTGTCTTCAATCTTAGTCCCGGTCCATAGTCATGAAGATAGAACTATGGGGTATTTTTGAATTCTTGAGCCAAAAAGACTCATCCGTGCGTCGTGTTAGTTTGAAGCACGTGTCACTCACTTGCTTTGTACTATCAGCTTTGTCAGCTTCGGTCAGTGGAGATTGGACGCACGGCAGTAAAATGAAAAGTAATACTCTACTAATAATCTTAAGCTGTCCTTCAAGCCAATTTAGCAATCGAGCGACTTTTACTTTCGACCATTAGTTAAGACTTACTGTACAACAAAGTGAGAGCTAGACTAGTGGGCTAAAGATGCATATAATCACCTCTCACATCGAGTGAGTGCGTGTACCACACTCAATAATGGTATATACTTGAGGGCATCTACAAGACAAACAAATAGCTAGCTACTAAATGTCTGACAATGATGCTACGTATTGTATTCATTTTACTTCTCTCACTTCAACGCCTATATATGCTAGTACAAGGAAATTATTATTGTCTATGCGCCGAGCTCGATTGCTTTCCACGTGAACTCTTGTCTATGCGCTCGATGATGCTCCGCCCTGATTTGTTTTTATGAGCATCAGGGACAAGTAAACTATACTAGCCAAAAAAAAGGACAAGTAAACTATCTACTGCCTTATATTTTGAACGACGACTGTGTATATTATCCTTCGTATAATTGGGGATACAAATTTTTTTCTCCATCCTGGCTGTTCTAGGTCAAAAGATTCCATGGAGTGGTTAGCTAGCCAGTTGGGGACATTGGACATGATTTAGCCACGGTGCTGCCGTCCACGCCGAAAACTGTTTGTCTAATTAAAGCAGACAGCTGATTAGTTAAAATCCTTAATCAAGCCTGGTGTTTGATGCCTTACTAAAGCTGGCTGGCAAAGGTCATGGCGCACGCGGCCATATGTGTCGACCGAGATCTGGAAGTGATCAAAAGCGCATGCCGAACTCTAGCCGATAGAATATCTTATCGAGCTTCCGGAGCACCAACCTAGCTAGCTGTCGTTGCTTGTGAAAAGGGAAATGGAACAAGATTCCCCTCTGAAATATGGGACAAGAATTGTGGTTTTTGGTTACTTGGAAATTTTCCACATCCGTCGCGGCGTGGCCTTGGCTGGTCGACGACGCGTGGAGGGACCTGTGAGGGGCGCATGTAGGCCCTCTGCTGGCGTGATGACGGCGGCTTTCAATTTCACGGCGAGGCTCCGTTCACTTCAGCTGTGAGAGCGGGGTGACGCGACTTCCGGTGAAAATCGCGTCTACTACGGTTATGGCCGACGATCGAGGCATCTGTTACCTCGTTCCATTCTCGAGGCATCGTTGTTGCAGGTTGTGCAATCACACTCCGGGGCTTTCCCGATCGAACGATGACGGCATCTTTCATGTTGTTTCTGACTAAAAGGGCCTAGAAGTGGAGTGGTGTTACCTCCTCCGCATCGACGGCGGCGGATCTCTGCGGCATGGCGCAGTGGAGTCTCGATGTTCAATGCGTGTTGACAGACTCGCGCAGGAGGATGGCGATGTCTAGCTTCGTGGTGACGTCGACAGCAGGCCTGGCAAGGTCAATGCGTCAGTACCTGCTCTGAAGATAGATCGATGGAAGACGGCGGCGGCGGCGGCCTCTGAGAGTGCCCCAGACCCGGCAATGTGGCTAGGTTGGGGTCTCCGATTTAGATGTTAGATTTTGGTGCGAGGTTTGTCTGTTATTCGGCTCAGACTATCGGCACATTTTTATCAAGTGAATAGGAGTAGCGAAAAAAATTATCAAGATGGTGGCTTGACCTTACTGATGTATTAATTTGTAAGATCTTTGTGAACAATTAATAAAGTAGCTCCATGCAGGCCGGGTGTCTTCCTTTTTTTTCTTAAAAAAGAAAAACATTGCGGCAAAAAGAAAAGGCATTTACATGGTCACACATTTACTACTGGACTTACCCTTTCGTCCGGAAAAAAACAACGAAATAGGCTTCCGCAATTACGGCTCATTTACACAACACCACCGAAAGTTTTGGCAATTTCGGTAGCCAGTTGTCAAAACAACTGTTGGTGTACTAGAGGGGCCCATACGGGAGAGGGCCGGGACATGAGCGGGCCCATGTGAAAGTGACGGGGGAGGCGACGGCCAAAATGGGCCAACCTTCAAGGCTGCTCTACAATACACGCACGTGTGAAATTCGTGTGTGTCCGCGTATTTACGGACTTTTTTTTTTTTTTGAGGGAAAGCAAAGCTTTATAGATCAACTGCGGACAGGCATATCGCCCGACACACAAGCAGCCACTTTAGGCGGTACAAGGTTATCCCACTCGACACTGCGTGTTGAAGCGATTACAACCAATCATGCTAACTCATGAGCCACGAAATTCATAAATGCGTCTACATGCGTTAACACTCCATTTGAAAACCACAACTTAAGTTGGTACTTTGTGTCTTCGATTATTCTTGCATAGGGCGAGGAGTCAACACGATGGGCATCCATTGCCTCTGCGCCAAACTCGAGTCCGTCTCAAAATGGCGGACAATCCCCATCTCGGCCGCTCTGATGCGCGCCGCCGCCAGAGCATTGACTTCGCGCGAGCGCGCCGAAGACCTGCTCTGACGACTGCTTTCGGCGATGAGGACCGAACTGAGCTGTCGAGCCACCACTCCCCATCCATCAAGGAGTTTCCGGAGAAAGCCCGTCAGTTGATCTTGGTGGTACCCTCCATCGGTGGTTGCCATTTCCCGGTTGAGAGTTTGGGTTTGCCCAGCATAAAGAGCTGTTCATATTCAAGCGCATCGCACCGGGATCGCCTTACAATTTCTGTGGCCGGCAGTGGTAGTTCTCCCTCTCTAATCTTGTTACGATTATTCCACCATTGCCACCAGAAACATATAATGAGTACTCTTTTCTTCTCATCAAGTCCCCATAAGCTGTCAAGCATCTCATGCACTTCCAATGCCTTCAAGGCGGCCGCTCCATTTCCGACCAGTTGCCTCCATCCTCCTTGGCGACTTGCACTTGATAAGCAGATGGCCACCATCTTCATCCACTCTCCCACACATGAAGCACTTTTGTGAGTCAAGCTTCATACCACGCTTTGGTCGATTGGTACATAGGGCAAGGGACTCATGGCGGATCGCCAGAACAAACATCTGTAGTTTTGCTTGGGCAAGAATTTTCCATATCCGCTTCGGCTCGAGTCCATGCATCATCGGTGGCTGCGCCTCGGCGCTTCGTGCTTGGTCCACCGTCGTTCATTTGTTTACTGCGACTCCATCTGCAGCTTGTATGCACTTCCGACCGAGTGTCTACCTTTAGAATCAAAGTGCCAAGCAACAAAGTCCTCGATGCCTTCCCTTAATGGAATCGCAAAATGTGGCGTCGTCCTCCGGCGAGCGTTTCCACGACAAGGCGTTCATCCCAACCACCCGTGCCGGGTCTGTCAGTTCATTCACATATGTGAGCGATTGGCGCCCTTGGGAGTGATCACTGCGGGACCAGGCCCTAGGTATCCGGGTCGGTCCATATATTGATCCTAGTGCCGTCTCCCACCCGCCCGATGTAGCCTTGTTTCACCACCTTCAAACCACGGAGAATCTGCGCCAAGAGTAGGAGATGCCATCCCGCTCGATTGCCCGGCGCGGTACCATCGAGGAAATATCGTGCTTTTAAGATCCGTGCACACAGGCTCGTGGGTTTTGCGAATCCTCCACCCTTGTCTCGAGAGCATGGCGAGATTGAAAGTATGCATGTCTCGGAATCCCAAACCGCCCATGGCTTTAGGCATGCAAGCTTCTCCCGGCTTAGCGATGTAAGGAGTGTTGTTTATCTTGCTGGCTCCACCAGAACTTACCCAGAAGTGCATTCAGTTCCGCGCAGAAGGACTTAGTCAGATCAAAGCATGACATAGCAAACGTAGGAATTGCTTGTCCCACCGCCTTCACTAGGGTTTCCTTGCTCTCCTTTGCTAAGAGTCGTTCCTGCCAACCATAAACCCGTCCGCACATATTCCGCTTGATATAACTAAACGCTCTTTTCCTTGATCTTCCCACATGGACCGGGAGCCCAAGATACTTTTCATTCCAATTCTCACTGTGTATGCCCGTATGATTTTCACTTGATCTGTCATTATCGCATGTATTGGGGTGAACATAATAACTGACTTCTCTGTGTTTATGCATTGCCCGAACAGGCTTCGTGCAGTTTAGCATATCATTTAGCGCCACAGCTTCTGTTGGTCGGCTCGGATCAAAAGCATGGAATAAATGCGCAAATAGCGAGATGTGACCTGAGAGGAGCTCTCGGGCAGACTTTCACACCATGTGTGATCCCTCGTTGTTCGGCATCTAACAGCAACGCCGACAGCCCTTCCGCACAGATGACAAAAAGATATGGGGAGACCGGGTCCCCCTGCCTTAGACCCCGCTCAGGAGTAAACTGTTGTGTTAGCTGGCCATTTACCTTGATTTGATATCGCACCGTGCTAACACATCTCATGACAAGGGCAATCCACCTCGAACTGAATCCCATCCTTTGAAGCATGGCCTCCAAAAATCGCCACTCGACTCGGTCGTACGCCTTACTCATATCTGCTTTGATTGCCGCGACTCCATTCCTTCCTTGCTTCTTGTTCATGAGGTAGTGTGAGACCTCATAGGCTGTGAGAACATTATCCGTGATTAATCGCCCCGGCACAAACGCACTCTGATGCTCAGAAATCACTTCGGGCAGGATTATTTTGAGCCTATTGGCGATCACTTTTGAGACAAGCTTGTATACAACATTGCACAGACTGATGGGGCGTAGATCCTTGATCCGAGTTGGGTTCTTAACTTTGGGGATGAGTACAACCATAGTGTCATTCCACCCCTCTGGAATCTCTCCACCATTCAGAACCATCAGAACTTCCTCAACAACTTGATCACCCATAAAGTGCCAATGACGTTTGAAGACAATCGCCGGCATGCCATCTGGACCAGGTGCCTTGAGATCACCAATGTGGTCAAGAGCAGCTTTCACCTCCTCTCTGGTGTATTCAGCCACAAGGACTGCATTCATGGCCGCAGAGACGCGAGGTTGCACCTTGGCGAAGCTCATTTAGGCGTTGGGGTTAGAAGATGTGAGCAGATCTGAAAAAGGAGCAAACATAGTTAGTTAGAGCCTCCCCTTCCTCCACCACTATGCCATCCTCCCTCCGAATCTCCTTGAGTCTGTTCGACCTCTTCCTTCCTGATGCTACCGACTGCAAGTACTTGATATTTTTGTTCCCCCCTCGCAACCACCACATATGAGCCCTCTGCTTCAATTTCGTGTATTTTTTCTCCTTCAACTGCTCTAAAACTCCCCTCAACCTTGCCTCCTCTCTAATTTTCGCTTCTGAAACCGGTGATTTCATGCACCTTTCCAATTCGCCCCGGGTTCTTTTAATTCTCCCGTCTAGCTCACCCACTACTTCTCTACTCCATCTACCCATGTCCCTAGCTACATTCCGCAGACCACAGCTGACATTTCCCCTTCCTTCCAGGTTTCTCTTCTCCCACGCAGTGCGCATGACCTCTTCACATCCCTCCTCCTGCAGCCATCGGGCTTCAAATCTGAAGGTACAGTCACTTCTCTTCCACCCTCTGTCAATGCCATGAAGGTGCACGATCACAGGTCTATGGTCCGAGTGTCTTGGTTCTCCATTCACAACTATATGGTCCGGGAAAGCATTGCACCATTCATTGTTTGCAGTGGCCCGGTCAAGCCTCTCGCAGATATATGTCTTCAACTCCCTACTATGGTTCCTCCAGGTGTAAATATCCCCTTCAAACCCTACATCGCGTAGCCCACACACATCCAATGCTTGCCGAAAGTCGTCTAGGTAGTTCTGCGGACGATCAGCGCCTCCCAGCTTCTCACTACTTGTAAGGACTTCGTTAAAATCACCCGAACGAGCCACGGACGCCCACTTTGATCTTCTTTGCTTCAAAACCGTAATAACTTCCACGTCTCCTTCTTCCTCTCCAACGCCGATTCTCCGTAAACCCCGTCATCGCCACAACATACCATCCTCCGTGTTATATCCACATCCACATGCCTCCTACCATATGATCTCAAGGAAACATCAACCCCTTCCTCCAAAAAGAGCTACACCTCTCCCATTGCTTTCATCCTTCAAGCTACCATGTTGGCGAGCCCCAACGTCCACTGAACCGCCCCAACTTCTTTTCATTCAAGCGAGTTTCACACGAAATAAAAGATCGGGATCCTCCACTCTTCCTAATTCAAGAAGAAAGCGAACTGCGGGCCATTCCGAGTCCCCGGCAGTTCCAACTAATGATTTTCATTGCTCCCGGCGGGGCTGTTCCAACAGCCCGGCCGATATATTCGAGTTAGCGTCCACTTCCTCCATAACCTCAGGTGCCATCCCCATGTGCTTTGACATACCATGCTCCTTCTCATCCTCCCCACGCCCTTTTTTTGCATTAGATGCCCCCTCCCCCTCCATCCCCTCACCCCTTCTCTTGCCCAGAGTGACCTCCAGCCTCTCCTGATTGCCGGAGTTTCCTGCTCGGTTCACGCGCTTAAACTTACTGCAAGTCTTCAATTGTGTCACTGGCTCAACAGCTGCTGCCTTCTCTACCCGCACTGCTTCATCTCCCTTATCCGCATGGGCTCGCCCCCCCTGTGTCTCCGCATCCTCCGTACTAATTATAGGCAGAGACTCCCGGCACTCGCTAGGATCCTGATCCACTGCCATCAGGGACTGTTCTTGATCCTTCACTGTCGGAGACTCTGAGAATTGGATGTGCTTTGCTACTTTGCTTCCCACCTCACCCCCTCCCACTGCCGGGGTTTTGAGAGGACTAGTGACTTCCTTGTCTTCTCCATCCCTTTCCTTCTCACTACTTTTAGAAACTAACTCCTCCTTCCTCCAAGACAGGACATTGCTGCCTAAGCCCCTCGACCCACTCCCCCAGCCATATTTCCTTCTCCTCTCCTGACTATCTTCACTACCACTCAGGCTCTTGCCGCCCTGCCCTCTCCCGTAAGCCACCGCACCCAGCTTCTTATGGTTTGTCTCCTCCGCTCTTAGCCAAGGCCCATACTGTGGCGTCTCCCCTCTCGGAGGTTTCAGCCTACATTCCTTCTCTCCGTGCCCGATCACACCACAAGTGTAGCAAAAATCAGGCATATATTCATACTCAAAGCGGCACCATAGCAGATCCTTCTTCTTCTTCTTCCGACCCTCGTCACCCTCTTCTGCCCCAACCCCCTCTGCGCCCTTATCTTCCTCCTTCTTGTCCCGATCCAGCACAAATCCTCTCATCAGGGGTTCTCGTATGTTCAGCCTTACCTTGATCCGCAGGTATTTCCCTATAGCTTTACCATCCGGCCCAACATCCACGTCAATAAGCTCATGGAAATCAGCACCAATTCGCTCCCCCGTCGCCCTGTTCATTTGGCCCAGAGGGAGACCAAACACACGAATCCACATAGGGATTAAGTTGAATTCATACTCATCCACCGTCTTATCTGGATCAAACTCCTCCATTACCAATAATTCTTTGTCGAACCACCACGGGCCCTCCTCCAACGCTCTCCTCCATCCGGACGCTTGCCGGAAGGTGAAGAGGAAGATATTTGTCTCCAATTCCTTGCACTCTATCCCCTTGATTGGGCACCAGATCCGTCCTAGGGTTTGTCCGATCACCCCCGCGTGCACTGGCTTCTCCGAGAATAGCTTCCCTACCGCCTGTGGATCATCTACACCCCATGCACTAGCCTTACCCTTCTCCACTTCCCCGATCTTCATGCCCCTCCTTTCCGCCGCGGACAGCTTCAGGCCCCTCATCAACCCCTCCACATCCTCCATCTCCACTTCACCTCCTTACGCCCTTATCAGGAACCCTAGGGACTGATGGTGGTGTACGACCGCGATCCCTAGCTCGCGGAAGGCTTGAGGTGGATGGGACAGATTAGGTTATGTGTGGACTTTGGAGGGATCCACGCAGGCGAAGCACGACGGCGCAAGCTATGGCCAGAAACCCTAGCGCACTCGGGATCGCCACCAGATCGCCTCTCCGTGAGTTACGCCAACCGCCACCAAACCGGGACGGACGCCAACCGCCAACCGCCACCAAAACCGGGACGGACTTTTTTGCAGACGGCTGCTACTTTAGTTTACTCCCGTCAGAGTCGCACAGACAGTTAATAGTAAGCTTGCACGTGCAACGTACGTCTGAACTCCATCACATAATTATTAAAACAGTTGTATGGTTTTATATAGATTTTCATCTGCAAATTTTTCACTGAAAATAATGTTTGTTTGGGTGGAAAAAAAATCAAATCACATGAACAAATGAAGGTGTAAATAATATTAAAGATCAATGGAAATCTCTACTGAACATTGGTAGTCTCATATGCTTCCCATTGAACATCATACATTCTGTGAATTACCACTGCCCTAGGCAATCCACAATCCAGCTGTCTTGATTGTGAAGATATGATATTGCTCAGTTCATTCTCATATACATCCTAATATACATCTGCAGAATCGCGAAGTAAAAGCAGAGAGAAAGATTATACCGAATCTGGCGACCCTAATCAGATAGAGACATGAGAGAACAACTAAAAAAGACAATGAAAGATTTAATGAATAAAATGTTATGCTTACATATCAGTCCATGAGAGATAACTATATTTTTGCAAATTTTCATTACAACATTGTCGAATGTGTGATCAACAAAGACAAACTACAGATGAGGCTTGTATCATGCTTTATGATTTAACAGAGGCGGTCAACAGAGCCGAACTAATGGAGATAATTCATCTAGGTAGCTATAGGATGCATTATGATTTAATTCTCCCCAAACATGCTTCCTATTAACTCCAAAATCTGATATTGAAATGACACACGATTTGTCCTATCGAATTTTTTTAGGCAGAGGACCATCACATTACGAAACTATATACTCATGCTCAACTTTTTCCAGCACAAAGACTAAGTTGTATGTGTTGAAAAGTATCAATAGGATAAAGCATGTACCTGTACTAACCTTGACAACATCAATGGCCTTGTCATTCCTTCAGAACAACCATAATGAAACTATTCTTGTCTTCTCTTTCAAATTGAAAGAGATAATATACATGAACAAAGCTTATTTCTGAAGATACATTGTTGCTAACACCCAGAGAGGTTATGGTCCAGATTGAGTCGAGCTGCACTGGGTCGGTGGCTGGACAATGGTGGAGTTTCGGTTGTAGTGATGTGGCCATCGTGGTAGAGGCGAACCACTGTGCTAAAATGCATTATAATGTCAGGTTAGAATCGAGGATTCTAGCAGATAAAGAAGGGATGGAGAGGGAGAGAGATGTCAGGTCGCTACCTTCTAGTTACCGATGGATGGAGCTGCCCGTTCCGAGGAGATAGGGTGGAGGAGGGCGGAGCTGGCAGCAAGGAGCACACGTCTGGCCTCGTTCGCCGGCTCTACACAGGAATGGTTACTTAGCATGGTTCACAAAGAAAGAATACTGAGCAAGAACAAAATCTGCTACTTACATAATGTAACACGAATCCTATTTTATATGGATATATATAGTAGCAACCTGCCACATGTTAATATTTTGTGAGAGGCTCCAACTTTGTCGATGGTATTCTCCTCGAAAATAACACGCAAGTCAAACAACTGCTTATGCAAGTAGCATATACTCCTATGTCTCATAATATAAGGCGCTTTTAACACTACATTAGTGTCAAAAACGCTCTTATATTATGAGACGAAGAAATAGTTCCTTCTTTCCGTAGCTGGAATCACAATGTGCATCGGTTGGTACAATTCTCAATGATTACCTTGACGGTGTTCATAAATTTCTGTATTGATGTTTCGATGAGGCGTTAGATATATGTTAATTCAGATAAGCAGTACCACCAACCTTTACCGAAATTCAGAGAAGCATGTACTGAATATTCATAGAATCATTTGTATAGTTGACTCATTGTATCTTTTCTCTCGGGTATAACATCTTCCATGACCAAGCTTTAGCAATGCAAATAACGAGCAATGCCACCATGCGAGAGAAAGACACTGAATGTTCAAATAAAATGAGGATTGCTCTGTTGATGCATGATCATAATTACATTTGCATTGACATTAAAGTTGAGGAACAAATGCTATATCGTTGATCCAAGAGATGCTAGCTAAAAGTAAATATTTCACAGTATTACACCTAAAGTTTAACGTGCAGATGCATGAATCTCTATCTAATATTAGCCTCCCCACATTAATGTGACACGGTTGCCTTTTCCCATCTCTGTATATAATTTTTCATACAATCTAGCTTGCAAAACAGGTGCAAGGAACATACTGTTTCTGTGCAATAATATTAGAAAACCTTAATCATGGCGGACATATATAAATATGTGATGAGCATTAAAATGGGAAGACAAAAAAAGATAGTAAATTTCATGGACAAAATTAACCTTTCTTCCAGTCAGTGTTGAGACATGGTCCGGTTTTGCAAATTCTCCCAATAATAAGTGAAAGTGAAGCAGACTACAATATATAGGGTCCACAAGTCATGGCTTCTACTCCGATTGAAATATTAATTCAATTTTCCTTCATGTACATATATTACACCGCATATATCAATGCCTAAGGGAACCACTTCACCTGAGTGAAGCTTCAATTTTAAAAAGTGAAGTTCTCGATGTCCTACAAAAACAAATCTTATCAAACAAATCAAACAAGCTCAATGGGCTAAGAACAGAAGTCCTACAAATCAAAGACGCCAACCCTTAAAACTCAATTGTACCAAACATCCGAAGAATTTGCTAGCTTAGCAGTCAAGACCAAGCTATCAACATTTAACTGCAGTTGGCAAACAATATAGACTATATATCTAGTTCACTAAAATGACCATGCATCCGACGTTGTCAGTTATTTACATCAAAATTTCATAATTCTCTGCCACACATATACACAATTAGAAGGATGGAAAAACTCAAAACAGGTTATGAAGCATCTCTTGCATCAAATTGCAAGTAATTAAGCACTCTGGATGGACCCGGACGGCGGCGAGATCATTGCTCTGTCCATCTATGAACCAGGCCTACGTACCTCAAGGGTGTCTCTTACTCTATCCATCTCAGAGCGGCTTTAGGCGGGCACTAACATTGATTATGTAATTTCCTCATGATAAAGAACATTATTCGAATTTAATATGTCATCACTTTTTTTGAGCTGTTAGAGCACCGGGAGAAAAAGCTTTCAAAATGGTGGGCATTCAGTTGTAGTTCTTTTTCATGCGAGATAGGCCTTCCAACTTTTCAAGAATCTTACTCGGATTAATTACATAACATACGAAGCGAGTCATGTTGCTGGTCTATTGAGCATAAAGTTAAACTTTGTATAGAAGCGGGGCTGTTAAGCCTATTATTCTCAACAAGATTACCTTCGTAGAACTATTACACACGATCGAATTTTACTGCAGATGAAACGATGTCTAATTTCAAGCATATTGAAATACAGTTATAGGTATTCTTTTAGTGAATATAGTGACACCATTGTTTGGTTTCAAGCTTGGGAGTTCTGATGCATATAATCTCTCACCGAGAAGCCATCACCGAGAGGCCTACCCATTCACAGCTCAAATTTTGACAGATTCATGAATTGCTTAAATTTGTCAAATTTCCCGATTAGTTCACAGGGAGGCTGGGAATCTGAAGATTAAAGATTATTAAACCATCACAAGTCAAATAGCGAGATAAATGGGAAATAAGAAAATATAGAAGTACATCGGCGTGATTGCAGCTTCTAGTATATCAAGAAAAATCTGACGGTCATCCGGTCACAATACATCTAAGGTCATATAGTTGAAGAATCTAAGCGGGACTTGGAAGAATTCAGCAAACTATTATTATGAGCCAACAATTCCGTTTCAAAACATAACTCTGCTGAGATATATGATCTGAAAATTCCTTTCTTCAAATAGCTTTCATATTTAAACTCGAAATATCTAGAAAATGAGAGCTTTGGCCTTCTTGTGATAACATGAAAGTAGCAGCTAGCAGCCATCTGCAACTCCATATTTTAGGCGCTTTCAATGAATTCATAAGACATGCAAGGACCGCTCACGGTTTTGGCGGCAATGTGAGCAAAGCAAGTCGACAAGCATATAATGATTTCGGTGAGAAGAGTGTAGATAGACCTGCAATATTCTTATATCGACCCTTGACCACTTATCCGCTTCTCAAACAAACCATATACTAAAAGCTCGAATATAGATCATGAAAATGTTGCGATAATTACGAACTTTGCGCTTCACGTAACATTATTAGTAGAAAGTAAGTAGTATTGTTCTGTGAGTTTAGTGAAACGGAAGCATGATTAGCATATCAAAATACCGTATTAGCTGACCATTGTATCTGGGAGAAGGACGGCGACGAGGTCTCACGTGGTCATCCATGATCGCAGTGGATGTAAATCGCATGGTGCTCGGTAATGAACTGGGGCAATATGGATGCTCCCGATGGACGTTTTGAGCACAATATTTGATATAATAGCCTTGATCTTTGCGACCCCTCTCCAAAGCTGCCTTCTATCGTGAAATCTCCAAAAAAAATCAAAATCAAAATCCGAGACAGATGGTAGCGGTGAGGAACGACCACGTCTTCTTTGAAGTAAGCCTCAGCTTTTCATGTTCCGAGAGGTCGAATTTCACGCCGGTTCTAGTTATACTTGCCAGCCTAAAACTATTTGGTCACATATGGACATGAAGTCAAAATGATTGTCCGGGAGCTAAGTAGTTCAACACTTTTTCACTGCTAAATAGTTGAATAGCTAAGGGATATGTATATCTTATCTTTGTTGTAAAAGTAGTTCATTGATGGCCTTGTGTTCCTGTTTCTTTCTGAAATATCTGTGCATGTCCAAGTCGCCAGAGCCAAAGGGAAAAACGAAAAGGAATCAAAACGCAGTCAGTTTGAGTGGTACCGACAATAGTCTGGCACATCAAATTCACTACTTGTTTGGCAAATTGATTCACTACATTGATATATCCACAAAGTACAGAATTTGCAAATACAGATATACTACTAACTTCTACAATTCCGTCACAACAAACTGTTGAACCAATATGCATACAATGTTCCTCATACCATGGAGGGGAGCACGCCTAGTCGCGGGCATCGTCAGACTTGAAGTCATAGGAGAGGAGGTCGGAGCAGCGCTCCCTGCCATGGTTGTGGTGGTCGTGGAGGAACGGCTCCGGCGACCCGCGACTCCGTGGCGAAGAAGGCGGCGGCGGCTCCGACAAGCTGGCGGTGGGGCGAAGGAGGCTCCAGCGAAGGCGGCTCCGGGGCGGGCGAAGCGGCTCCCGTGGCGAAGGCGGCTCCAGGCGAGGCAAAGGGCGGCTCTGGCGGCGGCTGACAGCAAAGGAAGGAACGGCGGGGCGGCGAAGGGCGGCTCCGGCAGCGGCTGACGGCCGCGGGAGGAACGGCGAGGTGGCGAACTGCGCGCGGGGGAACTGCCCAGGCGGGAGGAGGAGGGGGGCGAGAGTTGTGCGTGCATGCGTTGTTGGTAGATTTCTTTTTTAACAGTGGGGCAGGTTAGCGATCGGCTTAATGCGTGGCTTGTTGTGTTAAACACGGGAGGATTATTAGCCATCAGATATTGTAGATGAATGGTTAAAATTGTTTGGATCTGCCCCTCTCTTCCTTTTATAGTGGTAGTAGATTAGCAGAGGACCAGAGGCATTGGTGAACTGTTTTAAACAGGGCGGTTGATGAATTTGTGTGTCAGATGGTGATCATGATGGGATGTTCGCTCTGTCAGAGTCGCGCGGAGATAGTTAATTAGCAAAGGGCCACAAGCGTTGGTGAACTGTTTTAAACAAGCCGGTTTATGAATGTAAAGGGCCATGGCGAGCGTACATGTCGCTGCTCCAAGATGCCCATCCAGTGGTGCCGTGTCTAAGGCTCAGGTCATGTTTGGTTCCAAATAAGTCACCAAATTATAAGTCGAAAAGTGAAAAAAGTGACTTATTTTGCCAAACGGACCCGACTTATAAGTCACCCTAACTTATAAGTCATAAGTTGCTCCACCCCAACTTAAAACTTATAAGTCACCCCCTTTTGCGTGGGTCCCATCACATGCATGATGTGGATTGGTGTGGGAAGGTGTGTCAGGTGACTTATAAGTCAAGTGACAACCAAACAGGCATGACTTATAAGTCACTGGTTTTAAGTCACCTGACTTATAAGTCAGGTGACTTATTGAAACCAAACAGGCCCTCAGAGTGGTCCATCAGATCCTACAGCAAAGCAAGCAACCGACGTGCAAGCCTCTCCCGGCCCCTCCCTTAGCTCAAATTCCTCTCTTGCGTGTGTGCCATATTGATGCGGAACTTGATCCACTTTGGGGCGCCATCTCTGCACATGCACTTGCTGGGCTAGGCGCGGACTAGTTGATGCTAGGGATCTGCAAAGGATGAGTTGTTCTGTAATGCGTGAAACCTCGTATTTGTGGACTTTGTAGGGATGAGGCAAGGGGCCTTAACCTTTTGGCAAAACATGCATGCTTCGTTTCATGAACAAAAGCATTTCATGTCCTGCGACTTGCACGTGATCAGTGGACGCAATGTGAAGTCGCTAGCACATTGATGATACATCATTTCTAGCTCCGTCATGAAGTACTACGATATGATTGCACAAGTGGAGGGAAGTGTCCACCGGACTCGTCAACCATGGAGATTATAAGTTTTTCTTGTTGTTGCTTTGTATGTTGGTCAATTCATTGATCCATCCAATGTTGCAACTTGGCAATCATCATGTTGCATAGCCCGGACGTGTTGTCGTGCAGCACGACAGAAGCGATGACAGTCTATTTACATTCATACATTGTTGGATGAATTTCAAGGGGCATGGTGCATGGATGACATGTATAAATTTTGACTCGATCATCATTAAAATTGATGAATTTTAAAAAATTTGTTGAACATCACGTTACCTCAAATATAATATCTATATTTTAATTATTGTTGTACTAGGATTATTTGCATGATCTTATAATAGATAAATTGTGCTATATAATTTCTACTATTTTAAGTATTGCGACCTTAGAGCATCTACAGCCGAACCAGTCAAATCCTTCTCAACTTTCGGGAGGACATCCCGTATACATGCTCTTAGCGTTTGGGTGACAGGGTTGGATAGACGGCTCCTTTATACTACGTGTCTGCAGATAGACAATGCGTGTTCTGACGAAGCACAAATATCTGCCGTTTAGCATTTTCAATTTGCTATTATCAGTTGCGTGTCGAATGGGTAAATGGCGGGGCGTTCTGGTCGGAAAATCTCAGCCACAATTTTACCCTACCTGCTGTAATGACGAGTTGCAGTGATGAGTGATGATGCAACAGGGCGCGCAGAGGTTTGGTACAAATCAGAAAGAAAGAAAGAAGAAGAGGCTCACAAGAAAATAGGGGGTATTGTCGGTGTGCGATGATGGGGGCACGCGGGCGGCGGGGCACTGTCCGGCGATCGCCGGGCCTGCGCTCTCGAGGACGATGGTTCGTCCGTGGGTTGGCGGCCGGTTCTCGGCGTTAGCCGGATCCGATGAGGACGAGGCGGACGGAGACGGCGACGACCCGGCGGCTTCTCCGCCTACGCCGACTCCATCAGATCTTTTTTGTGAGTTCTTTCATTCGGGATATGATGAGGATGAGGTGGCCTCAACGGTGGATAGGATCTTGCCGGTGGACGATCCGGCGAGGGTTGGGCTTTACGCGGGCGAGAGGAAGGAGATGGTGCGGCGCGTCGTGCACAGGAGAATGGCGGCGACGGCTGTCAGGCCATGGAAGGGACCCCTTCCGAAGGTTAGTCTTCCAAACCTCACTTTATTCGATTTGATCCGGCCGGACTCTTGGACTAAAGTTCAGAGGAAGAAAAAAGCGGTCCGTTCTGGTGGTGAATCCCGGCGGCCGGCGGCGGCCATGGCGTTGTTGCCCGGGGAAGCGTCGGGATCGCCTGATCGGAGATCGTTTGAGCGCACTCTGGGCGCTGGCTCGGTGTGCCTGGGGTTAGGCTAGTTTTGAGTGAGCCGGGCCCGATCGTGTGTGGGCCTGTGCTAACTGGGTATGAGGCCCAGTGCAACAAGGTACGTACGTCCGGTTCGACTCCTTCACCTCCATGCACGATCGACCGGCCTTTTGAGGGTTTTCGATCGAGACGATCTAGGGTTCTTCGAGCTGTGTGCCGATCGAGCTTCTAAGAGCGTGGTGCGGGGCGTGCTAGGTGGACTCCTCCCCTCCGCGGCATGGCCGGTCGAGGTCCTCCCCCTGCCAAGTCCGGCGCCCCGGGCGGCGCGGGACGTGGTGGGCTGGTGCCGCCGGCTGGAGGTGGCCGAGGCGGGGCTGCTTTGCCGCGCGGGGATGCTTTGCCGGCTGGAGGAGGTCGTGGCGGTGCTAGACTGCCGCTCGGGGCTGGCCGTGGTGGCGCTACCCCGGCCCCGGGTGCTGGGTCCGGCCGAGCGGCCCTAGACCGCCGCTGCATGGGGGCGCACTTGGGCCCGGCGTAGTTGGCCGCGGCGCGCTACCTGCGGGTACAAGGCCACCTACGCCGGCTGTGGGACGGGATGGCCCTCGACCACCGGTGCCGATCCCTGTGGCCGTCGCGGGCTGCGGCACCCCGGTTCCGAGGCCGCCTCCTCCGGCCTCAGGTGGCCTGCTACGACCCGTTGCGATGCAGACAGGGGCTAGGCCGCCGCATTTCATGGCCCGGCAGACAAAGAATTCGACGGCACCGGTGTTGAAGCACGCACAGTTGCCGCAGGTTACGGCTAGGGGGGAGACTCATCGGTGCCTCGTGGTCAGTGGGGTGACGATGGGCTTAACGCCTATGGAGATGGACATCACCGGGGATCCTCGTCCACAGGTGGTGGCCGGGGGTATGCCTGGCAAAGTGATGGTTCGACCAAGAGGCCATTCCTGGGACCATCGGGCGGCTTCGTTGAAGGGGCGTCTGGACCGGTTAATCATAACCGCGGTGGTTTCCGTGGTAACCGTGGTGGCCGAGGTGGCCGAGGTGGCCGCTATCGTCCAAGGCAGCATCATGTTGTCGTTGACCAGACAGCGGTTGGCGAGGCTACTGAGGAGACTGGGTTGTCTTGCCGGGCTATGGAGGTGGTGATGGCACTGGCAGACGTGGTTGTTCCTGGTAATTGTGAGGTCGAGGTTATGTCGGTGGAGGGTTCTGACAGGGCTGAGCTGGACAGGGCCGCCAAGTATGCGCGCAAGAAGGAAAGAATGTTATGCTACCGCTGCGGAAATAAGGGCCATTTCATTGCTGAGTGTGTGGCAGTTTTATGCGATACGTGTGGTAAGCCAGCCCATGAGTCAGGGGCATGTCCGCTTTTGAGAGCGCAGTTACCGAATCTTATGATGTACGGCGTGTACTGGACAGAGCTCACGTTTTTTGAGTCTCCGACTGAGAGGGAGGTTCCTGATGAGGTGCACAGTATGACAACTGGGATTGTTAAAGTGACTAAAGGTGAAGTCTCTGAGACCCAGATTGTGCAGCGGCTCCGGGAGCTGGCTCCAGGAGACTTCCTCTGGGAGCTTGTCAGTCTAGAGCCAAACTTGTTCAGGGTTGAGTTCTCGACGGTGGAGGATTTACAGAGGTTGCTGAGCTTTGGGATGTGTAAGGTGCGAGGTACGGAGGGCATTCTTGAGTTCCACGAGTGGAAGTTGATTGAGCCTCAGGGTAAACCTCTTACCCAGGCCTGGTTGCGTTTTGTGGGAGCTCCTTCCAAGCCTTTGCAGGATACCAGGGTCATTGCTAGTCTGGGTATCTTGGTGGGAAAGACCAAGCGAGTGGATATGGCCTTCACTAGAGCTCATGGGGTGGCTAAGCTTCTTTGGTCGATATTTTGGACATTGAGTTTGTGCACGATGTGGTTAAGTGGGCTTATCGAGGCGGGTTTATAGCCTTGAGATTGAGTTTGAGGATGACACTGTTTCTTTGAGGCACCTGCTGCCACCGATGTTGATATGCACGAGGCGATGATGGCACGGGAGGCAAGGAGACTCCGGCCACTGATCCTGGACGAGAGATGGCTGAGGGACCGGGGTCAGTTGCTCAGATGTCCGGAGGTGGGACGGTGCCTCACTCTTCTGTGCTGTCGACCACTCTGAGATTTGGATCCATTGAGCCTGCTACTGCACGTCCGAGACTACGGAGCGAGCGGGTGTAGTCTCTGGAGGAGTTTGAGTACTCTTTACATGCGTTGGACTTTGTGGGCCCGAGCGTCGAGGGTTCTGGCGCGGAGGGGGGACCAGAGATTGTGTTCTCGCCTCCCTCGGATATTGGTGAGTCGGCTGAGCTGCAGGTGGTGGTTCCGAGCTTGGCTGGGGGTTCGAGGCAGGTGGCCTCGGCGCCCCCTTCTCCTCTTGCTCCGGTCGAGGCTACCGGGAGGGAGGAGTTACCTTCGGGAGGGGGGCCAGGGCAGGTGGCCTCGGTGCCCTCTTCACCTTTCGCTGGGCCGATATTTAGGAGGCAGGTCCGGTCGTTGGAGGGGGCTTGGGGCAGGTGGCCTCGAGGCCCTCTTCACCTTCTGCGCCTAGGGGGGTCGCCCCACCCTTGGCGCCGGTGAGCACTCCTGGCCTGCGGTCCGGGGTGGATGGGGAGCGGGGGCAGGTCGCCCTTGGTTCCCCATCATCTAACTCGGCGTCCTCTCCCGGTCATTGGGACCGGTTGAGTGTTCGGAGGGTGACAAGCGCTCACTCCTCGGGCAACTTCACGCGGGAGGAGGTTATCCAGTTCGGCGGGATTCCGGACCAGGAGTCTGAGGGTCGACGGTTGAGCTGTCGTCTTCAGGGCCGTCCGGAGGTGGACGACATGCAGCAGCACTGCGCCGTGAGGGCGGCCAAGCTTCGTGACGTCCAGGTCACTACTGGTATGTCAGTGAATACTTCGAATACTATTTTGCATTTTTTGAATGATGAGATTGTTGATAATGCAAACCAAATAGGAATTTCACTAGGTAGTAATGAGGGTGAAGTTTCTAATTCTATTAATGATTTGCTTGAATTGGAAGCAGAGAGGGCTCTAGAATTGATTCGTAACTTAGCCGCCGTAAAACCCATGAATGATTCTGAGATTGCTGCTCTGGGAGTCCGGGTGCTCGATGAGTTTTGTGCAGATCTCGCGCCTCCCCTTCAGGAGCCAGAGGAGGAGGATGAGAATGTTGAGATGGTTGTAGTTGGTCCCCCGGAAACGGGAGAGAGGACCGAGTGGGCACGAGGAGCAGCCCTAAGCACAAATGGAAGCGCAAGATATACCCGACGTTTGCGGTACGTAGGAGTGCTAGGATCCGCACGGCTAAAAAATTTCATGATGAGATATGAGAGGAATCTTTTGGAATAGCAAAGGTCTTAAGGACTTGGCTAAAAGGAGGTTCCTTGCAGAAGCATCCATCGAGCATAGAATGGACTTTATTGCGTTGTCGGAAACGGGTAGAGCAAATTTCTCACCACAATTTCTCAACACTTTATCGGGGGGTATTGATTTTGACTGGCATTGTCTGCCACCAAGAGGAAGATCGGGAGGGATCTTACTTGGTGTTAGATGCGACTCTCTCGAAGTTAGAAGTGTGGTCATGGGTGATTTTGCTGTTAAGTGCAGCGTGCGGTCCAAGGTTGATGGATTTGACTGGGCTCTGGTGGCGGTGTATGGTGCCGCGCAGGCAGAATTCAAACCCGATTTTTTGGCCGACCTTGTTAGGGTTTGCGGGTCTGAGCAACTCCCCATTCTGGTTGGGGGAGACTTTAATATTATTAGGAGACGTGATGAGAAGAACAATGATAATTTCGACGGGAGATGGTCGTTCATGTTCAACACTATTATTGAAAGCTTGGATTTGAGAGAGAGTGAGCTTTCAGGTAGGAAGTTCACATGGGCTAACGCTTTGCCCAATCCAACGTTTGAGAAGTTGGATCGGGTACTTGCTAGTGTCGGCTGGGAACAGAAGTTTCCCTTTGTAACAGTTCAGGATCTCTCTCGCGGGGTTTCTGATCACACGCCTCTTTTGCTTGACTCTGGTGGGGCTACTTACTCGGGCAATAAGAACTTATTCTCATTCGAGCTTGCGTGGTTCGAGAGAGAAGGCTTCCTGGATCTCGTAGCCAGAGAGTGGGCTAAGGATGCAGGCGGTAGGAATGCGCTTGAGCGTTGGCAGAATAAGATTAGGCATTTGAGAAGTTTCCTACGTGGGTGGGCTAAACATCTTAGTGGGGTTTATAAGTCTGAAAAGGAACGACTTCTGGCCCTTATTCAGGCCTTAGATGTAAAAGCAGAAACTACGGTTTTGTTAGCCACCGAGCTTCATATCAAGCTTGAGGCTGAGATGAGGTTGAAAGAGCTACTTCGTGAAGAAGAATTAAAGTGGTATCTGCGAGCCAAGGTACGCAGAGTGGTCCAGGGGGACGCGAACACTCAATTCTTCCACTTGATTGCCAATGGCACACATAGGAAGAAGAGAATTCTCCAGCTAGAACAAGATGAGGGTACAATTATCAGTCAGGATAATCTGAAGTTGTACATTACTGAGTATTACAAACGATTGTTTGGACCACCAGAGGAGAACTGTGTGTCGCTGGATGAGTCTAGGATCCAAGATGTACCTCAACTTACTACTGTGGAGAACGATATCTTAATCGCCCCTTTCTCGGAAAAGGAGGTTTTCGAGGCCATTTCCAAGATGGAAAATAATAAGGCACCTGGACCGGATGGTTTCCGGGCTGAGTTTTATAAGAAGTGCTGGCATATTATTAAAGGGGACCTGTTGCCAATGTTCCATGATTTGTTCTCGGGACATTTGCAGCTTTTCCAACTTGATTTTGGAACAATAACCCTACTCCCTAAGAAAACAGAGGCCGTGAGAATTGAGCAATTTCGGTCTACCTGTCTTCTGAATGTAAGTTTCAAAATATTCACCAAGGTTGCGACGATTCGGCTAACACATATTGCGCATGCCGTTGTGCAGCCTTCTCAAACGGCTTTCATGCCGGACAGGAACATCCTGGAAGGGGCTGTGGTCCTTCATGAAACGCTTCATGAGATTCACACGAAAAAAACTGGATGGAGTTATTTTCAAAGTAGATTTCGAGAAGGCATATGATAAAGTCAAATGGTCGTTCCTTCAACAGGCTTTACGCATGAAGGGCTTTGATGAAGCTTGGCGACGCCAGGTGGAAGCATTCACGCAAAAAGGGAGTGTTGGAATTAAAGTGGATGACGACATAGGTCATTATTTCCAAACACACAAGGGTCTGAGGCAAGGCGATCCTATGTCTCCAATTTTGTTCAATATTGTGGTTGATATGTTGGTGATCCTGATTGGGAGGGCAAAGGAGGCCGGTCAGGTGGGTGGCTTGGTGCCTCATCTGGTTGATGGTGGTTTGTCCAATCTGCAATACGCTGATGATACAATCATTTTTATGGAACACGATTTGGCAAAAGCGAGGAACATGAAGTTAGTGTTATGCTTATTTGAACAATTATCGGGGCTGAAGATTAATTTCCATAAAAGCGAGCTGTTCGGCTTTGGTAGAGCCAAAAACGAACAAGAGGCTTATAGACAATTGTTTGGTTGTGAAGTTGGGGCTTTACCTTTCACGTATCTCGGTATTCCCATTCACCATCGTAAGCTAACAAACAGTGAGTGGAAGTGCATCGAGGATCGGTTTGAGAAGAAACTGAGTTGCTGGAAAGGAAAACTCATGTCTTATGGAGGCCGGTTGATTCTTATTAACTCGGTGCTCACGAGTTTACTTATGTTCCTCTTATCCTTCTTTGAGGTCCCAGTTGGAGTTAGGAAAAGGCTGGACTTCTATCGATCCCGATTCTTTTGGTAGAGTGATGAGCTTAAGAGAAAATACAGATTGGCCAAATGGGATATTATCTATCGACCAAAGGACCAGGGGGGCCTTGGTATTGAAAATCTTGAAGTTAAGAACAGATGCCTGCTTAGTAAGTGGCTGTTTAAGTTATCTTGTGAGACGGAGGCAATGTGGGCGCAGATTTTACGTAGTAAATATCTGCAGCCCAAGACCCTATCCCAGGTTACTGTGCGACCAACCAATTCGCCGTTCTGGAAGGGGCTCATGAGAATCAAAACTACCTTCTTTAACAGAACGAGGTGTATTGTCCGTAATGGCACCAGCACTCGATTCTGGGAGGATACGTGGCTTGGTGACACGCCTTTGGCGACCCAGTATCCGTCCATATATCATATTGTTCAGCGTCGTGAGGCTCTTGTTGCCACGGTTATGCAGTCCATTCCACTCAACATTCAGTTTAGGAGGGTGCTCGTGGGTGATCGATGGGAAGCATGGCTTCACCTAGTCCGTAGACAGATGGAGGTTCAGTTAACTCCTCAGCCCGATATGTTATGTTGGAAGCTTACTAGATCTGGGGAGTTCACTGTTAAATCGATGTACATCGATATCATTAACACTAGTGTGATTCCTAGTTCCAAAGATGTTTGGAAAGTTAAGGTCCCTTTGAAGATTAAAGTATTTAAAAACAAGTAATCTTAACAAAGGACAATTTAGTTAAGCGCAACTGGACAGGTTCTACTAGGTGTAGTTTCTGTGATCGGGACGAGACTATCAAGCATCTCTTTTTTGACTGTCCGTTGGCACGAGGGTTGTGGCGCTCTGTGCAAATTGCCTTTAACATTACTCCTCCGACTTGATCAACACGTTATTCGGGCGTGGCTTGCTGGGATAGAGTCGAAACAGCTAGACACATTAGTAGGGAGTATGTGCGTTGTTATGGGCAATTTGGATTTGCGAAATGATTTGGCTTTTAATAGAAAAACAACTATTCATTTTTTGCAAGTTGTATTCGAACTCTTGCGATCCGTATGTGGTCCTTACTCACTCCGGCGGAGGCCGTGGCGTTTGGTTCTTGGATCATCCGGTGGGAGATAGTAGCGAGGATATCTTCAACGGTTTGGATGGCGGTCATGTAATAGGATAGGCAATTAGTTTACCTATCTTTTATTTTGCCTGCCGGTTGTGGCTTATTGGGCTTTTTGTTTTGGCTTTGAGGCTCTGTGTGAGCTAGCCTTTGCTTTTGTTTGCAAACTTTCAGACCTTGTTGAACCTTATTTACTCTCTAATAAATGTGGCTGTATGCATCGTTCTGATGCAGAGGTCGGGGAGTCCCCCTTTTAAAAAAAAACAGGTTTGGTACAAATAATCGACGCATCGACAACGAATATGATTGAATGCGTGCGCGCACGTACGGGGGAACAACACATGCAAGTCGTGTTTGCTCGTGTTTTTTTTAAAGAACCGGTGGGCCACCGACATTCATATATTAAGCAGGTAGAAAGCGGGAAACATGTTCACGATCAAGTGATCATGAGTGGTTACAAGAGGTTGTTTTCGAAGACCCTGAACACCAGGGCTGGGGAGGAAAAAATGCAGTCTAGCCTGGATCTCCTAATTGCGTTGCCAGGCATTTGGCCCCTGCTAGTTTCCAATTCTCTGCATCTCTTCTTATCGCTGCGATCACAGAGCAGATTTGGCTTGGCTCATGTCTGAAGATTCTGTTGTTTCTCTCCCTCCAGATGTGCCATGTGACAAGGAAGATCATTGTCTTGAGCTTGTCTCTAAGTCTTGGTCTTGATTGCTGAATGAGGTTGCGCATAATGCAGATGGAGGAGGTGTTGTGGTCTGAGGGGGCGGCAAGGCGCCGAAGCCTGTCACAGTCATTCCAGGTCGAGATCCTTCTCCATATTTCCTTACTGACCGGGCACTCCCAAAAGAGATGTACTGAAGTCTCAAGGTTTCTTGTGCAAAGAGTGCAAAAGTATCCATTCTCCCATCCTCTGCGTTGGAGTCGATCGTTGCACCAAAGACGATTTTTGAGAAAGAGCCAGAAGAAAACTTTTATGTTTTCGGGTGCCCATGTTTTCCATACTAGTAATTTGTCGTCCGTCTTCTGTAAGTTTGTGAATTGCACTTTGTAAGCAGACTTTGCACAGTATACACCCACGCTCTGAAGATGCCAGGAAATTTTATCTTCGACCTGTGGTTGCAGTGATATTGCTTCAGCCTGCAGTGCTCTCCAGAGGACGATGAAGCTGTGAATCAGGTTCTCGTTGGGTCTTATCTTCATGTCTAGCACCCATTTGTCATTTTCAAGCGCATCAGCAACGCATCTGTTTTTGCCCCATGATCGCTTGAACAGTCCTGGAAACAGAATGGCAAGGCTTGGAGAGGTGATCCATGGGGATTGCCAGAAGGAAGCCGTTCTGCCGTTTCCAAGAGTTACGGAGGTTGCTTGATCGAACAAGGCTTTATCTTCCTTGTCGCATGGTAGGTCCGAGCCCTTCCAAGGTCTGTGTTCAGTTTGCCATGACAGCCACAACCATCTGAGCCGCAAAGCGCGAGAGAATTTCTGTAGGTCATGGATGCCTAGGCCTCCGTATTCAGTCGGCGTACATACGTGTTTCCAGGCAACCTTGCATTTGCCACCAGTAAGCTCATCTTCTTGTGTCCAAAGAAATTTTCTGCGGGCTTTATCAATCTCTCTGAAGAGAAGCTTGGGTGGCCGAAGAATAGAGAGTGCAAAAGTTGGGATCGTAGAGAGGACGCTCCGAACAAGCACTCTTCTCCCTGCAATATTCATCAGTTTACGCTCATGTTTTGTCACAGAGCTTTTCACCCGTGGGCGTCTGCAGTCTGCACAACTCACTGATGGCACTGTCTTTTTTTTCTCTTATTGTTTTTCTCGAATACGCACGAGTGTGCGTACTATATTATAAAGAAGGGATCGGGGTAAAGAGCTCGTCCACGTTAGTGTTACAGGTTACATACGCTGGACACTAACTCCACCCTCCACCTAACTCCCCTATGGCTATCTACGCTCCCCTGCCCACTCCTCCACCTCTGCAAAGAAAGCGTCTGTGCCTCCTCGTAGTATGCCCGCCTGCTTCCATACACGGCCCTCTCGGACGACTGTTTGTATGATCTTGTTCTTCGAGGGTGCAGCTCCGTCAAAGATAATCGAGTTGCGGTGCTTCCATATCTGCCATAGTCCTAGAATGATGATTGCGTTGCCATCCCGCTCGGCCGGCCTTCTTCCTCCCTTGTCCTGGCACCATGCCCCGAGGCTGTCACTTTCGAGAGGGTATCCATTCGGCTTGCGCAAGGGATGGCAGAGCGCTGTCCATACTTCCCGCGCAACGACACACTAAAGTAGAATGTGGTTTATGCTCTCATCAGCCTGGCTGCACAAAGGGCAGGACTCTTGATGATCCAGTCCACGGCTTGCTAGCCGATCGGAAGTCCAACACCTGTTCTGGATTGCGAGCCACGTGAAGAAACGGCATGGCGCCGGTGCCCTTGATTTCCATGTGAATTCAGCTGTGGGGGCGACCTGCCTCCCCCAGAATTTGGCCGCATAGGCGCTCCGCGCTGAATAACATCTGCTAGCCTCCCATGTACAAGAAATGGCATCGTTTTGTGCGGGATCCAGCTCGACTTGTTGGATCAGCATCCACAACTTCAGGTACTCATGCAGCGATTCAGCAGTGACCTCCGGGCTCACCTGGGCAATCCAGTTGTCGTTCAGAAGTGCCTGGGCGACAGTGCATGATCCTCTAGTTTTCCTCCTGACTCGTCCATAGGTCCAAGGTGCGATCTCTTCGATCCTGTGGCCTTCAAGCCATCTGTCCTCCCAAAAGAGTGCCGTATTTCCATCCCCTAGGGTCCAGCGAGCAGCCGCGTTGAAGATTTGTGTTGAGGCTTTTGGCACCCTGATGTCGAACTCTGCCCATGGCCTTGTTCCATCCGCTCGTTGCAACCATGGCCATCTTGCTTGCACCGCCTTGTTCATCCATCCTAGGTTGGGGATGCCTAGTCCACCTGCCCACTTCGGGGCACAGACCGAGTCCCAAGCTACCGCGCATCTGCCACCAGAGGAGTTCGCCTCCGCGCACCAGAGAAAGCTGCGGCATATTCTGTTCATTGCTGAGATTGTCTTCTGCGGGAGGTCAAGTGCCATCATCGCATGTAGCGGTATCGCGCATAGCACGGCTTGTACAAGGAGCATTCTTCCACTCTTCGGCATCTTCGTAGCTTTCCACTTTGGCAACGCCATGGCAAGTTGATCCACGAGGCCTGACAACTGAGCATGTGACTGCTTTCTGAGGGTGAGCGGCAAACCAAGATACTTGCACGGGAAGGTACCTCGCGGGCACCCAAGTGCCTGCTCCACATTCTCCAAGGTCTTGGCGGAGCATCATATAGGGTAGATCGCACTTTTGGCCAAATTGACACGGAGGCCCGATGCCTCACCAAACAGAGCAAGCAGGGATGCGCAGGTGCTCAAATCCCGCTCATTTGTCTTGAGGAAGATCATGACATTGTCAGCGAACATCGAGAGGCGGTGGTGCATTCCGGTTCTTGCCAAGGGAGCCAGCAAACCCCTAGCGGTCGCGAGCTCGAACATGCGGTGTAGGGGCTCCATGATAAGGATGAAGAGCATTGGGGATAATGGTGCACCTTGTCGTAATCCCCTGGTGTTGTGGATTGGCCTACCCGGCGTACCGTTGATCATGATCCTGGTTGATGAGCTTGCCAGTAGTCCACAGATCCATGTGATCCAACGTTCTCCAAACCCCGCCTTGCGCAGCACTTCCAGCAGGAAAGGCCAATGAACCGAGTCGAACGCCTTGGATATATCCAACTTGAGCATGATGGCCGGGTCTCGCAGAGCATGAAGCCTCCTTGCTGTGCATTGGACGAGCATAAAGTTGTCGTGGATCGAACGTCCCCGCACGAACGCGCTCTGGTGTTTTCCCACAATGGAAGGAAGGTCCACGGCCAGCCGCTCAGCCAGAGACTTGTCAAAGATTTTGATCACGCTATGAACCAAGCTCACCGGTCGAAAATCGCGGATGTCCACAGCACCATCTTTCTTGGGCAGCAGGGAAACAATTGCCCTGTTAATTACATGCAGCCCTCTCGTGTCCCCTTGATGGAAAGCGTGAAGAGCTCTCATTAGATCCTCCTTGATTATGTGCCAGCAAGTTGCAAAGAACCGGCCCGTGAATCCATCAGGGCCCAGCGCCTTGTCCATAGGCATGTTTTTCACGATCTTCTCCACCTCTTCCATGGTGAAAGGCAGCTCAAGGTGCGACAGATCCATGGTGGGCAAGTTTAGTGGGTCCAGATCAATGGTGTGTGCCCTTCCAAGGGTGCCAGCGAATAAGTTCGCGTAGTAGTCATCCACCTCTGAAGCAATCTCCTCGTGCGTGCTGACCGTGGTGTCTCCGCTGCGGATCGTCGTGATCATGTTCCTTCTTTGCCGGTGACAAGCATGTTGATGAAAGAAGCTTGTGTTTGCATCGCCCTCCCGGAGGGAGAGGATTCTGGATCTTTGCCGCGCAATTGATCTCTCCAGAGAGCAAAGGCCGAGCAACTTCAGTTTCAGTGTTCTACGCAAATCCCTCTCCTGTGGTGATAGATCTCTTGTATCCATTGCTTTGTCCAGACGTGTAATTATCTCCATGGCGATGCCAATCTGTAGCTTGATGTTTCCTATCCAGCGGTCGCTCCACTTCTTCAGTCCTTTTGCCGTGGCGCGCAGCTTGAGATCTAGCGTGACATATGGGTTCACCTCTCTGGGAACAGATGTCCACAGCTCCTCCACCTTTTGCATAAAACCCTCCGCCCTTGTCCAGAACGCCTCAAACTTGAACCTTTTGCCCATGCGAAGGTCCGCTTCCAAGTCCAGCAAGAGGGGCGGTGGTCGAAATTGAGAACCAGGCGGTGGTGACATGTCGGGTACAGGTCCTCCCAAGGCGACGTGGTGAAAACTCGGTCAATCTTTTCCATTGTCGAATGCGCCCGTTCGTTGGACCAAGTGTACCTCCGGCCGTTCAAGTAAACCTCCTTGAGCTCAAGATTGTTTAGCTTTGCACGGAAGCGTGCCATCATCCGCCTGTTCACCAACGTGTTGTTTTTGTCCTCCGGGCTAACCAACAAGTTGAAATCTCCCATCACAGCCCATGGCCCAGCAATCAGCTCGCGTATGTCCACCAATTCCTGCATGAACTCCACCTTTTCATGGTCATGTTGTGGGCCGTAGACCCCAGTCATCCACCATTGCGCCCCTCCCGCGTGCGTGACCAGCGCGGTGAGGGCGTTCGTCGTGTAGTGTGGGTTGGATAGTTTAACCACGTTTGCATCCCAAGCTAAAAGGATGCCTCCCCTCGTTCCTATCGCGGGCAAATAATAGAAGTTGTCCATTTTATTCCCAAGGCAGTGGGCCACCACCTCCGTCGATACATGCTCCATTTTAGTCTCTTGGAGACAGACAATGCTCGGTGCGACCGAGAGAACCACCTGAGATATTGCACTCTGACGTGCCGGGGTGTTAAGGCCTCTCATGTTCCACACAAGGGTCTTTAGGGACGCCGAACACATTTTGCAAGCCTACCCAGGGAACCACCGGCACCAGCCCTAAAGCTGGTCCTCCACCATCAACTCCGCGTCCCCAAGCGGCAGCACCGAGGCCTCCCATCCGAACAAGGCCAAGATTGCCTTGATGTGTGTAACACCCCGGATCCGATGCGCCAGGTGTCCGCCAGTTATTCGTCGTCATTGCCATGTCATGTGCTTGCGTGTTGCACTTTTCCATGTCATCATTTGCATTTTATCATGTCATCATGTGCATTTCATTTTGCATACGTGTTCGTCTCATGCATCCGAGCTTTTTCCCCGTTGACCGTTTTGCAATCCGGCACTCCTATGTCATCCGGCGTCCCCTCTTCTTCTCTCCTGTTGTGTGCGGGTATTAAACTTTCTCGGAATGGCCCGAGGTTTGCCAAGCGGCCTTGGTATAGCACCGGTAGACCGCCTGTCAAGTTTCGTGCCATTTGGAGGTCGTTTGGTACTCCAACGGTTAACCGGGTAACCGCGAAAGCCTTTTTTTTTGTTGCAGCCCAACACCCCTTCCAAAGTGGCCCAAAACCCACCAAACTCCTCTCCATGCTCTCGGTCGTTCGATCACGATCGCGTGGCCGAAAACCGCTCCTCATTTGGACTCTCCTAGCTCCCTCTACCTATATATTTGCACCTCCCCCGAAATTTTCACGGATGAAACCCTAAAACTCCCCTCTCTCCGCCGCCGGACGCGTCCGCCGACGGCCGGACATGTCCAGCCGCCACGTCCCTCCGTCCAATCATATCGTGCCCGTCATCGTCGCCGCCGCCCGAACCCAATCCCGTCCGCCACATGTCCTGCGGCCGCCCGCGCCACAGGCTGCCTCCAGCGCTGCGTCTGGCTGCTCCCTTCGCCGGCTCCTGCCGCCCCGGCCCGCCGTGCGTCCGGCGCCCGCGCCCCCTCCGCTGCCGCGGAGCACGCCTCCGCCTCAGCTCCGGCGACCGGAGTGTCCCGCCGCCGCCTCTCCCATCGCCGGCTCCGCCCCGCGCCCTCCGCCGTCGTCCTCCGCCAGCCCCGCGCGCGCCCGCGGCCGGAACCGCGCCTGCCGCCGCTCTTCCCGCCTCCTCCTCGCGCCCCAGATCCAGCCGAGAGGCGCGCCGCCGCCGGTGCCTACTCCGCCGCGCAGCTCTCGTCGCCGCCCAGCCTCACCACCACCAGAACGAATCCGGCCGGACCCGATCCGCTTCGGATCTGGCGGGCCCTTCCCCGCCTCGCCATGCCTCGCGGCGTTTACGCGGAGGTCACGCCGCCGCTTCGCCGTTCGGGAGGATCGGGAGAGCCCGATCCGCCGCCGTTGTCCCAGCGTGGGCCCCGGCCCAGCAGCAGCGGCTACCGAGCCAGTGGCGCCAGGCCAATGAGAGGCCAGCCCGCCCCCCACAGCCTCCTCCACCAAGCGGGCCTTGGCCGGGGTGAGCAACCGCCCAGCCTCCCTGTGCTCCTTTGGGCCTGCTAGTTTCAGCCCGTGTCATTTTTTTTTTTCTGCGCTCGATTTTTGCATTTTCCAATAAATTACAGATTTGCGGATAAGTCCTTGATATCATGCATATAATAACTCATTAACGGTGCATCGGATTAAAACAACTTATATATGTAAAATGCTTAGTTTTTCATCTAGTTTCATAATATGCCACTTTCATCCATGTTAAATATGTTTAAAATGCTGTTTGTGTTAATTTGCATAAATGCCATGTTAAAATGTTTTATTTCATAACTAAATAACCGTAGCTCCGATTTTAATAAACTTTATATGTAAATGGGGTAGAATTTTGCCTAGTTTAACATGGTGCACTCATCTTGCATGTTTAACAACTCTAAAATTGTGTTTAGGGCAGAACAGTACCTAATCTATAAATATGCACATGGGGACTTTCCGGACTTGTTGTTTGTTGTTCCGGCCTCATTTAAACTTGCCTAGATAGGTAGTTTTCATTTGCTTCACCCCTTGCCATGTTTATCAACATTTAATATTGTTGGGTACATAAACGAGATCGAACTAAATAACTTGTCGTGGTGTTCCGTCAATATGCAACTTGTTGCATATTGAGCTCCACTTAATTTGTAGTGTTGTTTGTTGCACTTTGCTTTGCCATGCCATGCCTCATTAAACCGGACATGCATCATACTTGGTTGTGCTTCATGCCATGATTATGCGATGGTTGTTTACTATGTTGTTTGCTTCTTTCCGGGTTGCCTCTCTCGTTAGCTTCGGTTTCGTTCTGGAGTTGTGAGGATTCGTTCGTCTACGTCCGTTTGTCTTCTTCATGGAATCGTTCTTCTTCCTTGCGGGATCTCAGGCAAGATGATCATACCCTCGAAATCACTACTATCTTTGCTATGCTAGTTTGCTCGCTCTTTTGCTATGCCAATGCTACGATGCCTACCATTTGCTTGTCAGCCTCCCAAATTGCCATGAACCTCTAACCTTTGACACCATTCCTAGCAAACCATTGTTTGGCTATGTTACCGCCTTGCTCAGCCCCTCTTATAGCGTTGTTAGTTGCAGGTGAAGATTGAAGTTTGTTCCTTGTTGGAACATGGAGGTGTTGTTCCTTGTTGGAACATGTTTACTTGTTGGGATATCACAATATATCTTATTTATTAATGCATCTATATATTTGGTAAAGGGTGGAAGGCTCGGCCTTATGCCTGGTGTTTTGTTCCACTCTTGCCGCCCTAGTTTCCGTCATACCGGTGTTATGTTCCCGGATTTTGCGTCCCTTACGCGGTCGGGTGATTTATGGGACCCCCTGACGGTTCGCTTTGAATAAAACTTGTCCAAGAAGGCCCAACATTGCCTTTTACCATTTGCCTCACCTAGCCTTTTTTTTTTCCTTGGGTTTCGGAGCCCGAGGGTCATCTTTATTTTAACCCCGGGCGGTGCTCCTTCGAGTGTTGGTCCAACTTTGAAGCGATGTCCGGCGCCCACAGGCAACCAGGGTCTATGCCAACCCGACGTCTGCTCATCCGGTGTGCCACGAGAACGAGATATGTGCAGCTCCTATCGGGATTTGTCGGCCAATGGGAGGCTTTGCTGGTCTTGTTTTACCATTGTCGAAATGTCTTGATGTACCGGATACCGAGTCGATCGGAGTGTCTTGGGTGAAGGTCTATTCGCCGATGATCGCGAGAGCTTGTCATGGGCTAAGTTGGGACACCCTGCGGGTATTATCTTTCAAAGCCGTGCCCGCGGTTATGTGGCAGATGGGAATTTGTTAATATCCGGTTGTAGAAAACCTGAAGTTGACCTTAATTAAAATACATCAACGCGTGTGTTACCGTGATGGTCTCTTTCCGTGGAGTCCGGAAGTGAACACTGATGTTGGAGTTATGCTTGGCGTGGGTTGTTATAGGATCACTTCTTGATCATACTTTTATCGACCGTGCTTTGCCTTCTCTTCTCGCTCTCATTTGCGTATGTTAGCCACCATATATGCTAGTCGCTTGCTGCAGCTCCACCTCATGCCTTTACCTTACCCATAAGCTTAAATAGTCTTGATCTCGTGGGTGCGAGATTGCTGAGTCCCGTGGCTCACGGATACTTCAAAACCAGTTTGCGGTGCCTTTGTTACCGAAAGCGGTGGCGCAACCAAGCTCAAGGAGGAGCTCGATGAAGATCTTGCCCTTTGTGTTGTTTTGTTCTAGTTGATCGATAGTGGAGCCCAGTTGGGGTCGATCGAGGTCCTTTATCGCATTTGGGGTTCTTCTTTTATTTTGGTTCCGTAGTCGGACCTTGATTGTATCTGGATGATGTAATGCTTTATTCATGTAATTGTGTGAAGTGGCGATTGTAAGCCAACTATGTATCTTTTCCTTATGTATTACATGGGTTGTGTGAAGATTACCTCACTTGCGACATTGCTTTCAATGCGGTTATGCCTCTAAGTCGTGCTTCGACACGTGGGAGATATAGCCGCATCGAGGCGATACAAGTTGGTAATCGAGCCTTCCCGACCTTAGGAGCCCCACGCTTGATCGCTTTTAGCGGCGAGTTGTGTCTAGAAAAATGTTTTGAGTCTTTTAGGATTATATATATCGGAGAGTTAGGAATTCTTTTACTCCCAGTCCTTGACCTTACGGTGAGGTATCTGTCGAGAGTTTTGACTCTTCTCTTCTCAAATTTCACTAAATTTTTTTTTAGGATCACGCTGGTATCTTGGAATCGTTCGATGGTTTTATGATGACAACATTGTCTTGGTGCCTCCTGGCATTTAGGGGTTGTGGCGGTGTCCCGGAGTTGAGCTCCGAGGTGTTGTTGTCATAATTTTATCGTTGCAGATTCGGAATACACGAGTTTAATACGCCGACATCGAAAATCTCTTTTATGCAGTTGTTGGTGAGATAACCCTGCTAACCCGATCTTGAGGTGAGTACGGAGTATTGCCATGACTCGTATAACGGATGCTTTTGAAGGTTGAGGTAGACGATTTCGAAGGTTTCTTGGTTATGTGTTGAAGGATGGATACAATTGGATGTAGGGATTGTTAGCTTGGGTGAGATATATATTGCTCCCTGTATCCCCAACACCAGTTGCATAACCGAAAAGTTTCGGGAGTTTTAATAGGTGGGAATTCAAGTAGCTCTTAGGATATCTTTCCGACGGATGTATGATATGAAATTGGGGTTCGACGTCTAGTGGTCCGCCTATTCACGGTTGGTTTCTGATGGTCTCGTTGTGTCTTAAAGAGTCCTTGGCTATGCCGACTCGGGGACGCTTCGTATGTCATGTGCACTGCCTTGTACATGATGGTGCTGTACGATTGAGCCCGTGTAGGCCCCACCACGAAAACTTCGGACGAAATCTCTATCATATGTTTGTTCCGGCTTATTTTGCAAGCCAGTCCTTTGTTTTTGTTTTGAGTTGTGGTATTCGAGTTGCTTCAATGTCAAGTGTTGATTCCATACCTTGTCGAAATGGTGTTCTCATACTCCGATGTGAATACCAATCCTTCTCGACAATCGAGGTTGTCATGTTAATTCTTTTCCAATCGGTTCGCTTCTCTTCGAGATGATCCCATCATTCTCTCCATCCGCAAGATCAATTCTAAGTTTTCTCAATGGTGTTTGTTTCATCCGTCCCAAGTTGCCTTTGTTTTCCCGCCCTCCCACCCTTTTTCCTTCAAGGACACAGATTTCTTACCAAGTATCCATTTATTCATGTGAAGTCTCTTCATTCTTTTCAATCAATGTTCTTATCCGGTGCTTTCCCATGAAGATGCTCAACAGCTTCAAGTTCATCATCCTTTATTGTTGTTTCTTCTCCGGTGGATTCAAGTCAAGTTTTGTTGATCATACCTTTTTCCTCATTTCAATGTCTTCTCATGCCGGTGCACCTCTTTATCATTCTTCTTCTCGCTATTTGTTATTCCGGAGTGCTCAAGATATCTCGAAGATTCGTGTTTCCACTCTGCATTCGTTCAAGCTCTTTCGAGATTGGTATCTCATTCAAGTCATTTAATTCAACCGGTGCAACATCTCTTTTAAATCTTTTCAACGGTGTTTCTTTTGAGTGGGCCCTAACCCACAGGTCTTTTCCCAGGATCTTACCTGACTCTTCTAATTCTTCCGGAGTTATTCTAAATTCTTCTCTAAGTTTGACGTAAGAATGAGTTATCATCAGTCAAATGTTTTTCTCCAAGATCTTTCAAATTCTTTTCATCTTGGGCTCAACCTTTCCTCTTTTAATTGTCCCGGAGTATCTCATACAATTCTTGGTGGTGTTTCTCGTTGTCATTCTCATCATTTGAAGACCGAAGAAGAGTTTCTCTTTAATCTTGCTCTATTCTCTTCGAGATTCATGGTTCTAGCTTCATGCCATCCTCATAATTGTTTTTGATTGTGACTATTCTTTTCACCCATCCGGAGCATTTCATGAGTTGTTTCCATTTCTTTCCAACGAAGGCCATCATGTCATAATTCTTCATTCTCAGCGTGTAGCTATCGTTCTCCAAATCTTACCGGTGATTCGTTCAAATATCCTCTAATAAGTTCATGATCTCTTCGTTCTCTTGTATCTAAATACCCTCAAGTATCTTCATTCATTTTTCAATTCTTCTCGGTGAATTGTGCCTTTGCTATTTTCATTTCCAATTCTTACGGTGGTTCGTTCAAGATTTCACCTCTTTCTTTATCATTTAATTAATTCGTTCTTTCCGAATACTACCGGTGGTTCGTTGAAGACCTTCTCAAGTTTTGATATATCTCTTCTAATCCTTTCTACGAGAATAAGTAGTATGCCAAATCCGTTGATTGTCATCAATTTAATTGATGAAGGATACGCATAACATAATTCTTGTTCTTGTTTCATCCAAGTGATTAATTCTTTCTTTCGGAGATTGTTCATGATGTAGTAATTCTCGGTTTCATTTGTTTCATCTTCTCTTTTTCCCGGAGTTCCAAGTTCTCATTATCACGGAGATCCATCTAAATCATTGCAAGGATTCACCTTGTGTTTTCAATTTCTCTTTCTTTTCATTCCTTTTGTTTACCGGAGTTCTTCATGGAGGCTCTACATGGTGGTTCACCAAGGAGTCTCTTCATTCTTCAATTGCTCTTCAAGATTTCTCTCGAAGCTATGATCCGCCAAGCTATACTCTAAAAAATTAAACATGGTGCTCAACACATGTTTTGTTTTGAGGCATTCAAGTATTCTTCTTCTTGCATTTTGAAGTGCAATTCTTTCTATTCTTATCTTTTGAGGTGGTGTTATGTCACTCTTGACAATTTCCTTCATGTGTCATGATTCTTATTGTTGTCAAGAATGAGGTATGTTAAATCCATCAGTCTCTTCATTGGAGTTATCTTGGTATAGATTTCACCTAAAGCCTTTCCTTAAGGGATGTTGCTATTTGTGGTGCTTATCAATGATCCAAGTTTTCTCCTATCCTCTTGGTGAAAGCAGTTTTTCATCTCTTTGGTGCTCTCAATCAAATCAATGGATTCCGTTAGTGGCCGGTTGTCACCTCATAATGTTGAGATGTTTCCATAAGTCCACTTCAAGCTTATTATTTTCGTTGTTGGTTTTCCAACAACTCCGTTCAATTCTTATTTGCAAGGATGTTTTCCAAGCTCATTTGTGGCAGAAGTTGGCATTTTCTCCTTCATTCTGTTATTCCTATGATTTATCTTCTATTCTTTCTTCCGGAGGCATTGTGATGCTGCTCTCTCCACTCATCATCTCGAATTGTGAGGATCATATTCTTTTCGTGCTTACCCATTTAACCGGAGTGTTGGGTCATCTATTCAATTTCTTTTCATCTTATCAAGTTTTGCCTCCTTTCTCAACCGGAGTGCGGTTTGTAATGTTTCTTACCCCTTGTGCCATTCTTTCAATTTCGAAGGCAGTGTGTTGTTGATTTCATCTTGTATCCTCTCATCTTGTCAAGTTCATGTTCAATTCCTTCCATTTACAGTCGGAGTGCAGCCCAAATTATATCAATCTTATTCCTTCTCTATCTAGTTTTAACCGGAGTGGTTTCAATATCTATCTTATCACTAAACCTCTTGGTTCCCGTTGTATCCCTTGTTCCTCTTTCCTAACGGAGTGTTTTCAACTTTGCTCATCTTCGTTATTTTCTTCCTTTCATTTTGCTCAACCTCTCAAGGTTCGTGGTTTCACTCGTTCGTCCAAGAAGCAACTTTGTTTTACCTCTTCTCTTCCTTTTCCGTTTGCCCTCCGGCGCCATTCTAGATCTCGGGACGAGATCCTCTCGTAGTGGTGGAGTGTTGTAACACCCCGGATCCGATGCGCCAGGTGTCCGCCAGTTATTCGTCGTCATTGCCATGTCATGTGCTTGCGTGTTGCACTTTTCCATGTCATCATTTGCATTTTATCATGTCATCATGTGCATTTCATTTTGCATACGTGTTCGTCTCATGCATCCGAGCTTTTTCCCCGTTGACCGTTTTGCAATCCGGCACTCCTATGTCATCCGGCGTCCCCTCTTCTTCTCTCCTGTTGTGTGCGGGTATTAAACTTTCTCGGAATGGCCCGAGGTTTGCCAAGCGGCCTTGGTATAGCACCGTAACCGCTGTCAAGTTTAAATGCCATTTGGAGGTCGTTTGGTACTCCAACGGTTAACCGGGTAACCGCGAAAGCCTTTTTTTGTTGCAGCCCAACACCCCTTCCAAAGTGGCCCAAAACCCACCAAACTCCTCTCCATGCTCTCGGTCGTTCGATCACGATCGCGTGGCCGAAAACCGCTCCTCATTTGGACTCTCCTAGCTCCCTCTACCTATATATTTGCACCTCCCCCGAAATTTTCACGGATGAAACCCTAAAACTCCCCTCTCTCCGCCGCCGGACGCGTCCGCCGACGGCCGGACATGTCCAGCCGCCACGTCCCTCCGTCCAATCATATCGTGCCACGTCATCGTCGCCGCCGCCCGAACCCAATCCCCGTCCGCCACCTGTCCTGCGGCCGCCCCCGCGCCGCCCGCCCCAGCGCTGCGTCTTGCGCTCTCCCGCTGGCTCCTGCGCGCCCGGCCCCGCCGTCGTCCGGCGCCCGCGCCCTCCGCTGCCGCCGAGCACGCCTCGCCTCCAGCTCCGGCGACCGAGTGTCCCGCCGCCGCCTCTCCCATCGCCGGGCTCCGCCCGCGCGCCTCGCCGTCGTCCTCCGCCCACACCACACGCCGCCCTTGGGAGCCGCGCCTGCCGCTCTCTTCCCGCCTCCTCCTCGCGCCCCAGATCCAGCCGCAGGAGCGCGCCGCCGCCGGTGCCTACTCCGCCGCCCAAGCTCTCGTCGCCGCCCAGCCTCACCACCACCGAGAACGAATCCGGCCGGACCCGATCCGCTCGGATCTGGCCGGGGCCCTTCCCGCCTCGCCATGCCTCGCGGCGTTTACGCCGAGAGCGCGCGCCGCTTCGCCGTTCGGGAGGATCGGGAGGAGCCCCGATCCGCCGCCGTTGTCCCAGCGTGGGCCCGGCCCAGCAGCGGCTTCTACAGAGCCCAGCCGGCGCCAGCCCAGCAGAGGCCCAGCGCGCCCCCTGCCTGGCCTCCTCCACCAAACGGGCCTTGGCCCAGGGTGAGCAGCCGCCCCAGCCTCCCCTGTGCTCCTTTGGGCCTGCTAGTTTCAGCCCGTGTCATTTTTTTTCCTGCGCTACGATTTTTGCATTTTCCAGTAAATTACAGATTTGCAGATAAGTCCTTCAATATCATGCATATAATAACTCATTAACGGTGCATCGGATTAAAACAACTTATATATGTAAAATGCTTAGTTTTTCATCTAGTTTCATAATATGCCACTTTCATCCATGTTAAATATGTTTAAAATGCTGTTTGTGTTAATTTGCATAAATGCCATGTTAAAATGTTTTATTTCATAACTAAATAACCGTAGCTCCGATTTTAATAAACTTTATATGTAAATGGGGTAGAATTTTGCCTAGTTTAACATGGTGCACTCATCTTGCATGTTTAACAACTCTAAAATTGTGTTTAGGGCAGAACAGTACCTAATCTATAAATATGCACATGGGGACTTTCCGGACTTGTTGTTTGTTGTTCCGGCCTCATTTAAACTTGCCTAGATAGGTAGTTTTCATTTGCTTCACCCCTTGCCATGTTTATCAACATTTAATATTGTTGGGTACATAAACGAGATCGAACTAAATAACTTGTCGTGGTGTTACGTCAATATGCAACTTGTTGCATATTGAGCTCCACTTAATTTGTAGTGTTGTTTGTTGCACTTTGCTTTGCCATGCCATGCCTCATTAAACCGGACATGCATCATACTTGGTTGTGCTTCATGCCATGATTATGCGATGGTTGTTTACTATGTTGTTTGCTTCTTTCCGGGTTGCCTCTCTCGTTAGCTTCGGTTTCGTTCTGGAGTTGTGAGGATTCGTTCGTCTATGTCCGTTTGTCTTCTTCATGGAATCGTTCTTCTTCCTTGCGGGATCTCAGGCAAGATGATCATACCCTCGAAATCACTACTATCTTTGCTATGCTAGTTTGCTCGCTCTTTTGCTATGCCAATGCTACGATGCCTACCATTTGCTTGTCGACCGCCAAATTGCCATGAACCTCTAACCTTTGACACCATTCCTAGCAAACCATTGTTTGGCTATGTTACCGCCTTTGCTCAGCCCTCTTATAGCGTTGTTAGTTGCGGTGAAGATTGAAGTTTGTTCCTTGTTGGAACATGGAGGTGTTGTTCCTTGTTGGAACATGTTTACTTGTTGGGATATCACAATATATCTTATTTATTAATGCATCTATATATTTGGTAAAGGGTGGAAGGCTCGGCCTTATGCAGTGTTTTGTTCCACTCTTGCCGCCCTAGTTTCCGTCATACCGGTGTTATGTTCCCGGATTTTGCGTCCCTTACGCGGTCGGGTGATTTATGGGACCCCCGACGGTTCGCTTTGAATAAAACTTGTCCAGAAGGCCCAACATTGCCTTTTACCATTTGCCTCACCTAGCCTTTTTTTTTCCTTGGGTTTCGGAGCCCGAGGGTCATCTTTATTTTAACCCCGGGCCGGTGCTCCTTCGAGTGTTGGTCCAACTCGAGCGATGTCCGGCGCGCCACAGGCAACCAGGTCTATGCCAACCCGACGTCTGGCTCATCCGGTGTGCCCTGAGAACGAGATATGTGCAGCTCCTATCGGGATTTGTCGGCACAGCGGGAGGCTTTGCTGGTCTTGTTTTACCATTGTCGAAATGTCTTGATGTACCGGGATACCGAGTCTGATCGGAGTGTCTTGGGTGAAGGTCTATTCCTTCGATGATCGCGAGAGCTTGTCATGGGCTAAGTTGGGACACCCCTGCAGGGTATTATCTTTCGAAAGCCGTGCCCGCGGTTATGTGGCAGATGGGAATTTGTTAATATCCGGTTGTAGAAAACCTGAAGTTGACCTTAATTAAAATACATCAACCGCGTGTGTTACCGTGATGGTCTCTTTCCGTGGTCCGGAAGTGAACACGATGTTGGAGTTATGCTTGACGTGGTTGTTATAGGATCACTTCTTGATCATACTTTTATCGACCGTGCTTTGCCTTCTCTTCTCGCTCTCATTTGCGTATGTTAGCCACCATATATGCTAGTCGCTTGCTGCAGCTCCACCTCATGCCTTTACCTTACCCATAAGCTTAAATAGTCTTGATCTCGTGGGTGCGAGATTGCTTTGAGTCCCGTGGCTCACGGATACTTCAAAACCAGTTTGCGGTGCCTTTGTTACCGAAAGGGTGGCGCAACCAAGCTCAAGGAGGAGCTCGATGAAGATCTTGCCCTTTGTGTTGTTTTGTTCTAGTTGATCGATAGTGGAGCCCAGTTGGGGTCGATCGAGGTCCTTTGTCGCATTTGGGGTTCTTCTTTTATTTTGGTTCCGTAGTCGGACCTTGATTGTATCTGGATGATGTAATGCTTTATTCATGTAATTGTGTGAAGTGGCGATTGTAAGCCAACTATGTATCTTTTCCCTTATGTATTACATGGGTTGTGTGAAGATTACCTCACTTGCGACATTGCTTTCAATGCGGTTATGCCTCTAAGTCGTGCTTCGACACGTGGGAGATATAGCCGCATCGAGGGCGTTACAATGTGGCCCTCCGAGAGCGGCTGGTCAAATAGTTGAGCATAAGCGTCGAGCGCCTCGTCGGTGATGATCTCAGCTTCGTTAGCTAGGCATAGCTTCCGGATCAGCACTCCTTGCTACTTTGTTGCTGTCGAGCCTCGCCCAACGCCCCTGGCGATTCTGGCGCTCCTCCGAGGGTTGGAGACGGGCATTCTCCGCTGCCTAGTACGCCGCTGTGAAGCTGCATGAGGCATGGTCGGTGGGGGTCGACAAGACTGGCGCAACGGCCTTCCTCAGCTGGGCGCAAAAAGCATCCACATGGTTAGCTTGGCTCGCCCGGGGCGACGTGCATGGGCTACCCAGCCTGCATGGCGATCCACCATCCCTGGGTGGACAGGTGGGAGCATCTCGATCACAGGAGAGGGAGACGCAAAACATGCTCCCCACCGGTCCGCATTGTTGGGGGGGCCCACCTGAGCTAACTCCTGTGCATCCACTGCATGGTAGCGCGTCCTCGACGCTGGCTGGTTGATGCACAAGTCAAAAGTGCAACTGCCCGGCCGGCTGCATCTTCTTGGTGCGATGCTAACAGTTAATTAAAAATGCATTGTCTAGAATGATGAAGATATAGCGCCTCGCGATCGAAAGTGCTCTTTTGATCCTGAGCTCCTATGCTCCCGCATGAACAGTAAAATAAAAAAAATAAAAAAATTCAAAAAGATCTTTTTTATATATATAAATCTTGATGAATGTTCTAACTGCGTGTAAAATTTCAGGTCGAAATGACATTCGTAGAGGCCTGGGCAATAATAACAAAATCAATGCTCTAAAATGCTTCCAACAATAGTCTTTTTGGACCATCGGTTTTATTTTTTTGCCCAGACCTTCACGAATGTCATTTCAACCTGAACTTTTGCACGCAGTTATTTTTTTTATTAATGTACATCACAAAAAAAATAGATTTTTTTGAATTTTTTTACTTTTAAAAAAAATTACTGTTAATGCGGGAGCATATGAGCTCGGATCAAATACTTCATGTCCGTCTCGAGATCTATTCTACCTCTAGTTCAATTCCGTACGTGAAGCATAACCTTTGCACCAGGAGCTGCCCCTGAGACCCGCCTGTCCGCTCGTACTCTACTTGTTTATTTCAATCCTTTCCTCCCTCTAGGTCCATGGTCATAGATAGACTAGTACAGTAGCATGTATTTTTCTTGAACTAAGGAGTCTCGTACCGTGTATCGTGTGAGTTTCAAGCACGTGTCACTCTCACTTGTTTTCAATCAGTTTGTCAGCGTTGGTCAGTGCACATTGGACGTACATTAGCGAAAAGAAAAATATATTCTTAAAGTGTCCTTCAAGCCTAAGCCAAGTTCGTCTTTGAGCGACTTTTACTTTCGTCCATTAGTTAAGACGTACGACAAAGTGTGAGCTTAGTGGGCTATATATATAAATATAATCAGCTCACCTCGACTAATTAAGTGCGTGCTCCACACTCAATATGATACTCGAGGGCATCTACAAGAGGAAGTCTTAAATGCTCTTGCGTATTGTATCCATTTTACTTTTCTCACTCAACGTCTACATATTCAAGTACCCCGGAAATCTATTGCTTTCCACGTGAACTCTTGTCTATGCTCAACGATGCACCTTCTGGTTTGTTCTATGTGCATCAAGGACAAGTAAACTATCTAGTTGTACATATTTTTTGAAGGACGACTTAAACTATTCTCCTTCCTAATTGGCGACACAAAAAAATTTCTCCACCTTGGCCTTTCTAGGTCAAAAGATTCCATGGAGTGGTTAAGCTAGCTCGTTAGGGACATTGGGCATCATTGGCCACGCTGCCACGGTGCTGCCGCCTACGCCGAAAACTGTTTGTCTAACTAAAGCAGACAGCTGCTTAGGTAGTCCTTAAACAAACGCTTAGCTGGTGTTTGATGCCGTAAAGCTGGGAAAGGTCCTGGCACACGCGGGGTAATGAGTCGATTGAGATCTGGAAATAATTATAATCAAACGGGCACGACGAGCTGTAGCCGATAGAATATCTTATCGAGCTTCCGAAGCATCTAGCTACATTTCGTTGCTTGCGGAAAGGAAAATGGGCCTAGATTTCCCTCTAAAAAATGGGACAAGAAATGTGGTTTTTTGTTACTCTCTCCCTCTCTCTCTGTGCAAATAAATATTCCTTTACGAAGGGACTACGTGGAAATGTTGTTGGTACATTGGTTAAAAAAAGATATTTACACAATCACACATGTACTCCCGCTGTAAACTACTCCCTCTGTCAGTTTATTCTGTTTTCTCATTTTATAGTCAAAATTTATTGCTTTCATTTACATATTTAGATTTTAAGGTACATTAAACCGGTGAATTTATGAATTAAGAGAATACTCATTAATGCATTTAAAAGTATTTGGTCCTTTCCCCGAGGTGATGACATCATCACTGGGAGTCGCTCCTGCACGAGGCAGATGTAGACTAGAGGAGGTGCTCTGGCTCCGCGTCCTTCCCATCGCCTGGCAACACAGTGCAGACGATGGCGCCGATATGTCGCGTCTACGCAGCTCCAAGCGCTTCTTGCCAGTCTGCCGGCCCACGCCCCTCTCCGTGCCTTTCCGCACCTGCTCTAGCTCGCTTTCCCCACTGTTGTCGGGCCTAGTGCCCTTGTCGGCCTGTGTTTATATGCCAATATATATTTAGTTTTAACTTTGCTCATCTGTTGTCCCTCTATATGATCTGTATAACAATCGTCGTAGATAGTTTCTCACATTGCATAGATAGGATGCTTTTGAGGGGTCGGATTTAAGGTAGTCAGTTGTGCGCACGACAACATGAAGGCTAACCGGTCACTATCCACGTACATGTGTGGACACGGCCGCGGGTGTATAGGGTACTAAATTTGCTATATTTTGTTGTAGATGCTTTAAGGGCGTCTCCAACGCTGACCCACGAATTTGTTCTGGTATCGGTCATGGACAGGGGACCAGTCCGCGGATACGGACGCGGGAGCCAGGAATCCAACACTGCTTGCATACATTTTGAGCCGGATTTCAACTAACCAGGCAAAATTCATGCAAACAAGGCGGATTTTGTCAGAGTTCGGATAAATAATAGCCCAAATATCCATACACAGCATGCAAATAAGCCTAATACAACAATAGTTCAAATTCAACGAGAGTTACCGGATTTCAACAAGTTTTTCATGAACATCTCATGTCGTCTCATACATACTGACCCTCCAGTTTCATCCAACAGTGTATGTACCTAAATGGTCGTTCCTCCATTTTGTGATACATCACGATAGCGCGTACAAGCTACATAAGTGTATAGCAACATTGAGTGAATGAATGATTCAATCGACAAGTTGAGCTAGAAGAAGCAAAACTTAGGATCTCCTCAGTTGCCACATGCAATGGTCACCTTGCCTCCAACATATAACCACGCCACAAAAACTAGGTGACCCTAGTCTGGGTGGTGTACCATCGATACGACAACGGCCTCACATTTACGATCATGGAAAAAAATGGATGATCTGCACGTCGTAGGGCACAATGTGCTTTCGCACGTGCAATGTGCGCTGTTTGAAGGGACCCCTCTGCTTCTGCTTACGAAATCCACAGATACAGACAACCACGCATCACACAATAACTCATCCTTCATGGTTGTTTATGCTAACCGGGCCGATACAGACTTGCCTTGGATGGCACAACACGTCCAGACCGTAGGATCCAAATCTATACAGGCGATGGAGATGCCCTAACAAACTATAGTCCAATGTGTGGAGTTGTAAATGGCCAGACGGGGCAGATCAGGTGGCATGGGTAGTGGGTACCAACTACCAAAACTACCGAGATCTGGAGATCGCCATGCATGTCTCGGAAGGTGCCGAAAGATGACGACGCGTCTTCTCTGTCCAGAAATCTGGATCGCCAAATCTTCCGTCGGGCAACCGCCGCCCTCACCCGCTGCCAGTCGTATTTTCGTCTGTACGTACGTACTACGTGACAGGCAGGTGGATGCGCGAGGCAACTTGCGTGATCGTCCCGACCAGGCGGCAACACAAAACCCAAGCACATACGCATCATATGATGAAGCGGTATAGATAGCGGTGAGCACGTGTTCGTGTAGCCGCTTAAAATGTGGTACAGGCCGGCCGGTGGACGCACGTACTGACGATAGATAGATAGATGGCGTGTGGCCATGTGCGCAGGCACCGTCACTTCGCTGGTTTCATGCACGGCGTGGCCGCTGCGTGTCGAGAACTGATTGGCAAATGGCGGGACGCTCTGGTCAGGAACAGGGAGCGCAGAGATTTTCTGCGAACAATCACGCATCGACACCGAGTATGTTTGATGCGTGCGTGCACTTGGTACTCGTGTACTACTACGGGGAAACAACGCATGCAAGTCGTGTTTGCTTGTTCTTTGGCTTTAACCACACTAGGTCGGAGAGCTTTTCGCCCGTGGGTGTCTGTACGATCGACTGATGGCATTGTCTTCTTTCCGCTGCTGTGTGCTGGCTGATTGATTCACAAGTCAAAAGTTGAACTCCCCGGCCGGCTGCATCCTCTTGTGCCATGCGAACTGCTAATTAATCATGGGAGGGAGGGAGTAGCATATAGCGGTATACATGCCGTGTATCCAGTGAGTTCAAGCACGTGTCACTCACTCGTTTTCAATTAGTTTTGTCAGCTTCGGTCAGTGCACATTGCTCGTACGTTAGCACAATGATAAATTTCTAAACCGTCCTTCGAAGCCAAGCTAGTCTTTGAGCGACTTTTACTTTCGTCCATTAGTTAAGAAAAGACGTACGACGGGGGAGCTAGCTAGATTAGCGGGCTATATAGACATATCTATAATCACCTCATACCACACTCAATATGATACTCGAGACTCGAGAGCACCTAGAAGACAAAGGTATTCATTTTACTACTCCTACTTCCCTCACTCAACGCCTATATATTCTAGTATCCGGAACTCTGTTACTTTCCACGTGAAGTCTTGTCTATGCGCACTGATGCACCGCTCCGATTTGTTGTACGTGCATCAAGGACAAGTAAACTATCAAGTTGTACATATTTTCTCAAGGACGACTTAAACTATTGTCCTTCCTAATTGGCGATGCAATTTTTTCTCTCTCCATCTTGGCCGTTCTAGGTCAAAAGATTCCATGGAGTGGTTAAGCTAGATCGTCAGGGACATGGAAATCGTTAGCTAAACTGCCACGGTGCTGCCGTCCATGCCGAGAACTGTTTGTCTAATTAAAGCAGAGAGCTGATTAGTTAAAATCCTTGATCGTGGCTGGTGCTCGACGCCTTAAAGCTGTGTGGCAAGGTCATGGCGCACGCGGCCTAATGAGTTGATCGAGATCTAGAAGTAATCAAATGCGCATGCCGAACTGTAGCTGATAAAATATCTCATCGGGCTTCCGAAGCATCTAGCCAGGCTAGCTTTCGTTGCTTGCGACAGGAAAATGGAACAGGAAATGTGAACAGATTTTCCTCTAGACCTAGCCACACCATTTGAAAATTATGGTGTATTTAAAGAAAACTACCCTAAAGTTGGGTAATTTTGGCAACCAATTGTCAACCTCGAAAGTAGCCTGGCTGGAGCACCTACAGGAAGAGGCCTTGGACAAGGGCGGGCCCAAGTGAAAGTGAGATGGGTGGCGACGGACAATACGCTCGTGCGAAATTTCCGTATGTGTCCGCATATTTTATTTCTGAAACGGAGCTACGATACGACGTGCCGCTGCCCCTGTAGTCCTGTACCTCCCCTTGCTCTGTGCCCCTATGTTTTCGCAGAGAAACCCTCCGGTCCGTGCAGAATTTCCCCATGGCCTTTTCTTTCAGATGAGAATTAATTAGACGTTTTATGTTGTCCCATGGCGTGCGTTCCTTTTCCCGGCACCATCGCGCGGAGAGGGACGGCACGACGTTGCTCCACTGACTTGGCACTCCAGCGGCACTGTGATCAAGGTCGACACTGTTGTTATCGTGCTCAGAGAAAGAAGGGGGAGGAGAGCATGAGAAATGGCCGGTCCGTGGGCATGCATGCAGCTCCTATCCTGCCCTGACAATGGCTCTGCAACCGCCGCGTCCACGTTTCGCGACCGTTTTGCTCGTGCTCGTGGCCTCGATCAGTCCCCTATAGATAAGTGCTTGTCTAATTTCACCCGTAAAAAGAAAAAGTGCTTGTTTAATTCCTCGCTGCAGGCTATGGCCGGAAGCTGGATGCGGATGTATCTGTACACTACAGTACAGCTCATCACTGTGGACTGTGCCGTATGTATTACTCCCTCCGTCCGAAAATACTTGTCGGAGAAATGCATAAAAATGGATGTATCTAGAACTAAAATACATCTAGATACATCCATTCTTCCGACAAGTATTTTCGGATGGAGGGAGTACCTCGGAAAACATTTCCTTGGAACTGAAAGGAACCGTGTACCTGCAGACGTACTACAGTAACGCCTTACTAACGTGAGGGAATTTCAGCATGCATGCCGATGGAGCATCAACGCCACCGAACAACCTACTACACGTACTGGCTAGCAGCAGTAGCAAAGCTGCCAGGACGATAACCCGTGACGAATTCTGCTGTACGACCGTCATACCGGAGCCCAGGCCCGCCCGACACGGAGCGCCTTCATGGGGAGCCCATTTGTTGTTGCCTTGTTGCTCGCTCCTAGTCCTGGCCTAGCGAGGAGCACGTACCTACCCTAGGTACACCACGGGAAAAATTATATGAGACCACGTCTCATATAAATCAGATGAGACCCGCTTTGATGGATGACATGTGACATTCACAAATTATAAAGCATCTAATCTCCCCCCTGATTTCAGATAGGGTGAGATAGATGCTTTGTGATTGATGAATGCCACGTGTCATCTATCAGGACGGGTCTCACCTGCTAACCCGTGAGACCTGGTCTCATATAATTTTTTCCGTACACCATCGTACCGCACGCAACAACGCACGTCCATGCTCTTTCGCTGCACGGGGAAATCGTGGCGACATTGAGCACGCACGCCAAGAGCAGATTTGCCGGAGTGCCTGTGATCGGATTTCACTGCCGAGTACCGACCGATCGTGAGGCCAACTCCACCGCACGACCCCAAACGGACGTCCGGATTAGCCGGCTTTTGTCCCTTTGGGGCGCCGATCGGTTCACCCTTGTCCGGTTGTGTCCGTTGGGTCAAGCGTGCGCCCACCGCGCGGCTGCACCCCAAATCACGTCCGTGTCAGAAAAGCAATAAAAAAAGAAAAACATAAATAAAATGACTAAAAAGGTAAAAAAACACAATTTAATAAAGATAAAACTTAGTTAGGGGGGTCCATGGCCACAAAACGGCCCAGTTTCGTCACATTAATAATTAAACATAAAAAACGGTCGCCGCCGGCGCGCTCCTGCCCGTGCCCGTCGATGCCGTCACCGTGGCCGTCTTCAGTGGCCGCCGGTGTCATCGTCTTCGCTGACGAGGTCGACGTAGGCCGGCGGCGTCCACAGGTGGGGCAGCGGTGCGTGGTAGACGGGGGCGGGCTGGACGGCGGGAGGTGCCTGCACCACCTCCTCCCGTGGCGACGCCTCCGCCCGGCGATCATGGCGGAGTGGCACGCCATTCACGCCACGCCGGCGGCCATCTCCGAGCAAGGCAGACCAGCCCCACCCCTCGCCCAAAGAATGTTGAACGCGGCCGACGGCTCCTCCTCCATCGCGTCCGCCCTCCTCTCCTCCGTCAAGGCCGCCATCTGCACCTCCGGGAAGGCCACGTCGCCGGCGGCAGAGAGTGCCATGGCCTCCTCCAAGCCGTCCCATTGCCGCTTGTTGTGCGTGTTCACGGAGTCCTCCATGACACGCTGCACGAGACGGGCCTCCTCCTCCGCCGTCATGGAGGAGGTGGCGGTGGCGATGGAGATAGCGACAACGACAGCGTGGGCGTGAGGCCGCGCACCAGCCTACGCCCGCGCTCCTGGGGAGCAGCCGCTCGGCGCTCTGGGCGTGGCCGCCGTGGCCCCGTCGACGTGCCGACGAAAAAGGACGCCCGCCCGCGTGTCGTGCTCATCGCGGAACCAATTGTCCCACAATGGCAAGTCGGGGGCATACCTGGGGTCATAGTAGAGGTCGTCCGGGAGGAGGCGGCGGCGGCGCTCGATCTCCTGGCGGCGCTCATGGCCGGTCACCGGGACCGGCGGGATTGGCACGCGGTCGGCCGACAGGTGCCAGTTGTTGGGGAGGTGGGTGTCGCTCCAGGGGATCGGCGTCCTCGTCTCCGAATAACGGCGGCACACCGACGCGCGGATGTAGTGCCGATCGCGCTCGCCGGCGGACGGGGCGATGGAGAACGCGGGCGGCAAGGGGGCCCGGCGTGGTGGCAATGGCGAGGCCGGCTCCTCCTTCTTCACGGAGCCGCGGCGACGCCCCGACGAGGAGCCAGCCTCGCGGTCGTGCTTGCCTTTGCGGCCATAGTTCCAGAGCCTCATGGCTGCGGGCGGCCGGCCGGCGAGTTCTTAAAGAAGGACGACGACCCTTCGATGTGCGGATGACAGGTGGGGCCGCCCGCCCGTGCGCGTTGATGTGGGCGGGTGGGAGGTAGGTGGCCGCCTGCCACGCGGCCCCGACGCGGACGAGGCGTGTGTCCGTTTGGTGTCCGCCGCGACCCAAAATCGGCGCAAGTTTGCGCTCGAAATGGGTTGGCCCGGGCACAAAACGGACAAGATGTTCCGGGCCGTCGCGCGCTGGGCCGTCTCATTTGTCCTTTTTACCCCAAACGGACGGGGGCGGACAAGATAGGGTCGTGCGGTGGAGTTGGCCTGATGTCCCAGCTGACATCCATACTCGTCTGAGGTTAATATTTTTTTTTGAACTTTAGCAACCTTTATTAAACTGGGATCATGTCTGTTACTGTACAAGTGAAGGAATACGAGGTTTATCTCGCCACACCTCGGATAGTTTCCTTCTGTAACTCGCTCGAGCGAGAGCATGCGCCGCGGCATTGCTCTCCCGGGCACAACATAGTATGGTTGCCCTGCCGAAAAAACTCACCATCTGTCAGCAGTCATCGGTGATCACATATCCTGATGCACGATAATCAGCAGGTTCTAGTACAGCATGAACAATCTCTATTGAGTCACACTCTATAGTCTGAGGTTATTTTTTTTCAGACAACTGTTGCAAATTTTTACAGTATTTCATTGATTATAAGAGGAGGGTTTAGGCAAGTACCACTTGTGCGTGCAGGCAAAGCCGGTTTCAAATGCTAAGTATGCGTGTGTACGACAGCTCCATGTGTGCGTACAACAGGTCTAGAACACCTTCAGCAATTCTTGGCCCTTTCGGAGAAGCTAGCGGCTGTGACCATTCAGCCGGGTGTCCAGGACTCCATAGTGTGGAAGTCAATCAATGATGGGCAGTACTTTGCAAAATCCGCTTACTTGGCGCAGTTTCATGACCTCCCGCTCTCAAGTTTGACTGCTACGGTCTTGAAGGCGTGGGCTCCTCCCAAATGTAATTTTTTCGCTTGGCCGATCGGCCCCATGCCAATTTTAGCGCCTGTTCGTTCCCAGACGGCGATTTTTCAAGCCGCCTAAGGGCTGAACGGCTGAAGTTGCTCTAAACAATACTATGTAGCTAGGGTTTACAAGACTTCAACCATACATGCCGTCTTGACTGACTCCACCAAAATGGAGCTAGCCCAAGCCTTGACCGACTCCACCAAAATGGAGCTAGGCCAAATCAATGTGGATAAACATCGGCTCCACAATGGCCACCAGTTAGAGAATCGGCTACGGAGCTACAGCTTGTTAATGCGGAAGTTGGATCCAAGGCTGAGATGTGAACGAGGGCGCCTCATGCCCCACACAAAGGCGACATGGGGGCTAAAGTTTGACAAAGATTGGCATGGCATGTTGCCATTACAAAAGAGCCTGGAACCGATCATTCCCATCATCAGAGTTTTTTCTTTACATCCTATCATCATAAAGAGCCAATTGCACTGGGAGCAAATTTACTTGCACGGCAAGTTCACTTTAGACCAACAACAACAACAAAGTATTTAGTCCCAAACAAGTTCAAACCCATAAGATCTCGCAGGCGACTCATGGTTCTGGCACATGGATATCTAGCTTCCACGCACGCCTATCCATGGCTAGTTCTTTGGTGACCACCTTTTTTCTAAAAGAAAATTGGATATATTTCAGTCCATCAACTTGGTCTAGTAGTACAATTAGCTCATTGTAAATTTAAGTCCAATGCATTCCAGTTTAATCATGTACAGATATTTATGAACATGAATGTCAGTTCAGTAGTCAACTCGTAAACTTACGAATAGATGGATACTAATTATAATTAACATCCAAATTTTCACAACTGCATATTTAAAATACTGATTTTAGATATTTTCAAGTATATGTAAGCAATACTATGTAGCCAGGGTTTAGAAGCATGTGCATCCATACTAGACCCTCTTGATTGACTCCCAAGTAAATGGAGCTAGCCCAAATTAAGCTCTAGAATGGCATTTTTTTCTTCAAAGCTATCACTTCTTTATAACAAATTCGGAAACTATAGCACGCAATAAAAAAAAAATCAAAATTAGTGCCCTGTCGGCCACGCGTGGGCCGAAAAGGTAGTTTTCGGCCTCCTCTCAGCCGAAATGGGCTTTTCGGCCCGTGGTTGATCGAAAACATGGCGTCGGTTGGGGGGTCGGACGAAAATCATAGCTTCGGCCACCAGGCGACCGAAGTAGGCCCTTCTCGGCCACGCAGCAGCTGAAGAGGCTTTTCGGCCTCCCATCGGCCAAAAAGGGGTGGATAAGCCCCGCACCCGTCTCCTTCCTCTCGCCTTTGTTCTTCCTCTCTCTCTCTCTCTCTCTCTCTCTCTCTCTCTCGTTCTTTTCTGTGCCTCGCCACCCCGTGCTGATCTCCTCCATTTGCCACCCATTTTCACATCCAAGCCACTGAATCGGTAGATCGTAGCAATCCCCGTCGGCCTACGATGTTTTTTTGCTATGAGATAGTTTTTGGTGCGTTTGGGGAGGAGTAGCCATGGTGGGAAGGACCAGCCATGGTGGGGAGGAGGGCGCGCTGTTGGGCAGGAGGTGGTGGTGAGGAGGGGTAGCAGTTGTGGAGGAGGAGGTGGTGAGAGGAGGTGCGGCTTGGGGGGTGACCGGAGTTGAACCTCCGGTCGTCGGAGGGGCGGCGCTGTCATTGTCCGGTGGTGCAAGTACTTCGTGAGGTGGCCGGTGCCACTGAGTCAAACAGAGGAGCAAGAAGCTAGGGACACACACTTCGAAGGTATAATCATGTCGTCACAAAATTTCTCTGAATTGTATAGTTTAGTTAGTGTAGATATGTCATATTGCGAATTGTAGTGTTAATATATTTGTGGAGGCATTTAAAATTTAGCGCATAGTAAGTGCAGCGGGTAAGATTAGTGTTCGTTGTGATTAATGAGAAGATGACAATGTCTGACAGGTGAAAATGTCTGAATCAGTAAATCTGACTGTTTACTATGGTGCTGGTAATGTTCGATATAATTAGTTGGGGGATTGATCTTAGCGAGTTTAAAAATGGCGTCATGACACTAGCAGACCCGGACAGACTGGACATTAGACAGTTGAAGTACTGGTTGACAACTAGTTTCGGGCTGGATCCTCAACTATGTTTCGTCAGTATTCATGCATTGTGGACCAAATCCTGTAAAAATGTCAAGTGGGAGTTGATGTTGATAAATAGGACCCAACATTGGTTGATCCTGTTAAGACGTTGCCGAGATCGAAGAATCCACCCATATGCCCTTGTGCAACCTGTGCCATCGGAGGAGAATACCGTAAAACTCCACAGGGGGTATGAACCCAGCCAGGGCAGTCAAGTGGCTAACGAGATTGTTTTATCCGGGTCACAGCCAATCGATGTGGATGCTAGCCAACCCGAGAAAGAGTCGGACTACGTGCCACACAATGTTTGTGGTCCTGATACTGGGCAGAGTAGTCAGTCGATAATATTAGCTGGTTCTGGTTTTGCTGATGGGGATGAGGAAGGGGATGAAATGCAGAGGTTGATGGAGGAAGAGGACGAGGATGGATTGGCGGAGGATCTGGATTCTGAAAATTCTGAGGATGAAGTGGAGGTACCGATTCCTTCTGCATGGTATCAGGACATATCCACCAGCCTTACGGTCAACGATGGCCATGAGACTCCATGGCAGTATAATATGAACCAAGTCCAGCTAGGGGCTATGTTTGATACAAAGAAAAAATTGAAGTATGTGGTGATAAAGTGGGCTATGTCTACACAGAGGGTTTTTCGGACACACATATCAAGTCCAACAAATTATACCATGAAATGTGTTGAAACAAGTTGTCCAGGGAAGGTGCACGGGCACGTGCTGAAGAATGACATCCACTGGGTTGTCACCAATGCCGTCCCATCGTCGGCGAAGTTGTTGGCTGCCGGTGGCCAGATTGAGTTGGACGCTATCGCCTTTGTGTCCCCATACTATTTAAAAGAGGCAGTACTCAACAAATGGACAAGTGAGATGACAGGGTTTAGAGTCATCGGCAATTTCAACAAGGTAAACGATGGTGAGAGAGTATACATCCCAGATCCAGAACTTCGCCGAACAAGTAGGGGCAGATGAAAGGCCCGTCGCATTCGAAACGATATGGACCAATCAGAAGCTGGTGGAGCAACCAGATAATGTTTGTTATGCGCGGCTTATGGGCATAGGATGAAATATTGTCCCAACCTGAACAAAGATGGTGCTTCCACATCGACGGGTGCTTCCACATCGACGACTGCGACAACAGGAGTAATAGGTGGACGTGGTCGTGGCAGTCGAGGCCGAAGGGGCGGACAGGGAAGAAATAACTCAGAAGCTATATAATGTGTTTTAATTTGTAACATGTGAGGACTATGTTTGAATTTGTAATATGTCAGGACTATATTTTTGAATTTGTAATATGTGAGGACTATGTTTGAATTTGTAATATGTCAGGACTATGTTTTAATTTGTAGTATGTCAGGGCTATGTTTTAATTTGTAATATGTTTGTACTATGTTTATTTGCACCTGAGGTTTGTTGTTTGAATTGCAGATATGTCTTCGTATGCGTTGCTTAATGGTAACATCGATAGAAAGCACTGGGGCACCCTTATGGAAGCGGGCAAGAACTTAGACGTGTTGGTCACTCACCCCCCAAAGTCTAACTGGATGATACACCGTTCATGGGTTGATAGGTATGTGTGCATATAATGGAATCCATATAATGACTTACTATGTTTGACATACTTTTCATAGTCGCTAACAATTTGCTACAATTTCTTTATTGTGTAGGTTAAGTTGGGCTGGACTTCTACCCTTGGCACAATTGGTTAAGGGTACATTGGATGAGTGGGTTGATGGTCCTGACTTAGATGAGGCAGGTGAACCATTGCAGTTATGCAAGAGGCAAATGAAACGTTTCTCTTACGACAAGTCACTCCTTACCTGCTTAGTAGATAGATGGAGACCAGAGACCCATACGTTTCACTTTCCCTGGGGAGAGATGGTTCCTACTTTACAAGATGTGTCTTACTTGTTGGGATTACCTCTGACCGGTGATGCCATAGGTCCTTTAGAGGCAGAATCTGGTTGGCAAGCATCGATGCAGGCCCGTTTTTTGGCTGCGGTGCCAACTGCTACGGCCATAAATAACGATCCTCACGGGCCTCTTTTTAGATGGTTGAGCCAGTTTCAGGTAACCTTCACGACCACTTAAACAAATGTTGTTTTCTTAGTTGCCCGATGTTCATACAATCATTATGTTTCTATATAGATTGTCTCATTAGCATATCCCGCTGTTCAGTTATCAGAGGCACAGTTTGACCGGTCCCTAGAGGCATATGTCAAGAGCCTGACATTTCAAATATTCCACACTTACCAGAACACGTGCACAAGTAAGTAGTAATACTATTTAAGTTCTCAGCTTTGCATTTATACCTAATCATGTATGCATGTCAATCTCATGTACAGTTGCCTAGGAGGAGACAAGACCATGGCTTATTGGCTTCAGAGCATTACCCCTTACGTTGATGAATGGACTACCGCGCTGACAAATATCTGGCCAGAGGTTCGACCCATTAACTGGGACAAGTTCGGGTTGTCTCTGCAGCATTACCGGCATACAAGGATCTACTTGGTTCCATCAGCTGCTCCTGATCAGATCGAAGCCCCTCTCACCAGCGATATGTACCCAACTGCCTCTGTTGTGGGAACTAGATGCTACGTCTTGAGCTTGCGTTGGTTTTCCCCGAAGAGGAGAGGATGATGCAGCACAGTAGCGTAAGTATTTCCCTCAGTTTTTGAGAACCAAGGTATCAATCCAGAAGGAGGTCACGCACAAGTCCCTCGTACCTGCACAAAACGATAGCTACTCGCAACCAACGCGATTAGTGTTGGGGAACGTAGCAGAAATTCAAAATTTTCCTACATGTCACCAAGATCTATCTATGGAGAAACCAGCAACGAGGGGAAGGAGAGTGCATCTACATACCCTTGTAGATCGCTAAGCGGAAGCGTTCAAGAGAACGGGGTTGAAGGAGTCGTACTCGTCGTGATCCAAATCACCGGAGATCCTAGTGCCGAACGGACGGCACGTCCGCGTTCAACACACGTACAGCTCGGTGACGTCTCCCATGCCTTGATCCAGCAAGGAGAGAGGGAGAGGTTGAGGAAGACTCCATGCAGCAGCAGCACAACAGTGTGGTGGTGGTGGAGGAGCGTGGCAATCCTACAGGGCTTCGCCATGCACCGCGGGAGAGGAGGAGTACTTAGGAGAGGCGGAGGGCTGTGCCAGGGGAAGGGTGAAGCTCCCATGCGCCTCCCCACTATATATAGGGGTGGAGGGGGCTGGTTTCTTGCCCTCTAAGTCCATTGGGGCGTTGGCAAAGGTGGGAGGAAAGAAATCCCATCATTTCCTTCCCCACCGATTGTTATCCCCCCTTTTTAGGGATCTTGATCTTATCCCTTCAGGATATGATCTTAATCCTTCTAAGGGGGGATCTTGGTGCGCCTTGACCAGGGGTGTGGGGCCTTTCCCCCACTACCCACATTCATGTGGGTCCCCCATGCAGGTGGGCCCCACTTGAACCTTCTAGAACCTTCCGGTACAATACCGAAAAATTCAACATTTTCCGGTGGCCAAATAGGACTTCCCATATATAAATCTTTACCTCCGGACCATTCCGGAACTCCTCGTGACGTCCGGATCTCATCTGGGACTCCGAACAACATTCGGTAACCACATACAAACTTCCTTTATAACCCTAGCGTCATCGAACCTTAAGTGTGTAGACCCTACGGGTTCGGGAACCATGCAGACATGACCGAGACGTTCTCCGGCCAATAACCAACAGCGGGATCTGGATACCCATGTTGGCTCCCACATGTTCCACGATGATCTCATCGGATGAACCACGATGTCAAGGACTCAATCGATCCCGTATACAATTCCCTTTGTCTAGCGGTATAGTACTTGCCCGAGATTCGATCGTCGGTATACCGATACCTTGTTCAATCTCGTTACCGGCAAGTCTCTTTACTCGTTCCATAACACATCATCCCGTGATCAACCCCTTGGTCACATTGTGCACATTATGATGATGTCCTATCGAGTGGGCCCAGAGATACCTCTCCGCTTACGGAGTGACAAATCCCATCTCGATTCATGCCAACCCAAAAGACACTTTCGAGATACCGTAGTGCACCTTTATAGCCACCCGATTCGTTGTGACGCTTGGTACACCCAAAGCATTCCTACGGTATCCTGGAGTTGCACAATCTCATGGTCTAAGGAAATGATACTTGACATTAGAAAAGCTTTAGCATACTAACTACGATCTTTGTGCTAGGCTTAGGATTGGGTCTTGTCCATCACATCATTCTCCTAATGATGTGATCCCGTTATCAACGACATCCAATGTCCATGGTCAGGAAACCGTAACCATCTATTGATCAACGAGCTAGTCAATTAGAGGCTTACTAGGGACATGGTGTTGCCTATGTATCCACACATGTATCTGAGTTTCCTATCAATACAATTATAGCATGGATAATAAATGATTATCATGAACAAGGAAATATAGTAATAATAACTAATTTATTATTGCCTCTAGGGCATATTTCCAACAGTCTCCCACTTGCACTGGAGTCAATAATCTAGTTCACATCGCCATGTGATTAACACTCACAGGTCACATCGTCATGTGACCAACACCCAAGAGTTTACTAGTGTCCCTAAACTAGTTCACATCATCATGTGATTAAGACTCAATGAGTTCTGGGGTTTGATCATGTTTTGCTTGTAAGTGAGGTTTTAGTCAACGGGTCTGCAACTTTCAGATCCGTATGTACTTCGCAAATTTCTAGGTCATATTGTAAATGCTACTTCCACGCTCCACTTGGAGCTATTCCAAATGGTTGCTCCACTATATTTATCCGGTTTGCTACTCAGAGTCATTCGGATATGTGTTAAAGCTTGCATCGACGTAACTCTTTACGTCGAACTCTTTATCACCTCCATAACCGAGGAACATATCCTTATTCCTCTAAGGATAATATTGACCGCCATCTGGTGATCGACTCCTTGATCACCTTTGTACCCTCTAGCCAGACATGTGGCAAGGCACACATCAAGTGCGGTACTCAGCATGGCACACAGTATAGAGCCTATGACAAAAGCATAGGGGACGACCTTCGTCCTTCCTCTTTCTTCTGCCATGGTCAAGCTTTAAGTCTTAACATCATACCTTACAACTCAGGTAAGAACTCCTTCTTTGACGGATCCATCTTGAACACCTTCAAGATCATGTCAAGTTATGTGCTCATTTGAAAGTACTTTAATCATTTTGATCTATCTTATAGATCTTGATGCTTATTGTTCAAGTAGCCTAATCCAGGTTTTCCATTGAAAAACACTTTTCAAATAACCCTATATGCTTTCTAGAAATTCTACATCATTTCTGATCAACAATATGTTTACAACATATAGTTATCAGAAATTCTATAGTGCTCCCACTCACTTCTTTGGAAATACACGTTTCTCATAAACTTTGTATAAACCAAAAATCTTTGATCATCTTATCAAAGTGCATATTCCAACTCCGAGATGCTTACTCCAGTCCTTAGAAGGATCGCCAGAGCTAGCACACCTTTTAGCATCCTTAGGATCGACAAAACCTTTCTCGATTGTATCATATACAATCTTTCCTTACGGCCGGTAAGGAAACTCGTTTTGACATCCATCCGCCAGATTTCATAAATGCAGCTAATGCTAACATGATTCCGACGGACTTAAGCATCGCTACGGATGAGAAAATCTCATCGTAGTCAACTCTTTGAACTTGTGAAAAACTCTTCGCCACAAGTCGAGCTTCATAGATGGTGACATTACCATCCACGTCCGTCTTCTTCTTAAAGATCCATTTATCTCAATGGCTTGCCGATCATTGGGCAAGTCCACCAAAGTCCATGCTTTGTTCTGATACATGGATCCTATCTCGGATTTTATGGCTTCTAACCATTTGTCGAAATTTGGGCCCACCATCGCTTCCCATAGCTCGTAGGTTCATTGTTGTCTAGCAACATGACCTTCAAGACAGGATTACTGTACCACTCTAAAGTAGTATGCATCCTTGTCACCCTACGAGGTACGGTAGTGACTTGATCCGAAGTTTCATGATCACTATCATAAGCTTCTACTTCAATTGGTGTAGGTGCCACAGGAACAACTTCCTGTGCCCTGCTACACACTAGTTGTAGTGACGGTTCAATAACCATATGAAGTCTCCACCATCCTCCCACTCAACTTTCCAAGACAAGCTTTTTCTCGAGAAAGGACCCGATTCAAGAAACTATCCCTATTGCTTTCGGTTCTGAATTAGGAGGTATACCCAACTGTTTTGGGTGTCCTATGAAGATGCATTTTATCCGCTTTGGGTTCGAGCTTATCAACCTGAAACTTTTTCACATAAGCCTTGCAGCCCCAAACTTTTAAGAAACGACAACTTAGGTTTCTCCAAACCACAGTTCAAACGGTGTCGTCTCAACGGAATTACGTGGTGCCCCATTAAAGTGAGTGCGGTTGTCTCTAATGCCTAACCCATGAACGATAGTGGTAATTCGATAAGAGACATCATGGTACGCACCATATCCAATAGGGTGCAACTATGATGTTCGGACACACCATCACACTATGGTGTTCCAGGCGGTATTAATTGTGAAATAATTTCCACAATGTCTTAATTGCGTGCCAAAGCTCGTAACTCAGATACTCATCTCTATGATCATATCATAGACATTTTATCCGCTTGTCACGATGATCTTCAACTTCACTCTGAAATTACTTGAACCATTCAACAATTCAGACTTGTGTTTTATCAAGTAAATATACTCAAATCATCCGTGAAGTAAGAACATAATGATATCCACTGCGTGCCTCAGCACTCATTGGACTGCACACATCAAAATGTATTACTTCCAACAAGTTGCTTTCTAGTTCCATTTTACTGAAAAACGAGGCTTTCAGTCATCTTGCCCATGTGGTATGATTTGCATGTCTCAAGTGATTCAAAATAAAGTGAGTCCAAACGATCCATCTGCATGGAGTTTCTTCATGCGTATACACCAATAGACGTGGTTCGCATGTCTCAAACTTTTCAAAACGAGTGAGTCCAAAGATCCATCAACATGGAGCTTCTTCATGCGTTTTATACCAATATGACTTACATGGCAGTGCCATAAGTAAGGGGTACTATCATTACTATCTTATATCTTTTGGCATGAAAATGTGTATCACTACGATCGAGATTCAATAAACCATTCGTTTCAGGTGCAAGACCATTGAAGGTATTATTCAAATAAACAGAGTAACCGTTATTCTCCTTAAATGAATAACCGTATTGCGATAGACATAATCCAATCATGTCTATGCTCAACGCAAACACCAAATGACAATTATTCAGGTTTAATACTAATCTTGATGGTAGAGGGAGCGTGCATGTTTAATCACATCAAACTTGGAAATACTTCTCACCTTTAGCTAGTCTCCATTTATTCTGTAGCACTTTTATTTCGAGTTACTAACACTTAGGAACCGAATCGGTATCTTAATACCCTGGTGCTACTAGGAGTACTAGTAAAGTACACATTAACATAATGTATATCCAATATACTTTTATCGACCTTGCCAGCCTTCTCATCTACCAAGTATCTAGGGTAATTCCGCTCTAGTGATTGTTCCCCTTATCATAGAAGCACTTAGTTTCGGGTTTGGGTTCAACCTTGGGTTTCTTCACTACAGCAGCAGCTGATTTGCCGTTTCATGAAGTATCCCTTCTTGCCCTTGCCCTTCTTGAAACTAGTGGTTTCACCAACCATCAAAATTGATGGTCCTTCTTGATTTCTACTTTTGCGGTGTCAAACATCGCGAATACCTCAAGGACCATCATATCTATCCCTGATATGTTATAGTTCAACACGAAGCTCTAGCAGCTTGGTGGCAATGACTTTGGAGAAACATCACTATCTCATCTGGAAGATCAACTCCCACTCGATTCAAGTGATTGTTGTACTCAGACAATCTGAGCACAAGCTCAATGATTGAGCTTTTCTCCCTTAGTTTGCAGGCTAAGAAAATCGTCGGAGGTCTCATACCTCTTGACGTGGGCACGAGCCTGAAATCTCAATTTCAGCCCTCGAAACATCTCATATGTTCCGCGATGTTTCGAAAATGTCTTTGGTGCCTCAACTCTAAACAATTTAACTGAACTATCACGTAGTTATCAAAACGTGTATGTCCGATGTTCGCAACATCCACAAACGACGTTTGGGGTTCAGCACATCGAGCGTGCATTAAGGACATAAGCTTTCTCTCGTCAAGATAATCGCTATTGTCAACTTTCAACTATATTTTCTCTAGGAACATATCTAAATAGTGGAACTAAAGCGCGAGCTTACGACATAATTTGCAAAGATCTTTTGACTATGTTCAGGATAATTATGTTCATCTTATGAACTCCCACTCAGATAGACATCCCTCTAGTCATCTAAGTGATTACATGATCTGAGTCAACTAGGCCGTGTCCGATCATCACGTGAGACGGACTAGTCATCATGCTCGACCTTTCGGTCTCTTGTGTTCCGAGGCCATGTCTGTACATGCTAGGCTCGTCAAGTCAACCGAAGTGTTTCATGTGTGTAAATCTGGCTTACACCCGTTGTATGTGAATGTAAGAATCTATCACACCCAATCATCACGTGGTGCTTCGAAATGACAAACTTTCGCAACGGTGCACAGTTAGGGGGAACACATCTTATTTACTACCGTCGTTCTAAGCAAATAAGATGCATAAACATGATAAACATCACATGCAATCAAAAAGTGACATGATATGGCCAATATCATATTGCTCCTTTTGATCTCCATCTTCGGGGCTCCATGATCAGCATCGTCACCGTCATGACACCATGATCTCCATCATCATGATCTCCATCATCGTGTCTTCATGAAGTTGTCTCGCCAACTATTACTTCTACTACTATGGCTAACGGTTTAGCAATAAAGTAAAGTAATTACATGGTGTTGTTCAATGACACGCAGGTCATACAATAAATTAAGACAACTCCTATGGCTCCTGCCGGTTGTCATACTCATCGACATGCAAGTCGTGATTCCTATTACAAGAACATGATCAATCTCATACATCACATATCATTCATCACATTCTTCTTGGCCATATCACATCACATAGCATACCCTGCAAAAACAAGTTAGACGTCCTCTAATTGTTGTTTGCATGTTTTACGTGGCTGCTTTGGGTTTAGAGCAAGAACGTTTCTTACCTACGCAAAACCACAACGTGATATGCCAATTGCTATTTACCCTTCATAAGGACCCTTTTCATCGAATCCGTTCCGACTAAAGTGGGAGAGACTGGCACCCGCTAGCCACCTTATGCAACAAGTGCATGTCAGTCGGTGGAACCTGTCTCACGTAAGTGTACGTGTAAGGTCGGTCCGGGCCGCTTCATCCCACAATGCCACCGAATCAAAATTGGACTAGTAACGGTAAGCATATTGAACAAAGTCAACGCCCACAACTACTTTGTGTTCTACTCGTGCAAAGAATCTACGCAATAGACCTAGCTCATGATGCCACTGTTGGGGAACGTAGCAGAAATTCAAAATTTTCCTACATGTCACCAAGATCTATCTATGGAGAAACCAGCAACGAGGGAAGGAGAGTGCATCTACATACCCTTGTAGATCGCTAAGCGGAAGCGTTCAAGAGAACGGGGTTGAAGGAGTCGTACTCGTCGTGATCCAAATCACCGGAGATCCTAGTGCCGAACGGACGGCACCTCTGCGTTCAACACACGTACAGCCCGGTGACGTCTCCCATGCCTTGATCCAGCAAAGAGAGAGGGAGAGGTTGAGGAAGACTCCATCCAGCAGCAGCACAACGGCGTGGTGGTGGTGGAGGAGCGTGGCAATCCTGCAGGGCTTCGCCAAGCACCGCGGGAGAGGAGGAGTACTTGGGAGAGGCGGAGGGCTGCGCCAGGGGAAGGGTGAAGCTCCCATGCGCCTCCCCACTATATATAGGGGTGGAGGGGGCTGGTTTCTTGCCCTCCAAGTCCATTGGGGCGTTGGCAAAGGTGGGAGGAAAGAAATCCCATCATTTCCTTCCCCACCGATTGTTATCCCCCCTTTTTAGGGATCTTGATCTTATCCCTTCGGGATATGATCTTATTCCTTCTAAGGGGGGATCTTGGTGCGCCTTGACCAGGGGTGTGGGGCCTTGCCCCCACTACCCACGTTCATGTGGGTCCCCCACGCAGGTGGGCCCCACTCCGAAACCTTCTAGAACCTTCCCGGTACAATACCGAAAAATTCCGAACATTTTCCGGTGGCCAAAATAGGACTTCCCATATATAAATCTTTACCTCCGGACCATTCCGGAAATCCTCGTGACGTCATGGATCTCATCTGAGACTCCGAACAACATTCGGTAACCACATACAAACTTCCTTTATAACCCTAGCGTCATCGAACCTTAAGTGTGTAGACCATACGGGTTCGGGAACCATGCAGACATGACCGAGACGTTCTCTGGCCAATAACCAACAGCGGGATCTGGATACCCATGTTGGCTCCCACATGTTCCATGATGATCTCATCGGATGAACCACGATGTCAAGGACTCAATCGATCCCGTATATAATTCCCTTTGTCTAGCGGTATAGTACTTGCCCGAGATTCGATCGTCGGTATACCGATACCTTGTTCAATCTCGTTACCGGCAAGTCTCTTTACTCGTTCTGTAACACATCATCCCGTGATCAACCCCTTGGTCACATTGTGCACATTATGATGATGTCCTACCGAGTGGGCCCAGAGATACCTCTCCGCTTACGGAGTGACAAATCCAGATCTCGATTCGTACAACCCAAAAGACACTTTCGAGAGATACCGTAGTGCACCTTTATAGCCACCCATTCGCCAGTGACGCTTGCTACACCCAAAGCATTCCTACGGTATCCTGGAGTTGCACAATCTCATGGTCTAAGGAAATGATACTTGACATTAGAAAAGCTTTAGCATACGAACTATGATCTTTGTGCTAGGCTTAGGATTGGGTCTTGTCCATCACATCATTCTCCTAATGATGTGATCCCATTATCAACGACATCCAATGTCCATGGTCAGGAAACCGTAACCATCTATTGATCAATGAGCTAGTCAATTAGAGGCTTACTAGGGACATGGTGTTGTCTATGTATCCACACATGTATCTAAGTTTCCTATCAATACAATTATAGCATGAATAATAAACGATTATCATGAACAAGGAAATATAGTAATAATAACTAATTTATTATTGCCTCTAGGGCATATTTCCAACAATTAGGTGTTGTCAATCCCTTCACGGTCACTTACGAGAGTGAGATCTGATAGAGTTAATATTTTTGGTATCTTTGGTATAAAGATGCAAAGTAAAAAGTAAAAGCAAAGCAAGTAAATAAAGTGATGGAGATTGATATGATGAGAATAGACCCGGGGGCCATAGGTTTCACTAGTGGCTTCTCTCAAGAGCATAAGTATTCTACGGTGGGTGAACCAATTACTATTGAGCAATTGGTAGAACTGAGCATAGTTATGAGGTTATCTAGGTATGATCGTGTATATAGGCATCACGTCCGAGACAAGTAGACCGAAACGATTCTGCATCAACTACTATTACTCCACTCATCGACCGCTATCCAGCATGCATCAAGAGTATTAAGTTAAAAACAGAGTAACGCTTTAAGCAAGATGACATGATGTAGAGGAATAAATACCCCATCTTGTTATCCTCGATGGCAACAATACAATACGTGCCTTGCAACCCTTTCTATCACTGGGTAAGGACACCGCAAGATTGAACCCAAAGCCATGCACTTCTCCCATTGCAAGAACTACCAATCTAGTTGGCCAAACCAAACGGATAATTCGAAGAGACTTGCAAAGATAACTCAATCATACATAAAAGAATTCAGAGAAGATTTAAATATTATTCATAGATAAGCTGGTTCATAAACCCACAATTCATCGGTCTCAACAAACACACTGCAAAAAGAAGATTACATCGAATAGATCTCCACGAGAGAGGGGGAGAGCATTGTATTGAGATACAAAAAGAGAGAAGAAGCCATCTAGCTACTAGCTATGGACCCGAAGGTCTGAAGTAAACTATTCACACTTCATTGGAGGGGCTATGGTGTTGATGTAGAAGCCCTCCGTGGTGGATGCCCCCCCGTGAGCTCCTAACAGCCCCAAGATGGGATCTCGTGGATACGTAAGGTTGCCATGGTGGAATTAGGTTTTTGGCTCCTTTTCTGATCGTTCGGGGATATGTAGGTATATATAGGAGGAAGGAGTACATCGGTGGAGCTCCGAGGGGCCCATGAGGTAGGGGGCGCGCCCAGGGGGGCGCACCTTCCACCCTCGTGACCTCCTCGGAGGCTTCTTGGAGTAGGGTCCAAGTCTCCTGGATCACGTTCGGTTGGAAAATCACGATCCCGAAGGTTTCATTCCGTTTGGATTCTGTTTGATATTCTGTTTCTTCAAAATACTGAATAAGGCAAAAAACAACAATTCTGGGCTGGGCCTCCGGTTAATAGGCTAGTCCCAAAAGTAATATAAAAGTGAAAAATAAAGCCCAATATAGTCCAAAACAGTAGATAAAGTAGCATGGAGCAATCAAAAATTATAGATACGTTGGAGACGTATCAGGCATCCCCAAGCTAATTCCTACTCGTCTTCGAGTAGGTAAATGATAAAAAGAGAATTTTTTGATGCGGAGTGGTACTTTGGCATAATTTTGATGTAAATCTTCTTAATCATGGTATGAGTATTCAGATCCGAAAGATTCAAGGCAAAAGTTCATATTGACATAAAAATAATAATACTTCAAGCATACTAACAAAGCAATTATGTCTTCTCAAAATAACATGGCCAAAGAAAGTTATCCCTACAAAATCATATAGTGTAACGCCCTCGATGTGGCTACATCTCCCACGTGTCGAAGCATGACTTAGAGGCATAACCGCATTGAAAGCAATGTCGCAAGTGAGGTAATCTTCACACAACCCATGTAATACATAAGGGAAAGAGATACATAGTTGGCTTACAATCGCCACTTCACACAATACATGAATAAAGCATTACATCATCCAGATACAATCAAGGTCCGACTACGGAACCAAAATAAAAGAAGAACCCCAAATGCGATGAAAGGTCCCCGATCGACCCCAACCGGGCTCCACTCTTCGATCAACTAGAACGAACAACACAAAGGGCAAGATCTTCAACGAGCTCCTCCTTGAGCTTGGTTGCGCCACCGCTTTCGGTAACATAGGCACCGCAAACTGGTTTTGAAGTATCCGTGAGCCACGAGGACTCAACAATCCCATTACCATGGGTATCAAGACTAGCAAAGCTTAAAGGGAAGGAAGGGGTAAGGTGGTGAGGTTGCAGCAGCGACTAAGCAAGTATGGTGGCTAACATACGCAAAGAAGAGCGAGAAGAGAACAAGCGGAACGGTCGTGAAGCTAGGAATGATCAAGAGGTGATCCTGAACACCTACTTACGTCAAACATAACCCAAAGACCGTGTTCACTTCCCGGACTCCGAGAAGAGACCATCACGGCTACACACACGGTTGATGCATTTTAATTCGGATCCGTGTCAAGTTATCTACAACCGGACATTAACAAATTCCCATCTGCCACATAACCATGGGCACGGCTCTCGAAAGTTTATACCTGCAGGGTGTCCCAACTTAGCCCATGACAAGCTCTCGCGATTAACGAAGAATAGACCTTCTCCCAGAAGACCCGATCGGTCTCGGAATCCCGGTACATCAAGACATTTCGACAATGGTAAAACAAGACCAGCAAAGCCGCCCGATCTACCGACAATCCCGATAGGAGCTGCACATATCTCGTTCTCGTGGCAACACCGGATAAGTCAAGCTACGAGTAAAACCAACCTCGAGTTGCCACGAGGTGGCCCCAGCAGTTGCTCGGTTCGGACCAACACTTAGACAAGCACCGCCCGGGGGCTAAATAAAGATGACCCTCGGGTTGGCCGACCCAAGGGAAGGGGATAGGTGGTGGTGAGTCAAATGGTAAAACCAAGGTCGGGCCTTGCTGGACAAGTTTTATTCAAAGCGAACCGTCGGGGGTCCCATAAATCTCCCGACCGTAAGGAACGCAAAATCCGGGAACATAACACCGTATGACGGAAACTAGGCGGCAAGAGTGGGACAAAACACTGCATAAGGCCGAGCCTTCCACCCTTTACCAAATATATAGATGCATTAATAATATAAGAGATATTGTGATATCCCAACATAAACCCCGCCCACCATGGAGAAATCTTCAACTTCACCGCAGCTAGCAACACTATAAGAGGGCTAAGCGAGCGGTAACATAGCCAAACAACGGTTTGCTAGGAATGGTGTCAAAAGTTAGAGGTTCATGGCAATTTGGGATGGCTTGATAAATGGTAATAGGTAGCGCAAATAGCGATAGAACGAAGCAACTAGCATAGCAATGATAGTAGTGAGATCCAGGGTAGCGGTCATCTTGCCTGAAATCCCGCTAGGAAGAAGAACGAGTCCATGAAGAAGACAAACGGACGTAGTCGAACAATCCTCACAACTCCTAACGAAACCGGCTAACGAGAGAAGCAAACCGAAAGAAGCAAACAACATAGTAAACACACAAGCATAAACATGTCATGATGCACAAACAAGTATGATGCATGTCCGGTTTAATGAGGCATGACATGACAAGGTGCAACAAACAATACTACAAGTTAAGTGGAGCTCAATATGCAACAAGTTGCATATTGACAAAACACCACATCAATTATTTAGTTATCTCTCGGTTATGCTACTCATCAATATTAAATGTTGTTAAACATGGCAAGGGGTGAAGCACAACAAAACCACCTATCTTGACAAGTTTAAATGAGGCCGGAAACAACGAACAACAGTTCCGAAAAAACCTCATATGCAATTTATGAATTTGCTACTGTTCTGCCCTAAAACATATTTTAAAGTTGTTAAACAAGAAAATAAAGTGGACCATGTTAAACTAGGCATTTTTCCACCACAAATACATATAAAGTTTATTAAATTCCGAGTTACGGTTAATTAGTTATGAAATAAATCATTTTAACATGGCATTTGAGCAAATTTAAACAAACATCATTTTAAACATTTTAAACATGGATGAAAGCAGCATATTGTGAAACTAGATAAAATTCTAAGCATTTTACATGTTTAAATCATTTTAATCCGATGCACGGTTTAAGAGTTATTAAATGCATGAAATCTAGGGGTTTTTCTGCAAATCTGTAAATCACTGGATAAATACTAAACTCGCTGGACAGGAAAAAAAAAACACAACGGGCTGAAACTGCAGGTTGGCCCAACAGGAGAAAGAAAAAAAAGGAGGGGCGCTGGGGGTGGCCTCACCTAGTGGGCTGAGGCCCAGTCGGTGGAAGAGGCTAGCTGGGGAGGTCGGACGCGGGCCGGCTTGGTTGTGGCCCAGGAGGCGAAGGAACCGGGCAGGCTGCGGTCAACGGGCGCGGCTGGACCGAGCAGGACGAACGCTCATTCTGCTCGCACTGAACAGGCGGTGCTGGTCGTTCAAACGGCGAGGAAGTCGACCGGCGGGATCCCGCGGGGTGAGGACGGGACTCCGGAGACGAGATCCTCGCGGATCCGAGCACGGGCGGCGATGGGTCGACGGAGGGAAGCTCCTCAATCCTAGGATAGAGAGGGAAAAAGATCAGGGGAAAAAGAGAGAGGAGGAAAACAGAGGGAGGAGCAGGAGCGACGGGGTCAACGGCGAGCTCCTGCGTCGGGACGTCCATGGCGGCCGGGGACTTGGCGTGACTGGCCGCGGGATGCAGGGCATGGCGACGCGGGACGGAGGTTCTCGCGGGATCTGGCGAAAGGGAGCAGCGGCTGCTGCTGTTCATCTGTGGTGGGGACGGAGAGGACGAAGCACGGGGGCGGTGGAGCATCTAGGCACGGGGAAGATGGGGTGCAGTCCAGGTGGCTGAGCACGCCGGCGGCGACGAGATACAGAAGGGCCGGCGAGGTTGTTGCAGGGCCGGAGCCTCACGGGCTGCGTGGGGACGAGCCGTCGGGGTACTCTCCCGCTCGGGATCGAGCGATGAGGAGGGTTGCGGGCGCTGCTGGTCTTCGGGAAGAACGAGGGGATCCAGAGGAGGCGCTGGTTGGTGGGGAGAGATCGAGAGGATTTTTGGATCGGGGATTTGGCTGCTGGTTGGTGCAGGGGGAATGAGAGGATCCCGAGGTGGGAAATGGTTGCGGCGGCGGGGACTGGGAGGATGGGACAGGATCCCTAGGTTCTAGGGTTTGCAAAATAGACTAGGGTGGACTATATATATGGAAAGGAGGAGAGTTTGGATCATCCGATAAAAATCGGACGGTCGAGAAAAATAGGCTAGGGAGTCCAAAAAAAGAAAACGGGGACGTTTTGTAGACGTTAGGGGATGATCCGGACCCAGCGGTGACGACAGCCCGGGTCTGGTTCGGGAAAGGTTTCGGACACACACACGAGGGGTATGTGCACTGTGCAAAGGAACACGGCGATCGCGTGTAAGTGGGTGGTTGGTATCAGAACGGTTAACGAAGACAAGCGGTCTGACAATTGGTCAAAAGAGACAAAGAGAGAATCGACAACTACGAACGAACGCATGTTTTATGAAAAACGATGCCGATGCAATGCGAATGATGCGATGATGAAATGCATGACATGAACAAAATGCAAAACGAAAGACAAAAACCCAAACACGGAGAAAAATAAAATATCACATCTCCGGAAAAGGCAAGAGTTGGAGTTACGAATATGAAAAGTTGCATCCGGGGTGTTACATATAGTCTGGCTATGCTCCATCTTCCCCACACAAAGTATTTAAATCATGCACAACCCCGATGACAAGCCAAGCAATTGTTTCATACTTTAACATTTTCAAAAACTTTTTCAATCTTCACGCAATACATGAGCGTGAGCCATGGATATAGCACTATATGTGGAATAGAACGGTGGTTGTGGAGAAGATAAAAAGAGGGAAGATAGTCTCACATCAACTAGGCGTATCAACGGGCTATGGAGATGCCCATCAATAGATATCAATGTGAGTGAGTAGGGATTGCCATGCAACGGATGCACTAGAGCTATAAGTATATGAAAGCTCAACAAAAGAAACTAAGTGGGTGTGCATCCAACTCGCTTGCTCACGAAGACCTAGGGCATTTTGAGGAAGCCCATCATTGGAATATACAAGCCAAGTTCTATAATGAAAAATTCCCACTAGTATATGAAAGTGACGAAATGAGAGACTCTCTATCATAAAGATCATGGTGCTACTTTAAAGCACAAGTGTGGTAAAAGGATAGTAGCATTGTCCCTTCTCTCTTTTTCTCTCATTTTTTTATTTGGGCCTATTCTCTTTTTTTTATGGCCTCTTTTTTTTCGTCCGGAGTCTCATCCCGACTTGTGGGGGAATCATAGACTCCATCATCCTTTCCTCACTTGGGACAATGCTCTAATAATGATGATCATCACACTTTTATTTTTCTTACAACTCAACAATTACAACTCGATACTTAGAACAAAATATGACTCTATATGAATGCCTCCAGCGGTGTACCGGGATATGCAATGAAACATGAGTGACATGTATGGAAGAATTATGAAAGGTGGCTTTTGCCACAAATACAATGTCAACTACATGATCACGCTAGCAATATGATAATGATGGAGCGTGTCATAATAAACGGAACGGTGGAAAGTTGCATGGCAATATATCTCGGAATGGCTATGGAAATGCCATGATAGGTAGGTATGGTGGCTGTTTTGAGGAAGGTTTATGGTGGGTGTATGATACCGGCGAAAGGTGCGCGGTATTATAGAGGCTAGCAATGGTGGAAGGATGGGAAAAAGTGCGTATAATCCATGGACTCAACATTAGTCATAAAGAACTCATATACTTATTGCAAAAATCTAGAAGTTATCAAAGCAAATTATTACGCGCATGCTCCAAGGGGGATAGATTGGTAGGAAAAGACCATCGCTCGTCCCCGACCGCCACTCATAAGGAAGACAATCAATAAATAAATCATGCTCCGAGTTCATCACATAACGGTTAACAATACGTGCATGCTACGGGAATCACAAACTTCAACACAAGTATTCTTTAAATTCACAACTACTCAACTAGCATGACTCTAATATTATCACATTCATTTCTCAAAACAATTATCAAGCATCAAACTTATCTTATTATTCAACACACTCAAATGAAAGTTTCACATATCTTGAATACCAAGTATATTATCATTAAGCAAATTACCATGCTATTAACAACTCTCAAAATAATCTAAGTGAAGCATGAGAGATCAAGTTTCTTTAAAACAAATCCACCACCGTGCTCTAAAAGATCTAAGTGAAGCACTAGAGCAAAAATTATCACGCTCAAAAGATATAAGTGAAGCACTATGAGCAAACTATCAAGCTCAAAAGATATAAGTGAAGCACATAGAGTATTCTAACAAATTTCAATTCATGTATGGCTCTCTCAAAAGGTGTGTACAGCAAGGATGATTGTGGTAAACTAACAAGCAAAGACGCAAATAATACAAGACGCTCCAAGCAAAACACATATCATGTTGGTGAATAAAAATATAGCTCCAAGTAAATTACCGATGGAAGTGGATTTAAAGAGGGATGCCTTCCGGGCATCCCCAAGCTTTTACTTTTGGTGTCCTTGATTATCTTGGGGTGCCATGGGCATCCCCAAGCTTAGGCTCTTGCCAGTCCTTGTTCCATAATCCATCAAAATAATTCACCCAAAACTTGAAAACTTCACAACACAAAACTCAACAGAAATCTCGTGAGCTCCGTTGGAGAAAGAAAACAAAAGACTACTTCAAGGTACTGTAATGAACTCATTCTTTATTTATATTGGTGTTAAACCTACTGTATTCCAACTTCTCTATGGTTTATAAACTATTTTACTAGCCATAGATTCATCAAAATAAGCAAACAACACACGCAAAAACAGATGTAGTCATACGTCTTCACGATCCGATCGATCCAAGTACCGAACGTACGGCACCTCCGAGTTCAGCACACGTTCAGCTCGATGACGATCCCCGGACTCCAATCCAGCAAAGTGTTGGGGATGAGTTCCGTCAGCACGACGGCGTGGTGACGATGATGATGATTGACGGAGTCCTGGACTAGGGGGTGTCCGGACAGCCGGACTATCATCGTCCGCCGGACTCCAAGACTACGAAGATACAAGATTGAAGACTCCGTCCCGTGTCCGGATGGGACTTTCCTTGGCGTGGAAGGCAAGCTTGGCGATACTGATATGTACATCTCCTACCATTGTAACCGACTACTGGTAACCCTAGCCCTCTCCGTGTCTATATAAACCGGAGGGCTTTAGTCCGTGGGACATAACCTCCATTACAACAATCATACCATAGGCTAGCTTCTAGGGTTTAGCCTCTTTGATCTCGTGGTAGATCCACTCTTGTACTACCCATATCGTCAATATTAATCAAGCAGACGAGGGTTTTACCTCCATCAAGAGGGCCCAACTCAGTAAAACGTCGTGCCCTCGCCTCCTATTACCATCCGCCTAGACGCACAGTTCGGGACCCCTACCCGAGATCCGCCTGCTTTTGACACCGACATTGGTGCTTTCATTGAGAGTTCCTCCGTCGCCACCGATAGGCTAGATGGCTTCTTCAATCAACAACGCCGTCCTGTGGTGAGACTTTTCTCCCGAAAAGATCTTCAGATTCGGCGGCCAGACCGCGGGCCAACTCACTTGGCCACCGGAGCAGATCGAAGCTACGCCCGCCATCGTGTCGTTCGAAGACTAAACTTCACGGCCGACATCCGCGGGGACTTGATCTTCGACGGACTCGAGCCACAGCCGAGCGTGCCGTGGTGTTACGATGGGCATGATTTAGCTCGCCACGGACAAAGGCCTTGGTGGTCGCTTACGAATCCGCTCCGGCCCTCGGTCCGAGCCGATCGCCAGACGAGGACCGGTGGTTGGACACCGCCTCGGGGCTGCAACTTCGCGCGATGGAGCCGAACTCGACCTTGTCCCTATAAAGCTCGTGACTCGAGGTGCGGACTCGCCGACTCAACCTCTCGCGCCGCCAATCGAATCCGATTGGGCGCCGATCATGGAGTTCACCGCGCGACATCTTTCAAAGACTCGCCTTTGACGACATCCTAAATTGTTAAAACATCTCTCGCTATCCGGAGAGCCCCGCCGGATTATGGCCAGATGGTTGGGTTGCGACAACGAAGAAATTCAAAGCCCACCCACCTCTCACTTTGTAGCCACCGCCGACGATCTAACCGACATGCTAGACTACGACTCAAGACATCGACGGTATGGACGATTTATGCCGAGATTTAACAGAACCAGCACCTACAGGGCACTAGAAGACCACCCCAACGCACGACGTATATATGGTGGATACCCCAAAAGGAAGCGATGAAGAGGAACAACGGGGCGCGGCAAAGGATAATCCCACCGATAAACAACCCAAACGGCGACGAATGCGCCGCCCTAAGCCCTGCCTCGGCAAAGATAGCATTCCTAATGACCCTGCGCTAGAGCAGGGCAAACCAGTGGACGACGAACATGCAACCAAGCAGCCGTCCGAACAGGACGAACCAGATAATCAATCCAATCCCGGCGAAACTAACAGTCCGGACGACCTCACACCAGACATACCACCGGAGCATAAAACCTTCACTAAGACTCGCCGCCACCGCAAGAAGCTTGAAGAAGGAAAAACGGAAGCTCAAAACAGCAGAAGACATACTCAGAATGAGGTGGAGCAAAGTGCTCAAAACCGTAGACAAATACGGCAATGGCCATCAATCAAAGAGCTACCCGAAGCGCAAGCTGCTGCCAGAACTTGACGAGGAAGCCATAGAGCCCCCACAGTCAACAAACAAAGAGGCCGCCTGGCCGGATAGACGACCAGTTGACAGGCCAAAATCTACAAGCGGCGCCGCACATAAGCTGACTCATGACCCTGGGAAAACAGATGGCCCAGCCAGGTCCATTTACGGGCCAAAAAAGAGGGGCCCAGGAAGCAGCACAACACGCCAAGTGTTTGAAGACAACGGCACACCCAAATACAGGGGCGCCACACACCCACTATGTTTCACCAATGAGGTGCTGGATCATGAATTCCCAGTAGGGTTCAAACCCATAAACAAAGAGGCTTACGACGGAACAACAGACCCTGGAGTCTGGATAGAGGATTATATATTACACATACACATGGCCAGAGGAGATGACCTCCACGCCATAAAATACTTACCCCTCAGGCTCAAAGGGCCAGCTCGGCACTCGCTCAAAAGCCTCCCAGAAAATACTGTTGGAAGTTGGGAAGAGCTCGAGGACGCGTTTAGAGCAAATTTTCAAGGGACTTATGTCCGCCCTCCGGATGCAGACGATCTAAGTCATATAACTCAACAGCCCGGAGTCGGTCAGCAAGAATTCTCGAACAGGTTCCTTACTAAAAGAACCAAATAGTCGATCGTCTCGACGTCAAGCCTTAGCAGCTTTTAAACACAACGTCCCGAGACGAATGGTGGCATGTACACCTCGCCAAGAAAAGCCGAGGACAATGTCCGCGCTAACAAGCCTCATGACCCGCTATGCTGGGAAGACAGCTGGCTAGCAAGATGCAGCACCAATGACCCAAGTACATCCGAGATCGAGATGGAACGGAAATCATGGCGCAGAAAGGATCAGCGCCGAAATAAAGAAAAAAGCCCAAAGAATACGGCGGTCAACGCCGGATTCAAAAGCTCGCGGCCAAACAACAAAACACTGCCTCTTACGGACAATAGTGATGAGCTATCCAACTTAAACAAAATCTTGGGTCGGATATGTCAAATCCACAAGACTTCTAAGGCTCGCAAACCACACCCACCGAGATTGTTGGGTTTTGAAACAGTCCGCCGATTAAACGCCGAACACAAGGGCTCGACGATCAAGCGAGGATGATGATAAACCCCACCAGCAGAGCACCAAAAACAAAAGACTTTCCCACAAGAAATCAAAGCAGTAAACTCACTTCATGTGATAATACGGAAAAATGCGGCACCCGCTAAGACGGGTCCCGCACGGTCCACCCCAAATGAACGTCGAGATTGGATGTCAAACCAATAACTTTTGACCACATGGATTATTCCGTATGTCCGGAATGCAGGATGGACTGCTCGATATTGATCCTATAATTGACGGACTACAATTTACACAAGTCCCGATGGACGGAGGCGATGATCTAAACCTGTCAGATCCAAACACAATCCGCAAGTTGGGGATAGACCGTACTAACATTCGACATAGCCGCACTTCCTTTAAAGGAGTGACGCCAGCCCTTACGCCAAATGCGCAGTTCCTTATTACTAGAAGTTGTGTTCGGTCACCAAACAACTTCCGACGCTAAAAATTAATCTTTCATGTCGCCTGCTCAAAAGTAGCTATCAAGCACTATTGGGACGTGAAGCTTTTGTCCGCTTCAACGCCATACCACATTACGCTGCCTCTTACACTTAAAATGCCCGTCCACGTGGCATCATTTCATTGCAAGGGTCATTTAAAGACCCCGGACACGGCTAGACGAGTCCGGCATAAATAAGCTAGGGGCTCCCTAGCCGCACACCCCTTTACAAGGGGCTGTGCATATAAGCAACAACGAGCTCATATAGACTCCGCTTTACTTATTTATTAATATATACCTTTTTTCGCACGATTTCCTTTCAAACTAAGTTCCTCTCTTTTTACAGATGAACAATGTGCACACTCGTCCAGGATAATGGCACAACGGAGACACAGCGCAGACGCAAGAGGGACCCGCTGCAAGGATTCTTTTCAGATTAAGACCTGCGTAAACCTTTTTTATCGCTCTTGTTGTTATAATCCCTGGTTTCTCATTATAACCAGAGTGGAGCCCGACGCTTTGGCATCGGCCGCGTCGAGGACCTTGCCCGCACTCGACACTAGGGGCTTACGGTATTGTTCTCGCCCATCATTATAAAGACGTAACACCTTAGGGAGTGTTCGCGCCTCGAGTTAGGCCTTATATGCATTAGCTCGAATCATGTCTTTGGCCAAATGTTGGGTTTGCCCGCCCCGTGTTTTGCTGCCTTACGCCCATATCATCGGCTAATGCAGCACTAGGAGAACTATCGCGATTGTGCCCGCCCGGCCGGGCGGCACCTCAAGAGAGAAAGCCGAAAATCGATCATGATGATACAGCGAGAGACCGGTCAACCACTCGATCGACCACCGGAATGTTTAGAATTTCGCTTTGTGAAGGACCGCTTCGTCAGTACACACGCGCTCGAATTCGAGAGCGCGGTGCCCCTGTGGGCTATATCGTAGCCCCACCTCGAACTCCAATGGCTAAGTGAAAGTGATAAAGCTCTATAGTCCGGTTGCCTTGTTTGCTACGCTACCACCTCCTCAACAGACCGAGACGCCGGATTAAGAGTGACAATGCGCTATTTTTAAAACACCCCGCACCTTGTGCGTGGGGCTAAGCCAAAGACTGCCATCTTTCGTGTTATACACGTATACATAAACGGCCGCATAGGAGATATTTCAATACTTGGAACGCATAAGTATAAAAAGCGATTACATCATAACCATTGTTTTACAAAATACAACGCTCATTTGAACGTGACATTTTTCGAAAATCGCGACTCTATTATACGAGCACCACGCATAACTTCCCGAAATAGTGCTCGGCGGGTAACCGCTTTCGTCCAACCCCGGTTGCAACCGTGGTGGCATCCATCTACGCCCAATGTGTCTTCACACGGCAAGGGACATCCACAGCACCCTCTATGCAGGCCGACCGCTTCATCTCCTTGATATGCTGCACCGCCCCAAGAAACTGCTGCAATAAGCCAAAATAGCTCGTCGGCTTGGGCCTCTCCGCCGCACATGAGTCACGATATCCGCTATGGCAAGTCCGGACAACCTATTCAGCTCAGCCCATTCGGCCAACCGGTCGGTCAGCGGAAGTGAATGATCCGGACTATGGAATTGAGACCAAAATAGCTCTTCCGTCTTGTGATCCTTCTGGCTTCGGAAGTGCACAACGGCATCTGCCGCACTCACCGATAAGTCCATATATGGATCCTCCGGACCCCACAGCTGGCCGAGCTAGACATACTTTGGATCCGTAAACCTGCGGCGTAGCAGAAAAGGCTTGCCAGCAACAATGTCTCCGGCCTGACGCAGCTCCTCCTTCATAGCCCGTGATTGCGAGCGGGCATCCTTGGCTTCGCGGTGGCCTTCCCAGTCTTCGCCCGATAGACGCCCTTTTCAAGAGCCTCAAGGTCGGTAGCATCCTTCAATTTAACGCCAACTCGCCATCTCTTCCTCGCTTCGCGATGTGCAGCCCTTCGCTTAACTCCTCGGCCGCCCTCGGCAGCCAGATCACTCCTTCGGCTTGCTCCTTGGCTTGAGCAAGTTCTCGCTCAAGGTCTCCACAAGAGCAGCACCATCTGCGCCAAGCATAAATATTGTAAGAGGTGGGCTTTTTCTCCCTTAATAGGTGACTGTGGAGAACCAATTTACCTTGCGACTCGTCAAGTCGCTTGATGACTAGCGCGATGTTTGCATCCACCACATCGAGTTGCCGCATTAATTCGGCAACCCCATCATCCGCTAGCCTCGACTATCCGCCACCAGATAGGAAAGGCGACACTTAATACTCGCGATTTTGATCCTCGACGCGCTGTCGCTTTCGACAACCTACCGAGTCTCAGGGGCTACTATTTATACAGGGCGCACTTTTATGTGCAAAACTGTCAAAAAGGCGCACCGTTTTTACGTACCTCAAACCCCGCCAGCAAACTCCTGACGGCATTATGCAATCCGCTTTCGGCGGACGAAATCCTTCCAATCACCATGCTCATCAATGCACGGTGATCTTCTGAGACGGACGCCCTCTCAAGAAGATCCTTCAGCTCCCCCGGCCGAACACTAGTCGGCGCCGAACTCTCCGGCTCGGCCGATCTAGGGGATACCCCCCGTGACGACACTTCAGGCTCGTCTGCCATATCCGATGGCGCAGCAGACGGAGGTGTCTCGCTCTCCATCATCTCCGGACGAAGATCCCCCAAAGACGAGCTCATCTGAGAAGGCTGCAGATCCGAACTACAAGGTAAAATTTTTGGTTATCCTCGGAAGCACAAATAGGGATGTTTCTTATTTATGAACTCCCCTCTTTTTACTCACGGCTCGCTAGAGGGCTGATTCTTTAGAGAAGACTGTGCGGCCGGGGCCTCCCCGGACGCAGGACCCTCCGGCGAAGATTTCTTCCCTCGCTTAGGGGCTTTGGCCTCCGGGTCTTCGGAGGCGGTCCTCTTCTCCCCCTGGAGGGAGGGATTTTCGATCCCCCCTTCTTCAAGTGCCCCCTTGGGCGGGGCGGTAGCTCTTCTGTTTTCCCCCTCGCCTCCTTCTGAAGGCGCAACCTCCAACATTCTGACCAGCACGGGCTCCGGCGCGGTCTCTGGGAGGGGGGCCAGACACCGTATCAATTTTGCTTGCGCTATCCACTCCTGCTGAAGGATAACGGGTTAAAAAGGCGAATCATAGGAAGTCAAACAAATGGTATGTCCGAACACTGAGCTACTTACTTGAGTATCCGGGCGATTGCAGCTTAGGCCGGCATCCTCGGTCAATTCCGGACACGCCACTTGTGGTCCGAAGAACAACTTGTACATCTCCACGGGTGTCGTACCCATGAAGTGTTGGAGAATCCGTGGTCCCTCCGGACTGAACTCCCACAGCCGGAGAGGGCGGCGTTTGCATTGCAGGAGACGCCTAATTAGCATAACCTGCATCACCACGACCAGATCGATCTCCCTCGCTTGGAGGTCTTGAACTGCCTCGCAATTGGGGCACGCCTTTGACGGCCCCAATCAAGCCTTGGTTGAGCCATGACATCAACTGTCATGGAGGTCCCGAGCGGAACGGAGGCGGCGGCTTTTGCCTGCTGCCCCTCGGAGCGGTGATATAAAACCACTCCCGCTGCCACAAGCCGGGCTCCTCTTGGAAGGAGCCCTCGGGCCACGGGGCATCGGCCCTCCTGCTTACGGCCGCCCGCCAAGATCTGCTGGGCGCCCCGATCATCTTCGCTCCACCTTGAAGGTCTTCACCATAGGCCAAAGTGGGGGGTGACGCGGAGGAAGGCTTCGCAGACAACGATGAATGTGGAGATATGGAGGATGGACTCCGGAGCCAAGTCATGGAATTCCAGCCCATAGTAAAACATGAGCCCTCTCACAAAAGGATCCGTTGGGAAGCCTAAACCCCGATGGAGGTGGGATATGAAGATGACATACTCGCCGGGCTCGGGGGTGGGGATGGCCTGCCCTTGGGCGGGCAACCTGTGCGAAATCTCGTAAGACAGGTACTTGGCCTCACGCAGCTTTAGCACGTCCTCCTCCGTGGCATCCACCGGCCCTGAAGGTCGGAGCCGGACATTGTTGAAGGTCCGGCGCCGAACTGGGGCTCGGGTGTTGGAACTTGGAGCAAGGAGAAGATTCGTGGAAGATTGAAGAAAAGAACGAGCCTTGGTCCTGTTATAAAGAAGGGAATACCAAGAGCCGCCTCCGTGACTGCTCGGGATTCGCCGATAGAGGAGGCGGGCGACGGGCGCGTTGGGTTACCCACGTCCGTATTGATGAGAATCCTGAATAAGGGGAACACGATCTCGCTCGACAAGGCGTGCCAAAACCGCCGCTAAACGCTACCGAGATGGTATAATAAAAAACGATTCAAGTAAAAGCTTGGTAGTGGTGTGACGTCATGCCGCAAAATACGTCAGCAGATTGAACTTGTGTATATATTATTCTCTCTACGGTAGAAAGTGGAATTTATTTTGCAGAGCCGGACACTATCCTGGAGTTCACAATCTTCTCTCGATTATTCAAAGGAGGAACCCGCCTTGCAATGCCGAACATTATGCGTCTTGACTCATCGTCATTGAAGCCGTGTTCTGGGGCTACCGAGGAGTCTCGACTAGGGGTGTCCGACAGCCGGACTATCATCGTCACGGACTCCAAGACTACGAAGATACAAGATTGAAAACTCCGTCCCGTGTCCGGATGGGACTTTCCTTGGCGTGGAAGGCAAGCTTGGCGATACGGATATGTAGATCTCCTACCATTGTAACCGACTCTGTGTAACCCTAGCCCTCTTCGGTGTCTATATAAATCGGAGGGCTTTAGTCCGTAGGACATAACCTCCATTACAACAATCATACCATAGGCTAGCTTCTAGGGTTTAGCCTCTTTGATCTCGTTGTAGATCCACTCTTGTACTACCCATATCGTCAATATTAATCAAGCAGGACGTAGGGTTTTACCTCCATCAAGAGGGCCCGAACCTGGGTAGAACATCGTGTCCCTCGTCTCCTGTTGCAATCCACTTAGACGCACAGTTCGGGACCCCCTACCCGAGATCCGCCGGTTTTGACACCGACAATGATGCTCTACCGACGCAGGGCTTCGCCTAAACTCCGCGACGATATGACCGAGGTGGAATATGGTGGAGGGGGGGCACCGCACACGGCTAAGGAACGATCCGTAGATCAACTTGTGTGCTCTAGGGTGCCCCCTTTCCCCCGTATATAAAGGAGCCAAGGGGGAGGGGGCGGCCGGCCAAGGAGGGCGCGCCAATGGGGAGTCCTACTCCCACCGGGAGTAGGACTCCCTTCTTTCCTAGTTGGGTAGGAGAAGGGGGAAGGAGGAGGAAGAGGGGAAGGAAGCCCCCCCCTTCTCCTTGTCCTATTCGGACTAGGGAGGGGAGGGGGCGCAGCCCACCTCTTGCCTCCTCTCCTCTTCTCCCTTAGGGCCCATGAAGGCCCAATAACCCCCGGGAGGGTTCCGTAACCCCTAAGACTCCAAAGAAAATACCGATTTCACCCGGAACACTTCCGATGTCCAAACATAGGCTTCCAATATATCAATCTTTATGTCTCGACCATTTCGAGACTCCTCGTCATGTCCGTGATATCATCCGGGACTCCGAACAAACTTCGGTACATTAAAACTTATAAACTCATAATGAAACTGTCATCGTAACGTTAAGCGTGCGGACCCTACGGGTTCGAGAACTATGTAGACATGACCTAGAACTATTCTCGGTCAATAACCAATAGCGGAACCTGGATGCCCATATTGGCTCCTACATATTCTACGAAGATCTTTATCGGTCAAACCGCATAACAACATACGTTGTTCCCTTTGTCATCGGTATGTTACTTGCCCGAGATTCGATCATCGATATCCAATACCTAGTTCAATATCGTTACCGGCAAGTCTCTTTACTCGTTACGTAATGCATCATTCCGTAACTAAATCATTAGCTACATTGCTTGCAAGGCTTGTAGTGATGTGCATTACCGAGAGGGCCCAGAGATACCTCTCCGACAATCGGAGTGACAAAACCTAATCTCGAAATATGCCAACCCAACATGTACCTTCGGATACACCTGGAGTACTCTTTATAATCACCCAGTTACGTTGTGACGTTTGGTAGTACCCAAAGTGTTCCTATGGTAAACGGGAGTTGCATAATCTCATAGTTACAAGAACATGTGTAAGTCATGAAGAAAGCAATAGCAATATACTAAACGATCATGTGCTAGGCTAACGGAATGGGTCATGTCAATCACATTATTCTCCTAATGATGTGATCCCATTAATCAAATGACAACACATGTCTATGGTTAGGAAACATAACCATCTTTGATTAATGAGCTAGTCAAGTAGAGGCATACTAGTGACGTTATGTTTGTCTATGTATACACACATGTATCATGTTTCCGGTTAATACAATTCTAGCATGAATAATAAACATTTATCATGATATGAGGAAATAAATAATAACTTTATTATTGCCTCTAGGGCATATTTCCTTCAGTCTCCCACTTGCACTAGAGTCAATAATCTAGATTACACAGTAATGATTCTAACACCCATGGAGTCTTGGTGCTGATCATGTTTTGCTCGTTAGAGAGGCTTAGTCAATGGGTCTGCAACATTCATATCCGTATGTATCTTGCAAATCTCTATGTCACCCACTTGGACTTGGTCCCGGATGGAATTGAAGCGTCTCTTGATGTGCTTGGTCCTCTTGTGAAATCTGGATTCCTTTGCCAAGGCAATTGCACCAGTATTGTCACAAAAGATCTTCATTGGTCCCTATGCACTAGGTATGACACCTAGATCAGAAATGAACTCCTTCATCAAGACTACTTCATTTGCTGCTTCCGAAGCAGCTATGTACTCCGCTTCACATGTAGATCCCGCCACGATGCTTTGTTTAGAACTGCACCAACTTACAGCTCCACCGTTTAATAAAAACACGTATCCGGTTTGCGATTTAGAATCGTCCAGATCAGTGTCAAAGCTTGCATCGACGTAATCATTTACGACTAGCTCTTTGTCACCTCCATATACGAGAAACTTATCCTTAGTCCTTTTCAGGTATTTCAGGATGTTCTTGACCGCTATCCAGTGATCCACTCCTGGATTACTTTCGTACCTTTCTGCTAAGCTTATTGCTAAGCACACGTCAGGTCTGGTACACAGCATTGCATACATCATAGAGCCTATGGCTGAAGCTTAGGGAACATCTTTCATTTTCTCTCTATCTTCTGCTGAGGTCGGGCATTGAGTCTGACTCAATTTCACACCTTGTAGCACGAGCAAGAACCCTTTCTTTGCCTGATCCATTTGGAACTTTTTCAAAACTTTATCAAGGTATGTGCTTTGTGAAAGTCCAATTAAGCGTCTTGATCTATCTCTATAAATCTTGATGCCCAATATATAAGCAGCTTCACCGAGGTCTTTCATAGAAAAACTTTTATTCAAGTATCCCTTTATGCTATCCAGAAATTCTATATCATTTCCAATTAATAATATGTCATCTACATATAATATCGTAAATGCTACAGAGCTCCCACTCACTTTCTTGTAAATACAAAGCTTCTCAAAAGTCTCAGATAAAACCATATGCTTTGATCACACTATCAAAGCGTTTATTCCAACTCCGAGATGCTTGCACCAGTCCATAAATGGATCGCTGGAGCTTGCACACTTTGTTAGCACCTTTTGGATCAACAAAACCTTCTGGTTGCATCATATACAACTCTTCTTCTAGAAATCCATTCAAGAATGCAGTTTTGACATCCATTTGCCAAATTTCATAATCATAAAATGCAGCAATTGCTAACATGATTCGGATAGACTTAAGCATCGCTATGGGTGAGAAAGTCTCATCGTAGTCAACCCCTTGAACTTGTCGAAAACCTTTCACAACAAGTCGAGCTTTATAGACAGTTACATTACCATCAGCGTCAGTCTTCTTCTTAAAGATCCATTTATTCTCAATGGCTTGCCGATCATCGGGCAAGTCAACCAAAGTCCATACTTTGTTCTCATACATGGATCCCATCTCGCATTTCATGGCCTCCAGCCATTTTGCGGAATCTGGGCTCATCATCGCTTCCTCATAGTTCGTAGGTTCATCATGGTCAAGTAACATGACTTCCGAATAGGATTACCGTACCACTGTGCGGATCTTACTCGTAGACCCACGAGGTTCAGTAGAAACTTGATCTGAAGTTTCATGATCAATATCATTATCTTCCTCACTAATTGGTGTAGTTGTCACAGGAACCGGTTCTTGTGATGAACTACTTTCCAATAAGGGAGCAGGTACAATTACCTCTTCAAGTTCTACTTTCCTCCCACTCACTTCTTTCGAGAGAAACTCCTTCTCTAGAAAGGATCCGAATTTAGCAACGAAAATCTTGCCCTCAGATCCGTGATAGAAGGTGTACCCAACAGTCTCTTTTGGGTATCCTATGAAGACACATTTCTCCGATTTGGGTTCGAGCTTATCTGGTTGATGTTTATTCACATAAGCATCGCAGCCCCAAACTTTAAGAAACGACAAGTTTGGTTTCTTGCCAAACCACAGTTCATGAGGCGTCGTCTCAACGGATTTTGATGGTGCCCTATTTAACATGAATGCGGCCGTCTCTAAAGCATAACCCCAAAATGATAGCGGCAAATCAGTAAGAGACATCATAGATCGCACCATATCTAGTAAAGTATGATTACGACGTTCGGACACACCATTTCATTGTGGTGTTCCGGGTGGTGTGAGTTGCGAAACTATTCCGCATTGTTTCAAGTGTAGACCAAACTCGTAACTCAAATATTCTCCTCCACGATCAGATCGTAGAAATTTTATTTTCTTGTTACGATGATTTTCCACTTCACTCTGAAGTTCTTTGAACTTTTCAAATGTTTCAGACTTGTGTTTCATTAAGTAGATATACCCATATCTGCTCAAATCATATGTGAAGGTGAGAAAATAACGATACCCGCCGCGAGCCTCAACATTCATTGGACCACAAACATCAGTATGTATGATTTCCAACAAATCAGTTGCTCGCTCCATAGTTCCGGAGAACGGCGTTTTAGTCATCTTGCCCATGAGGCATGGTTCGCAAGTACCAAGTGATTCCAAAAGCCCGTCAGTATGGAGTTTCTTCATGCGCTTTACACCGATATGACCTAAACGGCAGTGCCACAAATAAGTTGCACTATCATTATCAACTCTGCATCTTTTGGTTTCAACACTATGAATAAGTGTATCACTACCATCGAGATTCAATAAAAATAGACCACTCTTCAAGGGTGCATGACCACAAAAGATATTACTCATATAAATAGAACAACCATTATTCTCTGACTTAAATGAATAACCGTCTCGCATCAAACAAGATCCAGATATAATGTTCATGCTCAACGCTGGCACCAAATAATAATTATTTAGGTCTAAAACTAATCCCGATGGTAGATGTAGACGTGGCGTGTCGACCGCGATCACATCGACTTTGGAACCATTTCCCACGCCAAGATCGTCACCTCGCCCTTAGCCAATCTTCGCTAATCCGTAGTCCTGCTTCGAGTTGCCAATATTAGCAATGTAACCAGATCAAATACCAGTGCTCTCATGAGCATTAGTAAGGTACACATCAATAACATGTATATCACATATACCTTTGTTCACTTCGCCATCCTTCTTATCCACCAAATACTTGGGGCAGTTCCGCTTCAAAGGTCCATGCGCTTGCGGTAGAGAAGCACTCGTTTCAGTGCTTAGGTCGAGACTTGGGTTTCTTCTCTTGAGCAGCAACTTGTTTGCTGTTCTTCTTGAAGTTCCCCTTCTTCTTCCCTTTGCCCTTTTTCTTGAAACTGGTGGTCTTGTTAACCATCAACACTTGATGCTCCTTCTTGATTTCTACCTCCGCGGCTTTTAGCATTGTGAAGAGCTTGGGAATAGTCTTGTCCATCCCTTGCATATTATAGTTCATCACAAAGCTCTTTTAGCTTGGTGGCAGTGATTGAAGAATTCATCAATGACACTATCATCGTGAAGATTAACTCCAGCTTGAATCAAGTGATTATTATACCCGCACATTTTGAGTATGTGTTCATTGACCAAACTATTCTCCTCCATCTTGCAGCTATAGAACTTATTGGAGACTTCATATCTCTCAATCCGGGCATTTGCTTGAAATATTAACTTCAACTCTGGAACATCTCATATGCTCCATAACGCTCAAAACGCCGTTGAAGACCCGGTTCTAAGCCGTAAAGCATGGCACATTGAACTATCTTGTAGTCATCGCTTTGCTCGCCAGACGCTCTTAACGCCTTCGCCAGCATCAAGAAGCAGTTCGCACCCAGCGGTGCTTCTAGGACGTAATTCTTCCGTGCAGCAATGAGGATAATCCTCGAGTTACGGACCCGATCCGTAATTGCTGCCATCATCTTTCAACTTTGCTTTCTCAAGGAACGCATTAAAATTCAACGGAACAACAGCACGAGCCATCTATCTACAACAAACATAGACAAGCAAAATACTATCAGGTACTAAGTTCATGATAAATTTAAGTTCAATTAATCATATTACTTAAGAACTCCCACTTAGATAGACATCCCTGTAACCCTCTAAGTGATTACGTGATCCATATCAACTAAACCATGTCCGATCATCACATGAGATGGAGTAGTTTCAACGGCGAACATCAATATGTTGATCATATCTACTATATGATTCACGTTCAACCTTTCGGTCTCCGTGTTCCGAGGCCATATCTGTTATATGCTAGGCTCGTCAAGTTTAACCTGAGTATTCCGCGTGTGCAACTGTTTTGCACCCGTTGTATTTGAACGTAGAGCCTATCACACCCGATCATCACGTGGTGTCTCAGCACGAAGAACTTTCGCAACGGTGCATACTCAGGGAGAACACTTCTTGATTTTAGTGAGAGATCATCTTAAAATGCTAACGTCAATCAAAGCAAGATAAGATGCATAAAGGATAATCATCACATGCAATCAATATAAGTGATATGATATGGCCATCATCATCTTGTGCTTGTGATCTCCATCTTCGAAGCACCATCGTGATCACCATCGTCACCGGCGCGACACCTTGATCTCCATCGTAGCATCGTTGTCGTTACGCCATCTATTGCTTCTACGACTATCGCTAGCGCTTAGTGATAAAGTATAGCAATTACAGGGCGTTTGCATTTCATACAATAAAGCGACAACCATATGGATCCTGCCAGTTGCCGATAACTTCGGTTACAAAACATGATCATCTCATACAATAAAATATAGCATCACGTCTTGATCATATCACATCACAACATGCCCTGCAAAAACAAGTTAGACGTCCTCTACTTTGTTGTTGCAAATTTTACGACTGTTACGGGCTTAGCAAGTACCGTTCTTACCTACGCATCAAAACCACAACGATAGTTCGTCAAGTTAGTGCTGTTTTAACCTTCGCAAGGACCGAGCATAGCCACACTCGATTCAGCTAAAGTGAGAGAGACAGACACCCGCCAACCACCTTCAAGCACGAGTGCTCGTAACGGTGAAACCAGTCTCGCTTAATCGTACGCGTAATGTCGGTCCGGGCCGCTTCATCTCACAATACCACCGAACCAAAGTATGACATGCTGGTAAGCAGTATGACTTGTATCGCCCACAACTCACTTGTGTTCTACTCATGCATATGACATCTACGCATAAAACCAGGCTCTGATACCACTGTTGGGGAACGTAGTAATTTCAAAAAAATTCCTACGTACACGCAAGATCATGGTGATGGCATAGCAACGAGAGGGGAGAGTGTAGTCCACGTACCTTCATAGACCGTAAGCGGAAGCGTTATGACAACGCGGTTGATGTAGTCGTACGTCTTTACGATCCGACTGATCCAAGTATCGAACGTACGGCACCTCCGAGTTCAGCACACGTTCAGCTCGATGACGATCCCCGGACTCCAATCCAGCAAAGTGTCGGGGATGAGTTCCGTCAGCACAACGGCGTGGTGACGATGATGATGATGCCCTACCGGCGCAGGGCTTCGCCTAAACTCCGCGATGATATGACCGAGGTGGAATATGATGGAGGGGGGCACCGCACACGGCTAAGGAACGATCCGTAGATCAACTTGTGTGTTCTAGGGTGCCCCCTTGCCCCCGTATATAAAGGAGCCAAGGGGAAGGGGGCGGCCGGCAAAGGAGGGCGCGCCAAGGGGGAGTCCTACTCCCACTGGGAGTAGGACTCCCTTCTTTCCTAGTTGGAGTAGGAGAAGGGGGAAGGAGGAGGAAGAGGGGAAGGAAGGGGGGTGCTGCCCCCCTTCTCCTTGTCCTATTTGGACTAGGGAGGGGAGGGGGCGCAGCCCACAACTTGCCTCCTCTCCTCTTCTCCCTTAGGGCCCATAAAGGCCCAATAACCCCCGAGAGGGTTCCGGTAACCCCCGGTACTTCGGTAAAATACCGATTTCACCCGGAACACTTCCGATGTCCAAACATAGGCTTCCAATATATCAATCTTCATGTCTCGACCATTTCGAGACTCCTCGTCATGTCCGTAATCTCATCCGGGACACCGAACAAACTTCGGTACATCAAAACTTATAAACTCATAATGAAACTATCATCGTAACGTTAAGCGTGCGGACCCTACGGGTTCGAGAACTATGTAGACATGACCTAGAACTATTCTCGGTCAATAACCAATAGCGGAACCTGGATGCTATATTGGCTCCTACATATTCTACGAAGATCTTTATCGGTCAAACCACATAACAACATACGTTTTTCCCTTTGTCATCGGTATGTTACTTGCTCGAGATTCGATCGTCGGTATCCAATACCTAGTTCAATCTCATTACCGGCAAGTCTCTTTACTCGTTATGTAATGCATCATTCCATAACTAACTCCTTAGCTAAATTGCTTGCAAGTCTTGTAGTGATGTGCATTATCGAGAGGACCCAGAGATACCTCTCCGACAATCGGAGTGACAAAACCTAATCTCAAAATACGCCAACCCAACATGTACCTTCGGATACACCTGTAGTACTCCTTTATAATCACCCAGTTATGTTGTGACGTTTGGTAGTACCCAAAGTGTTCCTCTGGTAAACGGGAGTTGCATAATCTCATAGTTACAGGAACATGTATAAGTCATGAAGAAAGCAATAGCAATATACTAAACGATCATGGCTAGGCTAACGGAATGGGTCATGTCAATCACATCATTCTCTGAATGATGTGATCCCATTAATCAAATGACAACACATGTCTATGGTTAGGAAACATAACCATCTTTGATTAATGAGCTAGTCAAGTAGAGGCATACCAGTGATGTTATGTTTATCTATGTATTCACACATGTATCATGTTTCCGGTTAATACAATTCTAGCATGAATAATAAACATTTATCATGATATGAGGAAATAAATAATAACTTTATTATTGCCTCTAGGGCATATTTCCTTCAATGATGAGAATAGACCCGGGGGCCATAGGTTTCACTAGTGGCTTCTCTCAAGAGCATAAGTATTCTACGGTGGGTGAACAAATTACTGTTGAGCAATTGACAGAATTGAGCATAGTTATGAGGTTATCTAGGTACGATCATGTATATAGGCATCACGTCCGAGACAAGTAGACCGAAACGATTCTGCGTCTACTACTATTACTCCACTCATCTACCGCTATCCAGCATGCATCTAGAGTATTAAGTTAAAAATAGAGTAACGCTTTAAGCAAGATGACATGATGTAGAGGAATAAATTTATGCAATATGATAAATACCCCATCTTGTTATCCTCGATGGCAACAATACAATACATGCCTTGCAACCCTTTCTGTCACTGGGTAAGGACACCGCAAGATTGAACCCAAAGCCATGCACTTCTCCCATTGCAAGAACTACCAATTTAGTTGTCCAAACCAAACGGATAATTCGAAGAGACTTGCAAAGATAACTCAATCATACATAAAAGAATTCAGAGAAGATTCAAATATTATTCATAGATAAGCTGGATCATAAACCCACAATTCATCGGTCTCAACAAACACACCGCAAAAAGAAGATTACATCGAATAGATCTCCACGAGAGAGGGGGAGAGCATTGTATTGAGATCCAAAAGAGAGAAGAAGCCATCTAGCTACTAGCTATGGACCCAAGGTCTGAAGTAAACTACTCACACTTCATCGGAGGGGCTATGGTGTTGATGTAGAAGCCCTCCATGGTGGATGCCCCCTCGTGAGCTCCTAACAGGCCCCAAGATGGGATCTCGTGGATACGTAAGGTTGCCGCGGTGGAATTAGGTTTTGGCTCCTGCTCGATCGCTCGGGATACGAGGTATATATAGGAGGAAGGAGTATGTCGGTGGAGCCCGAGGGGCCCACGAGGTAGGGGCGCACCTGGGGTGCCTCCACCTCGTGACCTCCTCGAGGCTTCTTGGAGTAGGGTCCAAGTCTCTGGATCACGCTCGTTGGAAAATCACGATCCCAAAGGTTTCATTCCGTTTGGACTCCGTTTGATATTATGTTTCTTCGAAATACTGAAAAAGGCAAAAAACAGCAATTCTGGGCTGGGCCTTCGGTTAATAGGTTAGTTCCAAATGTAATATAAAAGTGAAAAATAAAGCCCAATATCATCCAAAACAGTAGATAAAGTAGCATGGAGCAATCAAAAATTATAGATACGTTGGAGACGTATCACTAGACACCACGCGGTACGTGCCATGGTTCTCATATGTTAAGTCTTTTCTTAACCTGGACATATTCGCTCGGTTATCTATTCACGGTGTCTGTCATACAACGAGGATCTAATTGGTTAACTCTTCGTGTATAGGGTGACTTGGTAATAGAGGCGCGAGAGGAGGTTTCCGCCTTAATGCAGCGCTTTCAGAGGGGAGATACTATCCCACTGCAATAGGGTGTCTCATGGTTGAGGCGTCTTGATGACTAGCTATGCGGGATTTACACATCTGTTACGTGTAGATGATCTTCGGATGTTGCACTTCCTCCTCTAGCACATCGTCCGCCACGTCCCTCTCTACAGCATTCAGAACCATGACCCTTTCTGCACCATTCAGAACCACGACCCTCTGTGCACCGTTCAGAACCTCATCCTTCACAGCCAGGGAGCTCTTCCTGGCATCAACCACCTCCTTCACAACTAGGGAACGCTTACTAGCATCAGCAGATGGAACTAGGTAACACTACTCACTACATTCTTTTTAACATTGTACTAATCGTTCTTCCATTCTGTGCAGTCACCGATGCTTAGTGGTGGTGCTTCGTTCATGCATTTGTATCAAATTTACAAGTTTTACTTTACCGCAGGCGGCAACCAGTCGCATTCGTTCATGCATTCAGTGCAGTCACCGATGCTTGGTGGTGGTGCTTCGTACTTTGACGGCGACGGCGAGGATGATGACCAAGCTGCAAACACTTATGACTTCTCGCACACAGTGTTTCACACTCCACGACCACAACTGACGCAGGAGACACAGACCGTGACAGATGAGGTTAACTATGGTCGTGGTTATCGTGAGCCTCGTCCACCGCCTCAGCGCTTATCGCCTTCCGGTCCTATACCGAGGAAGACCTAGACTCGTCTTCGTCCCCCGTGTTGATATGGTTATCTATGTATGAGTCATTATCTATGTTAGTTTCAGACTATTCGCATCTATGAGTCAGTATTTATGTATGAGACATGCTTCATGTATGTGTTACTATCGCACTTGCTTCTATCTGATCAGGAGACATATATTGTTTTATGTATGCGAGAGACATATTACTATTTATTTGCAATGTTATTCCAGTTACATTTCCAAAGATACTACGTTGCGGTCCTCTTGCCCTCCGTCGATGCAACACTCTTGACCTTCGACGATGCGGCACTACTCTTGCCCATTGACAATGCAGAACCCGGAAGCGGCAGCATGAAGATATCATCTTCGTCCTCACTGTAGTCAGTCCATAAATACAGATTCTTTGCTGTTGTCCTTCAAAAATTTCACTCTTGGTCTCCACTACCTTCTTTCACCTTTCATGCAACCTAAGAAGTTCTTTACGTACCTCCTCATAGGTCCTTTCAGGCCTCCCAGACCTACATAATTCCTGAGCCAACTCATTCGTTATGGTGTCACTACCGGTGAGTTCATCCCATGGAACTATCCTATTGTCCAACCTGAAATCGGTAGCTGCTACGTCTTGACCTTGCGTTGGTTTTCCTTGAAGAGGAAAGGGTGATGCAGCAATGGTAGCGTAAGTATTTACCTCAGTTTTTGAGAACCAAGGTATCAATCCAGTAGGAGGCTCCTCAAAAGTCCCACGCACCTACACAAACAAACAAAGAACTCGCAACCAACACAATAAAGGGGTTGTCAATCCCTTCACGACCACTTGCGAAAGTGAGATCTGATAGAGATAGTATGATAAAATAAATATATTTTTGGTATTTTATAAGATAGATGCAAAAAGTAAAGATGCAAATAAAAGTAGCTTGAAAGCTTATATGATAAAAGATAGACCCGGGGCCATAGGTTTCACTAGAGGCTTCTCTCAAGATAGCATAAGTATTACGATGGGTGAACAAATTACTGTCGAGCAATTGATAGAAAATCGAATAATTATGAGATTATCTAGGCATGATCACGTATATAGGCATCACGTCCGCGACAAGTAGACCGACTCCTGCCTGCATCTACTACTATTACTCCACACATCGACCGCTATCCAGGATGCATCTAGAGTATTAAGTTCATAAGAATAGAGTAATGCATTAAGAAAGATGACATGATGTAGAGGGATAAACTCAAGCAATATGATATAAACCCCATCTTTTTATCCTCGATGGCAACAATAAAATACGTGCCTTGCAACCCTTTCTGTCACTCGGTAAGGACACCGCAAGATTGAACCCAATGCTAAGCACTTCTCCCATGGCAAGAAAGATCAATCTAGTAGGCCAAACCAAACTGATAATTCGAAGAGACTTGCAAATATAACTCAATCATACATAAAAGAATTCAAAGGAGATTCAAATATTTCTCATAGATAAACTTGATCATAAACCCACAATTCATCGGATCTCGACAAACACACCGCAAAAAGAGTTACATCAAATAGATCTCCACAAGAGAGGGGGAGAACATTGTATTGAGATCCAAAAGGAGAGAAGAAGCCCTCTAGCTAATAACTATGGACCCGAAGGTCTGTGGTAAACTACTCATAACTCATCAGAGGGGCTATGGTGTTGATGTAGAAGCCCTCCGTGGTTGATTCCCCCTCCGGCAGAGCGCCGGCGAAGGCTCCAGGATGGGATCTCGCGGATACAAAAGGTTACGACGGTGGAAATTGTTTTTTGTTGGATGTTTTCGGGTTACGTGGGTATATATAGGAGGAAGAAGTAGGCCGGTGGCCGCTCGAGGGGCCCAGGAGACAGGGGCGCGCCCAGGAGGGGTGGGCGTGCCCACCTATCTCCTGGCCACCTCGATTGCTTCTTGACTTGCACTCCAAGTCCTCTAGATCATGTTCGTTCCAAAAATCACGTTCTTGACTTGCACTCCAAGTCCCCTCTAGTTTATCCTCCGTCATAGTTTCCGTAGTACTTAGGCGAAGCCCTGCAGAGATTGTTCTTCACCAACTCCGTCACCATGCCGTCGTGCTGCCGGAACTCAACTACTACTTCGCCCGTCTTGCTGGATCAAAAAGGCGAGGACGTCATCGAGCTGAACGTGTGCTGAACGCGGAGGTGCTGTACGTTCGGTACTTGATCGGGGCGGATCGTGAAGGTGTACGACTACATCAACCGCGTTGATAAACGCTTCCGCTTAGCGATCTTCAAGGGTATGAAGATACACTCTCCCTCTCGTTGCTATGCATCACCATGATCTTGCGTGTGCATAGGAATATTTTTTAAATTACTACGTTCTCCAACAAGGAGGCCGAAAACTCCCTTTTCGGCCAAGAGGAGGCCGACAGGGTCATACTTTTTTTGCATTGTCTGCTATAGTTTCCGAAATTGCTATAAAAAAGTTATAGTTTTGAAAAAATAATCTAGAATGGCCACCGATATCCTGAAGAACAAAGGGTAAATGCATGATTAAATAGAAAGAAAGGGTCTGTTTTGCAAAAGAACATGCCACGTGAGCACCTGACAAGCGGACCCCAATGGTCGGATACACCGTTAATACACTGTTATACACGGTTTAGACTATTTTGTAACAGACTGCCCCAAATATGGTACTGACATGTAAAAATTACGAAAATTGATACCAATCTGCGTGTAGTGCCCTAATTATGGTACTTCCGTGTAATTAACTCCGCCGTACCAAGATTTGGAGATCGCCATGAATGTCACAGAAGGTGCCGAGAGATCACGACGTGTCTTCTCTCTCCGGAAATCTGGATCGCCAAATCTTCCATCGAGCAACCACCGCCGTCACCCATTGCCAGTCGTGTTTTCGTCTGTACGTACGTGACAAGGCTGGTGGATGCGCGAGGCAACTTCCGTGGTCGTCCTGATCAGGCGGCAACACAAAATCCAAGAATATACGCATCATGATGAAGCGGTATAGACAGCGGTGAGCACGTACGTAGCCGTGTTCATGTAGGGCGTGTTTGGGTGCAGTTTGCAATAGTAGTTGCATTGCATGTCCATCTCCAGCCAGCCTGGTTGCTGAAAAACAGCCTCATATGCAGCAGATGCAACCTGTTTGGTTGTCTGCATCGCATCGAGAGGCACTTACCCCCCTGCTGTTTGGTTGCCCGCATTTGTGCTTAGGGTGTCAGCAGATGCAAACTTCAGCTGTTTGGTTGCAAACAGCGTTTGTGTTCTGCTCACCCCATTCAAATGTGGTGGCCTTACCACCACACATGATCAGCACAACAGCAACATCACAACAGCAAGATCAAACAATGCAAGCAATGTAATGACAGCAAACTTAACACAGCAAACTACTTAACTAGATAACATAAGTCTAGATTAAGAGCAGGGGCATCCTCCTTCCCCGCTGTGCCATCAGTCGACATGATTCTAGCATTCATCACTCAACATGAACATGATTCTAGCATGAACACAGCTACTAGCATGTAGCACAAATCTAGCATGTAGTAGGACTCGGACTTGCATGATTCTAGGATTCTAGCATGAACATGAATCTAGCATGTAACACAGCTACTAGCATTCTAGCATGAACACAAGCAGTAGCACAAGAAAATTATCCTAGCACACACACTGTACAAAACAAGAACAGATCAGTCCGATTGGATTCGATTGGGATCACATTCAATCGGATCTGCTAGAATCCTATCACTCTTAGCACATGCCTAAGAAATTAACCGCTAATCTACATCTAGGAGCAAGATTTGAGGGGATTTGACTCACCGGAGCACGCACAGCCGTGGCGATCCAAGGCCGGGGTGAAAACCGCGGCGAGAACGATAGAGGTGGCGGTGCAGAGGATGAGACGGCCCCGGCGACGGCCTGCGGCATCGGCCTCGTGCTAAACGCCACGTCGTAGGCCGAGAAGGACGGCCCGCCGACCAGAGAAAACCCTTGACGGGGGTCAAGAAAACGCCCGAGCCCAATGGTGTCCCAAGAAGGGGCGGCTCTGTCGACGGCGCCGACGCCGAGCCCTGGACCACGTGGTCCGGAATCGGCGGCGGAGCAAGAGCGGCCGGCACCGCATTGGACGGCGCTCGTGGAGGAGGCCGGCAGCAGATGGGGGACGGCGCCCGCAGCGCCGACGCTAGGTCGTGGCCCGAGTTCTGGAGCCCGGCCAGCCAGTGCTCCTCGATGCTAGCGATGCGCTGGTCGATCGAGGTCAGAGGGCGGCGCGGCGGTGGGCGTGTCGGAGCCATCGGAGCAGAGAAGAGGAGAGGGAGGGGCGGTGAGGGAGAGAGAAGGAGCGGTGGGAACAGTGCGCCTGGACGGTGACAGGAGAGTGGGCGACGAGTAATGAGACGTCGCCTCCGCCTCCCGCGCTGCCCAAGGCGTGCAACTGTCCCACACGCGCAGCCGCCCGGCCAGGCTTGCGAGAAACTGTCGATTCGGCAGTTTCCGCCGGGCCAGGCTGCGGGCTGCTTTGAGGTTCGTGCGGGCCTCAAACCGCACGCAGCCCAGCCAACCAAACAGGCCGCGCATATCCTGCGCGGGCCTGGTTGTTCTTCATGCGGGCAACCAAACACGCCCGTAGTAGCCTCTTAAAATGTGGTAGAGGACGGTCGGTGGACGCATGTATTGAAAGGGGGAAAACGCGGAAAGGAAAAGGAGCTAAGCAACGCGGCCTTCAAGTGTCCCAGCATGGACCGAGTTTTCCTCCTCACCCAGCATCATCTTGTCCTTAGCCGCAAGCACCAGGCGGACCTCCTTGATCTGCTCCAGATCCCCCTTCATCTTCTTGAAAGGTTGTGTTGGGGAGCTCGGCCAATCCAGCGGCGAGGCAGGGCTTGAATTTGCCTGAGTTGACATCTTCTTTGGGGATTTTTTTTTGCTTTTGAGATGTCTGCACTCTTGGAGCCACATTTGCGATTTCCCAGGACCAGTGTGGGGAGGAAATGTGTTGGCAAGACACCTTCAGTGTCTCCCAAACCCATTTTCACCCCATATCCAGTTGCAGGGGAGCTTTGAGGATGCAGGAAATTCACCCCAGGATTCTCTGCATTTTCTCTTGCGAATCCTGTGAGTACAGTATCATCCATCTCTTGAGTGTCCTCCAGACCAGCCACCAGATCTGTTTAATATCAGACCAAGTAGCATTATCAAAAACATGTTTGTTTCTAATTTTCCAAAGACACCATAGAACACAGGTGCAAAAGGCATTTAGAACTTCATGTTTTTTGTCTGCTGGCCAAAATTTGGCAATAGAAAGGTAACTAGATCCTAAATCAATGGAGAAAAATGAGGAGATCTCTCCCCAGATGCTTTTTGCCACTACACAACCAAAAAACAGGTGATCAACTATTTCTGGATCAGAGCAGAATAGGCACTCTGGGGTTTTGTCAATCCCTGTTTTAAGTAAGTTATCTTTAGTCATCACCTTGTTATGAGCTAGCAGCCAGAGAAAGACCTGAACTCTGGGTGGTACTACAATAGACCAGACAGAAGGAATAAAGATAGGTTTCACCCCTCTGAAATTAATGATGGCATATAGTGAACTGGAAGAGTAAACCCCTTTAGATTCATACTGCCAGATCATAGCATCATCCTCCCTAGTGAGGGTAGTTTCTTTAATAACTTGCTCAAGATGATACCACTCTTCCATTATAGAAGAGGTAAAAACCCTCCTAAATGTAAGTTTGATAGTTTCCCCCATCCCAAACGTCTGAAACTGTCACACATTGTTGATGGCAGATAGCATAGAGTGGCCAGACCTGGACAGAGAGGGGGGAGGTGCCAAACTAGATGTCCTCCCAGAATCTGGTTTTTCTCCCATTCCCCACCACCCACCTATAGTCAAATTTGAGAGCCTTAGCAGCCCACATAACCCCCTACCAAAATTTTGAGGAAGCTTGTGGCCTACAGGATAAGATATTAGGTGAGTCTCTGATATATTTATTATCTATGATCTTTTTCCAGATCTTGCCCTCATCTTGGGCATACCTTTTGACCCACCTACCTAACAGACATAGATTGAGGTCCTTAATATTGGGGACCCCAAGCCCACCATGCTCTTTTTTCATGCAGACCAAGTGCCAATTGGCCAAATGGAGTTTTCTATTCCCTTCAAAGTCACTCCATAAGCAATGAGCAAGCTGGTTGTTAATTAAATCTAGTGCCCATTTGGGAAATTTAAAGAAGGACAGAAGATAAACTGGAATACTAGCCAAACAGGCCTTGATCAGAGTTAGCCTAGCTGAGTAGGAAAGTAGTTTTCCTCTCAAACCAGCCATTCTGTTCAAAATTTTATCAATAAGGGGTTGAATATCCTCCCTTCTCAGCTTATCATAATGTAATGGGATTCCTAGGTATTTTATTGGGAATGTACCTATAGTACACCCAAAAACATCTACAAAAGGGGTTAGATTGTCCCCTCTACACCTAGCGGAATAAGTTCACTCTTAGAATAGTTAATCCTCATCCCTGAAACTTTTTCAAAGCAGGTCAGGATCATTTTTAGGTTAGCTGCTTTAGACTCATCTTCATCCATAAAGAGGATGGTGTCATCTGCATATTGCAAGCAGACCACCCCTCCAGGAATGAGGTCAGAGCAAAGCCCCCTGATCAGATCATGAGCCGTGGCTTTGATGAGCATCCTAGTTAAAACATTTACTACAATATTAAAAAGGAGGGGTGACATAGGATCCCCTTGTCTCAGCCCTTTGTTAGTAATGAAGAAGTCACTCTCCATCCCATTTATCTTGACCCCTACAGAGCCCATATGTGTGATTTGGTGAATCCAGTTGATCCACATAGGACCAAAGTTCCTTCTGTGGAGGATCTCCAACAAGAAGTCAAGATTGACCTTATCAAAGGCCTTCTCATAGTCTAGTTTTAGGACTAGCCCTGAGTTGTCTGAATGAAAGGTGGAGTGCAACACCTCGTGTGCAGTCACCACACTTTCCAGGATATATCTCCCTTTAATAAAGGCAGATTGGTTACTAGAGGTAAGAAAATTCATAACTACTGCAAGCCTGTTAGTCAGAACCTTTGTAAAGACCTTAAATATACAGTTCAGCAAGCTAATAGGCCTAAATTTCTTTATGCTGGTAGCATCCTACTCCTTAGGAATGAGGGAAATCATGGCAAAATTTAATCTATATATATATATATCCAGGGTGCCTGCATGGAAGTCATCAAACAGTGCCATGACATCATGCTTGATGACCTCCCAAAACTCTTGTAAGAAGAGGAAAGAGAGGCCATCTGGTCCAGGTGCTCCTTCAGAGTATGAACCAAAGATAGCCTCTTTCACCTCTTTTTCAGTGAATGGAGCTTGAAGTGCCTCATTCCTATCATCAGTGATTTTCTCTTCAAGGGAGAAAAAATCCTGATTCAGGCTAAATCCTTCCCTATCTTCTTTTTTGAAAAGCTCTTTATAAAAATCAGAAGCAATTTTCAACATCTCTTTAGTGTCAGAGGTAGGACCATTAGGCCCATCAAGGGAATGAATAAGAGATTTCCTTCTCCTCTGGTTAGCCACTGCATTAAAGTATTTGGTGTTTCTATCACCTTCTAGAATGTCTCTGTCTCTGGATCTCTGTCTAGCTTTGGTCTCCTCTTTAATCCAAATAAACTGAAGTTCTAATAATATACTCTTCATCCTAGCGTTCTCCACATCAGAGAGACAAGCTGTTTCAGATTTGATATCAAGCTCATCATATTCCTCTGTGAGGGCATTTTTCCTCTTCCTAATATCAGCTTCTACATTTTTACTCCAGCCTTTGGAAAATTTCCTAAATCTTCTAACTTTTTCCTGCCAAATATCTATTGATCTAGTAATTTTGACTGGAGCAGACCAATTCTTAGTAGCCAACTCTTTGAATTCCCTATGTAGCAACCACCATTTTTCAAACTTGTAGCTAGAGGCCCTAGGTCTGCTTCCTAAGCCAGAATCCCAAAGCAAAGGGGTATGATCACTCCCAGTTCTAGGAAGGGCTTGAGAGGTACATAAGGGGAAAATAGCCTCCAGCTCAGTGGTGCGGAAGATCCTATCAATAGTAGTCATAATGCTATTCTCCTGGTTATTAGCCCAGATGAATTTTCTACCTGACATCCTAATTTCTAGCAGGCTCCATATCTCCACCCAGGCATTAAATTTGCCTGCCCAGTGGTGATTGATGTTACCATTACTCTTATCTTGCTGGTATCTAACTAAATTGAAATCCCCTCCTATAAGAGTGGGCTTTGTTCATCCACAAAAAGACTATGAAGTTCAAAAATGAAATCTTCTTTGCCTTCATCATATGGGGAACCATAAACAGCTATGACTCTAAAGCGAACCCCACTAGATTTTACTTTAAGATTGCAGGTGACATAAAATTTCAAGGAACTCCAGAGAAGAACCTCAAATATATCTGCATCCACACCAACCAGCACCCCTCCAGATGTGTCCACAGCAGGGAGGTGATGCCAAAGGAATTTTTTACTACCACTAATGGATTTAAGATAAGCAGGGGATAGCTCTTCTTTTTTGGTCTCTTGAAAAGCAACTATACTAGCATTTGTTTTAGACAGAGTGTCAATACATGTCTTTTTACCTGGCGTAGTAATCCCCCTAATATTCCAAAAAAGACAATTCATCTAAACATGGTTTTTCTTGGGGTGCTTGCCCCGTCCATATTTAGAGACTTTGGTCCAAATGACACTTTGATCCTCTACTGCGTTAGGAATCCCTTTTAACCCTTCAGGTGTAGTAGGGGATCCAATATCAGAATTTTTGCTATCTAGCTCAGTAGACTTGTCTAGAGGCTGTTTTCTAGCAGCACTATCTTCTTCTAATAAACCAAGATCAGCACTATTGGCAGCAACTCTATTATTATCTGAATTATTTCCCAGAGGGAGTGGCCCTACAGGCCTTTTAGGAATTCTATTTCTAGAGACCACCGAGGCATAAGTATCCATGTGATCTTCAATTTCTACTTCTAGTGCCTTAGCTACAGAAATAAAAGCAGGATCTTGAAAGTTTTCAAAAGAGTTTTTCTTAATTGTACCTTTTTGTGTAGCTTTTGGCTCTTCCAGGTTTTGGACCTTTTTTGAGCCCACAGCAATCTCTAGAATAGTTCTTCCACCTATATCAATTCTGGAGCTCTTCCTCTGCGCCTGGACTGGACCCCACTTGTGCTGCTTTTGGGGGGCTGGGGCAGCATTAAGTGAGTGATTTGGGCTGAAAATTACCTCTTCCTGGACTTCACTAGGGTTTCCTTCTTCAATCTGATCTTCAAGCATACTGATCTTATCTTCATCTTCCTCATCTCCAATTTCCATTTCTTGCAGCATTTTGAAGCTTTCCTCCATGGAGATGCGTTCTTGAAGTTGCTGAAGATATGCTAACACATTCTGCTTCCCTTGGTGAGAGGACCCAGGTATAGAGCCACTTCCACCAGACTGGGAGGATGGAGCATTTGAAGCACCATGAGAGCCTCCAGCTCCATTGTCACTAGTGATTTTTTGCTGTCCCTCTTTCTCTTTACTTTTTTCTGGTTCTTCCTCCAGTAGGTCATCTTGTTCAAGATCTTCTACTGGTGGCTCCACTACTATCTTAATCTTATAAAGCTTATCTCATATCCCAAAAATCCTTTCAGATGGGATTTTGGTAAAGTCCTTACATCTGATTTTGATCCTGACCACTTCAAAGAAGCTTTTGAAATTTCCTTGCCAATCTACATCTATCAAAGTACCCAATACAGATGCAAGCTATTCCAACACTGACCATTCTGCCCACTTTGGTGCCACACCTCTCAGCTGAAGCCAAACTGTTTGGAGCTCTGCATGATATTCCATCTCCCCCTTCCACACTTCCACATTGACTGATACACCATCAGTCTCAGGTAAACCAAAATTTGGATAGCCAGCCACTGTTTCTACTGGAATGTGTGGAGGGAATTTGACCAAGAAGGTCCAATTGTCCAGCATCCTGATGTGCCATGGCCAGTTAGTCTTGTAGATAACAGAGAAGTTGTGGCCTAATTCTTCCTTAGTAACTTGCCCAGATTCAATGTACACTATTCCAACATTCTTTGCATTCCCCACATGTTGCTCATTGACATCAGGGACATCTATCTTAAAGTAGCCTAGACCAGAGGCAGCACTGCCCACATATTTAGCACAGTTCCTTGGTTTTTTCCTAATGGGGCAGTCATCTACCTTGTGTGTCACCATTTTGCAGATGAAGCAGGATGGGGGTTTGGGGCATTGAGTCTTGTGGTGTCCTGGTTCTCCACAGGTGTAGCAGGTAACATCACTATAATCTGTTCCTAATGCATCCCTAGCCTTGCTGGTATTCTTGTTTTTGTTCTGTGATTGTTTCTTCTTCTGTTGCTGCACTGAATTGCTGTCCCTGTTCCCCTCCCCTCCTGACTGCACCGGAATGCTCTGCCCTTGATTCCCTTGGAGCTGTGACTGTGCATGCATCTGCCCCTGATACCCCTGAGTACTCGGCTGTTGTTGCTGATTCATCATCTGATTCTGGATCTGATTCTGATTCGCTCCCCAGTTACCAGGGCCCCCTCCCCATTGATTCAACATCGGAGGTGGTTGCAGGAAGGCCCCCTGATACCATGGGGGAGGAGGAGCACCTTGGAAACCAAATCCAAAGGGGAACTGCTGTGGTGGGGGGCCAAATTGCTGGGGCGCCCACTGATTCTGCCCACTCCCTCCACGATCAGCTTGCTCTAGATGCCCTTCACCACCCCCACGATTTCTGTTGGGGTCTCGTCGGCCTCGGCCGCGCCAGCGGCCCTGAGCATCAGCTATGGCAGCTTGCTCCAGGGACCTGGGACGATCGTCGCAGCACTCTGTCACAGACAGCAGACGGTGTTGGTGTTGGTCAGGATCCCAGATCTGGAGGCTGGCGGCGGCGGGGAGTTGTTGGATATTGGGCGGACTTGGGAGGGGATTAGGTTTTGTAGGCTCATCACCCCCCCACAGCTGGCCGTAGTGTATTCTGATGGCATCATCTTCTTCCTCACGTGGCCTCTCCACCTCAGCAGGCTCTTCCACGCAAGCACGCAGCCCAAATTTCCCCGGCCGCCCCTCTCTGACCGGTGGGACCTGGGTCCGATTTTCTCTGGCAAAGCAGAGGATTCTGCCCACCATAGTCACCGGAGTTTTCTCCGGCAAGGGGCAGCCATGCCTGTCACCGCCCATGCGTCGCAGACGACCAGTCTCCTGTCCCGCCACTCGTATCACCGATTCCGTCGCTCTCCGAAGGGGGGAACCGAGATCTGAGGCAGCTTGATGGAGGCGGAGGGGATTCGAGATCTCACCAGCCAAATTCAGGGGAGTGGAGGTTGGAGGGACCAGAATGCTCTCCATCTGGCTCTGCTCGCTGCCGAGGAAGAGCTCACCTCTGCACGCGCCCATGCAATTACTTCCTCCGGCGAGATCTCCTCTCCCAGCCTCATCATCCGCCTCATCTCTTCCTCCGATGCTTCCGTACAGATCCTGGTGACCAATTTGACCATCGAATCTCCCCTGATTGGGAGTCGCATCGTCCTCCGCATATGCGCTCGATGCATCTCCTCCGCCATTTCCTCTCCATCGTATCGCATCCCTCTCCCCCTCCCTTCCATGGAAGGGTAGGAAGTGGGGAGGCGAGGAGATAGATGAGGGTTGGACGGCCGACAGGGGCGCTGCGGCGGTCCGGCGCGCTAGGCTCGCCGACGGGGGCGGCTGGATCTGGTGGCTACGGTGGTAGGGGACGGGGCGAGACACGCGAGAGCGTGGGCGAGAGCGCTCATTTCAAATCCGCATCGACACTTGTATTTCCACCAGAGTACAAATGGTATGCAATTTGGTCCACACTTGAAGGAGCAACACTCCAGGCTCTTCCATACTGTATGGTATACAAACTCCAATGCATTGTAACCAAAATACAATGAGACCAATAAATCTGGATAGAGAAAGTATGGGACAATGAATGAGCCTTCTTGTGTATTGGTACACAGCCGCAAAAAGGAAAAAAAAAACATTTAGATGATATTGCATGTAGTACTATTTCTTTACGGAGGGAGTACTTGTGAACTTACCCTATCCCTTCGGAAAACGTTACATGGCCATATCAACGTGACGGTGTATTTATTTTTTTAGTTTTTTCAATGACGGTGTATTTATACAAAACTACCAAAAGTTAGGTAATTTCGGCAACCAATTGTTAACCAACCGCTGGTAGCCTGGCACGGGCGGGCCCAGGTGAAAGTGATGGGGGGGCGGGCGACGGCCCAAACAGGCCAACCTCAAAGGTTCCCCTACACTATACGCACGTGTGAAATTCCTGTGTGTGTCTGCATATTTAATTTTATTTCCGAAACGGAGCTACGATACGACGACATGCTGTCCCTGTACCTCCTTCTCGTTCTCTGTGTCTCTGTGTTTCCGCAGAGAAACCCTCCGCTCTCTGCATAGTTTACCCACGGCTTTTCTTTTCAGATTAAGAGTCAATTAGACGTTTTATATTGTCCCATGGCGTGCGCTCCTTTTCCCGGCACGACGTAGTCCCACTGACGACACGGTAGATGCCAACCATTGTGCATCGCGAGATTCAGACGCCCAGATCGCAAACCTCGTGATCTCGCAGACTGCACCCGTCAGAGTCGCGCAGAAAGAGAGTTAATCAGCAAAGAACCAAAGGCATGTACTACTGGTGAACTGTTTTAAACGGGGTGGGTGATGGTGATGAATGTACTGTACATGTCACTGCTCCAAGATGCTCATCCAGCCGTGCCGTGTTACAGACTCAAGAGTGGTCCATCACATCAAAACAGCAAGCAACCGACGCGGAATCCCCTCCCCACACCACCAGCCCGGCCCCTCCCGAGCTCAGTTCCTCTCTCGCGTGCGGCCATTTTGGTTCACTTTGCGGCGCGATCTCTATGCACGTGCACTCGCTAGGCTTCGACTAACGCACACTAGCTTCATCTTCTACGCCTCCCTGGCGGTTTATTTCTTCTAATCAACAGTTAATTATTAGTAGCTGGCATTTTCAATTTGTACTGTTGTTATCGTGCCGAGAGAAAGAAGCGGCAAGGAGAAAAAAAATGGGCGGTCCGTCCGTCGTGAGCAGGCGCATGCATGCATGCATGATGCATGCGTGCCGCTCCAGTCCTGACAAGGGCACTGCAACCGCCGCGTCCACGCTTCGCGAGCGTTTTGCTCGTGCTCTTGTGGCCTTGGGCCCCTATGAATGAGTGCTCGATGTACAGCTATGTGGGCTGTGGCGTATGTACTCCGTTCCATATTATAAGACGTTTTTTTGTCAAAAAAAGTCTTACATTATGGGACGGAGAGAATACCAATCTGCTCTTGGAAATGAAAGGAACCGTATACCCTGCAAACGTACTGCAGACTACAGTAACTTGTGGCGCTTTGTTTCATTTCGGTCTGTCTCTCGCTCTTCAAGTGGAAGCAGGGAGCCAGCGCAATGCATGTGTCGTCTATTTGGTCATCTCGTTCTACAACCTTTAGGATTTGGCCCATGGCAAAGGCAAAGGCAGCCGAACTCCTGTGGACGGTGGGCCGTCGATGGACACGGCACACCTCGCTCCCGTCCCGTGCCCGACCGTAGACGAAGCCGCCGGAGCTGGAGGAAGGCGTCAGGCCGTTGTGTCCACGATCATGACCAGACCAAACGTGAGGGAGCTCCAGCCTGCACGCCGACGGAGCATCAACGCCACCGAGCTTTGTCGAACACGCGCGCGCGTTCTCCTTGCCGCTTCTTTCTCTCGGCACGATAACAACAGTACAAATTGAAAAGAAGCGGCGAGGAGAAGTGTATTAATTGCCCGTCCGGGTTTATTAGGCCTCTTAGCATCACAAGCATGTCCCTTTTTATAAGGCCTCGCTTTGGAAAGATGCATGAATGCAACCATTTCATTGGTTGCATTAAAATTCATTGTAGTTTGTGCCATGGTTGGAAAATTAATACACTTCATGCGTGCTTTTTCATTGGCTGCATGCATGTGAGAGAGTGCATTGAGTGGAATGGAAGAATTAATGTGAGCAAATTACTATGTGCCTTGGTCTAAGAGAAGTTGTCTTTAGGCCTAATAAACCCGGACGGAGGTAATAGCTGCCATTTGTACTCGCCAGAGGGTTGCTATTTTTCGAAAAACTGTGGCAATTTTTGTGCAGTGTTTCATTGATTAAGAGGAGGGTTTAAGTAAAAACTACCACTCGTGCACCCAGGCAAGGTCGATTTCAAATGCTAAATAGGTGTGCGTACGACAGCTCCATGCAGTATGATTTTGATCGATGTTGTATCGTTTGATTAGAGCATCTACAACTGGTCGTCTTAAACCGGCCTCAAAACGTCCGGATGGACGATCTGGTCAATAACCGGTCAAAAAAACCCGACCAAGACGGGCTCCTCATACCGCCCCTAAATGCCCGGACTGACCGGTACCTCTCATATCAAACAAAATTTGGGGCGCGTATGAGGAGACCCGAGCACGTTCGCCATGTCGGCTAGACAACCCGCCCCCCACTATAAAATGAACCAAATCACCTCCCTGACTTGGCCGATTCCACTTGTTCCTCTTCTCTCTCACCCTCCTCTGCGTCGGCCATATCCTAGCTCCGCCGCCACCCTTGCTTTGCCGCCGTTCTCAACCCTCAGCGCCGCTAGTACCATCACAGCCTTGGCGATTCCCCACGAAGCGGCTTCGTTTTTCATCTTGTCAATAATTGACATTGGTAAGGAGGAGATATTCTGGAAAAGCTAGTGGTCATTTCGAGTTCCCCATGAAGTGCGGTCAATGTTTTGCCTATGGTTGCCTCGGAAGAGGACCACCATGCCTTTACTCTTTGGATGTCGAACCAATTATCAATGAGCAGGTCAGCCGGAGAGAGCAAAAATGTAAGCATGGCCCAAATAGGAATGGAACAGGATTGAGCAAAACTCTAAGCATGGCCCAAATATGGGAGGGGTAGAGGCAACCAAACATGAGGTGTGTGTGGCTCTGTGGCCATTCTCTGCCATGAAAATGGTCGTCCGCACAAATTTCACTTGGCACAATTTGCTGAATAAAGTATTTAAGCTACGGTGGTGCCCAGTTATTTCAGATTCTCGGTTTCATGACCATTGTGTTTATTCCTATAAAATGCGCATCAAATGGCGGCATTGACGGGTATGAACTTGATGTATTGTGCTTTCAAAATATGGTATCCGAAACATCTTCATTGATTGCACATCTTTACGAAGCTCCCGAAGGAAGAAGAATTCCATAAGATGGCCCTTGTTTCACCTATTGCCACTCGATCAATCGAGAGAGAGCAATATAACCCCCAATTGATATATATCGCGCTTTGCGAGCGTTACTGCGTCGTACATGCATGTCAACTGGGAAGGCCCACTAAGCAGAAACGTTCCCATCGACTTTAGGAAGCTTCTCTAACTCGTTTGGGAAGCTTCCATCTGGTTTTTGAAGGCATCCAGATAATTTCTTCTTCTTCTTCTTCTCCTTCTTCTTCTTCTTCTTCCTGTTTCTTGGCCCCTTTTTTTTGTTTCTCAGTATTTTTTTCCTTTCTTTTTTGCTACAACCTTTCCTTTTGTTTTCCTTTTTCTTCTTTTGTTTTGAAATTGACAAATATTTTTCGCGTCTGTGAACTTTTATAAAATTCAAGAACATTTCCTTTAGTTTGAATTCAAAAGCAATATTTAAAATTTACAAACACTTCTCAAATTCTCAAACATATTTTAAAATTTTGTGAACCCTTTCAAAATCCATGAACATTATTTGAATTGGTGAATATTTTTTATAATCCATGAATAATTTTTTAATTCTTGAACATTTTTCAATTCCATAAACATGTTTTGAATCTCTAAAGTTTTTAAATTACGTGAATATTTTTGAATTCATGGATCTATTTCAAATATGTGAATACTTTTAGTTTCTCAAACATTTCTTTTAAATTTGTGAACATTTTTATTTCATTAGTATGTTTAGAATTATTGGACATTTAATAAAAATCCACAAACTTATTTAAATTCACAAACATTCTTTGAATTCTTCAAATTTACTTCAAATACGCTAACATTTTTTAGTTCAGGAACATTTATTTCAAATTCATGAATATTTTGACAATTTAATGAATATTTTTAAAATCTCGGGCATTTTTTTACTGCAAGTATTATTCAATGCATGAAAAGTTTTTGAAATCCGTTTTTTTAAATCACCAATTTTATTGATTAAAAATAAATCTGCTTGAAATAAAAAAGGGCGAAGTGATAAAAGTGAAAAATTGAAATAAGCTTTTCCCGAACTTCACTCATTTGCTTATGAAGATAACAGGTCCATTATGCAGGCTAAACACTCCATTGTGATTAGAACATGTTTGAATTGCCTCTATCTATTGAGGCCCACCAGCAATTCCATCAGATGTCTATACTTCTGGATAATGCGAGCTCACATACTAAACATAACAAATAAAACTCTTATGGGGCTAGGAATCTTTTAATACCAAGAAGGTATATACTACACTGATGGGAAATAATACTCCACCTACCCCTTTTAAATGGTTCTAGAAATTTTGTTGTCTCCCTAAACACATGATTTTCAGTTAACTGATGTTACATGATAGAATCAACACTGTGATCTATTCATTTCAACAAAAAGAACTTCCACTTGATTGCGGCATGGAGGACAAAATACACTTATTTTTTGACTGCCCTTTTAGCCCCGGTTTTTGGTAGGGAATTGAAATTGAATTGAATTCTGAGAGAGACATATATGATATGTTAATTGATGCCGAGGACAGATATCAATATGAGTTCTTCTTGAAGATCTTTATCACTAGATGTTGGAGTATATATATGGTCTCGGAGAATGGATTGGTGTTTGATCAAATTCATATTCCATTAAGACTTGTGTACACACTTTTTGTAAGAACTTTCATATGATTATGCATAGGGCTAAGCCTCTTGATACAAGTTCATATTCCATTAAGATTGGTGTTTGAATATGAATTATAGTTTAACCTAGCCTTCATTTTCTTTTCCGTTGTAATCTATCATTTGTATATACCCATCTGATTATTAATTAAAAATGACAACAAGGCCTTCCCAACTGTTGGTAAAAAAAGGAGACTCACGGTCGCTCGCGCGCTGGGATAACCAAGCCTGGTCTATGCCCATGTAGCAGCCGGCGAGCTGACCCTGTGAGGGACCGTGCTGACTATTTCTCGCAGTAAGTGGGAGAACGTAGGAATTCTCACTGAAGGGTACAGTAATTGGGTTGGCCCATTTTTCGTGCACAATTATAATTTAACCTTCATTTTCTTTTCCATTGCAACCTATCATTTGTATATACCCATCTGATTATTAATTAAAAATGACAATAAGGCATTCCCAACTGTTTTTGGTAAAACAAAAAGGAGACTCACGGTCGCTCGCACGAGCTGACCCTATGAGTGCCCGCGCCGACTATTTCTTGCAGTAAACGGGAGAAAGTAGGAACTCTCACTGAAGGGTACATTAACTGGGTCGTCCCATTTTTCGCGCACAGTTAAATGAAAAATAGAAAGATATGGAAGAAGTAGGGATCGATCCCTGCTCTTCTGGGAGGTGGCTCACTCTACTAGCCACTGCGCCCATGTGTCGCAAATGGTTAGGACTAGGCATGTAATATACTTGAGGCAAACGAAACCGATTTTTATACTGGTTTTCGCGGGTTTTTTGTTTCTTAACAGGAGTTTCTTCGTTTTTCCTTCTTTTTTGTTTGGTTCCCTTTTTTCTTCTCCATTTTTTTTCTTTTTTTCTTATGTTTGTTTTCGTTTTCACTCTACATTTTCGTATATGTGAAAATCATTTTTTAATAAGTGATCAACATTTTTTGTATACACGTTCAATATTGTCCGTATGCTTATTCAATATATTTCAAATATTTGTTCAACATTTTAATACTTATTGAATATTTTAAAATACTTGTTCAACATTTTTTATTTCTTATTCAATATTTTTAAATACTTGTTCAATATTTTTAATACTTATTCAACATTTTCAAATACTTGTTCAACATTTTTAGTAGTTATTCAATATTTTTATAAATACTTGTTCAATATTTTTAATACTCATTCAACATTTTCAAATACTCGTTACTTTTTTAATAATTATTCAAATACTTGTTCAATATTTTGTAATACTTATTCAACGTTTTTCAAATACTTGTTTAAAAAATTTCAAATGTGTTTTTCAAGAGTGTTTTTGTAATATATATATATATATATATATAATTTTAAAGTATAAATTAAATTACAAAAATAAAGCAAAAACGAGAACAGAAAATAGAAAAAAAAACAGGCCGTGGCGGGCCATGACGGGCTCATGTTAGCACGCGGGCCGATGTACGACGGGCCCGTGCCGTGCTGGCCCGACGCTGCCCAAGTCTCATTATTACCCACCACCCTCCGAATCAGATCATCATCAGTCTGGAACTCTGCCGTAGTGTAGCACAGCTCACTCCCACGGTCCCACCAGCTCAACTCAAAGCGGCAGATCCGTGCAGCAGCCTGCGCTCCCACGCCATTCTCCGCCGACAAGAGCTCCGCCACAGATTTGCTCCCCCGGATCTGCTGTGGAGATGGTAATTTTCTTCCTCCCCAGCTCTCTCCGAGCACCCCGCGCGTTCTTGGATAAGCAAAACACTCTGCGTCTCTTCAGCTCTAGCAGAGCATCCGGTGCGCGTCGTTTTTCTTTCGGCGAGACTAGTGGATTAGTGTAGCATATGGTGGTCAAATGCGGTATGGTCGTCTAGTAGAAATGTAGAACACGACTGGCTTGTACGTAGGTACTATCTGTAGCTGAATTTGCTATGTGGACGGCTGCTGGTCAGTATTCACCAAGCATGCAATCTGGGAGGAAGATTTGGTGAAGTTTTCTCCGGTTTGCCTGGAGGAATATAATTTCCGTCTCGCCCGGGTAGTTTTAGCTTAAATGGCAGATAGTTTGTAGCATATAAACGCCAGATAATTTCACGTATTTGTTTTGTTTAGAGCTGTAAATTAGAAGGCAGAGGAGAGTTCCTGAAGGCACAGCGTATTTAGCATGTAATTTGCGTCCCAAATGATGGCTATTAATGGTAGTGTTATGGCCTTTTTAGGATAGAGAAGCCAAGAAAGAAGGTTTCAGGAAGTATCTTGAATCCAGCGGCGTGCTCGATACTCTCACGAAAGGTTTGGCGTTATGTGAAGTACGTATATCTTTGTAAATTGCGGTCACGCTCTGGCTACTTATGTCTACTTTTTATGATGTTGCAGCTCTTGTTGCGTTGTATGAGGAGAACGACAAGCCATCATCTGCAGTCGAGTGAGTTGATTTGGATTTTGGCATGTTTATTCTCTTGACTGATATAATAGAGGAGTGATTCTTGCAACTGAGGCTGGTTGCGTAGCTCTTAGTTTGCTTAAAGTGACATCAAAATAATGTGTGTGGGTCGATATTCGTGCTAGGACTAAGCATGCTCATATGTCTCAGGTTTGTTCAGCAGAAATTGGGTGGTCCATCGATTTCTGACTATGAAAAGCTCAAAGCCGAGAAGTTGGATTTGCAACTGAAGTATAATGAGCTTTTAGAGACTCACAAGGAAACAAGTAGACAGGTAAACATGCTATCATGTTTGCAAAATAATCCTAATGCCATCAAGGAGTACGGATTATGCAATGCCACTTTACCTATTTACATAGGATTCTCAGTGTCTAATGCATATTTGGATATTATAAAGTTGTGAACTAGCTATGTAACTATTCCACATAACCAACATCAGGACAGCTGAATGGTGGGCTGGGCTGTGTGCGCTGTGGTGTGCTCGCACCGCACGTTGCCATGGGAATATCAGTACAAGCTGCTTTACTTTTTAAGTAGTTATTCACAGGGCTACAGAAAAATAAGTTCTGCTAGATTAAATAGTTTGTTTAGATCATCTAGATGGTCATAGTTGCCTTACCATTTCCAGTCGAAGCAACGTTTACATTTGAAGGACAAACTGCAGGAGATGGTCTTGTTAGAAATTGAACCCAACCATTAATATACATTTCTCTTTGCAGTTGGAGGAACTTAAGAATTTGAAGATCGACGCACCTTGGAACTAATGGAACCAACAGGTGTTGACATAGTAGGTGTTACCAAGCAAATATATATGCCTCTTCAATTTGGATCACCAAGTCATGTAAAAAAGAAACATTTCTTGGCTAAACTTTGCCAACCATGTGATGTAATACATTGTACACTCCTTAGTCCCTTTGAGTGACGTGCGTGTTCCACTCAAGACCAAAAATACCAACACTTCATGGGCAAAGCTGAACTTCAGCACTATTATTCATACTGAAGAGTCGGATCAACTCCAAGTTGCTAAATTTGCCTGAGAGAGCAAAATTTAATGTTGTAGAGCAATGCTACTGCTTGTGCTGTAACATATTTTTCTTGCCATGCATAAATCACATGGCCAATAGCTAAAATTGTCAGGTCAAGATGTTTATAACTTCCCATTTTTTGGGTCATGTACATAGTTTCACTACTAGGAAAACCTTATAAGCAGAAGCTTATCAGTAGCGCGGGCTAAAATGAGGCGTTTCTGGTACTTAGCGGTAGCGCGTGTCCGAAAGGTCGTAGTATAGCAGTAGCGTGTCAAGAAGAAAAGGCGCTACTACTACAATTGCTACACCGTTGCCGCCATGCCAGGCATAGTAGTAGCGTGCTTGCAAAAACCGCGCTACTGATATGGCGTTTAGCAGTAGCGCTTTCCTCTAACATGCGCTGCTGCTAAACCCATCCTATCTTCTCCACCGGCCGCCCCTCACTCTCCCCTCCCCACTCCACTCTCACTCTCCCCAGCACCCCGTTGGCCGCCGACGTTGGCCCTACCCGACCACCGTTGTCGCCCGCCGCTGCCGACGCTCCTGCTCCTCCTTCCACCTCCCTCCCCTCCTTGTCTCTCTCCCGATCCCTTCCTCCCTCCTTCCACCTCCCTCTCCCTCCTCCCTCCCACCTCCCTCCCTGCCTCGTCTGTCCTCCTCCTCCCTGCCTCATCCATCCTCCTCCCTTCCTCCCTCACTCACCCCTCCCTTCGTTCCTTCTCCCTCCACCTCCCTCCGTTTTTGAAATTTTAATAATAGAAATTTTTAGGTATTAAATTTAGTAATAGCAGTTTGTAGTAAGAAAATTTAGGGTAGAACTAGGGTAATAGAAATTTTAGTAAGTGTTCAGTATAGTAGAACTATGGTATTTAGTTATGTCAACATCACATTGCCAAATTTAGAGAGAGAGACCTATATTGTCCGAATGAATTTTTTAGTAAGTGTTGAGTAGAGTAGAACTAGGGTATTTAGTAAGTGTATGATGGTCCTATTTAGTTATGCTTCTTGTCCGAATGAAATGGATTATATATAAGATATATTGAAATATTTTTGTTAATATTTTCAACCATTGAAATGCAGTGAGCATCAAGTTTGAATGCTCATGTGGCACAGGGTACGTAGATCACCGACGAGCCGGTCGACGACGCCTAGAAGATCACCGACGACACCCGCACCCTCGACAACCATCATCTATAGTGAGTAAACATGTATGTCTTGTGTTGTGTACTAGCTAGTGTTGCTCAAATATGATGTAGATATAAACATGTATATCTAGTGTTGCTCAAATAGGATATGTGCTTGCCCAACTGGCCTATGTTTGCAGGGAACACCTCCGAGTGGCATATGTTTTGCCGGAGTGTTGATTAATTTTTGCTCCGGCAAATTTCAGGCGCTCGATATTTCCTTTTTTAGCAAAGGTCATGCTGGATTTTTCCGTGAATCTTAGCATGGCTTGTGCTAGAATGTAGGAAATATCGAGTGCGTTGAATTTGCCGGAAAGAGTATTATACGACATTTTTGTTGGGGAACGTAGTAACTTCAAAAATTTCCTACGCACACGCAAGATCATGGTGATGATATAGCAATGAGAGGGGAGAGTATTGTCCACGTACCCTCGTAGACCGTAAGCGAAAGCGTTATGACAACGCGGTTGATGTAGTCGTACGTCTTCACGATCCGACCGATCCAAGTACCGAACGTACGACACCTCCGAGTTCAAAGACACGCTCACTCGATGACGATCTCCGGCCTCCGATCCAGCCGAGCTCGGAGATGAGTTCCACAAGACGACGGCGTGGTGGCGATGATGATATTCTATCGGCGCAGGCTTCGCCTAAACTCCGCGACGATATGACCGAGGTGGAATATGGTGGAGGGGCACCGCACACGGCTAAGGAACGATCCGTAGATCAACTTGTGTGTCTATGGGGTGCCCCTGCCCCGTATATAAAGGAGAGAGGGAGGAGGAGGCCGGCCCTAGGAGGGCGCGCCATGGGGAGTCCTACTCCCACCGGAGTAGGATTCCCCTTTCCTAGTCCAACTAGGAGTCCTTCCATGTAGTAGGAGTAGGAGACAAGGAAGGGAAGAGAGAAGGAAGGAAGGAGGGTGCGGCCCTCCCCTAGTCCAATTCGGACTAGGCCTTGGGGGCGCGGCCTGCCCTAGGCAGCCCTCTCTCTTTCCCGTATGGCCCAATAAGGCCCAATACTTCTCCCGGCGAATTCCGTAACTCTCGGTACTCCAAAAATACCGAATCACTCGGAACCTTTCCGAACTCCGAATATAGTCGTCCAATATATCGATCTTTACGTTTCGACCATTTCGAGACTCCTCGTCATGTCCCCGATCTCATTCGGGACTCCGAACTCCTTCGGTACATCAAAACTCATAAACTCATAATATAAATGTCATCGTAACGTTAAGCGTGCGGACCCTACGGGTTCGAGAACTATGTAGACATGGCCTAGAACTATTCTCGGTCAATAACCAATAGCGGGACCTGGATGCCCATATTGGTTCCTACATATTCTACAAAGATCTTTATCGGTCAAACCGCATAACAACATACGTTGTTCCCTTTGTCATCGGTATGTTACTTGCCCGAGATTCGATCGTCGGTATCCAATACCTAGTTCAATATCGTTACCGGCAAGTCTCTTTACTCGTTCCGTAATACGTCATCTCATAACTAACTCATTAGTTATAATGCTTGCAAGGCTTAAGTGATGAGTATTACCGAGAGGGCCCAGAGATACCTCTCCGACAATCGGAGTGACAAAACCTAATCTCGAAATACGCCAACTCAACATGTACCTTCGGAGACACCTGTAGTACTCCTTTATAATCACCCAGCTACGTTGTGACGTTTGGTAGTACCCAAAGTGTTGCTCCGGTAAACGGGAGTTGCATAATCTCATAGTTATAGGAACATGTTTAAGTCATGAAGAAAGCAATAGCAACATACTAAACGATCAAGTGCTAGGCTAACGGAATGGGTCATGTCAATCACATCATTCTCCTAATGATGTGATCCCGTTAATCAAATGACAACTCTTTTGTCCATGGCTAGGAAACTTAACCATCTTTGATTCACGAGCTAGTCAAGTAGAGGCATACTAGTGACACTATGTTTGTCTATGTATTCACACATGTATTATGTTTCCGGTTAATACAATTCTAGCATGAATAATAAACATTTATCATGAAATAAGGAAATAAATAATAACTTTATTATTGCCTCTAGGGCATATTTCCTTCAGTCTCCCACTTGCACTAGAGTCAATAATCTAGTTCACATCGCCATGTGATTTAACACCAATATTCACATCTGTATGTGATTAATACCCATAGTTCACATCATCATGTGACCAACACCCAAAGGGTTTACTAGAGTCAATAATCTAGTTCACATCTCTATGTGATTAACACCCAAAGAGTACTAAGGTGTGATCATGTTTTGCTCATGAGAGAAGCTTAGTCAACGGGTCTGTCATATTCAGAGCCGTATGTATTTTGCAAATATTCTATGTTTATAATGCTCTGCACGGAGCTACTCTAGCTAATTGCTCCCACTTTCAATATGTATCCAGATTGAGACTTAGAGTCATCTGGATCGGTGTAAAAGATTGCACCAATGTAACTCTTTACGACGGGCTCTTTTATCACCTCCATATTTGAGAAATATTTCCTTAGTTCTCACCAAGGATAATTTTGACCGATGTCCAGTGATCTACTCCTAGATCACTATTGTACTTCCTTGCCAAATTCAGAGCAAGGTATACAATAGGTCTGGTACATAACATAGCATACTTTATAGAACCTATGACTGAGGCATAGGGAATGACTTTCATTCTCTTTTATATTTTCTGCCTTGGTCGGGATTCGAGTCTAACTCAATTTCACACCTTTGCAACACAGGCAAGAACTCTTTCTTTGACTGTTCCATTTTGAACTATTTCAAAATCTTGTCAAGGTATGTACTTATTGAAAAACTTATCAAGCGTCTTGATTTATCTCAATAGATCTTGATGCTCAATATGTAAGTAGCTTTACTGAAGTCTTTCTTTTAAAGAACTCCTTCAAAACACTCCTTTATGCTTTGCAGAATAATTCTACATTATTTCCGATCAACAATATGTCATTCACATATACTTACCAGAAATGTTGTAGTGCTCCCACTCACTTTCTTGTAAATACAGGCTTCACCGTAAGTCTGTACAAAACTATATGCTTTGATCAACTTATCAAAGCGTATATTCCAACTCTGAGATGCTTGCACCAGTCCATAGATGGATCGCTGGAGCTCGCACATTTTGTTAGCACCTTTAGGATTGACAAAACCTTCTGGTTGCATCATATACAACTCTTCTTTAATAAATCCATTAAGGAATGCAGCTTTGACATCCATTTGCCAGATCTCATAAAATGTGGCAATTGCTAACATGATTCGGACAGACTTAAGCATCAATACGAGTGAGAAAATCTCATTGTATTCAACATCTTGAACTTGTCAAAAAACTTTTTGCGACAAGTTGAGTTTTGTAGATAGTAACACTACTATCAACGTCCGTCTTCCTCTTGAAGATCCATTTATTTTCTACGGTTTGCCAATCTTTGGGCAAGTCCACCAAAGCCCACACTTTGTTCTCATACATGGATCCTATCTCAGATTTCATGGCCTCCAGCCATTTTGCGGAATCTGGGCTCATCATCGCTTCCTCATAGTTCGTAGGTTCATCATGGCCAAGTAATATGACTTCCAGAATAGGATTACCGTACCACTCTGGTGCGGATCTTACTCTGGTAAACCTACGAGGTTTATTAGAAACTTGATCTGAAGTTTCATGATCATTATCATTAGCTTCCTCACTGATTGGTGTAGTTGTCATAGGAACCGGTTCTCGTGATGAACTACTTTCCAATAAGGGAGTAGATACAGTTATCTCATCAAGTTCTACTTTCCTCCCACTCACTTTTTTCGAGAGAAACTCCTTCTCTAGAAAGGATCCATTCTTAGCAACAAATGATTTGCCTTTGGATCTATGATAGAAGGTGTACCCAATAGTTACCTTTGGGTATTCTATGAAGACGCCCTTCTCCGATTTGGGTTTGAGCTTATCAGGATGAAACTTTTTCACATAAGCATCGTAGCCCCAAACTTTAAGAAACGACAACTTGGGTTTCTTGCTAAACCACAGTTCATATGGTGTCGTCTCAACGGATTTAGATGGTGCCCTTTTAATGTGAATGTAGCTGTCTCTAATGCATAACCCCAAAACGACAATGGTAAATCAATAAGAGACATCATAGATCGCACCATATTCAATAAAGTGCGGTTACGACGTTCGGACACACCATAACGTTGTGGTGTTCCAGGTGGCGTGAACTGTGAAACTATTCCACATTGTTTTAATTGAAGACCAAACTCGTAACTCAAATATTCGCTCCGTGATCAGATCGCGAAACTTTATTTTCTTGTTACGATGATTTTTCCACTTCACTCTGAAATTCTTTGAACCTTTCAACTATTTCGCACTTATGTTTCATCAAGTAGATATACCCATATCTGCTCAAATCATCTTGTGAAGGTCGAAAATAACGATACTTGCCACGAGCATCAACACTCATTGGATCGCATACATCGGTATGTATTATTTCCAATAAGTCAAGAGCTTGTTCCATTGTTCCGAGAACGGAGTTTTAGTCATCTTGCCCAAAAGGCCGGTTCGCAAGCATCAAATGATTCATAACCAAGTGATTCCAAAATCCATCTTTATGGAGTTTCTTCATGCGCTTTACACCGATATGACCCAAACGGCAGTGCCACAAATAAGTTGCACTATCATTATTAACTTTGCATCTTTTTGCATCAATATTACGATTATGTGTATCACTACGATCGAGATCCAACAAACTATTTTCATTGGGTGTATAACCATCGAAGGTCTTATTCATGTAAAAAGAATGACAATTATTCTTTAACTTCAAATGAATAACCGTATCGCAATAAACATGATCAAATCATATTCATGCTCAACGCAAACGCCAAATAACATTTATTTAGGTTTAACACTAATCCCGAAAGTATAGGGAGTGTGCGATGATGATCATATCAATCTTGGAACTACTTCCAACACCCATCGTCACTTCCCCTTCAACTAGTCTCTGTTTATTCTGTAATTCCTGTTTCGAGTTACTAATCTTAGCAACCGAATAAGTATCAAATACTCAGGGGCTACTATAAACACTAGTAAGGCACACATCAATAACTTGTATATCATATATACCCTTGTTCACTTTGCCATCCTTCTTATCCACCAAATATTCAGGGCATTTCCGCTTCAAAGGACCATTTCCTTTGCGATTATAAGCACTCGGTTTCAGCTTTGTTCCAGCTTTGGTCTTCTTCACGGGAGTGACAACTTGTTTGCCATTCTACTTGAAGTTTCCCTTTCTTTCCCTTTGCCCTTTTTTGAAACTAGTGGTCTTGTCAATCATCAACACTTGATGCTCTTTCTTGATTTCCACCTTCGTCGATTTTAACATCACGAAGAGCTCGGGAATCGTTTTCGTCATCCCTTGCATACTATAGTTCATCACAAAGTTCTACTAACTTGGTGATGGTGACTAGAGAACTCTGTCAATCATTATCTTATCTGGAAAATTAACTCCCACTTGATTCAAGCGATTGTAGTACCCAGACAATCTGAGCACATGCTCACTAGTTGAGCGATTCTCCTCCATCTTTTAGCCATAGAACTTGTTGGAGACTTCATATCTCTCAACTCGGGTATTTTCTTAAAATATTAACTTCAACTCCTGGAACATCTCATATGGTCCATGACGTTCAAAACGTCTTTGAAGTCCCGATTCTAAGCTGTTAAGCATGGTGCACTAAACTATCAAGTAGTCATCATATTGAGCTAGCCAAACGCTCATAACGCCTCGCATCCGCTCTCCTGCAATAGGTCTGTCACCTAGCGATGCATTAAGGACATAATTCTTCAGTGCAAAGAATGAGGATAAACCTCGGATCACGGATCCAATCCGCATCATTGCTACTAACATTTTTCAACACAATTTTATCAAGGAACATATCAAAATAAACATATGAAAGCAACAACGCAAGCTATTGATCTTACAACATAATTTGCAAAATACTACCAGGACTAAGTTCATGATAAATTTAAGTTCAATTAATCATATTACTTAAGAGCTCCCACTTAGACAGACATCTCTCTAGTCATCTAAGTGATTACGTGATCCAAATCAACTAAACCACGACCGATCATCACGTGAGATGGAGTAGTTTTCAATGGTGAACATCACTATGTTGATCTGTAGGATCGGAAGTATGTCTAGAGGGGGGGTGATTAGACTACTTGACAATCTAAAAATTTAGCCTTTTGATTAAGACAAGTTTTTGGCAAGTTCACAATGATGATCAAGTCAAGTATCACCCTACACATGCAATTCTAGAGTATTGGCAGCGGAAAGTAAATTGCACATGTAGTAAATAGAGAGGTGGAGAAGAGCAAACGCAATTTGGAGACACGGAGATTTTTCTCGTGGTTCCGATAGGTGGTGCTATCGTCAATCCACGTTGATGGAGACTTCAACCCACGGAGGGTAACGGCTGCGAGAGTCCACGGAGGGCTCCACCCACGAAGGGTCCACGAAGAAGCAACCTTGTCTATGCCATCATGGCATACGCCCACGGAGGACTAGCCTTACTCGGGGTAGATCTTCACGAAGTAGGCGATCTCCTTGCCCTTACAAACTTCTTGGTTCAACTACACATCTTGACGGAGGCTCCCAAGCGACACCTAACCAATCTAGGAGGCACCACCTCCAAAAGGTAATAGATGGTGTTGGTGATGATGAACTCCTTGCTCTTGTGCTTCAAATGATAATCTCCCCAACACTCAACTCTCCTCACTGATTTGGCTGTGGTGGAAGAAAAGATTGAGTGGAAAGCAACTTGGGAAGGCTAGAAATCAAGTTTCATATGGTGGGAGTGGAGCAACTTGATCTCAACACAAGGGTAGGTAGTTTTCTTCTCGAAATGTAAGGTAGGAGTGGTAGTTCTTTCGATGGCTCTCTCCACGAATGAAGAGGAGGTGGAGGGTATTTATAGCCTCCACACAAAATCCAACTGCTACACACATTTGACCAATCTCGGTCGGACCGAAGTTGACAACTCGGTGAGACCGAAAGTTCAAATCTTGTGAACGTTGGGATTTTTGTGGGACCGAAAATACAATCTCGGTGAGTCCGATTCTTCCAAAGACTAGGGTTTGCCATTCTCGGTGGGACCGACTTTATCATCTCGGTGACACCGATATGATGATGTAGATTCTGAAGCTTGGCAACACTAGTTTCGTGAGACCGAGTTTGGAATCGGAAAACCGAAATTACTAGGGTTTGGCTATATGGTGAGGTGGTTCATCTCGGTGTGGTGAGTTTATGGAATCGGTGGGACCGAGATTACTTATGAGTGTATGTTGGAATGAAAGATTGCTGATGGTTTGGGAGATAGATCACTAAGCACTTTGAGCAACCAGATCATTATCATAACCTCATCCCCTTTTAATAGTATTGGCTTTCCTATAGACTCAATGTGATCTTGGATCACTAAACCAAAAATAGAGTCTTGAGCTTTTGCCAATGCTTGCCTTAGCATTTTGAGGGGTCCACATCTTCAGTCATTGCCATACCCATATCACTGAACTTTCTGAAATGATTCTCAAGAAACTATTAGTTCAATGATATATATGTTGTTATTAATTACCAAAACCACCCGGGGATTAGTTGCACTTTCAATCTCCCCCTTTTTGGTAATTGATGACAACATATAGATCAAAGCTTCGACAAATGATATAATCAATGAATAATATCGTCGCTTTGAGAAGTATGTGATAAGCAAGAGCTCCCCTAAATTTGTGCATTATTTAAGATTTGCGTTTGAATGCAAATGCACAATCGATTAGGATCATGGGTCACTCTTCCATGTCACATACATCTTGGTGGAGCGCACAAAATGATAAGAATGAATAGCATGCACCCAATCACCAAGACATGAGTAAATGATCATACAAGATATGAATAGCATATGATAAGCATTAAGCACACATTAAGGCATAGTATGATCAAGCACTCATCAAAGTAGAGCAAACGTAGTATCAAACACACGGAATGTCTCGGAAAACTCAAAAGTATCTCAAAAAGACCGCAAATGAAACGAAAGAGCAAAAACAAGCACTCTCTCTCTCTCTCTCGAAGTCCTATGATCTATACAATTTCTCCCCCTTTGGCAACAAGTTACCAAAAAGTTCGAAAAGTATAGAGCTAAACGTCACTAGGGACTCTGCTGGCGGCTCTCGCTGCAGGTTGATGGAGTTGAGATAGCTGCATCTGCAAAGGCTTCAAATGATGTCCGTGGAGCTGGAGGAGGGTCACTTGAAGCTGGAGCTGGGCCCGATGGAGCTGTGGAGGTCCGAGGCTGTAGCCTCAGTGTGTCATCCTTCGAATAACAAATGATCTGGGTTTGTGGGAACCGGAGCAAGCTGTTCATAATCATCCTGGACTAGGTCATCCTGCATCTCCTTCATGAGCTCTTCCTTCTCTCTCTTAGCTTCCTCGATATCTGCCTCAAGCTTGTTGACGGTGACTTGCACTTCAGTCAGCTTGACATCCAGAGCATGGATCTTATCTTCAACAATCCTCTCAAGACTCTCCCGAGATGCACAATGCTGGCCAGCGTTGTTCAATCCTCTGGTAGCTTCAAGGAGCTGTTCTCCAACACTCTTGGGTTTAGCTGCTGCTGCTGCTGCTTCCTTCTCAGCTTTAGCTTGTTTGGCAGCTTCAGACTTTGCTTGACCTTCAACAGACGTTGGGTTATCCTCATCCATCACAACTTCATTGTCCTCATGCTCAGGCTGCAGTGGCAAGTGGGGTCTATCCAACAAGTAGGTGCCCGTGCCAAACTTGGCATTGATAAGCATCTGAATGTGCGGGGCAAATCCACATGACCTCTTCTGGTCTGCTGCAGTCCTCTTGATAGTCTCAACTATCAGGTCCATCACCTTGAAAGGTGCCTTCTGATCTAGTATATGCAGCATGTTGATAGAATAGCCTCTTATCATGCGATGATCTCCAGACTTGGGCATCAAGGTATGCCTCAGAATTGTGTTTGTGGTAGGGAGACCTGCCTGGAGATGATACACTGAGCCGAGCTTCCAGAACTCTACATCCTTAGCTGGTACCTCATTGTACATGTTCTTCATAGACTCATGGTTTTTCTTGGGAATACCATAGACATCAACATCATCATCTCTTGACACTAGAGCATTCAGCAGTGCTGCCCATTCTTCTATAGTAGAAGAGAATCTCTGACCTTCAGTCATCCATACAATCCTGCCATCTGGATAGAAATGAGCTGTGGCATAGAATTGCATGATCATCTCATCATTCCAATCTGTCAGCTTCTGTCCTACGAAATCAGCAACACCACATGCAGTTAAGCTCTCATGCACATGTGGAAAGTAGTCTCTGTGCTCTTCACTGTCAATGTATGCCCAATCAACATAGCGAGTGTCTGCAACAATGGGCTTCTTGTCCATAAGCACAGTCTCATAGAAATCTTGCTGCTCTCTGGTGTGGAACCTTGGATCAACAGCAGTCCTTCTCCTTATGGCATATGGATCAGCTTGCCTCCATAGCCTGAGTCCCTTATCCTTTCTTTCCTTCATGTTTTCAGCTCGAGGATGAGCATCATTGTGGACTGGCAGTTTCTGACAGAGTTTCAGCAATACATGTGCCTCATCATCTGACTCAGCTGGTGGCACATTGTCTTTCTTCTTCTCTCAAGCAGGAATGTTTCGATAGCTTTTCTTGGGCTTGGCAGCAAGCTTGGCTTGAGCTGCCTTTCTTTGGAGCAGATGGCTTAGACTTTGTAGGTGCTCCTGCCTCGATGGCATCACCCATCAACTTAGGCTTCGAGGAGTCTGGGTGCTTCCTCATCGTAATCATCATCACCGCTTCATGCACAATCCTCTTCCTCTTGGAAGTTTTCTTCACCTTGCTCGAGGTTTCTTCTTCCATGCTCAGCTTCTTGGCAACAGTGGACTTCTTCACTTTACTGGTGCCTTTCTTGGTTTGTTGCCCTTGATGCTCTTTGGCAACCACTTTCCTCTTTGGTTTAGATGAGATCTCTTCCTCAGCTATGAAATCAGAATCTTCTTCATCAGAATTCTTCTTCCTGGCCCTAGTGGCAGCAGGAGGCAAACCACTTGGTGTGCTCCTCTCACCATCATCAGAAAAGCTGCTGGCTTCAGGACTAGTGCCTGCCTCTGGAATCTCAATTGGTGACTCGACTGTTTACGGCTGTCACCGCATCCGACATGGCGACAACCCGTGAATAGATTAGGTATAGGCAGAATAGAAGAGTTATCACAAACTGCAGAAGATTTTGCAAAAAGAATAAGTTCAAATTTCAGTTTTAGGTTTTCACAGAATGCATTTCGGTCAGACCGAGTCTAAAATTTGGTGAATCCGAAGTGTTCTAACAGAACCATTCACACCACTTTCGGTTGGACCGAAATGGGTTTCGGTCTTGCCGAGAGCACTAGGGTTTCACTAAATCCTCATTTCGGTCGCACCGATTTGCACAACTCGGTTGGACCGAAAAGTGCAGTGCAATGGCCAGAGGCCAAATCGGTCATACCGAGAATGTAGAATCGGTCTCACCGAGATGTGTTCGGCGGAAACCTAACCCTAAAACTTTCACTCGAATTTCGTTCTAACGAGCTAATCTGCTGGATAGGAAGATCTCAAACGTGGCAAGAAGTTAGACAAACCAATCGTGCATAGAGTCGGAGGTTAAAGCACGAGAGGGATCGAAACTCACCCTAACTTGGTGGAGTTTCTCTACGGCGGCAACGGCACGGAGAGATTGACCGTTGACGGCGACGGAGACCCGCGGCGAGGGCGCACATGCGACGACGGAGACGATCCGGAGACCACGGCGACGGCAGCAAAGGGTTTGGGGGCGAGACGTTTTGAAGAAGGAATCAACGCGCGCTGCCCTCAGGTATATATACCCTTTGGCTGTCGGTGGGACCGAGTTGTAAAACTCGGTGGCACCGAGATGGTTAACTGCAAGCAGTTACACACTTCGGTCACGCCGAAAATTGCAACTCGGTTTCACCGAGGTGAAAACCTAGATCAATCCAAGTGCTTTCGGTCTGTCCGATTTTAAGTGGGTTGGTCTGACCGAAAATACTTAGAAGGTTTTGGAAGTTAAGTCTTAGACGGATCGGTGGCTCCGAGTGCTCCTCACTCGGTGTGTCCGAAAATGACTTGATCAAAGTTTGTGATATAAGCATGAATAGAATTTGAGACAAGAAAGCATAGATAGCTAGGGGAGGAACTTAGGCATTCTTGTCCATCCATTTGGTCAAAAAGAAAAATCCAAAAGACCATAGCAACAAATGGATGTCCTCGAATGGATAAAATTATGCATCCAACATGCTCACACAATAAGATAGCAAATGAAATATGTGTCAAACACGCACAAACAAAACTCTAGCAACTAGCACACAATTTGTCGATGACTAGGTCATCTATATATGAGTATATTGACTTAGGAGTCAAATGAGAACATTTGATCATAGGTCATACTCATCGTTTAAGCACAAGTGGGGTTACCACTTTTACATAAAGCATTAATGTGTTCACATCATTTGAAGATGCTTTAGCTCAATTCTTTAGAGCAAAGCTCCCCCTTGATGTGAGAACCCCTTTTAAAGGGTCAAACTAACCTTGGGTTGTCGTAGAAGACTTCATGTAGATGTTGAAGATGTGGATGGTCAATGTTGATGAAGATCATCAAGAGTTGGGAGCAATCCTTTGGATTCGGCACTTTCAATACCTACATGGGTTAGTCCCACAAGGAACAAACAAGGATATCCATGGACATAGATTGAAGTTCACAAAGATGATGTCCATGAAAGCAATGATTACCTTGTCCCTTGACTTACCAACAAGAGGGTTTGTGACTCCATGAACTAGTGCAAGATGTGGAAGTTGATTGCACAAGTTCTTGCCAAAATGAATGTGAGTGAAGTATGTTGGCGGAGTCACCCTCAAGAACTCTCTAGTTCTTCTTCTTCGGGATCCACATCATCTTGATGGGAATCCTTGGGGTTGTAGTTGAGCTTGACGAAGTAGAACTTGACGTTTCCTTGGGAACCCACTTGACCATGGCCTTAGGTGCTTCAATAAATGCATCAATCTCCTCTTGAAGCTTGTCCTTGCCTTTTAGCTTGTGGTCTTGTGGTGGAAGATCATCTTGAGCTTGTTCCACATTGGAAGAAGTAGGATCATACTTCTCCTTTTGAGAAACAAACTTTGGAGTGGGATATTGACCTTCTTCCCATTCAACACCCTCGGCGTTGAACTTTCGCTCAAAACCAATTCCTTGATTCTTCCGGTGCCTTCCTTGCTTGCGAACAATTTCCTCAAAGTTCTTGCTTCCGGCAAGGCTCTTGTAGACACCTTTCTCTATAATCCCTTTCAATATACTATTTTCTTGCTCAAGTGTAACTTGGCTTGAAACATTGTTAGTGGAATCAAGAGAACTACTAGAAGTAACAACATTGGATTTAGCATGGTTATTGTTACTACTAGATGAAGAATTTTTCTTATGCTTGTCATGCTTAGTTTTAATAGGTGGCAAGAAATTAGACAAGAGAAGTCGTTTGGCAAGATATGAAGAACTCTTCTTTCGAAGATCGTCATTGATAGCTTTTAGGAACTCATGTTCTTGCTCTAGATTGAGCTTCTCGAAGCGTAGCTTCTCATGAGATCTTAGGAGCTCTCTATGATCTTCTTGAGTTGTTTCATGAGCTAACTTAAGAGTGTTTAGTTCTTTAGTTAGACGCTCAATCTCCTTCATAGCATTGTCATTCGACTCTTCTCGACTATAAAGACTACTAGCATGTTCATCATTACTAGGCTCACTAGATTTATCATGTAAAAGCTCATCTTCACCAAGCAAGTCATCCTCATCACTATCAAAGTCAATAAATTCAGGGTGTGATACCTTGGGGCCTTTAGCCATGAAGCATCTTCCAATTCCCTCATTTGGTGAATCAAACAAGTCATAGGAGTTGGAGTTGGAGGATACGAGAGCAAGACCGCAACACCTTCATCTTGATCAGTATTCGGAGTTGGAGTGATAGCTTCTTTCGGAGTGATTGTCGGAGTCGGAGCCGGAGACCCATTCACCTACATGAGTTTGATGTTTCCTTCTTGTGTAGCTCCTTGATGACTTGTCTTTCTTCTCCGAATCCTTGCTTCTCCGAGAGGATCTTCGTTCATAACGATCATCTCTACTCCTTCTCTCTTTCCGAGGTGACTCTTCTCTTGACCTTCTTCTTCTTGGAGATTCTTCTCTTCTCTTGTGGGGAGTCGAACACTCATTTGAGTAGTGTCCGGGTCTTCCACAATTGTAGCAGTTTCGATCACGACTAGAAGATCTCTTTTCATCATATGATCTAGACTTTGAGCTTCTTTCCTTGCTTCTACTCTTGTAGAATTTGTTGAAGTTCTTCACCATTAGGCTTATCTCTTCATTGGAAACTAGCTTGTCACTTGAGGTTGTGGGAGCATCACATGTAGCTTTGTAAGCACCACTTGACTTGTTGTGAAGCTCTTCCTTATCTTTAAGTGTCATCTCATGAGCAACAATTCTTCCAATGACTTGGTAGGCTTGAGATTCTTGTAGTTTGGCATCATTTGGATCAAAGTGCACACGGTGTCATACTTTCCATCCAAAGCTCTGAGAATCTTCTTGATGATGAATCGGTCGGTCATTTCTTCGCTTCCTAAGCCGGCAATCTCATTTGTGATGAGAGCAAGCCTAGAGTACATTTCAGCGACTCCTTCACCTTCCTTCATCTTGAACTTGTCAAGTTGACCTTGAAGAACATCTAGCTTTGATTCCTTCACGGACTCGGTACCTTCGTGCATTTCAACCAAAGTATCCCAAATCTCTTTTGCATTCTCAAGACGGCTGATTTTGTTGAACTCCTCGGGACACAAAGCATTGAAGAGAATGTCACAAGCTTGAGCATTGTTTTGCAACATCCGCAATTCATCCGCTGTAGCTTCACGATCCGAACTTTTCCTTCCTCAAGAACTCACCTTGCAAGCCAACACAAATAATGCCCCATGCGGGGTTATGTCCAAGAATATGCAGTTTCATTTTATGCTTCCAACTAGCAAAGTTTGAACCATCAAAGTAAGGACCTCTACGAAAATTACCCTCACTAGACGCCATACTCTCCTAGGTTGTGAAACCAAGCTTATGGAGTCCAATGCAATGGAAACCAATCCAATGGAGACCAAAGCTCTGATACCACTTGTAGGATCGGAAGTATGTCTAGAGGGGGGGTGATTAGACTACTTGACAATCTAAAAATTTAGCCTTTTGATTAAGACAAGTTTTTGGCAAGTTCACAATGATGATCAAGTCAAGTATCACCCTACACATGCAATTCTAGAGTATTGGCAGCGGAAAGTAAATTGCACATGTAGTAAATAGGGAGGTGGAGAAGAGCAAACACAATTTGGAGACACGGAGATTTTTTCTCGTGGTTCCGATAGGTGGTGCTATCGTCAATCCACGTTGATGGAGACTTCAACCCACGGAGGGTAACGGCTGCGAGAGTCCACGGAGGGCTCCACCCACGAAGGGTCCACGAAGAAGCAACCTTGTCTATGCCATCATGGCATACGCCCACGGAGGACTAGCCTTACTCGGGGTAGATCTTCACGAAGTAGGCGATCTCCTTGCCCTTACAAACTTCTTGGTTCAACTCCACATCTTGACGGAGGCTCCCAAGCGACACCTAACCAATCTAGGAGGCACCACCTCCAAAAGGTAATAGATGGTGTTGGTGATGATGAACTCCTTGCTCTTGTGCTTCAAATGATAATCTCCCCAACACTCAACTCTCCTCACTGATTTGGCTGTGGTGGAAGAAAGGATTGAGTGGAAAGCAACTTGGGAAGGCTAGAAATCAAGTTTCATATGGTGGGAGTGGAGCAACTTGATCTCAACACAAGGGTAGGTAGTTTTCTTCTCGAAATGTAAGGTAGGAGTGGTAGTTCTTTCGATGGCTCTCTCCACGAATGAAGAGGAGGTGGAGGGTATTTATAGCCTCCACACAAAATCCAACCATTACACACATTTGACCAATCTCGGTCAGACCGAAGTTGACAACTCGGTGAGACCGAAAGTTCAAATCTTGTGAACGTTGGGATTTTCGGTGGGACCGAAAATACAATCTCGGTGAGTCCGATTCTTCCAAAGACTAGGGTTTGCCATTCTCGGTGGGACCGACTTTATCATCTCGGTGACACCGATATGATGACAGTAGGTTACAGAAGCTTGGCAACACTAGTTTCGGTGAGACCGAGTTTGGAATCGGAAAAACCGAAATTACTAGGGTTTGGCTATATGGCTGAGGTGGTTCATCTCGGTGTGGAAGTTTATGGAATCGGTGGGACCGAGATTACTTATGAGTGTATGTTGGAATGAAAGATTGCTGATGGTTTGGGAGATAGATCACTAAGCACTTTGAGCAACCAGATCATTATCATAACCTCATCCCCTTTTAATAGTATTGGCTTTCCTATAGACTCAATGTGATCTTGGATCACTAAACCAAAAATAGAGTCTTGAGCTTTTGCCAATGCTTGCCTTAGCATTTTGAGGGTCCACATCTTCAATATTGCCATACCCATATCACTGAACTTTCTGAAATGATTCTCAAGAAACTATTAGTTCAATGATATATATGTTGTTATTAATTACCAAAACCACCCGGGGATTAGTTGCACTTTCATGATCATATCTACTATATGATTCATGCTCGACCTTTCGGTCTCCGTGTTCCGAGGCCATATCTGCATATGCTAGGCTCGTCAAGTATAACCTGAGTATTCCGCGTGTGCAAAACTGGCTTGCACCCGTTGTAGATGGACGTAGAGCTTATCACACCCGATCATGACGTGGTGTCTGGGCACGACAAACTTTGGCAACGGTGCATACTCAGGGAGAACACTTCTTGATAATTTTAGTGAGAGATCATCTTAAAATGCTACCGCCAATCAAAGCAAGAATAAGATGTATAATAGATAAACATCATATGCAATCAAAATATGTGACATGATATGGCCATGATCATCTTGCGCCTTTGATCTCCATCTCCAAAGTATCACATGATCTCTATCGTCACCGCACGACACCATGATCTTCATCATCTTGATCTATATCAATGTGTCATCACATGGTTGTCTCACCAACTATTGCTCTTGCAACTATTGCTATCGTATAGCGATAAAGTAAAGCAATTATTTGGCACTTGCATCTTATGCAACAAAGAGACATCCATAGGGCTTCTGCCAGTTGCCGATAACTTTGGTTACAAAACATGATCATCTCATACAATAAAAATATAGTATCATGTCTTGACCATATCACATCACGACATGCCCTGCAAAAACAAGTTAGACGTCCTCTACTTTGTTATTGCAAGTTTTACGTGGCTGCTACGGGCTGAGCAAGAACCGTTCTTACCTACGCATCAAAACCACAATGATAGTTCGTCAAGTTAGTGCTGTTTTAACCTTCGCAAGGACCGGGCGTAGCCACACTCGGTTCAACTAAAGTTCGAGAAACTGACACCCGCCAGCCACCTGTGTGCAAAGCACGTTGGTAGAACCAGTCTCGCGTAAGCGTACGCGTAATGTCGGTCCGGGCTGCTTCATCCAACAATACCGCCGAACCAAAGTATGACACGCTGGTAAGCAGTATGACTTGTATCGCCCACAACTCACTTGTGTTCTACTCGTGCATATAACATCAACGTATAAAACCTAGGCTCGGATGCCACTGTTGGGGAACGTAGTAATTTCAAAAATTTCCTACGCACACGCAAGATCATGGTGATGATATAGCAATGAGAGGGGAGAGTATTGTCCACATACCCTCGTAGACCGTAAGCGGAAGCGTTATGACAACGCGGTTGATGTAGTCGTACGTCTTCACGATCCGACCGATCCAAGTACCGAACGTACGGCACCTCCGAGTTCAGCACACGTTCAGCTCGATGACGATCTCCGGCCTCCGATCCAGCCGAGCTCCGGAGATGAGTTCCATCAGCATGACGGCGTGGTGACGATGATGATGTTCTACCGGTGCAGGGCTTCGCCTAAACTCCGCGACGATATGACCGAGGTGGAATATGGTGGAGGGGGGCACCGCACACGGCTAAGGAACGATCCGTAGATCAACTTGTGTGTCTATGGGGTGCCCCTGCCCGTATATAAAGGAGGGAGGGAGGAGGAGGCCGGCCCTAGGAGGCGCGCCATGGGGAGTCCTACTCCCACCGGGAGTAGGATTCCCCTTCCTAGTCCAACTAGGAGTCCTTCCATGTAGTAGGAGTAGGAGACAAGGAAGGGAAGAGAGAAGGGAAGGAAGGAGGGTGCGCCTCTCCCTAGTCCAATTCGGACTAGGCCATGGGCGCGCGGCCTGCCCTAGGCAGCCCTCTCTCTTTCCCGCAGGCCCAATAAGGCCCAATACTTCTCCCGGCGAATTCCGTAACTCTCCCAAGACTCAAAAATACCGAATCACTCGGAACCTTTCCGAACTCCGAATATAGTCGTCCAATATATCGATCTTTACGCCTCGACCATTTAGAGACTCCTCGTCATGTCCCCGATCTCATCCGGGACTCGAACTCCTTCGGTACATCAAAACTCATAAACTCATAATATAAATGTCATCGTAACGTTGCGTGCGGACCCTACGGGTTCGAGAACTATGTAGACATGACCTAGAACTATTCTCGGTCAATAACCAATAGCGGACCTGGATGCCCATATTGGTTCCTACATATTCTACGAAGATCTTTATCGGTCAAACCGCATAACAACATACGTTGTTCCTTTGTCATCGGTATGTTACTTGCCCGAGATTCGATCGTCGGTATCCAATACCTAGTTCAATATCGTTACCGGCAAGTCTCTTTACTCGTTCCGTAATACGTCATCTCATAACTAACTCATTAGTTATAATGCTTGCAAGGCTTAAGTGATGAGTATTACCAAGAGGGCCCAGAGATACCTCTCCGACAATCGGAGTGACAAAACCTAATCTCGAAATACGCCAACTCAACATGTACCTTCGGAGACACCTGTAGTACTCCTTTATAATCACCTAGTTACGTTGTGACGTTTGGTAGTACCCAAAGTGTTGCTCCGGTAAACGGGAGTTGCATAATCTCATAGTTATAGGAACATGTTTAAGTCATGAAGAAAGCAATAGCAACATACTAAACGATCAAGTGCTAGGCTAACGGAATGGGTCATGTCAATCACATCATTCTCCTAATGATGTGATCCCGTTAATCAAATGACAACTCTTTTGTCCATGGCTAGGAAACTTAACCATCTTTGATTCACGAGCTAGTCAAGTAGAGGCATACTAGTGACACTATGTTTGTCTATGTATTCACACATGTATTATGTTTCCGGTTAATACAATTCTAGCATGAATAATAAACATTTATCATAAAATAAGGAAATAAATAATAACTTTATTATTGCCTCTAGGGCATATTTCCTTCAATTTTGGGTTGACTTTAAGTCTGTTGGGGTTCCATATATGACAACCAAAAAACAATGAGGGAATATCCAGCATATATGAGAGAAGAAGAATGCCAACTGTTATCGTGTGGGTTGTTCTTCCTCTTCTTTCTCGTGATAGACCTTTTGGTAATGCACCGGGAGGAAGAGAATAACGACCATCACCGACGATCGCAAATGTCAGAGCGGAAGAATCCCGACTGTTGTCGTGGGGGTCGCTTCTCCTTCATTTCCGTGTGCTAGACATTTTGGTGTGATGCACTCGGGAACGAAGGGGGGAGCTACCATCACCGACGATCGAAATAATTGTGAGGGAGTGTCCACCATATACACCACATGAGAGGAGAGTTTTCAAGAAAAGACTCGACAGACCCACAGTCAACCCGTGATGAATAATAATGATCTAATTTTTTTTGTAGTACATATATTGAATTTTAGAAGCTTAATCTTTGAGTTATGAATATAGGAAATGTCTGACGACGACGATAGGATCCCAGAGTGCGACTACTGCGGCGATGACCGGGGTGTGTGTGACAGGCCTCACCTGGTTGACGGTCAGCGCTTCAGTATTAAACTCGACGAGACCTTCGATGTTGAAAGGGTATGCAACGACGAAAAGTCTTTTTCGTAATTAAGCATGACTTCTACTTCTTCAACGTGTAATTTTCGTCTTTTACAATTCGACTAGTGCATCCTCTGGCATGCAAGACACTTTGTCTTGGAGAAGCTGGATTTCGAAGATAACGAGAATATGGAGACAAAGAGAGTTAACCTCAGGACCCATCATGATTATGCTTTTGCCGTAAAGCTATACAATACGGTGACCTACTCTCATTTCGGTTGCTCGAATTGGGAAGCACTACGCAAGGCATATGGTTTTCAAGAGGGTACGCATGTCACCTTCGATCTTGGTGATCCTGAAGATGACACTGACGAAGATAATATCAACAAAGATATTATCGACATTTGGGTCGATGTTGACACGCGTCCACTTCTACCTCTGTGTGAGTTTCTCAAACATATTTATTAAGTAATGTATAATGTTTATTTCAAAATAGTTGGCAGCTTATTTCCATTGATAGCTTATTTCCAACCTTCAAAAAATATACGGAAGATAGTAGACAGAACCAACTACACTGATGGCTCTGAATTAACTTATGAGGAGAAATATCATCTTATCTCATTTATTATTGATGTTGAGAATTACAATATAAATTATGAAACTCCTGCACATTATGGTCAATACGTGCCACTATTGCACGTGTTGAACTACAGTAACATCCATGGAGATGGCATGCTAAGATTTTTTACTATTACGACATCCATGCATCTTTTGCATACCTTCTTCTAAAGCTAAACTACATTGCTAACTGCGACGTTATTATTATGTTTTTCAACAGAAAATCCCAAAGGATTGTGTGCCCGATCTGATGTATCCGAATGGTCACCTTGATGTTATTAGCTTACGACCAAGTCCGCCTAGGCTTCACCGTTGTTCATACAAGATTTATCAAACCTATGAAGACATGACAATCAAAGAATGGAATAAATGTATGAAGAATCATAGGGAGTTACTTGGAATCAACATTGTGCGAAGCGCAAGAATTGGAGATAGGATAATCTCCATTCTCCATAATGGAGAGTCAGGGCCTATCTTGTTTTATGCTATTTTACCTTAGAGAGGGTAGTAGGTCCTAGCTAATACTCATGATCATGTGCTAAGAACAATTAAGTGTTGGGAAACATAGCATTCAATTTCAAAAAATTTCCTACGCTCACGCAAGATCTATCTAGGAGATGCATAGCAATGAGAGGGGGAGAGTGTGTCCACGTACCCTTGTAGACCGAAAGTGGAAGCGTTTAACAACACGGTTGATGTAGTCGAACTTCTTCTTGTTCCGACCGATCAAGCACCGAATGTACGGCACCTCCAAGTTCTGCACACGTTCAGCTCGATGATGTCCCTCGAACTCTTGATCCAGCAAAATGTCGAGGGAGAGTTCCGTCAGCACGACGGTGTGGTGACGGTGACGGTGAAGTGATCCGCGCAGGGCTTCGCCTAAGCACTACGTGAATATGATCGGAGGCGTAAACTGTGGAGGGGGGCGCCACACATGGCTAACAATGGTTGGTGTGTCTTCTAGGCGCCCCCTCCCCACGTATATAAAGGAGGGAGGGGAGAGAGGCAGCCTAGCGCGTGCCTGATACGTCTCCAACGTATCTATAATTTTTGATTGTTCCATGCTATTATATTACCTGTTTTGAATGTTTATGAGCTTTAGTTTACACTTTTATATCATTTTTGAGACTAACCTACTAGCCGGAGGCCCAGCCCGAATTGTTGTTTTTTTGCCTATTTCAATGTTTCGAAGAAAAGGAATATCAAACGGAGTCCAAACGGGATGAAACCTTCGGGAGCGATCTTTTTGGAACAAATGCCAACCAGGAGACTTGGAGTGGACGTCAAGCAACAAACGAGGCAGCCACGAGGGTGCCCGGCACGCCCCCGGGGGTGGGCGTGAAGGAAATATGCCCCAGAGGCAATAAAGTTATTATTTATTTCCTCATATCATGATAAATGTTTATTATTCATGCTAGAATTGTATTAACCGGAAACATGATACATGTGTGAATACATAGACAAAACTATAGTCACTAGTATGCCTCTACTTGACTAGCTCATTAATCAAAGATGGTTATGTTTCCTAACCATAGACATGTGTTGTCATTTGATTAGTGGGATCACATCATTAGAAGAATGATGTGATTGACATGACCCATTCCGTTAGCCTAGCTGTCGGAGTAATGGGCCACGGGTAGGTTGACCCGGGACCCAAGAATCTTTCAAGACATCGGGGCAGGCCGCGCCCCTCAGCCGAGTCCCAGCTGGCGACCTCCGAGAAGGCCGAGTCCCAGCAGGCGACCTTCGAGAAGGCCGAGTCCCAGCTGACGACCTTCGAGAAGGCCGAGTCCTTAGATGGCAACTCTGAAACAAGTCAACTCCGGGCTTGCGACCTTTAAAGGGCCGACTATGAGAGTCGGCCCGCGACCTTTCACGAAGACCGACGCGGAGTACTGCCCCGACGTGGCCGTCCCCTCATGACCCACGGGAGGAAGGCATGGCTACAGTGAGCCGTGTCGCCAGGAGATCTCCGGTGAGGCGCGCACTTGCTGCCATGCCTCCTCGACCTCACCACACAGGCACAAGGCACTGTGCCCACGACGGCGGCGCGTACGGCCCAGAGGTCGCCGGGCCCCTTGTCAGTGAGATAGAAGAACACGACCGGAGAGCTCGAAGACGGCCCTGCGGGAGCCGGCCTCCCCAGAGTCGGCCGCCTCCCGGCCAGGACCCCACGAGCCATAAACCAGATTGGACCGGGAGCGGCGACAGTGACCGCTTGACAGACGGCGGCACTGTTCCCACGACCCCAAGACCAAGCCCGCGTCATCGAGAGCGCTGCACAGTGTCCGCGGGGCCCGCCAGTCGGTGGGCCCCAGAAGCCGGCAGGGTGGACGGCTGCAGGAGAGACTGACGGCTGGGGGCCACGCCCAGTCAGATTACCATTGTACCCCCGGGGGTTAGGTCTATATAAACCCCCCGGGGCACCCATGCAAAGGGTTCGGCCCTGGACAAGTTTTAGACACATAGCGAGAGGGGAAAGAGCTAGCCTTGCTCCTCCCTGCCTCCAAAACAGCTCGAGGAGCACCTCTGTACTATCATACCATAGTGATCATGCGGAGACCCCGCAGAGCAGCAGAGGGGTGTTATCTCCTCGAGAGCCCCGGCCGGGTAAGATCCGCCCGCGTGCATGTTCACGCCTCATCCTGCTTCTGTGCACCGCGACGTTCTACTCGCCCCACCATGATAAGCCACCCGTTGGCATATGTCGCATCCAACCCCGACATTTGGCGCCACCGTGGGCGAGGTGCACCGTCGTCCGGAGATCTGCTCGACGGGAACCTCTTCCTCCTCGGCGAAGCGCAGCCAGCCCGCCGCGCCAGATGGAGTTCAGATCGACGACGCTGCAAGGGCGCCGGTTGCCGCGCGCCATGAGTGGCCTCGCCAACTCATCGGTGAGGTGCGCCTCTCCATTTAACCTGCGCTGAAGCGCAGTAACGGTGGCCCCGAGAACCTTCTTGCGGGCCTCCTCGACCAACTTCAAGTCGCCGCGAGCCATTGCCAGACTTGGAGTCCGTAGGCTCCTCCGACCGATGCGCGTGGTCGACTCGACGCCAGACGCTGATATCTTCCCCACCAACGTGGTGGTCTCGATGAGCCGCTTCAGACGAGGAGAGCGGCGGAAGCGCCGTCACGGAGGTGCTCGTCATCGGCCACGGCGAGCACTCCGGCGAAAACGCCCAGGACCCGCTGCATGCGGCCCTGCAGGACCTGTCCGCACCCATCCCAGAGGACGCGGATGCAGAGATGCTGGAAGAACGCCGCCTTCAGATCATTGAAGGCGCCAAGAAGTTGGCAAGCATGAGACGCTTGTCCGAAGCATACCAGCGCGAGATGGACCGTGCTGTAGGCGGCTCGCCAGCTCCGACTGGGCCGAGTCGTCTAGGTGCGGTCCGAGAGCGCGGCGCAGCCATCGCCGATATGTTCGGGGCGAAGCGCCCCGTGTATGCCACCCCTGCGGAGAACATCCGTGCCGCCCAAGCGGGGACCGAAGAGCTGAGGAACCTCGAAGGCGAAGAGCGCCGTGTAATAACGGAGCGAGTCCAACAGCTCCTCGATGCGGTTGCTGCGCAGAATGCGGCAGGCGGCCGCGCCGACGCGCAGCAGCAGCAGAATGACGACTTACCCCCTCACCGAGATCAAGGTGCAACCTCCCGAACGCCGACCGGCGGAGTCCGCGGGAGGAAAGAGAAGGAGCCGGCTGTCAGTCGTAGCCGGACGCACATCACCATCGAGCGCGACCAAGACGGCCGCCCCAGAGCTGTGGAGCGGCGAGATGATTATCTGCCTCCTCCACCCCGGAGGGAGCGGCGAAGCCCTCCGCCGCTTTGAACATCCGACTTTGAGGTCGCCTTGCCGCCGAGAGGGAGTCGGAGAGAATGACGCCCGCCACCGGATCGACCGACTCCACGGATCCTGGCGTTAGAAGAAGAAGATGAGTTGGGTCCGCTTTGCCGCCCCCGATCGTAGACGAGCCCTTCCCCAAAGGGTTCACGCCCCCGAGATACGCCTAAGTATACCGCCTCCGTGAAGCCGAGGATCGGCTGATAGACTACTCCACAGCCGTCAACATCGCTAACGGCAACAAGCGAGTCGCCGTAAAGTATGTTCCTCTCATGCTCCAGGGCACGGCCCGGACATGGCTGAACAGCCTGAAGCCCACATGGCTGAACAGCCTGAAGCCCCGCAGCATCAACAGCTGGGTCGACTTCACTGAAGCCTTCATCCGCAACTTTACCAGCACGTACAAGCGACCTCCCAAGCCGCGCCAGCTCTCCTTGTGCGTGCAAGGCCCCGAAGAATCGACACGCGACTACCTCACGCGCTGGGGCGAACTTCGAAACTCTTGCGAGGGCGTGCACGAGGTGCTGGCCATCGAGTACTTCACGGCCGGATGCCGAGAGGGCACCCTCCTCAAGCACAAGCTCCTCTGCGACGAGCCTGAAACCCTCGACGAACTGCTAGACATGGCAGACAAGTATGCCACGGCTGACTCTTCCATGAAGACAGAGATCCAAGTCGGTGCGGTGGCAAGGTGACTCCTCAGCTCCCGAACTCCGCCGAGATGCCACCGGCGACAAAGCAGCAGAACGACAACAAGCGCCAAGGCCCCCACCGACTTCCAACAGTTGGCGGTCGCGCGAGAGAAGATCAAGAATCGGAGGGGCAGCTCCGCCAAGCGGCGTAAAGGCGGCAAGTCCAACTGGTTGCCGGCTTTCTCCTATGAGCGACTCGATGGTCCTTGTAAGTTCCACAGGGCGCGAAACCGTCGAATCACACCACCGAAGTGCCACTGCTCGTCAGATCGCCAAGGAGACGGCCTCGCCCTCCGCCGCTGGGGGCGCCGCTTCACCACCGCCTCAGCCGGGCGGCTCGCCACCGGCGCAGTCCAAGACGAGTTCCCGTAAGAGCACGGAGCATACGAGTGTTCACCACCGCAGATGATCGGTGCAAGAGACGCCAACAAAGAAGAAGAAGTCAACGAGTAGCAAAGTAGCTACCGAGTTCATGCATTGGTCCGAGAAGCCTATCACCGAGTCGGCAGATCACCCAGAGGTGATGCCGAGTCCGGCTCCCACGCCTTGGTTCTCTGAGCGACCTTGGCCATCGATAGGCGGGCCGCCTGCTTCTCATGGGTCCCGATAGACGGAGGCAACAGCATAAACATCCTCAGATAAGGATACCATGGAGAAGCTTGAATCAGCGGAGGCAGCCGCAGAGCAGCCGCACTGTTCCATGGAATCGCACTCCGCCTCTCCTGTTCACCGATTGGCAAGATTCTAATAGACGTCCTCTTCGGAGACAAAGATCACTTCCGCCGAGAGCCAGTCTGGTTCGAGGTGGTGGATTTGGAGAGCCCGTACCATGCGCTGCTAGGTCGGCCAGCCTTGGCCAAATTCATGGCGGTTCCCCACTACGCCTACCTCAAGATGAAGATGCCGAGTTCCAAGGGGATCCTGACCATTACCGCGATTACAAGAAGTCGTCACCAGGCGGCCGAGAGCAGTCGGCTGGCCGAGTCTTTGGTGATCGCGGCCGAGAAGCGGCTCCTTGATCCTTTAGTGGTGATGGCTGGGAAGCAGCCAGAGATGTCGCCTGGCCCCAAGGAGTCGGAGGTAGAAGGATCATTCAAGCCGGCTAAAGAAACCAAGAAGATACCCTTGGACCCGGAGCACCCAGAGAAGTACGCTGTCATAGGCACAGGCCTCGACAGTAAATAGGAAGGCAAGCTCGTCGATTTCCTCCGTGAGAATCGGGACATCTTTGCATGGTCCCCTAAGGACATGCCGGCTGTGCCAACGGAATTCGCCGAGCACAAGCTACACGTCAGGCCGGATGTGAAGCCCGTCAGCAGCCCTTGCGCCGCTGTCGAAGAGAAGAGAAGAGTCGCTTGAGAAGAGATAGCCCGCTCCGGCAGCCGGATTCATCATGGAAGTATTTTTCCGGAGTGGTTAGCAAACCCGCATCGGTATTGAAGAAGAATAAGCAGGGCGGATGTGCATCGACTACACCAGCCTCAACAAAGCCTGCCTCGGCGACCCGCTTTGTTCGCCAAGGATCGATCAAGTGATAGACTCCACAGCCGATGCGAAGCTGTTGAGCTTCTTGGACGATACTCGTGATATCACCAGATCAAGCTAAATCCAGCAGACAGACTGAAGACCGTATTCATCACGCCGTTTGGAGCCTTCTGCTACCTAACAATGACGTTCGGCTTGAGGAACGCCGGCGCCACCTTCCAGCGTTGCATGCAGAAGTGCCTCCTCAAGCAACTCGGCAGAAACGCCCATGTTTACGTGGATGATGTGGTGGTGAAGACGGAGAAACGTGGGACGCTGCTAGAAGACCTCAAAGAGACCTTTGAAAATCTGCGCCGATTCCAAATCAAGCTTAATCCAGAGAAGTGCGTGTTCGAGTCCCACCGCCAGCCTCGGCTTTTGGTCTCCGAACGCGCATAGAGTGCAACCCGTGAAGATCAAGGCCATTGAGAGAATGGAGGTACCCAGCCGATCGTTGGATGTCTGCGGTTCACCGCTGCTTGGCTTCAATAAGCCGATTCATCACCACCACAGAAAGCTCGCCGTTGTATCAATTGATGAAGAAGACCACCTTTTTGAGTGGAACCACAAGGCGATGAGGCATTTCAACAATCAAGAAGATGTCTTTGGCGACTTCCCTGGTTGGCGGCTCCGACTCCCAAAGAGCCCATGTTTGTACATCGCCGCTACCACCGGTAGTCAAGACAGATTATTGTAGTCGAACGCAAGGAGGAAGGCAAGGCGCCCCGGTCCGAGACCAGTGTACATTACGAGCGAGGTAATCGTCGACCTCCAAGCAGAACTACCTCACTACCAGAAGATGTGCTACGGCGTGCATTTTGCCGCCAAGAAGTGAAGCCCTACTTTCAAGAGCATCCTATCATCGGTCCGCACCGCCCCACTCGCCGAGATCGCCGGAAGTCGAGACGCTCCGCCGAGTGGCCAAGTGGGCTATCGATCTAGCCCCTACACCATCCACTACCAACCTCGCACCGCCATCAAGTCGCAGCGCTGGCCGACTTCCTCGCCGACCGGGCCGAGACTCAAGACCGCCACCAAATACCGACTCTACTCATTGGCGATCGCACTTCGACGGCTCCAAGATGCGACCGCCTCGGGCCGGCGTCGTCCTCACCTCCCCAAGGGCGACAAGCTCAAATACGCTGCAAATCCACTTCGCCTCCAACAACGCCGCCGAATATGAAGCGCCATCCACGGGCTCCGCTTGCCAAAGAACTCGGCATTCGCCGGATCCTCGTGCTATGGCGACTCCGACTTGGTGGTTCAAAGAATCATCCGCGATCGACGCCAAAGACGCAAACATGGCGAAGCTACCGCTTCTTGGTGCAGCAGCTCAGCGGATATTTTGAGGATGCAATTCCTTCACGTCGAGAAACGACAACGATCAAGCAGACGCTTTGGCGCGAAGTCGGCTCCACTCGCCAGCGATACCTTCAAGGCCGCCTTCTGGCGCCTCCTCAAGCCGCCTATCAAGCCTTCACCAATCCGACTCCATCTTCGTGCGGCTCACCGAGATAGTCGGATCCGACTCCAAGGCCCCAGAAGCGACCTCAAGAAAGCCACGGGCCGGCCGGGGATCGCGCCACGGCCCGGGATCGCGCCAATCGGCTCGAGTTGCCCGACCGGCCCAGAGATTCCCTCAGTCCAGCAAGCGGCAGCAGAGTCCAACCCGCCGCCTCCCAGCCCAGCCACCCTTGTCCAAGTTGCTGCGGTAGCGGTTGAAGAGATAGCAGCACCTTCATGGGCACAACCCATCCTCAAGTTCCTAGTACACAAAGAGTTACCAGCAGACGAGACCCTGGCTCGGCAAGTACAACGCCGAGCGGCAGCCTACACCATAGTCAACCGAGAGTTAGTCAGGCGCAGCGTTACTGGTGTCCACCAGCGCTGCGTAGAATCAGAGCAAGGCCAAGCGATCCTCAGAGACATCCATCAGGGCGAATGTGGCCACCATGCGGCTTCGAGGGCGCCAGGCCAAGGCCTTTCAAGACGGTTTCTTTTGGCCGATCGCCTGGAAGAAGCTAAAGAGCTAGTCAAAAATGCAAGGTGCCTGTGTTCCGCTCCAAGCCCCTTCAGCCGGCCTCCGCGCTGAAGACAATCCCCATCGCCTGGCTCTTCGCAGTTTGGGGCCTGGACATGGTGGGACCTTTCAAGACGGCCCAAGGCGGCCCGACTCATTTGCTTGTCGCAGGGACAAGTTCACCAAGTGGGTAGAAGCAAAGCCCATCAAGAAATTAAACGGGCCCACAAAGGTGACCTTCATTGTCGACATCACAAAGGCGGTACGGCATACCGCACAAAGATCATCACAGATAACGGCACCAACTTCGCCAAAGGCGCTTTGGCTCGCTTCTGCGTGGACGCAGGCATCCGATCGACCTAGCGTCCGCCGCCCATCCGCAGTCAAACGGCCAGTGGAACGAGCCAACGGCTCATCTGTCTCGCATCAAGCCTCGATTGGTCGAACCACTCGAGCGCCCGGCCGGCTGTTGGGTGGAAGAGCTGCCTGCCGTCCTCTGGAGTCTGCGCACAACCCCGAACAGGTCAACCGGCTTCACGCCGTTCTTCCTCGCTCTATGGTGCCGGGTTGCTATCCCAACGGATATACAATTCGACTCTCCGCGAGTCTCCATGTACACCAAGAGGAGGTGAAGAAGACGTTAAGACGGCGCCGACCTGCTGGAAGAGGGCCGATCGTTGGCACTCGGTCGGTCCGCATCTACCAAAGCAGAGTCTGCGCCGATACTATAATCGCAAGGTCAAGCCAAGATCATTCCAAGAGGGTGACCTTGTGCTCCGGCTGATCCAGAGAACAGCCGCCAAAGACAAGTTGTCGGCGCTTTGGGAAGGTCCTTCATCATCGCAAGGTGCTAGGAACGACGCTTACTATTTGATCGACGCCGAAGCCTCGAGCACGCAAGAGGGACGACTCGCAAAGAAACAGAGCGCCCATGGAACGCGAATCTTCTTCAAGATTTTACGCTTGATGCAAGATGTATCGCGCTACCCCTTTTTGTATTAAGTACTAAGACCTTAGGCCCCGGACGAGCTCGGGACTGCCTTTTGATTATCTGTATGATATGGATCACGCTCAAATGCATTCTCCTTTTCATCATACCGTTCGCACTGGTCCGACTAGTCGCCCGGGACTCGCCGCTTTGTGCTATGAAATGCTCCCCGAGGTCGACAAGTAATGTGTGCGCTCAAAGCCGCTCTCTGCTGAAAGCCGCAGCTCAGAGCGATCGCCGGTAAGCGGGGACGGAAAGAGCGAAGCACACATGAAAAACGGCTAAGGACTTAAGAGCTACGATAGCCCAAGCCGGCTCCCAGCTTCCCCTCATCGAGCCGACTCATGAAAGCGAATCGGCTCATAGTCTCAACTTTTATCAAGGACGGCCGACTCTCGAGAGTCGGCCTGTCGATTTCCAGCGAACTTGCTAGGATATTCTAAACGACTAAGTACTTGCCTCCCTAAAGAAGCTGAGCACTTGACCCGGCGGCAGTCCGCAGAGCGGCTGCCCAGTCGGCAAGGCGGCAACTAAAGGAAGGCGGCAAAGGAAAAAAGTCTAAAGAACTGAAGCAAGGACAGGCGGAAATTTGATAAATATTTAAATAAGGCCCTTGGCCGAATACACCCCGCGGGTGGAATTATTCGAAACTGACAAGTTTTTCAAGGAACAAAAGAGACAGGTAGAGCCGAAGCACTCTAGGGGGCGGCCTCCGGAGCCGGAGGGCCGGAGGTGGCGGCGGTGTCGGACGTCGGGGCAGTCGGCTGGGCGGTCTCGGCTTGGTCGCCTCCAGCGACGGTCGCCTTGTCCTTCTGAGGCTCGTTGCTGGAGGCACGATCAGGCTGAGGCTGGCCGCCTGCTTCGTTTTCTGGTGCCTCCTCCTCGCCTCCGTCCTCCGACTCGCCCTCCTCTTCGGTGCTGGAGCCGATCACCTCCGCCGAGTCCTCCTCGTACTCCGGGTGCATCCCGAACCACTCCGGCGGAACCTCCTCGCCGCCGTCGGTCCGCTCGGGCACAAAGACACTGGTGTCCGTGTACTCGGCGATGGCCGCCAAGGCCGACAAGGGCGCTTCCACGGCTTCTCACGGCCTGGGCCTCTAACCGGAACGCGGCTAGGCGGTCCAGGTCCAGTCCAGGGTACCACCCTTTGACGAACTCCAAGGCCCGGCGTGCTCCGGCACGGGCCGAGGAGCCCCTCCAAGCCTCGAAGCGACCGACGGCGACCTCCAGCCAGTCGGCCGTCCGACTGGCGGTGCGAAGAGCCGACACCTCCGGCCACATGGCGGCAACGACTTGGGCGCCGGCGCGTTGAAGACGACGCAGCAGACGGTGAGCAGGATGAAGGCGAGCCCCGATGCTCAAGAGCTGCTCATCGATGGTTCGGGGGGCGTTGGCGGCAATCACTTCGCCTTTTGCTCTCCGCTCCTCCCGAGCCGCCTCGATGGCCAGAGGGACGGCTTGCGAGTGACCGGGAAAGAAGTCTGCCAAAGACAAGAAAAGGGGACAGTCAGAAAAACCAGAAGACAGTTCGACACAGAGTCGGAAGACCAAAGAAGAGAAACCAAGAGTTACCGTCGACGATGTCCTCGAGCTCGTGATAGCCGGAGGTCAGCATCGCCTCCCGGTCGGTCCAGGCGGACCGCTCCATCTCGAATTCAGCTAGGAGGGCATCCTCCCGCGACTTGGCGCCCTCCTGCGCTTCCGGCAGTTCTTTCGCTTTCGGCCAGCTGCGTCGCCAAGAGGTCGTGTTCTCGGACGAGCTTGTCGACTCCTCCTCCTTAGTGCGACGGGCGGTATTGCCTCGCCCAGCTGCTCGGCGGGCGGCATTGGCGCTGGCTCAAGAAAGACAAAGCATCGCCAACAAGGAAGGTCGCTGGAGATCCGCCCGATCCGCCAGCGATCGGCCCGAATCTCGGGACTACAGCCAGCAAGCCAAAGACGCCTCGCGGAGAAGAAAGAAGGAAGGTCGCTGGGAGATCCGCCCGATCGCCAGCAGCGGCCGAATCTCGGGATTACAGCCAGCAGGTCCAGCGCGCTTGAAGAAGGAAGAATTGGGTCACTCGACTTTCCGCCAGATCGGCGGTCCGCTTCTCAGCTCCTCAACATTGCGGTTGAGGCGAGCGCGGAGGTTGTGGTACTCCTGCAAGGCCGCAAAGTAAAGTCGTCTTCGAGCTCGCTAGAAGGAGTTCCGAGCCGCCAAGCAGCCCACCCCAACTCGGGATTACACTCAGCAGGAGGCCATGCGCGCTTCACGGGAAAAGGCAAGAAACTAAAAAGGAAAAACAAAACATACCCGGACGAAGGTCCGCAGGCCGATGCACCTTGGTGTAAAGTTGAGGGCGCCGCCCTCTTTGCGCACTTGGACCGAACGCCCGTAAGGGCTGGTTCAGCGGGCGGGCCGCCACAAGCAGCCAGCGGTGGGCGCGCACTTGAGGCCTCAAGATCTGTGTTCGCCATGCCGGGCGGCGTCGCTCTCGAGCTCGCGGCACCGAGCTCGTCCTTTCAATCCGGCGGCGCGTTGGCACGGCGACCTGAAGAAGCAGCTGCGCGTCAGCGTCGTCCGCAGTCGGCGGATCCTGTGGGTCCACCGGCTGCTTGCCGTGCGGCTCGAAGACGGAGGCGGCGGAGGTGGCGGAGGCGGCGCGTGAGTATCCGAGCCCGAGGCGTCGCCACCGTCCTCCGCGAGAGGGTTTGTGGTGCCGACCTCCCGGTCTGCCCGTAGAACTCGGGGCAGCGGTGCCGACGACAGGAGGACGAGCATCGCCGCCGGCGATTTAACGGCCTCTCGATCTCCGCTGGCCACGCGCCACGGCCTCCTCCAGTGCCGCCGGGCGTTGGCGGCGCCTTCTCGCCTCCGCCTTCTCCAGCGGTCGGCCTCCTCCTCCTCGCTTCTCAGATTCCGTGCCGCCGCCTCCCGGAGGTCGGCGGCACGGTCAATCCGCCGTGTTGGCGGACGTCTCCACCGACCCCATGATGGAGGGGACGGCGGCTCTCAAGGGAGAGGGAGCGCTGGGAAAGATCGGAGGAGGTCGAAAGACTCAATCAAGATCCGTAAAAGAAACGGCGAGTAAGAGACTCACGAAGAAACTAGCCGCGCCGCCTCACTTCCCTTTGGAAGCGGTTGGCCTTCGCGGCCGCCTCCTCCCGTTTGGTCGCGGCGGCGGCTCCCTTGAGCTTCTTCGACCTGCCGTTGGGTGCACTTGGCCCGGCGAGACGTCTCTTCCGCGTCGACGTCGCCCTCGGGCCAGTCGGCGAAGGTCGCCGATGGTCTGAGGCCGCCGTCTTCCTCCTCCCCGCCGCCTTCGGCGTCGGCTTCAGCCGCCATGCCCAAGTCGGGTCGTCGATGTCGCTGACCTCACGGCCAGGGACGTAGTCACGCGGCTCTCTCGTGGCGCCGGCAGCGGGCGCCGTGAGAGGGTTCTGCTCAAAAGATGCCAACAAGATCAGAGCTTCAAGTCGGACGCAAGCAAGATCGAAATACGACGGAAGCAACTTACCACCGGAGGGGTTGTCGCACGAGTACGGCTCCTCGTCAACTGCCACTCCTCCGTGAACCCGCATGGGCGATGTGGTTCACCAAGTTCGCCACTTCTCCATGCGGCATGTCCTGGTGCACACCGCTTGATCGTGCGGCCGCTCATCCGGCAGATGAGGTGAGGCCGGCCTTGGAGCGGAAGAACCCGGCACGCCACGAAGGCGGCCAGAAGATCGGAGGCCTTCGACTGCGTCATGACTCGGAGGCGCGCCACGGCGCCGACTCCGGAGGTCGAAAGCGACTTCGACCGATGGGACCAATCGGGCGGCCGCCACCGGTGGCTCGGGTCGAAGGGCGGCAGATTGACCCGATCCGCCGTCGGTGGAGACATTCTTCACGAGAAGTACGCCTTCGCCACATCTTCACCGATTTCACCAGCGGATGGGCGGAAAGGGGTTGTCGGCCATCGTGGCCGCGCACCGCGATGTAGGTGCCGATCATACGCGGCGGCCGGGCGGCCGGGTGCCGAGCCGAGGAGAAGAACTCCCCACAGCCGAGGGTGGGGAGAACACGATATAGCCTTCGCACAAGGTGGCGGCGGAGAGAAGCACCACCGCTGGGGGTGAGATGAGTGCGGCTGCAGGCTATGAAACTCGAGGAAGGACCGGAAGAACCCGCTGGCCGGGAGCCCCAGCCAGCGCGCATGAGGTGCGAAAGGAAGATGACCCGCTCGCCCTCCGCCGCACGGGCCGGATCTCTCCGCCGGCGCTGGACGGGCCTGCACTCAAGTCCGCGCCGGGGCGGGCGGGTCTGACGGAGGAACTTCGATGTCCTCCGCCTCACGCCCGAAGCCGCCCCACACGCCGGAGCGCGAGGTGGGGGTGCGACGGAAGAGGAGCTCATCGCCAGCGAGGAGGAGCACCTGTGCTCGTCGCAAGGCAGAAAGCAACGGCGGGCGAAGGAAGAAGAGGGCAAGAGAGCGGGAGGGAGTGCACGTGCGCCGCCGCCCCCCTCGCTTATTTATAGCCCAACGGGCCGAGAAGCCGAGGGGCGACGGGGATTAATCGCGCCGCGCCCCACGACGCCCACGATAATCCCCACGGTTATCGCGCGCAGAATAACGTGGGGATGCTAACCGCCTCGCCGCAGCGGATCCGCCGGGAGCCGAGGCGCGGTAATGGCGGGCCCCACCCGGCGTCCGCCCGCCACGCGCTGCGGGCGCATGCATTATCGCCTCCATGTGGCGCCACGCGACAGACCGCCTCACAAATGGCAGGAAGCGAACCGACACGCCAGCGGGTTTCCCGCCCGACTTACGAAAGCAGCGGCTCCTTGCGGGCCAGTCCGACTCAGCGAGGCGCCCAAAGACGCGCGGCCGGGTCTCCGAGTCGGCACCGTAAGGATTGAAACTGCCGGCCCCCACAAGGCGCGCCCCGGGCTTCGCCCGGCCGGGACTACTGTCGAGTAATGGGCCACGGTAGGTCGACCGGACCCAAGAATCTTTCAAGACATCGGGGCAGGCCGCGCCCCTTAGCCGAATCCCAGCTGGCAACCTCCGAGAAGGCCGAGTCCCAGCAGGCGACCTTCGAGAAGGCCGAGTCCCAGCTGACGACCTTCGAGAAGGCCGAGTCCTTAGATGGCAACTCTGAAACAAGTCAACTCCGGGCTTGCGACCTTTAAAGGGCCGACTATGAGAGTCGGCCCGCGACCTTTCACGAAGACCAATGCGGAGTACTGCCCCGACGTGGCCGTCCCCTCATGACCCACGGGAGGAAGGCATGGCTACAGTGAGCCGCGTCGCCAGGAGATCTCCGGTGAGGCGCGACACTGTTGCCATGCCTCCTCGACTCACCACAAGCACAAGGCATCGTGCCCACGACGGCGCGCGCAGACGCCCAGAGATCGCCGGGCCCCCTGTCAGTGAGATAGAAGAAGACGGCCGGAGAGCTCGAAGACGGCCCTGCGGGAGCCGGCCTCCCCAGAGTCGGCCGCCTCCCGGCCAGGGCCCCACGAGCCATAAACCAGATTGGACCGGGAGCGCCGACAGTGACCGCTTGACAGACGGCGGCACTGTTCCCACGACCCCATGACCAAGCCCGCGTCATCGAGAGCGCTGCAAGAGTTCTGTTACGTCTCTGGGCCCGCCAATCGGTGGGCCCCGGCCGCCGCAGGAGGACGGCTGCAGGAGAGACTGACGGCTGGGGGCCACGCCTAGTCGACACGGTGTACCCGGGGTAGGTCTATATAAACCCCCCGGGGCACCCATGCAAAGGGTTCGGCCCTGGACAGGTTTTAGACACATAGCAAGAGGGGAAAGAGCTAGCCTTGCTCCTCCCTGCCTCCAAAAACAGCTCGAGGAGCACCTTTGTACTATCATACCATAGTGATCATGCGGAGACCCCGCAGAGCAGCAGTAGGGGTGTTATCTCCTCGGAGAGCCCCGAAGCTGGGTAAGATTCGCCGGCGTGCATGTCTGCGCCTCATCCCGTTTCCAGGCACCGGCGACGTTCTACTCGCCCCCACCATGATAAGCCACCCGTTGGCATATGTCGCATCCAACCCCCGACACTAGCACTTGATCGTTTAGTATACTGCTATTGCTTTCTTCATGACTTATACATGTTCCTGTAACTATGAGAACTAGCTGATGCCCCGCGCGTTGCTGCGGGATTTTTTTCATGAATTTTGTGTGAAAGGTCATGAACCAAATTTAAGTAAAAAACTACACAACTAACTTCACATTCTGCAGAGATGGCAATCCACACTAAGGTAAGATAAAGAGGTGAGCACATGAATCAAAGTGGAAGCTTGCAAAAAAAGTGCAGATGATGTCTATACATGTAGCCCCACATCATAATATATTTGTAGTTTTGTATACAGTGGTCTATACAGTTTGTTAGTCAATGACCAGAACTGCAGATATGCCACAATGATAAAACTAATAACACGTTTTTTCTGAATGTACGTACTGATTTTGTATTTCTACGAATTTGTCAGTCAGTGACCAGAACTGCATATATGCTGAAACATCACATACACGTTTGAGATCATTGGCCATGTGCATCTCTAAACCTGATATTATGGTTCAGTTTGATGTCTCACCTACACATCTTTTTTTTTACAAAAGGAGGACGACCCCCGGTCTCTGCATCTGGACGATGCATACGGCCACTTTATTAATTATTGACACAAGACCGTACAGAGTCATACAACAATAAGTCTAAAACCACCAAACTAAGCAACAACTGTCGCTATCCCTATCCAGTTGATGTAGGGGCGCTGAAAGTATCCAGTCTCACCTACACATCTATATTACACAATCAAGTGAGCTGGACATCTATTGATATAGCAACGCTACAACAGCTCTAAACTCCCAAGAGAAAGAGTCTAATATATTTTCAGAGTTATATAGTTCAGATTGTGCAGTCAGCAACCTAGAATATATTTGCCTGCGGCTATGTATAATTGCTAACCAATCATTTGTCCACTTTTCTCTATTTTTAGTTTGGAACATGGCACAACGATTAATTCCCTGTTTCAGTTTACACAGAAGTCTGAACCCAGTGTGTATGCATGTCTGTTTATACTATATACACCCAGTCAAAACAAAAGAAGAGCAAAATAAGAATCCATGACTACCTAGTGATGAGCTAGGGGAAAAAATATCAACACAAAGACGTGATTCATGATACGAACATTGATTCTCTAAATATACTGAAGGAAAGCAGGGCGAAAACGATCAACAGGTCAAATGCATGGTAGTAATCTAACGAACAACATGGTGCAGGGAGATTGGAATGGAGGAATCAGGGAGAACCTTGTACAGAGGGGGTTGAAATAGGTTGCAGGTGGCGTCGACGGCGCAGACGTGACCCAACCTAGGATGTTTCCAACCTCTGACTCATGATTGCAAGAACAAACTGCAGAAAAAGAGGCCATACATATAGTTCCAATTCAGCATCGTTTTGCAAACAATTTGATGGGCTGTAGGTACGATGAGGAGGCTGCTGGGGTAGCATGTACGGACAGGGGTTGTGGCGTGAGGACGCAGGTATGTCCCGGTCAACATGCAGGGCACCAACACGCGATGGATGTGGCCGAATATCCAAGGGCAAAACCCAGCGACTATCGAGCAGGGTCATGACTCATGAGCAGCTCCAATGATAAAAGGGGAAATGTACTGCAGCGGTTACCTGGGAGAATTAAACACATCTGTTTCCTTTTAGAGGAGAGCAGTGGGATTTATATGAGGCTGGAGAAGGTGAAGAGGGAGAGAGGCAGCTGTGGAGAAGACAGGAGGCAAAACATATACATACCTGAAAGCAGAAGAGCTAAAACAAAAAGGAGTTGCATCAATAAAAAATGCCCAAACCTGAACAATAGAATGGCCATGCATGTAAATAAAATAAAACAAAAACTATATTAACTTTGAACACGAACAATAGTGCAGACAAATCATCAAAGGGGCAATCACAGCCGAACCACATACAACTGGACAAATTGTTTAATCCCGAAACTGGGTCGATGACTTGTGGCACGGATATCTAGCTCGAAGTCAAAGAACCCAATCTCTGTTTGAGGCATGGATATATACCGGCTGCTACTGAAAACAAATCGAGAGAGAGCAAGGAGAAGAGATGCTTAGGCATTTCTTCGGGTTGGGCTCGCGGACCTTGATGTTGACAGCTCCTCCAGCTGGAACCCGAACTACTCGTCCAGATCGGGGCCGCAACAGGGAGGCCGCTTGTGACTCGTTCGAGGCCGCCAGCGCCAGGAGAGCTTGGAGAAGAGCGATGGCGTGCGCTTAGAATGATTCGGCTGCGCTGGTCAACGTTCTAGATTGGCGGCAAGGGAACCATGGCTCGGCCCACATCCCATCGCCCTGAGAGGCATCGAAGGGGAGTCGGAGTGGACTGCTGCTCATATCCGGAGGAGCGCCCTCACGTGAGATTACCATCCAGCCGCCGCACACGCGAGGATTGGAGAAAGATTTATCCTGTGGGAAAGAAACGGAAGTGGAGAAGGAAGCGGACGGACTCGTGCTTTGATGGGGAAATCAATCGGGAAGGAAACCGAAGTGCATAAGGAAGCGGTGCGGTCGGGCCTTGTGGGCCTTTGGCAGAAAAAAAACATAGCAGTGTGTGGTTAAGAAATGAAGTGGTATTTCTCATCAGAAAAGCAATGCTTTGGAAAAATTAAAGATGATAATGCTGATGTGGCACATATGAGGTGGATAGGCTGCATGTCAAGAGAAATAAGATAGTGGGGATGAGCCATTTAGGTATTATAGATTATGCAACTCCCGTTTATCGGAGCAACACTTTGGGTACTACCAAACGTCACAATGTAACTGGGTGATTATAAAGGAGTACTACAGGTGTCTCCGAAGGTACATGCTGAGTTGGCGTATTTCGAGATTAGGTTTTGTCACTCCGATCGTCGGAGAGGTATCTCTGGGCCCTCTCGGTAATGCACATCATTATAAGCCTTGCAAGCAATGTGACCAATGAGTTGGTTACGGGATGGTGCATCACAGAACGAGTAAAGAGACTTGCCGGTAACGAGATTGAACTAGGTATTGGATACCGACGATCAAATCTCGGGCAAGTAACATACCGATGACAAAGGGAACAAGGTATGTTGTTATGCGGTTTGACCGATAAAGACCTTCGTAGAACATGTAGGAACCAATATGGGCATCCAGGTCCCGCTATTGGTTATTGACCGAGAATAGTTCTAGGTCATGTCTACATAGTTCTCGAACCCATAGGGTCCGCACGCTTAACGTTACGATGACAGTTTTATTACGAGTTTATAAGTTTTGATGTACCGAAGTTTGTTCAGAGTCCCGGATGTGATCATGGACATGACGAGGAGTCTCAAAATGGTCGAGACATAAAGATTGATATGTTGGAAGCCTATGTTTGGGCATCGGAATGATTCCGGGTGAAATCGATTTTACTTAACACCGGGGTTACTGAACCTCCCGGGGTTAATGGGCCTTAGTGGGCCAGGAGGGAGAAGAGGAGGGCCGACCAGGGCAGGCTGCACGCCCCCTCCCCCCTAGTCCGAATAGGACAAGGAAGGGGCGCCTCTTCCTCTTTCCTCCCCTTTCCTTCTCCACTAAGGCAAGAGGAGTCCTACTCCCGGTGGGAGTAGGACTCCTCCAGGCGCACTCCTGGGGGGCCGGCCGCACCTCCCCCCTCCCTCCTTTATATATGGGGGCGGGGGGCACCCCATAGACACACAAGTTGATCTACGGATTGTTCCTTAGCCGTGTGCGGTGCCCCCCTCCACCATATTCAACCTCGGTCATATCGTCGCGGAGTTTAGGCGAAGCCCTGCGTCGGTAGAACATCATCATCGTCACCACGCCGTCGTGCTGACGGAACTCATCTCTGGAGCTTTGCTAGATCGGAGGCCGGAGATCGTCATCGAGCTGAACGTGTGCTGAACTCGGAGGCCCCGTACGTTCGGTGCTTGGATCGGTCGGATCGTTAAGACGTACGGCTACATCAACCGTGTTGTGCTAATGCTTCCGCTTACGATCTACGAGGGTACGTGGACGGACACTCTCCCCTCTCGTTGCTATGGCATCACCATGATCTTGTGTGTGCGTAGGAATTTTTTTGAAATTACTACGTTTCCCAATAGTGGTATCAGAGCATAGGTTTTATGCGCTGATGTTATATGCACGAGTAGAACACAAGTGAGTTGTGGGTGATACAAGTCATACTGCTTACCAGCATGTCATACTTTGGTTCGGCAATATTGTGAGATGAAGCGGCCCGGACCGACATTACGCGTACACTTACGCGAGACTGGTTTCACCGTTACGAGAACTCGTGCTTAAAGGTGGTGGCGGGTGTCTGCTCTCTCACTTTAGCTGAATCGAGTGTGGCGCCGGTCCTTGCGAAGGTTAAAACAACACCAACTTGACGAACTATCGCTGTGGTTTTGATGCGAGGTAAGAACGGTTCTTACTCAGCCCGTAGCAGCCACGTAAAACTTGCAACAACAAAGTAGAAGACGCCTAACTTGTTTTTGCAGGCATGTTGTGATGTGATATGGCCAAGACGTGATGCTATATTTTATTGTATGAGATGATCATGTTTTGTAACCGGTTATCGGCAATCGGCAGGAGCCATATGGTTGTCGCTTATTGTATGAAATGCAACGCCTACGTAATTGCTTTTCTTTATCACTAAGCGGTAGCGATATTCGTAGAAGCAATAGATGGCGAAACGACAACGATGCTACGATGGAGATCAAGGTGTCGCGCGGTGACGATCGTGATCACGACGGTGCTTGGAGATGGAGATCACAAGCACAAGATGATGATGGCCATATCATATCACTTATATTGATTGCATGTGATGTTTATCCTTTATGCATCTTATCTTGCTTTGATCGACGGTAGCATTTTAAGATGATCTCTCACTAAAATTATCAATAAGTGTTCTCCTGAGTATGCACCGCTGCCAAAGTTCGTCGTGCCCGCACACCACGTGATGATCGGGTGTGATAAGCTCTACGTCCATCTACAACGGGTGCAAGCCAGTTTTGCACACGCAGAATACTCAGTTAAACTTGACGAGCCTAGCATATGCAGATATGGCCTCGAACACGGAGACCGAAAGGTCGAGCGTGAATCATATAGTAGATATGATCAACATAGTGATGTTCACCATTGAAAACTACTCCATCTCACGTGATGATCGGTTATGGTTTAGTTGATTTGGATCACGTAATCACTTAGATGACTAGAGAGATGTCTGCTAAGTGGGAGTTCTTAAGTAATATGATTAATTGAACTTAAATTTATCATGAACTTAGTACCGATAGTATTTTGCTTGTCTATGTTTGTTTGTAGATAGATGGCTCGTCTGTTGTTGTTCCGTTGAATTTTAATGCGTTCCTTGAGAAAACAAAGTTGAAAGATGATGGTAGCAATTACACGGATCGGGTCCGTAACTCGAGGATTATCCTCATTGCTGCACGTAAAAGTTACGCCCCGAAGCACCACTGGGTGCCAGTGCCTGCTGCTGATGCAACCGATTTACATTAAGAACGTCTGGCGAGCAAAGTCGATGACTACTCTATAGTTCAATGTGCCATGCTTTACGGCTTAGAACCGGGTCTTCAATGACGTTTTGAACGTCATGGAGCATATGAGATGTTCCAAGAGTTGAAGTTAATATTTCAAGCAAATGCCCGGATTGAGAGATATGAAGTCTCCAATAAGTTCTACAGCTGCAAGATGGAGGAGAATAGTTCACAAGGAGCATATACTCAAAATGTCCGGGTATAATAATCACTTGATTCAACCGGGAGTTAATCTTCCGGATGATAGCGTCATTGATGAATTCTCCAATCACGCCACCAAGCTACAAGAGCTTTGTGATGAACTATAATATGCAAGGGATGAACAAGACTATTCCCGAGCTCTTCGCAATGCTAAAAGCTGCGGAGGTAGAAATCAAGAGGGAGCATCAAGTGTTGATGGTCAACAAGACCACTAGTTTCAAGAAAAGGGCAAAGGGAAGAAGAAGGAACTTCAAGAAGAACAACAAGCAAGTTGCTGCTCAAGAGAAGAAACCCAAGTCCGGACCTAAGCCTGAAACCGAGTGCTTCTACCGCATGCGACCGTCACCGGAAGCGGAACTGCCCCAAGTATTTGGCGGATAAGAAGGATGGCAAAGTGAACAAAGGTATATGTGATATACATGTTATTGATGTGTACCTAACTAGAGCTCGTAGTAGCACCTGGGTATTTGATACTGGTTCTATTGCTAATATTTGCAACTCGAACCAGGGACAACGGAATAAGCGAGCACTGGCCAAGGACGAGGTGACGATGCGCGTGGGAAACGGTTCCAAAGTCGATGTGATCGCGGTCGGCACGCTACCTCTACATCTACCTTCGGGATTAGTTTTAGACCTGAATAATTGTTATTTGGTGCCAGCGTTGAGCATGAACATTATATCTGGATCTTGTTTGATGCGAGACGGTTATTCATTTAAATCAGAGAATAATGGTTGTTCTATTTATATGAGTAATATCTTTTATGGTCATGCACCCTTGAAAGTGGTCTATTTTTATTAAATCTCGATAGTAGTGATACACATATTCATAATGTTGAAGCCAAAAGATGCAGAGTTGATAATGATAGTGCAACTATTTGTGGCACTGCCGTTTAGGTCATATCGGTGTAAAGCGCATGAAGAAACTCCATATTGATGGACTTTTGGAATCACTTGATTATTAATCACTTGGTACTTGCGAACCGTGCCTGATGGGAAAGATGACTAAAACACCGTTCTCTGGTACTATGGAGAGAGCAACAAATTTATTGGAAATCATACATACAGATGTATGTGGTCCGATGAATGTTGAGGCTCGTGGCGGATATCGTTATTTTCTCACCTTCACAGATGATTTGAGCAGATATGGGTATATCTACTTAATGAAGCACAAGTCTGAAACATTTGAAAAGTTCAAAGAATTTCAGAGTGAAGTGGAAAATCATCGTAACAAGAAAATAAAGTTTCTACGATCTGATCGTGGAGGAGAATATTTGAGTTACGAGTTTGGTTTACATTTGAAACAATGCCGAATAGTTTCAAGAACTCACGCCACCGAACACCACAAAGAAATGGTGTGTCCGAACGTCAGAATCGTATTTTACTAGATATGGTGCGATCTATGATTTCTCTTACCGATTTACCGCTATCGCTTTTGGGGTTATGCTTTAGAGACGGCCGCATTCACGTTAAATAGGGCACCATCAAAATCCGTTGAGACGACGCCTTATGAACTGTGGTTTGGCAAGAAACCAAAGTTGTCGTTTCTTAAAGTTTGGGGCTGCGATGCTTATGTGAAGAAACTTCAACCGATAAGCTCGAACCCAAATCGAGAAATGTGTCTTCATAGGATACCCAAAAGAGTCATGGGTACACCTTCTATCACAGATCCGAAGGCAAGACATTCATTGCTAAGAATGGATCCTTTCTAGAGAAGGAGTTTCTCTCGAAAGAAGTGAGTGGGAGGAAAGTAGAACTTAATGAGATAATCAGATCTACTCCCTTATTGAAAGTAGTTCATCACAAGAACCGGTTCCCGTGACAACTACACCAATTAGTGAGGAAGCTAATGATAATGATCATGAAACTTCAGATCAAGTTTCTATCGAACCTCGTGGGTCTACGAGTAAGAACCACACCAGATCGGTACGGTAATCCTATTCTAGAAGTCATGTTACTTGACCATGATGAACCTACGAACTATGAGGAAGCAATGATGAGCCCAGATTCGCAAAATGGCTAGAGGCCATGAAATCGAGATGGGATCCATGTATGAAAACAAAGTATGGACTTTGGTTGACTTGTTCGATGATCGGCAAGCCATTGAGAATAAATGGATCTTTAAGAAGAAGACCGACGCTGATGGTAATGTAATCGTCTATAAAGCTCGACTTGTTGCAAAAGGTTTTCGACAAGTTCAAGGGGTTGACTACGATGAGACTTTCTCACCAGAGCGATGCTTAAGTCTGTCCGAATCATGTTAGCTATTGCTGCATTTCATGATTATGAAATTTGGCAAATGGATGTCAAGACTGCATTCTTGAATGGATTTCTAGAAGAAGAGTTGTATATGATGCAGCCGGAAGGTTTTGTTGATCCAAAAGGTGCTAACAAAGTGTGCAAGCTCCAGCGTTCCATTATGGACTGGTGCAAGCATCTCGAGTTGGAATAAACGCTTTGATAGTGTGATCAAAGAATATGGTTTTATACAAACTTTTGGAGAAGCCTCAGATTTACAAGAAAGTGTGTGGAGCTCAGAGCATTTCTAATTTTATATGTAGATTAATTGGAAATGATATAGAATTCTCTGGATAGCATAAAGGGATACTTGAATAAAAGTTTTTCAATGAAAGACCTCGTGAAGCTGCTTACATATTGGGCATCAAGATCTATAGAGATAGATCAAGACGCTTAATAGGACTTTCACAAAGCACATACCTTGCCAATATTTTGAAAAAGTTCAAAATGGATCGTGCAAAGAAAGGATTCTTGCTGTGCTACAAGGTGTGAAGTTGAGTCAAACTCAATGCCCGACCATAGCGAAGATAGAGAGAAAATGAAAGATGTTCCTATGCTTCAGCCATAGGCTCTATCATGTATGCAATGCTGTGTACCAGACTGGCGATGCTTAGCAATAAGCTTGGAAGGAAGGTACCAAAGTAATCCAGAGTGGATCATCGGACAACGGTCAAGAACATCCCGAATACCGAAAAGGACTAAGGATAAGTTTATCGCTTATGGAGGTGACAAAGAGCTAGTCGTAAATGGTTACGCCGATGTAAGCGTTGACATCGATCCGGACGATTCTAAATCGCAAACCGGATACGTGTTTTTATTAAACGGTGGAGCTGTAAGTTGGTGCAGTTCTAAACAAAGCGTCGTGGCGGGATCTACATGTGAAGCGGAGTACATAGCTGCTTCGGAAGCAGCAAATGAAGGAGTTTGGATGAAGGAATTCATTTCCGATCTAGGTGTTATACCTAGTGCATCGGGACCAATGAAGATCTTCTGTGACAATACCGGTGCAATTGCCTAGGCAAAGGAATCCAGATTTCTCAAGAGGACCAAGCACATCAAGAGACGCTTCAATTCCATTCGGGACCAAGTCCAAGTGGGAGACATAGAGATCTGCAAGATACATACGGATCTGAATGTTGCAGACCCATTGACTAAGCCTCTCTCACGAGCAAAACATGATCAGCACCAAGACTCCATGGGTGTTAGAATCATTACTATGTAATCTAGATTATTGACTCCAAGCAAGTGGGAGATCAAGGAAATATGCCCTAGAGGCAATAATAAAGTTATTTTATTTCCTCATATCATGATAAATGTTTATTATTCATGCTAGAATTGTATTAACCGGAAACATGATACATGTGTGAATACATAGACAAAACTATAGTCACTAGTATGCCTCTACTTGACTAGCTCATTAATCAAAGATGGTTATGTTTCCTAACCATAGACATGTGTTGTCATTTGATTAGTGGGATCACATCATTAGAAGAATGATGTGATTGACATGACCCATTCTGTTAGCCTAGCACTTGATCGTTTAGTATACTGCTATTGCTTTCTTCATAACTTATACATGTTCCTGTAACTATGAGAATTATGCAACTCCCGTTTACCGGAGGAACACTTTGGGTACTACCAAACATCACAACATAACTGGGTGATTATAAAGGAGTACTACAGGTGTCTCCAAAGGTACATTTTGATTTGGCGTATTTCGAGATTAGGTTTTGTCACTCCGATCGTCGGAGAGGTATCTCTGGGCCCTCTCGGTAATGCACATCATTATAAGCCTTGCAAGCAATGTGACCAATGAGTTGGTTACGGGATGATGCATCACAGAACGAGTAAAGAGACTTGCCGATAACGAGATTGAACTAGGTATTGGATACCGACGATCAAATCTCGGGCAAGTAACATACCGATGACAAAGGGAACAACGTATGTTGTTATGCGGTTTGACCGATAAAGATCTTCGTAGAATATGTAGGAACCAATATGGGCATCCAGGTCCCTCTATTGGTTATTGACCGAGAATAGTTCTAGGTCATGTCTACATAGTTCTCGAACCCGTAGGGTCCGCACGCTTAACGTTATGATGACAGTTTTATTATGAGTTTATAAGTTTTGATGTACCGAAGTTTGTCCGGAGTCCCGGATGTGATCATGGACATGACGAGGAGTCTCGAAATGGTCGATACATAAAGATTGATTTATTGGAAGCCTATGTTTGGACATCGGAATGATTCTGGGTGAAATCGGGATTTTACCGGAACACCGGGGGGTTACCGGAACCCTCCCGGGGGTTAATGGGCCTTAGTGGGCCAAGAGGGAGAAGAGGAGGGCCGACCAGGGCAGGCCGCGCGCCCCCTCCCCCCCTAGTTCGAATGGAACAAGGAAGGGGGGGGGCGCCCCCCTTTCCTCTTTCCCCTCCCCCCTTTCCTTCTCCACCAAGGCAAGAGGGGGGAGTCCTACTCCCGGTGGGAGTAGGACTCCTACGTTCGGTGCTTGGATCGGTCGGATCGTGAAGACGTACGACTACATCAACCGCGTTGTGCTAACGCTTCCGCTTACGGTCTACGAGGGTACGTGGACGAACACTCTCCCCTCTCGTTGCTATGCCATCACCATGATCTTGTGTGTGCGTAGGATTTTTTTTTGAAATTACTACGTTTCCCAACAGGGCGCGCCCCCACCCTCGTGGGCCCCTCGAGCGTCAACCGACCTACTTCTTCCTCCTATATATACTCCCGTACCCTGAAAACATCGGAGAGCACCATGAAAACCTAATTCCACCGCCGCAACCTTATGTATCCGCGAGATCCCATCTTGGAGCCTTCGCCGGCGCTCCGTCGGAGGGGGAATCAACCATGGAGGGCCTCTACATCATCTCCAAGGCCTCTCCAATGAGTTGTGAGTAGTTTACCACATACATTCGGGTCCATAGTAATTAGCTAGATGGCTTCTTCTCTCTCTTTGAATCTCAATACAAAGTTCTCCTCGATCTTCTTGGAGATCTATTCGATGTAACTCTTTTTGCGGTGTGTTTGTCGAGATCTGATGAATTGCGAGTTTATGATCAAGTTTATCTATGAGAAATATTTGAATCTCCTCTGAATTCTTTTATGTGTGATTAAGTTATCTTTGCAAGTCTCTTCGAACTATCAGTTTGGTTTGGCCTACTAGATTGATCTTTCTTGCAATGGGAGAAGTGCTTAGTTTTGGGTTCAATCTTGCGGTGTCCTTTCCAAAGGATGCAGGGAAGCAAGGCACATATTGTATTTTTGCCATCGAGGATAAAAAGATGGGGTTTATATCATATTGCATGAGTTTACCCCTCTACATCATGTCATCTTTCTTAATGCATTACTCTGTTCTTCATGAACTTAATACTCTAGATGCAGGCAGGAGTCGGTCGATGTGTGGAGTAATAGTAGTAGATGCAGAATCGTTTCGATCTACTTGTCACGGACGTGATGCCTATATACATGATCATGCCTAGATAATCTCATAACTATGCACTTTTCTATCAATTGCTCGACAGTAATTTGTTGACCCACCGTATACTATCTTGAGAGAAGCCACTAGTGAAACCTATGGCCCCCGGGTCTATCTTTTATCATATAAGTTTTCATCTATCTTTTATTTGCATCTTTTACTTTCCAATCTTTATCATAAAAATACCAAAAATATTTATCTTATCTTATTATCTCTATCAGATGTCACTTTCGCAAGTGGCCATGAAGGGATTGACACCCCTTTATTGCGTTGGTTGCGAGGTTTTTGTTTGTTTGTGTAGGAGCGTGGGACTTTTGAGGAGCCTCCTACTGGATTGATACCTTGGTTCTCAAAACTGAGGGAAATACTTACGCTACTTTGCTGCATCGCCCTTTCCTCTTCAAGGAAAACTGAGGTAGCAAGAAGGATTTCTGGCGCCGTTGCCGGGGAGGTCTTCGCTCAAGTCAAGACATACCAAGTACCCATCACAAACTCATCTCCCTCGCATTACATTATTTGCCATTTTCCTCTCGTTTTCCTCTCCCCCACTTCACCCTTGTCATTTTATTTGCCCTCTCTTTCCCAATCTTCTCTCTCTTTCGCTTGCCTTTTTGTGTGCTTGTGTGTTGGATTGTTTGTCACGATGGCGCAAGATAATACCAAATTGTGTGACTTTTCCAATACCAATAATAATGATTTCCTTAGCACTCCGATTTCTCCTCTTAATGATGTTGAATCTTGTGAAATCAATGCTGTTTTGTTGAATCTTGTTATGAAAGATCAATTCTCCAGCCTTCCTAGTGAAGATGCCGCTACTAATCTAAACAACTTTGTGGATTTGTGTGATATGCAAAAGAAGAAATATACAAATAATGATATTGTTAAATTGATGTTATTTCTGTTTTCACGTAGAGATCATGCTAAAACTTGGTTTTCGTCTTTGCCTAAAAATAGTATTGATTCATGGAACAAGTGCAAAGATGCTTTTATCTCTAAGTATTTTCCTTCCGCTAAGATCATCTCTCTTAGGAACGATATTATGAATTTTAAACAACTTGATCATGAGCATGTTGCCCAATCTTGGGAAAGAATGAAATTAATGATTCGCAATTGCCCTACTCATGGTTTGAACTTATGGATGATCATACAAATTGTTTTATGCCGGATTGAATTTTGCTTCTAGAAATCTTTTAGATTCGGCCACGGGAGGCACTTTTATGGAAATCACCTTAGGAGAAGCTACTAAACTCCTTGATAACATTATGACTAATTATTCTCAATGGCACACTGAAAGATCTACTAGTAAGAAAGTGCATGCTATAGAAGAAATTAATGTTTTGAATGGAAAGATGGATGAACTTATGAAATAATTTGCCACTAAGAGTGCTCCTATTGATCCTAATGATATGCCTTTGTCTACTTTGATTGAGAATAATAATGAATCTATGGATGTGAATTTTGTTGGTAGGAATAATTTTGGTAACAATGCTTATAGAGGAACTTTTATCCTAGACCGTTTCCTAATAATTCCTATAATAATTATGGCAATTCCTACAACAACTTTTATGGAAATTTTAATAAGATGCCCTCTGATTTTGAGAATAGCATTAAAGAATTTATGATCTCTCAAAAGAATTTTAATGCTTTGCTTGAAGAAAAATTGCTTCAAGTTGATGAATTGGCTAGGAACGTTGATAGACTTTCGCTTGATGTTGTTTCTTTGAAACTTAGATCTATTCCACCTAAGCATGATATCAATGAGTCTCTCAAAGCCATGAGAATTTCCACTGATGAGTGTAAAGAAAGAACCGCTAGATTGCGTGCTAAGAAAGATTGCTTTTTAAAAGCGTGTTCTTCTAGTCTCCATGAAAATAATGATGAGGATCTAAAAGTTATTGATGTATCCCATATTAAATCCTTGTTTTCCAATATGAATCTTTATAATGATGGGACTGTAGATGTGTCAACTTTAGTTAAAAGGCGTCCCAATAATTCGGAGTTTTTAGATCTTGATGCTAAATTTGGTAAAAGTGGGATTGGAGAGGTCAAGACTTTACATAGCATTGAACCCACTATTATGGATTTCAAGGAATTTAATTATGATAATTGTTCTTTAATAGATTGTATTTCCTTGTTGCAATCCGTGTTGAAGTCTCCTCATGCTTATAGTCAAAATAAAGCTTTTACCAAGCATATTGTTGATGCCTTGATGCAATCTTATGAGGAAAAACTTAATTTGGAAGTTTCTATACCTAGAAAACTTTATGATGAGTGGGAACCTACTATAAAGATTAAAATTAAAGATCATGAGTGCTAGGCTTTGTGTGATTTGGGTGCTAGTGTTTCCACGATTCCGAAAACTTTATGGGATGTGCTATGTTTGATTTCCATGATTTTGATGATTGCTCTTTAAACTTGCACCTTGCAGATTTCACCATTAAGAAACCTATGGGAAGGATCAATGATGTTCTTATTGTTGCAAATAGGAATTATGTGCCCGTACATTTTATCATTCTTGATATAGATTGCAATCTTTCATGTCCTATTATTCTTGGTAGACCTTTCCTTAGAACGATTGGTGCAATTATTGATATGAAGGAAGGGAACATTAGATTCCAATTTCCATTAAGGAAAGGCACGGAACTTTCCAAGAAATAAAGTTAAATTACCTTATGAATCTATCATGCGAGCTACTTATGAATTGCATGCCAAAGATGGCACTACTTAGATCTATTCTCGCTTTTATGCCTAGCTAGGGGCGTTAAACGATAGCGCTAGTTGGGAGGCAACCCAATTTTATTTTTGTTCCTTGCTTTTTGCTTCTGTTTAGTAATAAATATTTCATCTAGCTTCTGTTTAGATGTGTTTTCATATTTTAATTAGCGTTTGTGCCAAGTAGAACCTATAGGATAACCTACGGTGATAGTTAATTTGATTCTGCTGAAAAACAGAAACTTTTGCACGAACGAAAATAATTTTAGTAAATCACAGAAACGTACTTTTGCATTGATTCTTTTTGCTATAGATCAATAGACAAATTTCTCAAGACTTCCTATTTTGGTAGGATTTTTAAAGTTCCATAAGTATTCAAAAGTTACAGATTGCTACAGACTGTTCTGTTTTTGACAGATTCTGTTTTTGTGTGTTGTTTGCTTATTTTGATGCATCTATGGCTAGTATCGGGGGTATGAACCATAGAGAAGTTGGAATACAGTAGATTTAACACCAATATAAATAAAGAATTAGTTCATTACAGTACCTTATGTGGTGGTTTTTCTTTCTTGCACTAACGGAGCTTATGAGATTTCCTGTTGAGTTTTGTGTTGTGAAGTTTTCAAGTTTTGGGTAAGGATTTGATGGACCATGGAATAAGGAGTGGCAAAAGCCTAAGCTTGGAGATGCCCATGTCACCCCAAGATATTCAAGGATAACCAAAATCCTAATCTTGGGGATGCCCCGGAAGGCATCCCCTCTTTCGTCTTTGTATATTGGTAACTTTACTTGGAGCTATATTTTTATTCGCCACATGATATGTGTTTTGCTAGGAGCGTCTTGTATGATATTAGTCTTTGCCTTTTAGATTACCACAATCATCCTTGCTGTATACACCTTTTGGGAGAGACCCACATGATTTGGAATTTATTAGAATACTCTATGTGCTTCACTTATATCTTTTGAGCTAGATAGTTTTGCTCTAGTGCTTCACTTATACCTTTTAGAGCACGGCGGTGGTTTGATTTTGTAGAAATTGTTGATCTCTCATGCTTCACTTATATTATTTTGAGAGTCTTTTAGAACAACATAATATTTTCTATGGTTATAAAATTGGTCCTAGAATGATGGGCATCCAAGTTGGGTATAATAAAAAATATCATAGGAAGTGAATTGGATGCTATGATCAATTTGATGCTTGAAAATTGTTTTGAGATATGGAGGTGGTGATATTAGAGTCATGCTAGTTGGGTAATTGTGAATTTAAAGAATACTTGTGTTGAAGTTGGAAAGTCCCATAGCATGCACGTATGGTAAAAGTTGTGGGACAAATTTGTTGCATGCGATGCTCTTTTGATTGCCTTCCTTATGTGTGGAGGTCGGGATCGCACGATGGTTAACTCCTACCAACCCTTCCCCTAGGAGCTGTTGGGGAACATTGCAGAAAATAAAAATTTTCTACGCTCCACCAAGATCAATCTATGGAGTCATCTAGCAACGAGAGAGAGGAGTGCATCTACATACCCTTGTAGATCACGTGCGGAAGCGTTCAAGAGAACGGGGTTGAGGGAGTCGTACTCGTCGTGATCCAAATCACCGATGATCCTAGTGCCGAACGGACGACACCTCCGCGTTCAACACACGTACGGTTGGGGAAGACGTCTCCTCCTTATTGATCCAGCAAGGGGGAGGGAGAGGTTGATGGAGATCCAGCAGCACGACGGCGTGGTGGTGGAAGTAGCGGCGATCTCGGCAGGGCTTCGCCAAGCTCAGCGAGAGGGAGAGGTGTTACGGAGGGAGAGGGAGGCGCCAGGAGCAGGGGTGCGCAGCCCTCCCTCCCCCCTCTTTATATAGGGGCCTTGGGGGGGGCGCCGGCCCCCTAGAGATCCCATCTCAAGGGGCGGCCAAGGGGGGACTTGCCCCCCAAGTCAAGTGGGGCGCCCCCCACCCGTTTCCAACCCTAGGCGTAGGGGAAGGCCCAAGGGGGGCGCACCAGCCCACCAGGGGCTGGTTCCCTTCCCCACTTCAGCCCATGGGGCCCTTCGGGATAGGTGGCCCCACCCGGTGGACCCCCGGGACCCTTCCGGTGGTCCCGGTACAATACCGATGACCCCCGAAACTTTCCCGATGGCCGAAACTGGAGTTCCTATATATAAATCTTCACCTCCGGACCATTCCAGAACTCCTTGTGACGTCCGGGATCTCATCCGGGACTCCGAACAACTTTCGGGTTACCGCATACTAATATCTCGACAACCCTAGCGTCACCGAACCTTAAGTGTGTAGACCCTACGGGTTCGGGAGACATGCAGTCATGACCGAGATGACTCTCCGGTCAATAACCAAAAGCGGGATCTGGATATCCATGTTGGCTCCCACATGCTCCTCGATGATCTCATCGGATGAACCACGATGTCGAGGATTCAAGTAATCCCGTATACAATTCCCTTTGTCAATCGGTACGTTACTTGCCCGAGATTCGATCGTCGGTATCCCAATACCTCGTTCAATCTCGTTACCGGCAAGTCACTTTACTCGTACGTAATGCATGATCCCGTGACCAAACACTTGGTCACACTGAGCTCATTATGATGATGCATTACCGAGTGGGCCCAGAGATACCTCTCCGTCATACGGAGTGACAAATCCCAGTCTCGATCCGTGTCAACCCAACAGATACTTTCGGGGATACCTGTAGTATACCTTTATAGTCACCCAGTTACGTTGTGACGTTTGGTACACCCAAAGTACTCCTACGGCATCCGGGAGTTACACGATCTCATGGTCTAAGGAAATGATACTTGACATTGGAAAAGCTCTAGCAAACGAACTACATGATCTTGTGCTATGCTTAGGATTGGGTCTTGTCCATCACATCATTCTCCTAATGATGTGACCCCGTTATCAATGACATCCAATGTCCATGGTCAGGAAACCGTGACCATCTATTGATAAACGAGCTAGTCAACTAGAGGCTCACTAGGGACATGTTGTAGTCTATGTATTCACACATGTATTACGATTTCCGGATAACACAATTATAGCATGAATAATAGACAATTATCATGAACAAGGAAATATAATAATAATCATTTTATTATTGCCTCTAGGGCATATTTCCAACAGTCTCCCACTTGCACTAGAGTCAATAATCTAGTTACATTGTGATGAATCGAACACCCATAGAGTTCTGGTGTTGATCATGTTTTGCTCGCGGAAGAGGTTTAGTCAATGGATCTGCGACATTCAGATCCGTATGAACTTTGCAAATATCTATGTCTCCATCTTGAACATTTTCACGAATGGAGTTGAAGCGATGCTTGATGTGCCTGGTCTTCTTGTGAAACCTGGGCTCCTTGGCAAGGGCAATAGCTCTCATGTTGTCACAGAAGAGAGTGATCGGCCCCAACGCATTGGGTATGACTCCTAGGTCGGTGATGAACTCCTTCATCCAGATTGCTTCATGCGCTGCCTCCGAGGCTGCCATCTATTCCGCTTCACATGCAGATCCCGCCACAACGCTTTGCTTGCAACTACACCAGCTTACTGCCCCTCCATTCAAAATATACACGTATCGGGTTTGTGACTTAGAGTCATCCAGATCTGTGTCGAAGCTAGCATCGACGTAACCCTTTACGACGAGCTCTTCGTCACCTCCATAAACAAGAAACATATCCTTAGTCCTTTTCAGGTACTTCAGGATATTCTTGACCGCTGTCCAGTGTTCCATGCCGGGATTACTTTGGTACCTTCCTACCAAACTTACGGCAAGGTTTACATCAGGTCTGGCACACAACATGACATACATGATAGACCCTATGGCCGAGGCATAGGGGACGACACTCATCTTTTCTCTATCTTCTGCCGTGGTCGGACATTGAGCCGAGCTCAATTTCACACCTTGCAACACAGGCAAGAACCCCTTCTTGGACTGATCCATATTGAACTTCTTCAATATCTTATCAAGGTATGTGCTTTGTGAAAGACCTATGAGGCGTCTCGATCTATCTCTATAGATCTTGATGCCTAATATGTAAGCAGCTTCTCCAAGGTCCTTCATTGAAAAACACTTATTCAAGTAGGCCTTAATGTTGTCCAAAAGTTCTATATCATTTCCCATAAAAAGTATGTCATCCACATATAATATGAGAAATGCTATAGAGCTCCCACTCACTTTCTTGTAAACGCAGGCTTCTCCATAAGTCTGCATAAACCCAAACGCTTTGATCATTTCATTAAAGCGAATGTTCCAACTCCGAGATGCTTGCACCAGCCCATAGATGGAGCGCTGGAGCTTGCATACCTTGTTAGCATTCTTAGGATCGACAAAACCCTCCGGCTGCATCATATACAGTTCTTCCTTAAGATGGCCGTTAAGGAATGCCGTTTTGACGTCCATTTTCCATATCTCATAATCATAGTATGTGGCAATTGCTAACATGATTCGGACGGACTTCAGCTTCGCTACGGGAGAGAAAGTCTCATCGTAGTCAACCCCTTGAACTTGTCGATAACCCTTAGCGACAAGTCGAGCTTTATAGATGGTAACATTACCATCCGCGTCCGTCTTCTTCTTAAAGATCCATTTGTTTTCTATCGCTCGCCGATCATCGGGCAAGTCTGTCAAAGTCCACACTTTGTTTTCATACATGGATCCTATCTCGGATTGCATGGCTTCAAGCCATTTGTTGGAATCTGGGCCCGCCATTGCTTCTTCATAGTTCGAAGGTTCACCGTTGTCTAACAACATGATTTCTAAGACAGGGTTGCCATACCACTCTGGTGTGGAACGTGTCCTTGTGGACCTATGAAGTTCAGTAGTAACTTGATCCAAAGTACCTTGATCATCATCATTAGCTTCCTCCCTAGTCAGTGCAGGCACCACAGGAACATCTTCCTGAGCTGCGCTACTTTCCGGTTCAAGAGGTAGTACTTCATCAAGTTCCACTTTCCTCCCATTACTTCTTTCGAGAGAAACTCTTTCGCTAGAAAGGACCCGTTCTTGGCAACAAAGATCTTGCCTTCGGATCTGAGGTAGAAGGTATACCCAATGGTTTCCTTAGGGTATCCTATCAAGACGCATTTTTCCGACTTGGGTTCGAGCTTTTCAGGTTGAAGTTTCTTGACATAAGCATCGCATCCCCAAACTTTTAGAAACGACAACTTAGGTTTCTTCCCAAACCATAATTCATACGGTGTCGTATCAACGGATTTAGACGGTGCCCTATTTAAAGTAAATGTAGCTGTCTCTAGAGCGTATCCCCAAAATGATAGCGGTAAATCGGTGAGTGACATCATAGATCGGACCATATCCAATAGAGTGTGATTATGACGTTCAGACACACCATTACGCTGAGGTGTTCCAGGCGGCGTGAGTTGTGAAACGATTCCACATTTCCTTAAGTGCATAGCAAATTCGTGACTTAAATATTCCCCCCACACACGATCTGATCGTAAGAACTTTATCTTTCGGTCACGTTGATTCTCTACCTCATTTTGAAATTCCTTGAACTTTTCAAAGGTCTCAGACTTGTGTTTCATCAAGTAGACATACCCATATCTACTCAAGTCATCAGCGAGAGTGAGAACATAACGATATCCTCCACGAGCCTCAACGCTCATTGGACCACACACATCAGTATATATGATTTCCAATAAGTTGGTTGCTCACTCCATTGTTCCGGAGAACGGAGTCTTGGTCATTTTGCCCATATGGCATGGTTCGCACATGTCAAATGATTCGTAATCAAGAGACTCCAAAAGTCCATTAGCATGGAGCTTCTTCATGCGTTTGACACCAATGTGACCAAGGCGGCAGTGCCACAAGTATGTGGGACTATCGTTATCAACTTTACATCTTTTGGTATTCACACTATGAATATGTGTAACATCATGTTCGAGATTCATTAAGAATAAACCATTGACCAGTGGGGCATGACCATAAAACATATCTCTCATATAAATAGAACAACCATTATTCTCGGATTTAAATGAGTAGCCATCTCGTATTAAACGAGATCCAGATACAATGTTCATGCTCAAAGCTGGCACTAAATAACAATTATTGAGGTTTAAAACTAATCCCGTAGGTAAATGTAGAGGTAGCGTGCCGACGGCGATCACATCGACCTTGGAACCATTCCCGACGGGCATCGTCACCTCGTCCTTCGCCAGTCTCCGCTTATTCCGCAGCTCTTGTTTTGAGTTACAAATATGAGCAACCGCACCGGTATCAAATACCCAGGAGCTACTACGAGTACTGGTAAGGTACACATCAATTACATGTATATCACATATACCTTTGGTGTTGCCGGCCTTCTTGTCCGCTAAGTATTTGGTGCAGTTCCGCTTCAAAGATCCCTTTCCTTGCAATAAAAGCACTCGATCTCGTGTTTGGGTCCATTCTTTGGCTTCTTCTCGAATCGGCTTATCGGGCGCGGCAACTCCTTGCCGTCCTTCTTGAAGTTCTTCTTACCCTTGCTTTTCTTGAAACTAGTGGTTTTATTGACCATCAACACTTGATGTTCCTTTTTGATTTCCACCTCTGCTGATTTCAGCATTGAAAATACTTCAGGAATAGTTTTCACCATCCCCTGCATATTGTAGTTCATCACAAAGCTCTTGTAGCTAGGTGGGAGCGACTGAAGGATTTTGTCAATGACCGCCTCGTCCGGGAGGTTAATGTCCAGCTGGGACAAGCGGTTGTGCAACCCAGACATTTTGAGTATGTGCTCACCGATGTAACTATTTTCCTCCATCTTACAACTGTAGAGCTTTTCGGAGACTTCATATCTCTCGACCGGGCATGAGCTTGGAAAACCATTTTCAGCTCTTGAACATCTCATATGCTCCGTGTTGCTCAAAACGCTTTTGGAGCCCGGTTCTAAGTCAGAAGCATGCCGCATCGAATGAGGGAGTAATCATCGAGACGTGATCGCCAAGCGTTCATAACGCCTTGGTTCTCTCGATGGGTGCTTCACCTAGCGGTCCTTCTAGGACATATGCTTTCTTGGCAGCTATGAGGATGATCCTCAGGTTCCGGACCCGGTCCAAATAGTTGCTGCCATCATCTTTCAGCTTGGCTTTCTCTAGGAATGCATTGAAGTTGAGGTTGACATGAGCGTTGGCCATTTGATCTACAAGACATTTTGCAAAGGTTTTTAGACTAAGTTCATGATAATTAAGTTCATCTAATCAAATTACTTAATGAACTCCCACTCAGATTAGACATCCCTCTAGTCATCTAAGTGATACATGATCCGACTCAACTAGACCGTGTCCGGTCATCACGTGAGACAGACTAGTCATCATCGGTGAACATCTCCATGTTGATCGTATCTTCCATACGACTCATGTTCGACCTTTCGGTCTCTTGTGTTCCGAGGCCATGTCTGTACATGCTAGGCTCGTCAAGTCAACCTAAGTGTTTTGCATGTGTAAATCTGTCTTACACCCGTTGTATGTGAACGTTAGAATCTATCACACCCGATCATCACGTGGTGCTTCGAAACAACGAACTTTCGCAACGGCGCACAGTTAGGGGAACACTTTCTTGAAATTATTATAAGGGATCATCTTATTTACTACCGTCGTACTAAGCAAATAAGAAGCAAAACATGATAAACATCACATGCAATCAAATAGTGACATGATATGGCCAATATTATATTGCTCCTTTGATCTCCATCTTCGGGGCGCCATGATCATCTTTGTCACCGGCATGACACCATGATCTCCATCATCATGATCTCCATCATCGTGTCTTCATGAAGTTGTCACGCCAACGATTACTTCTACTTCTATGGCTAACGTGTTTAGCAATAAAGTAAAGTAATTTACATGGCATTATTCAATGACACGCAGGTCATACAAAAATAAAGACAACTCCTATGGCTCCTGCCGGTTGTCATACTCATCGACATGCAAGTCGTGATTCCTATTACAAGAACATGATCAATCTCATACATCACATATATTTCATTCATCACATCCTTTTGGCCATATCACATCACAAGGCATATGCTGCAAAAACAAGTTAGACGTCCTCTAATTGTTGTTGCATGTTTTTACGTGGCTTCTATAGGTTTCTAGCAAGAACGTTTCTTACCTACGTAAAACCACAACGTGATATGCCAATTTCTATTTACCCTTCATATGGACCCTTTTCATCGAATCCGATCCGACTAAAGTGGGAGAGACAGACACCCGCTAGCCACCTTATGCAACTAGTGCATGTCAGTCGGTGGAACCTGTCTCACGTAAGCGTACGTGTAAGGTCGGTCTGGGCCGCTTCATCCCACGATGCCGCCGAAACAAGATAAGACTAGCAGTGGCAAAAAAATTGACAACATCTACGCCCACAACAAGTTTGTGTTCTACTCATGCATAGAAACTACGCATAGACCTAGCTCATGATGCCACTGTTGGGGAATGTTGTAGAAAATAAAAATTTTCTATGCTTCACCAAGATCAATCTATGGAGTCATCTAGCAACGAGAGAGAGGAGTGCATCTACATACCCTTGTAGATCACGTGCGGAAGCGTTCAAGAGAACGGGGTTGAGGGAGTCGTACTCGTCGTGATCCAAATCACCGATGATCCTAGTGCCAAACGGACGACACCTCCGCGTTCAACGCACGTACGGTTGGGAAAGACGTCTCCTCCTTCTTGATCCAGCAAGGGGGGGGGAGAGGTTGATGGAGATCCAGCAGCACGACGGCATGGTAGTGGAACTAGCGGCGATCTCGGCAGGGCTTTGCCAAGCTCAGCGAGAGGGAGACATGACCTAGAACTGTTTCCGGTCAATAACCAATAGAGGAACCTGGATGCTCATATTGGCTCCTACATATTCTACGAAGATCTTTATCGGTCAAACCGCATAACAACATACGTTGTTCCCTTTGTTATCGGTATGTTACTTGCCCGAGATTCGATCGTCGGTATCCAATACCTAGTTCAATCTCGTTACCGGCAAGTCTCTTTACTCGTTACGTAATGCATCATTCCGTAACTAACTCATTAGCTACATTGCTTGCAAGGCTTATAGTGATGTGCATTACCGAGAGGGCCCAGAGATACCTCTCCGACAATCGGAGTGACAAAACCTAATCTCAAATACGCCAACTCAACATGAACCTTTGGAGACACCTGAGAGCTCCTTTATAATCACCCGATTCGTTGTGACGTTTGGTAGCACACAAAGTGTTCCTCCGTAAACGGAGTTGCATAATCTCATAGTTGTAGGAACTTTGTATAAGTCATGAAGAAAGCAATAGCAACATACTAAACGATCAAGTGCTAAGCTAACGGAATGGGTCAAGTCAATCACATCATTCTCCTAATGATGTGACCCCGTTAATCAAATGACAACACATGTCTATGGTTAGGAAACATAACCATCTTTGATTAATGAGCTAGTCAAGTAGAGGCATACTAGTAACATTATGTTTGTCTATGTATTCACACATGTATCATGTTTCCGGTTAATACAATTATAGCATGAATAATAAACATTTATCATGATATGAGGAAATAAATAATTACTTTATTATTGCCTCTAGGGCATATTTCCTTCAGTCTCCCACTTGCACTAGAGTCAATAATCTAGATTACACAGTAATGATTCTAACACCCATGGAGTCTTGGTGCTGATCATGTTTTGCTCGTGAAAGAGGCTTAGTCAATGGGTCTGCAACATTCATATCCGTATGTATCTTGCAAATCTCTATGTCTCCTACCTGGACTTGTTCCCGGATGGAATTGAAGCGTCTCTTGATATGCTTGGTCCTCTTGTGAAATCTGGATTCCTTTGCCAAGGCAATTGCACCAGTATTGTCACAGAAGATCTTCATTGGTCCCGATGCACTAGGTATGACACCTAGATCGGAAATAAACTCCTTCATCCAGACTCCTTCATTTGCTGCTTCCGAAGCAGCTATGTACTCCGCTTCGCATGTATATCCCGCCACGACGCTTTGTTTAGAACTGCACAAACTGACAGCTCCACCGTTCAATATAAACACGTATCCAGTTTGCGATTTAGAATCGTCCGGATTAGTGACAAAGCTTGCATCGACGTAACCATTTACGACTAGCTCTTTGTCACCTCCATAAACGAGAAACATATCCTTAGTCCTTTTCAGGTATTTTTCGATATTCTTGACCGCTGTCCAGTGATCCACTTCTGGATTACTTTGGTACCTCCCTGCTAAACTTATTGCTAAGCATACCTCAGGTCTGGTACACAGCATTGCATACACGATAGAGCCTATGGCTGAAGCATAGGGAACATCTTTCATTTTCTCTCTATGTTCTGCTTTGGTCGAGCATTGAGTCTGACTCAAGTTCACACCTTGTAATACAGGCAAGAACCCTTTCTTTGCCTTATCCATTTTGAACTTTTTCAAAACTTTATCAAGGTATGTGCTTTGTGAAAGTACAATTAAGCATCTTGATCTATCTCTATAGATCTTGATGCCCAATATGTAAGCAGCTTCACCGAGGTCTTTCATTGAAAAACTTTTATTCAAGTATCCCTTTATGCTATCCAGAAATTCTATATCATTTCCAATTAACAATATGTCACCTACATATAATATCAGAAATGCTACAAAGCTCCCACTCACTTTCTTGTAAATATAGGCTTTTCCAAAGGTCTGTATAAAACTATATGCTTTGATCACACTATCAAAGCGTTTATTCCAACTCCGAGATGCTTGCACCAGTCCATAAATGGATCGCTGGAGCTTGCACACTTTGTTAGCACCTTTTGGATCGACAAAACCTTCCGGTTGCATCATATACAACTCTTCTTCCGTAAATCCATTCAGAATGCAGTTTTGACATCCATTTGCCAAATTTCATAATCATAAAATGCGCAATTGCTAACATGATTCGGACAGACTTAAGCATCGCTACGGGTGAGAAAGTCTCATCGTAGTCAACCCTTGAACTTGTCAAAACCTTTCGCAACAAGTAGAGCTTTGTAGACGGTATATTACCATCAGCGTCAGTCTTCTTCTTGAAGATCCATTTATTCTCAATGGCTTGCCGATCATCGGGCAAGTCAACCAAAGTCCATACTTTGTTCTCATACATGGATCCCATCTCAGATTTCATGGCTTCAAGCCATTTTGCGGAATCTGGGCTCATCATCGCTTCCTCATAGTTTGTAGGTTCGCCATGGTCAAGTAACATGACTTCCAGAATAGGATTACCGTACCACTCTGGTGCGGATCTTACTCTGGCAGACCTACGAGGTTCGGTAGTAACTTGATCTGAAGTTTCATGATCAATATCATTAGCTTCCTCACTGATTGGTATAGTTGTCACAGGAACCGGTTCTTGTGATGAACTACTTTCCAATAAGGGAGCAGGTATAGTTACCTCATCAAGTTCTACTTTCCTCCCACTCACTTTTTTCGAGAGAAACTTCTTCTCTAGAAATGATCTGAATTTAGCAACGAAAATCTTGCCCTCATATCTGTGATAGAAGGTGTACCCAATAGTCTCTTTGGGTATCCTATGAAGACACATTTCTCCGATTTGGGTTTGAGCTTATCTGGTTGAAGTTTCTTCACATAAGCATCGCAGCCCCAAACTTTAAGAAATGACAACTTTGGTTTCTTGCCAAATCACAGTTCATAAGGCGTCGTCTCAACGGATTTTGATGGTGCCCTATTTAACGTGAATGCGGCCGTCTCTAAAGCATAACCCAAAACGATAGCGGTAAATCAGTAAGAGACATCATAGATCGCACCATATCTAGTAAAGTACGATTACGACATTCAGACACACCATTTCGCTGTGGTGTTCCGGGTGGCGTGAGTTGCGAAACTATTCCGCATTGCTTCAAATGTAAACCAAACTCATAACTCAAATATTCTCCCCCACGATCAGATCGTAGAAATTTTATTTTCTTATTACGATGATTTTACACTTCACTCTGAAATTCTTTGAACTTTTCAAATTTTCCAGACTTGTGTTTCATCAAGTAGATATACCCATATCTGCTCAAATCATCTGTGAACGTGAGAAAATAACGATACCCGCCGCGAGCCTCAATATTCATTGGACCACATACATCAGTATGTATGATTTCCAACAAATCAGTTGCTCGCTCCATAGTTCCGGAGAACGGCGTTTTAGTCATCTTGCCCATGAGGCACGGTTCGCCAGTACCAAGTGATTCATAATCAAGTGATTCCAGGAGTCCATCAGTATGGAGTTTCTTCATGCGCTTTACACCGATATGACCTAAACGGCAGTGCCACAAACAAGTTGCACTATCAGATTCAATAAAAATAGACCACTCTTCAAGGGTGCATGACCATAAAAGATATTACTCATATAAATAGAACAACCATTATTCTATGATTTAAATGAATAACGTCTCGCATCAAACATGATCCAGATATAATGTTCATGCTCAACGCTGGCACCAAATAACAGTTATATAGGTCTAAAACTAATCCCGATGGTAGATGTAGAGGTAGCGTGCCGACCGCGATCACATTGACTTTGGAACCATTTCCCACGCGCATCGTCACCTCGTCCTTAGCCAATCTTCGCTAATCCGTAGTCCTGTTTGAGTTGCAAATATTAGCAACAGTAACCAAGATCAAATACCTGTACTATCATGAGCATTAGTAAGGTACACATCAATAACATGTATATCACATATACCTTTGTTCACTTTGCCATCCTTCTTATCCGCCAAATACTTGGGGCAGTTCCGCTTCGGTGTCGATCGCTTGCAGAGAAGCACTCGTCTCGTGTTTAGGTCCAGACTTGGGTTTCTTCTCTTGAGCAAAGAACTTGTTTGCTGTTCTTCTTGAAGTTCCCTTCTTCTTCCCTTTACCCTTTTTCTTGAAACTGGTGGTCTTGTTAACCATCAACACTTGATGCTCCTTCTTGATTTCTACCTCCGCAGCTTTTAGCATTGCGAAGAGCTCGAATAGTCTTGTCCATCCCTTGCATATTATAGTTCATCACGAAGCTCTTGTAGCTTGGTGGCAGTGATTGAAGAATTCTGTCAATGACACTATCATCAGGAAGATTAACTCCCAATTGAATCAAGTGATTATTATACCCAGACATTTTGAGTATGTCTTCACTGATAGAACTATTCTCCTCCATCTTACAGCTATAGAACTTATTGGAGACTTCATATCTCTCAATCCGGGCATTTGCTTGAAATATTAACTTCAACTCCTAAAACATCTCATATGCTCCATGACGTCAAAACGTCGTTGAAGACCCGGTTCCAAGCCGTAAAGCATGGCACACTGAACTATCGAGTAGTCATCAGCTTTGCTCTGCTAGACGTTCTTAACGTCGTCAGTTGCATCTGCAGCAGGCTTGGCACCCAGCGGTGCTTCCAGGATGTAATTCTTCTGTGCAACAATGAGGATAATCCTCAAGTTACGGACCCAATATGTGTAGTTGCTACCATCATCTTTCAACTTAGCTTTCTCAAGGAACGCATTAAAATTCAACGGAACAACAACACGAGCCATCTATCTACAACAAACATAGACAAGCAAAATACTATCAGGTACTAAGTTCATGATAAATTTAAGTTCAATTAATCATATTACTTAAGAACTCCCACTTAGACAGACATCTCTCTAGTCATCTAAGTGATCACGTGATCCAAATCAACTAAACCATGTCCGATCATCACGTGAGATGGAGTAGTTTTCAAAGGTGAACATCACTATGTTGATCATATCTACTATATGATTCACATTCGACCTTTCGGTCTCCGTGTTCCAAGGCCATATCTGTATATGCTAGGCTCGTCAAGTTTAACCTGAGTATTCCGCGTGTGCAACTGTTTTGCACCCGTTGTATTTGAACGTAGAGCCTATCACACCCGATCATCACATGGTGTCTCAGCACGAAGAACTTTCACAAATGTGCATACTCAGGGAGAACACTTCTTGATAATTAGTGAGAGATCATCTTAAAATGCTACCGTCAATCAAAGCAAGATAAGATGCATAAAGGATAAACATCACATGCAATCAATATAAGTGATATGATATGACCATCATCATCTTGTGCTTGTGATCTCCATCTCCGAAGCACCGTCGTGATCACCATCGTCACCGGCGCGAAACCTTGATCTCCATCGTAGCATCGTTGTCGTTTACGCCATCTATTGCTTCTACGACTATCGCTACCGCTTAGTGATAAAGTAAAGCAATTACGTATGCTTGCATTTCATACAATAAAGCGACAACCATATGGCTCCTGCCAGTTGCCGATAACTTGGTTACAAAACATGATCATCTCATACAATAAAATATAGCATCACGTCTTGACCATATCACATCACAACATGCCCTGCAAAAACAAGTTAGATGTCCTCTACTTTGTTGTTGCAAATTTTACGTGGCTGCTACGGGCTGAGCAAGAACCGTTCTTACCTACACATCAAAACCACAACGATAGTTCGTCAAGTTAGTCCTGTTTTAACCTTCTCAAGGACCGGGTGTAGCCACACTCGGTTCTACTAAAGTGAGAGAGACAAACACCCGCCAGTCACCTTTAAGCAACAAGTGCTCGTAACAGTGAAACCAGTCTCGCGTAAGCGTACGCGTAATGTCGGTCCGGGCCGCTTCATCTCACAATACCGTCGAACCAAAGTATGACATGCTGGTAAGCAGTGTGACTTGTATCGCCCACAACTCACTTGTGTTCTACTTTTGCATATGACATCTACGCATAAAACCTGGCTCGGATGCCACTGTTGGGGAACGTAGTAATTTCAAAAAAATTCCTACGCACACGCAAGATCATGGTGATGCATAGCAATGAGAGGGGAGAGTGTTGTCCATGTACCCTCGTAGACCAAAAGCGGAAGCGTTATGAAAATGCGGTTGATGTAATTGTACGTCTTCATGATCCGACCGATCCAAGTACCGAACGTACGACACCTCTGAGTTCAGCACACGTTCAGCTTAATGACGATCCCCGGACTCCGATCCAGCAGGGTGTCGGGGAAGAGTTTCATCAGCATGACAGCGTGGTGACGGTGATGATGTTCTACCGACGCAGGGCTTCGCCTAAGCACCGCTACGATATAACCGAGGTGGAATATGGTGGAGGGGGGCACCGCACACGGCTAGGAACGATCACGAAGATCAACTTGTGTGTCATGGGGTGCCCCCACTCCGTATATAAAGGGAGGGAGGAGGAGGGGGCCGGCCAAGGGGGTGGCGCGCCCTAGGAGGGGGAAACCTACTCCAAGTAGGTTTGCCCCTTCCTTTCCTAGTCCAAGAAGGAGGGGGAAGGAAGGAGTGGGAGAGGGGAATGGCAAGGGGGGCGCCGCCCCCCTTCCTTGTCCTATTCGGACTCAAGGGGAGGGGGCGCGCCTCTTGCCCCTAGCCGGCCCCTCTCTCTCTCTCTCCACTAGGGCCCAACAAGGCCCATTAGTTCCCGGGGGGGTTTCGGTAACCCTTTGGCACTCCGGTTTTCTCCGAAATCACTCGGAACACTTCTGGTGTCCGAATATAGTCGTCCAATATATCAATCTTTATGTCTCGACCATTTCGAGACTCCTCGTCATGTCCGTGATCACATCCGAGACTCCGAACAACCTTCGGTACATCAAAACTTATAAACTCATAATAAAACTATCATCGTAACGTTAAGCGTGCGGACCCTACGGGTTCGAGAACTATGTAGACATGACCCTAGAACTGTTTTCGGTCAATAACCAATAGCGGAACCTGGATGCTCATATTGGCTCCTAGACATTCTATGAAGATCTTTCTCGATCAAAACGCACAAGAACATACGTTGTTCCCTTTGTCATCGCTATGTTACTTGCCCGAGATTCGATCGTCGGTATCCAATACCTAGTTCAATCTCGTTACCGGCAAGTCTCTTTACTCGTTACGTAATGCATCATTCCATAACTAACTCATTAGATACATTGCTTGCAAGGCTTATAGTGATGTGCATTACCGAGAGGGCCCAGAGATACCTCTCCGACAATCGGAGTGACAAAACCTAATATTGAAATACGCCAACTCAACATGTACCTTTGGAGACACCTGTAGAGCTCCTTTATAATCACCCAATTACGTTGTGACGTTTGGTAGCACACAAAGTGTTCCTCCGGTAAACGGGAGTTGCATAATCTCATAGTTGTAGGAACTTTGTATAAGTCATGAAGAAAGCAATAGCAACTTACTAAACGATCAAGTGCTAAGCCAACGGAATGGGTCAAGTCAATCACATCATTCTCCTAATGATGTGATCCCGTTAATCAAATGACAACACATGTCTACGGTTAGGAAACATAACCATCTTTGATTAATGAGCTAGTCAAGTAGAGGCATACTAGTGACATTATGTTTGTCTATGTATTCACACATGTATCATGTTTCTGGTTAATACAATTATAGCATGAATAATAAACATTTATCATGATATGAGGAAATAAATAATAACTTTATTATTGCCTCTAGGGCATATTTCCTTCAGTCTTCCACTTGCACTAGAGTCAATAATCTAGATTAGACAGTAATGATTCTAACACCCATCGAGTCTTGGTGCTGATCATGTTTTGCTCGTGAAAGAGGCTTAGTCAACGGGTCTGCAACATTCAGATCCGTATGTATCTTGCAAATCTCTATGTATCCTACCTGGACTTGGTCCCGGATGGAATTGAAGCGTCTCTTGATATGCTTGGTCCTCTTGTGAAATCTGGATTCCTTTGCCAAGGCAATTGCACCAGTATTGTCACAGAAGATCTTCATTGGTCCCGATGCACTAGGTATGACACCTAGATCGGAAATGAACTCCTTCATCCGCACTCCTTCATTTGCTTGCTTCAAGCAGCTATGTACTCCGCTTCGCATGTAGATCCCGCCACGACGATTTGTTTAGAACTGCACCAACTGACAGCTCCACTGTTCAATATAAACACGTATCTGGTTTGCGATTTAGAATCGTCCGGATCAGTGTCAAAGCTTGCATCGACGTCACCATTTACGACTAGCTCTTTGTCACCTCCATAAACGAGAAACATATCCTTAGTCCTTTTCAGGTATTTCAGGATATTCTTGACCGCTGTCCAGTGATCCACTCGTGGATTACTTTGGTACCTCCCTGCTAAACTTATTGCTAAGCATACATCAGGTCTGGTACACAGCATTGCATACACGATAGAGCCTATGGCTAAAGCATAGGGAACATCTTTCATTTTCTCTCTATCTTCTGATGTGGTCGAGCATTCAGTCTGAGTCAACTTCACACCTTGTAATACAGGCAAGAATCTTTATAATCACCCAGTTACATTGTGATGTTTGGTAGCACACAAGGTATTCCTCCGGTATTCGGGAGTTGCATAATCTCATAGTCTGAGGAACATGTATAAGTCATCAAGAAAGTTGTAGCAATGAAATTGGAATGATCATAATGCTAAGCTAACGGATGGGTCTTGTCCATCACATCATTCTCCTAATGTTGTGATCACATTCATCAAATGGCAACACATGTATATGGTTAGGAAACTTAATCATCTTTTATTAACGAGCTAGTCTAGTAGAGGCTTACTAGGGACACTATGTTTTGTCTATGTATTCACACATGTATCAAGTTTTCGCTTAATACAATTCTAGCATGAATAATAAACATTTATCATGATATAAGGAAATATAAATACAACTTTATTATTGCCTCTAGGGCATATTTCCTTCATTAAGTAGGGTTGGTTAGATGACTATGATGATGATGAGTATGACTTGTTATTATGATAATGAGTAGAAGTTGTTAGATGATTATGATGATGATGAGTATGACTTGTTATTATGATAACGACTAGAAATTGCTAGATCACTATGATGATGATGAGTATGACTTTTTTATTATGATAAGATGATGAGTTATTATTAATGATGATGATGCGTAGTTGTTATATCATTATGAGCATGATCAGTTATTATATACTCCCTCCGTTCCAAAATAAGTGTCTACCTTAGTACAACTTTGTACTAGAGTTAGTACAAAGTTGAGACACTTATTTTGGGACGGAGGGAGTATATCAGTGGGTGAAATAAACATGGATTAGATTCAAGTGGAGGCGACACATGGTGCAGATCAAAAGTACTACTAATCCAAACTTGATCATACTAATCCAAACTAAAGTGATCAAGTTTGGATTAGTAGTACTTTGGATATGCACCATGTTGCCTCCACTTGAATCTAATCCATGTCCCTTTCACCCACTGAAATAATAATTCATCATGATCATAAAATCATATGATGAGACTACTTTATAAAACCTATACAAATACAACGGCAATACACAGTAGAAAAATAAATAGCAAACAAACACGTTGCTGCTAGGAAGGTGTAGTAGTAGCGCCGTCGATTACAACCCAGACGCCATCGCTATGCAGATAGTAGTAGCGCCCCACCAGCCATCTTTGCTGAACATTAGTTGTAGCGCCGTATCAGTAGCACGCTCCCCCGCGCCACTACTACGCCTTCAACCCACGCTACTGCTAGGCTTTTCCCTAGTAGTGTTTGAATTTTTTTTCATGTATAAAAATAGAAATGAGCCACGTCCTAAATAACATTAACCATGAGTGACAAAAGCAATGAAGGGAGATTGTCAACATAATATATTAAGAGTATACAAGAAACAGAAAGAGTTGAATACATAAATAAATATCATTGTGTACAGTAAATTATTCCCTTGGAATTTGCTTTTCATGTGGAAACACGGCAAAAAATGCATCAGAAATGGCAAATCTACATCAAACAGCATCCCCAACCCTGTCAGGTAGCAAACAGAAAAATCCACTGGATCTCATGGTAGACAACCCATCCCATTATTATGTGGCAAATCCATTCGCACCAGAGCAAAACGCCTATGCACATACAACACCCCCCACACACACACACACAGTGTCGCAGCCGTGTCATCGCAGATAATTTGACGAACCACCACCAACCCTACCCCTTCGAGTGTATGTTGTTCAATTGCTATGGGCCGACGACCGCCACCCCAAAATCGCCATAGGGAACCGTTAGTCACGTTTTTGTCCTCATTTCACCGCGCCGCCGCGGCTAGACCCCACAACCATGTCACCACAAAACAGACAACCGCCGCCGGGACACCACCAACCCTGACAAGCCCTACCGGCAACTCCGCCGCTCTACCTGTAGCCGGGACACCACCAACCCTGACAAGCCCTACCGGCAACTCCGCCGCTCTACCTCTAGCCACGACACCACCAACCCTGACAAGCCCTACCGGTAGCTCCGCCGCTCTACCTCTAGCGACAACACCACCAACCCTGACAAGCCCTACCAGCAACTCCGCCGTAATGACGCCAACCAAAACCGAATACATTGCCACTTCCTAAGACAGAACTCAACTATTGGATTATGGCCCGTATATTAATTAGTTCATGCAAATTTATCTTTCATACTATTTTGTATCTCCATATACTTATTTACCAAAGATCAAGGACGAGAAAGCTGGATTAGAGGCTTATAAACGAAAAAGCTGGATTGCTAACTTGGTCCACATAATAATTACATCATCGTTATCTCTTTCCAAGGAGAAGTAGAAAGGGAACAAGATCAAGGAGCATCAACCACCTAACGACCGAGTAGCTCCTCTAGAATATTGGGGCGAATGATCTTGAGATGCTTAAAGCCATCAGTCAGCGTGACGGCCTTCAAATTTTGAAAAGACGTGAGGAACCTGTAGCATACCTCCTTAAGCTTGTCGCAATCATGCTGCTCACCCAGTGCCAATGTAGTTGCCACTGTACTTACATCCATGTAGTTGCACAACATATTCGCGCAAATCAATTTGAGCCTCTCCAGATTGTATCTGTCTGCCGCCACAAACAGATGTTGAGCCATCTCCGTGATTTCACCTCCATCTATATTAGCAAGTGTGTCCGTGTAAATAAAGTGGAGCATCATCTTGAAAACTTTGGCCTCCATGTCATCAATCTGTATACACTTTGCATCATTCTCCATCATGGGACCGAACAGTTGCGCCATGAACACTGGCGATCAAGCAGCAAGCAGATGCCTATGCGCCACAAAGGTCTCTCCGCGCACCTCAAAAGTCACGTCTCCAACATCCCCGGTTTCCAAAAGACGGCCAAATTGATGAGCCATGTCAGAAGGTGGCACTATCACAAATTCTTGTGTTGTGGGCTGCTTTCTGATAAGCCTGGTGACGCTGACATCGCATCTAATGCTGAAACAATTGTCTTTAAGATAGGCCGAGTTTTCCAAATCGGCCCTTGTGATGAATCTGTGAGACGTGATTCCCTGCCCACGTGCACAGCATATGGACGTCATGTATGGCGTCGTGTGATTTGGCACCGGTTCGCCCACCCGGTCCAGCAGGCTAAACCTGCATCTCATCTTGATAGCTCGCTTAGCATCAACATCACCATCATGATCATCATCAGTGTCATAACTATGGCCGACAATATCAGCGTGGTGAAGAAATAGAGAAAAAGATATACAATCGGTAGAATCTCTGTCGAAACCATCAGGGTAGTAAGCGATGCTCCAGATATGTCCTCCAACGAGTAAGACGCCGGCCGGAATAGCCCTGTAGACGCCGATTCCAAGGGTATAAGAGTAGTGCTCGTGGGTGAAAGAGAGTCAAGAGCTCGAAGCATTGTAGTTTTTTCCCCTAGGGTTTCCCTAAGGTCTACCTCTTCCTTCGGCGGCGCCGCCGAAGTCCACAAAATTTCCACATGAAATCCGGCCGGATTGCTTAGCTCTTGCTGGTGATCGGGTCGCCCCGTGTTAATCGTCCTGGTACACCAGTAGCATGGAGGTAGGGGATGGAGTTCGCGGAGTAGGGGGTCAAAGGGAGCGCAGGCGGAGGAGTTAGGGCAGAAAGCCTTGGGGGCTGGAGAGGATCAAACCCCGTCGTCATCGGCGGCGAGGGTGGCCGTCGGAGGGGCGGATGCAGCAAGGGGTATGGAGCATGATTGGGTGGATGGGGATGAGGAGGAAAATTGGGATCACCATGGCCCAGATCCGAATCTGGAGGATGTGTTTGAAGGCCTTAACTTACATGGTGAGGAGGTGGAAGTGTTGGGGAACGTAGTAATTTCAAAAAAATTCCTACGCACACGCAAGATCATGGTGATGCATAGCAACGAGAGGGGGAGTGTATCTTCATACCCTTGAAGATCGCTAAGCGGAAGCGTTTATCAACGCGGTTGATGTAGTCGTACGTCTTCACGATCCGACCGATCCAAGTACCGAACGCACGGCACCTCCGAGTTCTGCACATGTTCAGCTTGATGACGTCCTCGCCTTCTCGATCCAGCAAGACGGGCGAAGTAGTAGATGAGTTCCGGCAGCACGACGGCGTGGTGACGGTGTTGGTGAAGAACAATCTCCGCAAGGCTTCGCCTAAGCACTACGGAAACTATGACGGAGGATAAACTAGAGGGGACGGGGTTGCCGGCACACGGCTTAGTGTTTCTTGATCTGTCTTTGGTGCTAGCCCTGCCCCTCTATTTATATGTAGCCTCCTCAAAGTCGGTTTTGCCCGAAAGGCAAGAGCCCTACACGGACTCCAGGGCTAGAAGCCAGGGTTCCTGGCATCTACTGAAGGAAATATGCCCTAGAGGCAATAATAAAGTTATTATTTATTTCCTTATTTCATGATAAATGTTTATCATTCATGCTAGAATTGTATTAACCGGAAACATGATACATGTGTGAATGCATAGACAAAACAACATGTCACTAGTATGCCTCTACTAGACTAGCTTGTTAATCAAAGATGGTTATGTTTCCTACCATGAACAAGGAGTTGTTATTTGATTAACAAGGTCACATCATTAGTAGAATGATCTGATTGACATGACCCATTCCCTTAGCTTAGCACACGATCGGTTTAGTATGTTGCTACTGCTTTTATCCATGACTTATACATGTTCCTGTAACTATGAGATTATGCAACTCCGTTTACGGAGGAACACTTTGGTGCTACCAAACGTCACAACGTAATCGGGTGATTATAAAGGAGTACTACAGGTGTCTCCAAAGGCGTATGTTGGGTTGGCGTATTTGAGATTAGGTTTTGTCACTCCGATTGTCGGAGAGGTATCTCTGGGCCCTCTCGGTAATGCACATCACTCAAGCCTTGCAAGCACTACAACTAATAAGTTAGTTGTGAGATGATGTATTACGGAACGAGTAAAGAGACTTGCGTAACGAGATTGAACTAGGTATTGGATACCGACGATCGAATCTCGGCAAGTAACATACCGATGACAAAGGAACAACGTATGTTGTTATGCGGTCTCGACCGATAAAGATCTTCAAGAATATGTAGAAACCAATATGGGCATCCAGGTCCCGCTATTGGTTATTGACCGTGAATAGTTCTAGGTCATGTCTACATTGTTCTCGAACCGTAGGGTCCGCACGCTTAAAGTTTCGATGGCGGTTATTATGAGTTTATGTATTTTGATGTACCAAGAAGTTCGAGTCCCGGATGTGATCACGGACATGACGAGGAGTCTCGAAATGGTCGAGACATAAAGATTGATATATTGGAAGCCTATGTTTGGAGTTGGAATGGTTCCGGCGAAAACAGGAATTTACTCGAAGTACCGGAGGTTACGGAACCCCGGGGTAAATGGGCCTCGGTGGGCCTCGAGGAGAAGAGGAGGGCGGCCAGAGGTGGCCGCGCCCTCCCCCCCAGTCCGAATAGGACAAGCGAGGCGCCCTCTCTCTTCCCCTCCCCCAATCCTATTCCAACTAGGAAGGGGAGTCCTACTCCCTGGGAGTAGGACTCCTCCCCGCTTCTAGCTAGGCCGGCCGGCCTCCCCCTCCCTCCTTTATATACGGGGCAGGGGGCACCCTAGAACACACAAGTTTGATCTTTAGATCGTTCCTTAGCCGTGTCGGTGCCCCCTCCACCATATTCCACCTCGGTTATACCGTCATGAAGCTTAGGCGAAGCCTGCGCCGTGAAACATCAAGATCGTCACCACGCCGTCGTCTTGACTAAACTCTCCTCGACACTCGGCTGGATCGAGTCGAGGGCGTCATCGAGCTGTCGTGTGTCAAGAACTCGGGGCGCCGAATAACGGCGCCGGATCGGTCGGATCGCGAGGAGAACGTCGACTACTTCCTCTACGTTGTGATCACTTCCGCCGGGTCTCGAGGGTACGAGACAACACTCTCCCTCTCGTTGCTATACATCACCATGATCTTGCGTGTGCGTAGGAAAATTTTTGAAATTACTACGTTCCCCAACAAAGGCATCCGAGCCTAGGTTTTTCTACGGTTTGATGTTTTGCACGAGTAGAACACAAGTGAGTTGTGGGCGATACAAGTCATACTACCTACCAGCATGTCATACTTTGGTTCAGCGGTATTGTGAGATGAAGCGGCCCACACCGACATTACGCGTACGCTTACGCGAGACTGGTTTCACCGCTACGAGCACTCGTTGCTTAAAGGTGACTGGTGGGTGCCTGTCTCTCTCACTTTAGTTGAACCGAGTGTGGCTACGCCCGGTCCTTGAGAAGGTTAAAACGGAGTCTATTTGACGAAGTATCGTTGTGGTTTTGATGCGTAGGTGAGACTGGTTCTTGCTTAAGCCCGTAGCAGCCACGTAAAATTTGCAACAACAAAGTAGAGGACGTCTAACTTGTTTTTGCAGGGCATGTTGTGATGTGATATGGTCAAGACGTGATGCTATATTTTATTGTATGAGATGATCATGTTTTGTAACCGAAGTTATCGGCAACCGGCAGGAGCCATATGGTTGTCGCTTTATTGTATGCAATGCAATCGCCCTGTAATGCTTTACTTTATCACTAAGCGGTAGAGATAGTCGTAGAAGCATAAGTTTGGCGAGACGACAACGATGCTACGATGGAGATCAAGGTGTCGCGCCGGTGACGATGGTGATCATGGTGGTGCTCCGGAGATGAAGATCACGAAGCACAAGATGATGATGACCATATCATATCACTTATATTGATTTGCATGTGATGTTTATCCTTTTATGCATCTTATCTTGCTTTGATTGACGGTAGCATTATAAGATGATCTCTCACTAAATAATCAAGAAGTGTTCTCCCGGTATGCACCGTTGCCAAAGTTCGTCGTGCCCGCACACCACGTGATGATCGGGTGTGATAAGCTCTACGTCCATCTACAACGGGTGCAAGCCAGTTTTGCACACGCAGAATACTCGGGTTATACTTGACGAGCCTAGCATATGCAGATATGGCCTCGGAACACGGAGACCGAAAGGTCGAGCGTGAATCATATAGTAGATATGATCAACATAAGATGTTCACCATTGAAAACTACTCCATTTCACGTGATGATCGGTTATGGTTTAGTTGATTTGGATCACGTGATCACTTGGATGACTAGAGATGTCTTTCTAAGTGGGAGTTCTTAAGTAATATGATTAATTGAACTTAAATTTATCATGAACTTAGTACCGATAGTATCTTGCTTGTTTATGTTTGATTGTAGATAGATGGCTCGTCTTTGTTGTTCCGTTGAATTTTAATGCGTTCCTTGAGAAAGCAAAGTTGAAAGATGATGGTAGCAATTACACGGACTGGGTCCGAATTTGAGGATCATCCTCATTGCTGCACGTAAGAGTTACGTCTGGATGCACCGCTAGGTGCAGAACTCTTCTAACGCAATCGCAGATGTTATGAGCGTCTGGCGAGCAAAGCTGATGACTACTCTATAGTTCATGTGCCATGCTTTACGGCTTAGAACCGGGACTTCAACGACGTTTTGAGCGTCATGGAGCATATGAGATGTTCCAGAGTTGAAGTTAATATTCCAACAGAATGCCCGGATTGAGAGATATGAAGTCTCCAATAAGTTCTATAGCTGCAAGATGGAGGAGAATAGTTACATTAGTGAGCACATACTCGTAATGTCCGGGTACTACAATCACTTGACACAATTGGGAGTTAATCTTCCGGATGATTGTGTCATTGATGAATTCTTCAATCACCGCCACCAAGCTACAAAGGCTTCGTGATGAACTATAATATGCAAGGGTTAGTAAAGACTATACAGAGCTCTTCGCAATGCTAAAAGCTGCGGAGGTAGAAATCAAAAAGGAGCATCAAGTGTTGATGGTCAACAAGACCACTAGTTTCAAGAAGAAAGGCAAAGGGAAGAAGAAGGAACTTCAAGAAAAACAGCAAGCAAGTTCTTTGCTCAGAGAAGAAACCCAAGTCTGGCCCTAAACCTGAAACGAGTGCTTCTACCGCAAGCGGTCGTCATTTGAAGCGGAACTGCCCCAAGTATTTGGCGGATAAGAAGGATGGCAAGGTGAACAAAGGTATATGTGATATACATGTTATTGATGTGTACCTTACTAGAGCTCGTAGTAGCACTGGGTATTTGATACTGGTTACTGCTGCTAATATTTGCAACTCAAACAGGACTACTGATTGCTTAACTCGGCAAAGGACGAGGTGACGATGCGCGTGGGAAATGGTTCCAAAGTCGATGTGATCGCGGTCGGCACGCTACCTCTACATCTACCTTCGGGATTAGTTTTAGACCTAAATAATTGTTATTTGGTGCTGCGTTGAGCATGAACATTATATCTAGATCTTGTTTGATGCGAGACGGTTATTCATTTAAATCAGAGAATAATGGTTGTTCTATTTATATGAGTAATATCTTTTATGGTCATGCACCCTTGAGGAGTGGTCTATTTTTGATGAATCTCGATAGTAGTGATACACATATTCATAATGTTGAAACCAAAAGATGCAGAGTTGATAATGATAGTGCAACCTATTTGTGGCACTGCCGTTTAGGTCATATCGGTGTAAAGCGCATGAAAAAACTCCATACTGATGGACTTTTGGAGTCACTTGATTATGAATCACTTGGCACTTGCGAACCGTGCCTTATGGGCAAGATGACTAGAACCCCGTTCTCCGGTACTATGGAGAGAGCAACAGATTTGTTGGAAATCGTACATACAGATGTATGTGGGCCAATGAATGTTGAGGCTCGTGGCGGATATCGTTATTTTCTCACCTTCACAGATGACTTAAGCAGATATGGGTATATCTACTTGATGAAACATAAGTCTGAAACGTTTGAAAAGTTCAAAGAATTTCAGAGTGAAGTTGAAAATCATCGTAACAAGAAAATTAAGTTTCTACGATCAGATCGTGGAGGTGAATATTTGAGTTACGAGTTTGGTCTACATTTGAAACAATGCGGAATAGTTTCGAACTTACGCCACCCGAACACCACAACGTAATGGTGTGTCCGAGCGTCGTGTCGTGCTTTACTAGATATGGTGCGATCTATGATGTCTCTTACAGATTTACCGCTATCGTTTTGGGGTTATGCTCTAGAGGCGGCCGCATTCACACTGAATAGAACACCGTCAAAATCCGTTGAGACGACACCTTATGAACTATGGTTTGGCAAGAAACCAAAGTTGTCGTTTCTTAAAGTTTGGGGATGCGATGCTTATGTGAAAAAGCTTCAACCTGATAAGCTCGAACCCAAATCGAGAAATGTGTCTTCATAGGATACCCAAAGGAGACAGTTGGGTACACCTTCTATCACAGATCCGAAGGCAAGACATTCGTTGCTAAGAATGGATCCTTTCTAGAGAAGGAGTTTCTCTCGAAAGAAGTGAGTGGGAGGAAAGTGGAACTTGATGAGGTAATAGTACCTTCTCCCTTACTTGAAAGTAGTTAAATCACGAAACCGGTTTCGAGACACCTACACCAAGTAGTGAGGAAGTTGATGATGTCGATCATGAAACTTGAGATCAAGTTACTCAGAACCTCGTAGATCAACCAGAGTAAGATCCGCACTGAGTGGTACGGTAATCCTGTTTTGGAAATCATGCTACTAGATCATGATGAACCTCACGAACTATGAAGAAGCGATGGTGAGCCCAGATTCCATAAAATGGCTTGAGGCCATGAAATCTGAGATGGGATCCATGTATGAAAACAAAGTATGGACTTTGGTTGACTTGCCCGAGGGTAGGCAAGCAATAGAAAACAAGTGGATCTTCAAGAAGAAGACCGACGCGACGGTAATATTATCGTCTACAAAGCTCGACTTATCGCAAAGGGTTTTCGACAAGTTCAAGGGATTGACTACGATGAGACCTTCTCACCCGTAGCGATGCTTAAGTCCGTCCGAATCATGTTAGCAATTGCGCATTTTATGATTATGAAATTTGGCAAATGGATGTAAAGACTGCATTCTGAATGGATTTACGGAAGAAGAGTTGTATATGATGCAACGAGAAGGTTTTATCGATCCAAAGGGAGCTAACAAAGTGTGCAAGCTCCAGCGATCCATCTATGGACTGGTGCAAGCATCTCGGAGTTGGAATAAGCGCTTTGATAGTGTGATCAAAGCATTTGGGTTTGTCTGCACTTTTGGAGAAGCTCAGTATTTACAAGAAAGTGAGTGGGAGCTCAGTAGCATTTCGATATTATATGTAGATGACATATTGCTGATCGGAAATGATATAGAATTCTGGATAGCATAAAGGGATACTTGAATAAGAGTTTTTCAATGAAAGACCTCGGTGAAGCTGCTTACATATTGGGCATTAAGATCTATAGAGATAGATCAAGGCGCCTAATTGGACTTTCACAAAGCACATACCTTGACAAAATTTTGAAGAAGTTCAAGATGGATCAAGCAAAGAAAGGGTTCTTGCACGTGTTACAAGGTGTGAAGTTGAGTAAGACTCAATGCCCGACCAACTGCAGAACATAGAGAGAAAATGAAAGATGTTCCTATGCTTCAGCCATAGGCTCTATCATGTATGCAATGCTGTGTACCAGACCTGATGTGTGCCTTGCTATAAGCCTAGCAGGGAGGTACCAAAGTAATCCAGGAGTGGATCACTGGACTGTTGGAAATATGCCCTAGAGGCAATAATAAAAGTATTATTATATTTCAATGTTCATGATAATTGTCTTTTGTTCATGCTATAACTGTATTATCCGGAAATCGTAATACACGTGTGAACACTTAGACCCCAATATGTCCCTAGTGAGCCTCTAGTAGACTAGCCCGTTGTGATCAATAGATGGTCATGGTTTCCTGACTATGGACATTGGATGTCGTTGATAACGGGATCACATCATTAGGAGAATGATGTGATGGACAAGACAATCATAAGCATAGCATAAAAGATCGTATAGTTCGTTTGCTAGAAGCTTTGCCAATGTCAAGTATCTATTCCTTCGACCATGAGATCGTGTAACTCCGGTTACCGTAGGAGTGCCTTGGGTGTATCAAACGTCACAACGTAATCGGGTGACTATAAAGGTGCATTACGGTATCTCCGAAAGTATCTGTTGGGTTGACATGAATCGAGGCTGGATTTGTCACTCCGTGTGACGGAGAGGTATCTCTGGGCCCACTCGGTAATGCATCATCATATTGAGCTCAAAGTGACCAAGGTGTTGGCCACGGATCATGCATTACTGATGCGAGTAAATTGACTTGCGATGTAACGAGACCGAACGAGGTATTGGGATACCGACGATCGAGTCTCGGGCAAGTAACGCATCCGATTGACAAAGGGAATTGCATACGAGGTTTGATAGAATCCTCGACATCGTGGTTCAACCGATGAAATCATCGAGGAGCATGTAGGGAGCCAACATGGGTATCCGGACCCGCTGTTGGTTATTGCCCGAGAGTCGTCTCGGTCATGTCTGCGTGTCTCCCGAACCCGTAGGGTCTACACACTTAAGGTTCGGTGGCGCTAGGGTTAGTAGGAAGACTAGTATGTGAATACGAATGTTGTTGAGTCCGGATGAGATCCGGACGTCACGAGGAGTTCGGAAGGGTCCGGAGGTAAAGAATAATATATAGGAAGTGGTGTTTGACCATCGGGAAAGTTTGGGGTTACTGCGAAGTCTGGGACCACCGGAAGGGTCCCGAGGTCCACCGGTGGGGCCACCCATCCCGGAGGGCCCCATGGGCCATAGGGGAAGGAACCAGCCCACAGGGGCTGGTGCGCCCCAGGCCCACCCCGCGCCTAGGGTTGAAACCCTAGGGGTGGGGCGCCCACCGGCAGGGGGCACTCCACCCCTTGGCCGCCGCCCCTTGAGATTGGATCTCTAGGGGCCGCCACCACAGGGCCTATATAAAGGGGGGGGGGCTGCTGTACACATCTCCCAAGGCGCAGCCCTCCCTCCCAACACATCTCCTCCTCCGTAGAGCTCGTGCGAAGCCTGCCGAGTATCTTGCTTCACCACCATCACCACGCCGTCGTCGTCTGCCGGTGGTGCTGTCTTCCTCAACCTCTCCTTCCCCTTGCTGGATCAAGAAGGAGGAGACGTCGCTCGTCCCGTCGTGTGTTGAGCGCGGAGGTGCTGTCCGTTCAGCACTTGGCATCGGTGATCTGAATCACGTTCGAGTCGACTCCATCATCACCTTGCAAGCTTCCGCACGCGATCTACAAGTGGTATGTAGATGCAAACTCTCTCCGTTACTCGTTGCTTAGATGAACTCATAGATGGATCTTGGTGAAACCGTAGGAAAAATTTTAATTTTCTGCAACGTTCCCCAACAAAGGCATCATGAGCTAGGTCTATCGTAGTTCTCTAATGCACGAGTAGAACACAAATTTGTTGTGGGCGTTGATCTTGTCATCTTACTTGCCCCTACTAGTCTTTTCTTGCTCAACGGTATTGTGGGATGAAGCGGCCGGACCAACCTTACACGTGCGCTTCGTGAGACCGGTTCCACCGACTGACATGCACTAGTTGCATAAGGTGGCTGGCGGGTGTCTGTCTCTCCCACTTTAGTTGGAGCGGAATCGATGAACAGGGCCCTTATGAAGGGTAAATAGAAGTTGACAAAATCACGTTGTGGTGATTCGTAGGTAAGAAAACGTTCTTGCTAGAACCCAATCGCAGCCACGTAAAGATGCAACAACAACTAGAGGACGTCTAACTTGTTTTTGCAGCGATTGATCATGTGATGTGATATGGCGGAAGTTGTGATGAATGTTGAATTGTGATGTATGAGATCATGTTCTTGTAATAGGATTCACGACTTGCATGTCGATGAGTATGACAACGGCGAGAGCCATAGGAGTTGTCTTTATTTTTGTATGACCTGCGTGTCATTGAAGAACGCCATGTAAACTACTTTACTTCATTACTAAACGCGTTAGTCATAGAAGTAGAAGTAGTCGTTGGCGTGACAACTTCATGAAGACACGATGATGGAGATCATGATGATGGAGATCATGGTGTCAAGCCGGTGACAAGGTGATCATGGAGCCCCGAAGATGGAGATCAATGGAGCTTGATGATATTGGCCATATCATGTCACAACTATATATAATTGCATGTGATGTTTATTATGCTTTTGCATCTTGTTTACTTAGGACGACGGTAGTAAATAAGATGATCCCTTATAAAATTTCAAGAAGTGTTCTCCCCTAACGTGCACCGTTGCTACAGTTAAATCGTTTCTAAGCACCACGTGATGATCGGGTGTGATGGATCCTTACGTTCACATACAACGGGTGTAAGACAGATTTACACAAATAAAACACTTAGGGTTAACTTGACGAGCCTAGCATGTGCGGACATGGCCTCGGAACACGGAGACCGAAAGGTCGAACACGAGTCGTATGGAAGATCGATCAACATGAAGATGTTCACCGACGATGACTAGTCCGTCTCACGTGATGATCGGACACGGGCTAGTCGACTCGGATCGTGTAACACTTAGATGACTAGAGGATGTCTAATCTAAGTGGGAGTTCATAATTTTGATTAGAACTTTATTATCATGAACTTAGTCTAAAACCTTTGCAAATATGTCTTGTAGATCAATGGCCAACGCTAATGTCAACATGAACTTCAACGCGTTCCTAGAAAACCAAGCTGAAAGATGATGGCAGCAACTATACGGATTGGGTCCGGAACCTAGGATCATCCTCATAGCTGCCAAGAAACAAGTATGTCCTAGAAGCACCGTTAGGTGACCCACCTGTTCTCCCAAAGCAAGACGATTTGAGCGTTTGGCGGACTCGTTCGATGATTACTCCCTCGTTCGATGCGGCATGCTCTACAGCTTAGAACCGGGGCTCCAAAAGCGTTTTGAGCATCACGGAGCATATGAGATGTTCAAGAGCTGAAACTAGTTTTCCAAGCTCATGCCCGGTCGAGAGATATGATGTCTCGACAAGTTCTACAGATTGTAAGATGGAGAAAACAGTTACACGGTGAGCACATCCTCAAGATGTCAGGTTGCACGCGTATGACCCATTGAACATTAACCTCCCGGATGAGGCGGTCATTGACAGAATCCTCGATCGCTCCCACCAAGCTTCAAGAGCTTTGTGATGAACTACAACATGCGGGGATGGTAAAGACCATTCTGAAGTGTACTCAATCTGAAGTCGTGAGAGGCTGAAATCAAAAGGAACATCAAGTGTTGATGGTCAATAAGACCACTAAGTTCAAGAAAGGCAAGGGAAGAAGAACTTCAAGAAGGGCGGCAAAGATGTTGCCGCGCCCGTAAGCTTGTTGCGGGAAGAAGTCAAAGAATGGACCCAAGCACGAGGTGAGTGCTTTTATTGCAAGGGAAGGGTCCTTTGAGCGAACTGCCCCAAATACTTAGCGGATAAGAAGGCCGGCAACACCAAAGGTATATTTGATATACATGTAATTGATGTGTACCTTACCGATTACTCGTAGTAACTCCCGGGTATTTGATACGGTGCCGTTGCTCATATTTGTAACTCACGGCAGAGCTGCGGAATAAGCGGAGACTGGCGAAGGGCGAGGTGACGATCTTGGCGTCGGGAATGGTTCCAGAGTCGATGTGATGCGCCGTCGACACGCTGCCTCTACATTTACCTCTGGGATTAGTTTTAAACCTCAATAATTGTTATTTAGTGCCAAGTTTGAGCATGAACATTGTATCCGGATCTCGTTTGATCTGAGATGGCTACTCATTTAAGTCTGAGAATAATGGTTGTTCGATTTATATGAGAGATATGTTTTATGGTCATGCTCCGATGGTCAATGGTTTATTCTTAATGAATCTCGGCGTAATATTACACATGTTCATAGTGTGGATGCGAAAAGATGTAAAGTTGATAACGATAGTCCCACATACTTGTGGCTTCGCCGCCTTGGTCACATTGGTGTCAAGCGCATGAAGAAGCTCCATCTGATGGACTTTTAGAGTCTCTTGATTATGAATCGTTTGACACATGCGAACCATGCCTCTTAGGCAAAATGACCAAGACTCCGTTCTCGGAACAATGGGCGAGCAACCAACTTGTTGGAAATCATACATACCGATGTAAAAGCGGTCCAATGGCGTTGAGGCTCATGGAGGATATCGTTATGTTCTCACTCTCACTGATGACTTGAGTAGATATGGGTATGTCTACTTAATGAAACACAAGTCTGAGACCTTTGAAAAGTTCAAGGAATTTCAGAATGAGGTGGAGAATCAACGTGACCGAAAGATAAAGTTCCTCTGATCGGATCGTGGAGGAGAATACTTAAGTCACGAATTTGTACACACTTAAAGAAATGTGGAATCGTTTCACAACTCACGCCGCTGGAACACCTCAAATAAACGGTGTGTCGAGCGTCGTGTCGCACTCTATTGGATATGGTGCGGTCTATGATGTCTCTTACCGATTTACCGCTATCATTTTGGGGATACGCTCTAGAGACAGCTACATTCACTTTAAATAGGGCACCGTCTAAATCCGTTGAGACGACACCGTATGAATTATGGTTTGGGAAGAAACCTAAGCTATCGTTTCTAAAAGTTTGGGGATGCGATGCTTATGTCAAGAAACTTCAACCCGAAAAGCTCGAACCCAAGTCGGAAAAATGCGTATTCATAGGATACCCTAAGGAAACTGTCGGGTATACCTTCTACTTAAGATCCGAAGGCAAAGTCTTTGTTGCCAAGAACGGATGCTTTCTAGAAAAGAGTTTCTCTCGAAAGAAGTAAGTGGGAGGAAAGTAGAACTTCGATGAAGTACTACCTCTCGGACGGAGAGTGGTGCGGCAGCGCAGAAACCGTTCTGTAATACCCACACCAATCAAGAGGAAATCATTGATGATGATCAAGATACTTGGATCAAGTTACTCTTGAACTTGAAGGTCCACAAGGACACGTTCCGCACTGAGTGGTACGGCAACCTGTCATGGAAATCATGTTGCTAGACAACAATGAACCTTGAACTATGAAGAAGCAATGGCGGGCCCGGATTCCAACAAATGGCTTGAGGCCATGAAATCCGAGATAGAATCCATGTATGAAAACAAAGTATGGACTTTGACAGACTTGCCCGATGATCGGCGGCGATAGAAAATAAATGGATTTTTAAGAAGAAGGCGGACGCGGATGGAAATGTTACCATCTATAAAGCTCGACTTGTCGCTAAGGGTTATCGACAAGTTCAAGGGATTGACTACTGACGAGACATTCTCTCCGTGGCGAAGCTTAAGTCCGTCTGAATCATGTTAGCAATTGCCGCATACTATGATTATGAGATATGGCGGATGGGCGTCAAAGCGGCATTCCTTAACGGACATCTTAAGGAAGAGCTGTATATGATGCAGCGGAAGGTTTTGTCGATCCTCGAGCGCTAACAAAGTATGCAAGCTCCAATGATCCATTTATGGACTGGTACAAGCATCTCGGAGTTGGAACATTCGCTTTGATGAGATGATCAAAGCGTTTGGGTTCTGCAGACTTATGGAGAAGCTGCGTTTACAAGAAAGTGAGTGGGAGCTCAGTAGCATTTCTCCTATTATATGTAGATGACATACTCTTGATGGGAAATGATACAAAACTCTCGGACAGCATTAAGGCCTACTTGAACAAGTGTTTTCAATGAAGGACCTTGGAGAAGCTGCTTATATATTAGGCATCAAGATCTATAGGGATAGATCGAGGCGCCTCATAGGTCTTTCACAAAGCACATACCTTGATAAGATTTTGAAGAGGTTCAAAATGGATCAGTCCAAGAAGGGTTCTTGCCTATGTTACAAGGTGTGAAACTGAGCTCAGCTCGACCACCGACCACGACAAAAGATAAAGAAGAGATGAGTGTCATCCCTATGCTTCAGCCATAGGATCTATTATGTATGCCATCTTTGTGTACAGACCGATGTAAACCTGGCCGTAAGTTTGGTTGCAAGATACCAAAGTAATCCCGGCAAGGAACACTTTGGACAGCGGTCAAGAATATCTGAAGTACGAAAAGGACAAAGGACATGTTTCTCGTTTATGGAGGAGACGAAGAGCTCGTCGTAAAGGGTTACGTCGGCGCTAGTTTCGACTCAGATCTGGATGACTCTAAGTCACAAACCGGATCGTGTATATGTTGAATGGTGGAGCGATGGCTGGTGCAGGTTGCAAGCGAAGCGTCGTGGCGGGATCTACGTGTGAAGCGGAGTACATGGCAGCCTCGGAGGCAGCGCATGAAGCAATTTGGGTGAAGGAGTTCATCACCGACCTAGAGTCATACCCAATGCGTCGGGGCGATCAAACTCTTCTGTGACAACACCGGAGCTATTGCCCTTGCCAAGGAGCCGGGTTTCACAAGAAGACCGAGCACATCAAGCGTCGTTTCAACTCCATCCGTGAAAATGTTCAAGATGGAGACATAGAGATTTGCAAAGTGCACACGGATCTGAATGTTGCGGATCCGTTGACTAAACCTCTCTCATGAGCAAAACATGATCAACACGAGAACTCTATGGGTGTTCGATTCATCACAATGTAACTAGATTAGTGACTCTAGTGCAAGTGGGAGACTGTTGGAAATATGCCCTAGAGGCAATAATAAAAGTATTATTATATTTCAATGTTCATGATAATTGTCTTTTGTTCATGCTATAAGCGTATTATCCGGAAATCGTAATACACGTGTGAACACTTAGACCCCAATATGTCCCTAGTGAGCCTCTAGTAGACTAGCCCGTTGTGATCAATAGATGGTCATGGTTTCCTGACTATGGACATTGGATGTCGTTGATAACGGGATCACATCATTAGGAGAATGATGTGATGGACAAGACCCAATCATAAGCATAGCATAAAAGATCGTATAGTTCGTTTGCTAGAAGCTTTGCCAATGTCAAGTATCTATTCCTTCGACCATGAGATCGTGTAACTCCGGTTACCGTAGGAGTGCCTTGGGTGTATCAAGCGTCACAACGTAATCGGGTGACTATAAAGGTGCATTACGGTATCTCGAAAGTATCATTGGGTTGACATGAATCGAGGCTGGATTTGTCACTCCGTATGACGGAGAGGTATCTCTGGGCCCACTCGGTAATGCATCATCATATTGAGCTCAAAGTGACCAAGGTGTTGGCCACGGGATCATGCATTACTGATGCGAGTAAATTGACTTGCGATAACGAGACTGAGCGAGGTATTGGGATACCGACGATCGAGTCTCGGGCAAATAACGTACCGATTGACAAAGGAATTGCATACGAGGTTTGATAGAATCCTCGACATCGTGGTTCAACCGATGAAATCATCGAGGAGCATGTGGGAGCCAACATGGGTATCGGACCCATTGTTGGTTATTGCCCGAGAGTCGTCTCGGTCATGTCTGCGTGTCTCCCGAACCCGTAGGGTCTACACATAAGGTTCGGTGGCGCTAGGGTTAGTAGGAAGACTAGTATGTGAATACCGAATGTTGTTGAGTCCGGATGAGATCCCTGACGTCACGAGGAGTTCGGAAGGTCCGGAGGTAAAGAATAATATATAGGAAGTGGTGTTTGACCATCGGGAAAGTTTCGGGTTCTGGCAAAGTCAGGGACCACGGAAGGGTCCCGAGGTCCACCGGTGGGGCCACCCATCCGGAGGGCCCCATGGGCCATAGGGGAAGGAACCAGCCCACAGGGGCTGGTGCGCCCCCTAGGCCCACCCTAGCGCCTAGGGTTGAAACCCTAGGGGTGGGGCGCCCACCGGCAGGGGCACTCCACCCCCTTGGCCGCCGCCCCCCCCTTGAGATTGGATCTCTAGGGGGCCGGCCACCCCACTGGGGGCCTATATAAAGGGGGGAGGGGGGCTGCTGTACACATCTCCCAAGGCGCAGCCCTTCCCCTCCCCAACACATCTCCTCCTCCGTAGAGCTCGTGAAGCCACAGCCGAATCTTGCTTCACCACCATCACCACGCCGTCGTCTTTGCCGGTGGTGCTGTCTTCCTCAACCTCTCCTTCCCCTTGCTGGATCAAGAAGGAGGAGGCGTCGCTCGTCCCGTCGTGTGTTGAGCAGCGGAGGTGCTGTCCGTTCAGCACTTGGCATCGGTGATCTGAATCACGTTCGAGTGCGACTCCATCATCACCTTGCAAGCTTCATACGCGATCTACAAGTGGTATGTAGATGCAAACTCTCTCCGTTACTCGTTGCTTAGATGAACTCATAGATGGATCTTGGTGAAACCGTAGGAAAAATTTTAATTTTACGCAGCGTTCCCCAACATGGACAGCGGTCAAGAACATCACGAAATACACGAAAAGGACTAAGGATATGTTTCTCGTATATGGAGGTGACAAAGAGCTCATAAATGGCAGTTACGTTGATGCAAGCTTTGACACTGATCCGGACGATTCTAAATCGCAGACCGGATCGTGTTTACACTAAGCGGAGGAGCTGTCGGTTGGTGCGAGTTCTAAACAAAGCGTCGTGGCAGGATCTACATGTGAAGCGGAATACATAGCAACTTGGAAGCAGCTAATGAAGGAGTGCGGATGAAGGAGTTCATATCCGATTTAGGTGTCATACTTAGTGCATCGGGTCCAATGAAAATCTTACTGTGACAATCTTTGGAGCAATTGCCTTAGCGAAGGAATCCAGATTTCACAAGAGGACCAAGCACATCAAGAGGCGCTTCAATTCCATCCGGGACTTAGTCCGGTGGGAGACATAAGATTTGCAAGATACACGGATCTGAATGTTGCGAGACCGTTGACTAAGCCTCTTCCACGAGCAAAACATGATCAGCACCAAGACTCCATGGGTGTTAGAATCATTACTATGTAATCTAGATTATTGACTCTAGTGCAAGTGGGAGACTGAAGGAAATATTCCCTAGAGGCAATAATAAAGTTATTATTTATTTCCTTATTTCATGATAAATGTTTATCATTCATGCTAGAATTGTATTAACTTAGGAAACATGATACATGTGTGAATGCATAGACAAAACAACATGTCACTAGTATGCCTCTACTAGACTAGCTTGTTAATCAAAGATGGTTATGTTTCCGACCATGAACAAGGAGTTGTTATTTGATTAACAAGGTCACATCATTAGTAGAATGATCGATTGACATGACCCATTCCCTTAGCTTAGCACACGATCGTTTAGTATGTTGCTACTGCTTTTATCCATGACTTATACATGTTCCTGTAACTATGAGATTATGCAACTCCGTTTACGGAGGAACACTTTGGGTGCTACCAAACGTCTACGTAATCGGGTGATTATAAAGGAGTACTACAGGTGTCTCCAAAGGCGGATGTTGGGTTGGCGTATTTGAGATTAGGTTTTGTCACTCCGATTGTCGGAGAGGTATCTCTGGGCCCTCTCGGTAATGCACATCATCTTTGAAGCCTTGCAAGCACTACAACTAATAAGTTAGTTGTGAGATGATGTATTCTGAACGAGTAAAGAGACTTGCCGATAGCGAGATTGAACTAGGTATTGGATACCGACGATCGAATCTCGGGCAAGTAACATACCGATGACAAAGGGAACAACGTATGTTGTTATGCGGTCCGACCGATAAAGATCTTGAAGAATATGTAGAAACCAATATGGGCATCCAGGTCCCGCTATTGGTTATTGACCGTGAATAGTTCTAGGTCATGTCTCGCATTGTTCTCGAACCGTAGGGTCCGCACGCTTAAAGTTTCGATGGCGGTTATTATGAGTTTATGTATTTTGATGTACCGAAGAAGTTGAGTCCCGGATGTGATCACGGACATGACGAGGAGTCTCGAAATGGTCGAGACATAAAGATTGATATATTGGAAGCCTATGTTTGGAGTTGGAATGGTTCCGGGTAAAACAGGAATTCTGGAATACTGGGAGGTTACCGAACCCCGGGGTAAATGGGCCTCGGTGGGCCTCGAGGGAGAAGAGGAGGGCCGGCCAGTGGGTGGCGCGCGCCCTCTCCCCCAGTCCGAATAGGACAAGGAGGGGGCGCCCCTCTCCTCTTCCCCTCCCCAATCCTATTCCAACTAGGAAGGGGGAGTCCTACTCCGGTGGGAGTAGGACTCCTCAGCCGCTTCTAGCTAGGCGGCCGGCCTCCCCTCCCTCTTTTATATCTCAGGGCAGGGGGCACCCTAGAACACACAAGTTTGATCTTTAGATCGTTCCTTAGCCGTGTCGGTGCCCCCTCCACCATATTCCACCTCGGTTATACTGTCGCGAAGCTTAAGGCGAAGCCCTGCCGGTGAAACATCAAGATCGTCCTGCCACGCCGTCGTCTTGTGAAACTCTCCCTCGACACTCGGCTGGATCGGTCTGAGGACATCATCGAGCTGTCGTGTGTCAAGAACTTCGGGGCGCCGAGTAACGGCGCCGGATCGGTCGGATCGCGAGGAGAGCGTCGACTACTTCCTCTACGTTGTGATCGCTTCGCTTCGGGTCTCGAGGGTACGTAGACAACACTCTCCCCTCTCGTTGCTATACATCACCATGATCTTGCGTGTGCGTAGGAAAATTTTTGAAATTACTACGTTCCCCAACATCTACCCCCTAGACGCCAGGGTTCCTGGCGTCTAGCCTCTGGTCTCCGCAAAACTTCCTTTTGCACTTTCCAAAAGCCTCGTGAGCTTTCCCCTTTGGCCCAAATAACGTGTTCTCGTACCCAAACATTTCGGGAAACATTCGGAACCCCTTCCGGTGAATTCTGGAACCCTTCCGGAGATTAAACACTATTATCCCATATACCAAACTTTATTTCCGGACCATTCCGGAGTTCCTCGTCATGTCCATGATCTCATCCGGGACTCCGAACAACATTCGGTTACCAACATGCATAACTCATATAATACTATATCAATCAACGAAACGCGTTAAGCGTCACGGACCCTACGGGTTCGAGAACTATGTACACATGACCGAGACACGTTTCCGGTCAATAACCAATAGCGGGACCTGGATGCCCATATTGGCTCCCACATATTATACGAAGATCTTTATCGGTCAAACCGCATAACAACATATGTTGTTCCCTTTGTCATCGGTATGTTACTTACCCGAGATTCGATCGTCGGTATCCAATACCTAGTTCAATCTCATTACCGGCAAGTCTCTTTACTCGTTCCGTAATACATCATCTCTCAACTAACTCATTAGTTCTAATGCTTGCAAGGCTTAAGTGATGTGCATTACCAAGAGGGCCCAGAGATACCTCTCCGACATTCGGAGTGACAAATCCTAATCTCGAAATACGCCAACCCAACAAGTACCTTTGGAGACACCAGAGAGCATTTTATAATCACCCGATTCGTTGTGACGTTTGGTAGCACACAAAGTGTTCCTCCGGTAAACGGGAGTTGCATAATCTCATAGTCATAGGAACATGTATAAGTCATGAAGAAAGCAATAGCAACATACTAAACGATCGGGTGCTAAGCTAACGGAATGGGTCATGTCAATCAGATCATTCAAATATGATGTGATCTCGTTAATCAAATAACAACTCTTTGTTTATGGTTAGGAAACATAACCATCTTTGATTAACAGGCTAGTCAAGTAGAGGCATACTAGTGACATTCTGTTTGTCTATATATTCACACATGTATTATGTTTCCGGTTAATACAATTCTAGCATGAATAATAAACATTTATCATGATATAAGGAAATAAATAATAACTTTATTATTGCCTCTAGGGCATATTTCCTTCAGTCTCCCACTTGCACTAGAGTCAATAATCTAGATTACACAGTAATGATTTTAACACCCATGGAGTCTTGGTGTTGATCATGTTTTGCTTGTGGAAGAGGCTTAGTCAACGGGTCTGCAACATTCAGATCCGTATGTATCTTGCAAATCTCTATGTCTCCCACCTGGACTAGATCCCGGATGGAATTGAAGCATCTCTTGATGTGCTTGGTTCTCTTGTGAAATCTGGATTCCTTCGCTAAGGCAATCGCTCGATATTGTCACAAAGATTTTCATTGGACCCGATGCACTAGGTATGACACCTAGATCGGATATGAACTCCTTCATCCAGACTCCTTCATTGGCTGCTTCCGAAGCAGCTATGTATTCCGCTTCACACGTAGATCCCGCCATGATGCTTTGCTTTGAACTGCACCAACTGACAGCTCCACCGTTTAATGTAAACACGTAATCGGTTTGTGATTTAGAATCGTCCGGATCAGTGTCAAAGCTTGCATCAACGTAACCATTTACGATGAGCTCTTTGTCACCTACATATATGAGAAACATATCCTTAGTCCTTTTCAGGTACTTCAGGATGTTCTTGACCGCTCTCCAGTGATCAACTCCTGGATTACTTTGGTACCTCCCTGCTAAACTTATAGCAAGGCACACATCAGGTCTGGTACACAGCATTGCATACATGATAGAGCCTATGGCTGAAGCATAGGGAACATCTTTCATTTTCACTCTATCTTCTGCAGTGGTCGGGCTTTGAGTCTTACTCAACTTCACACCTTGCAATCTGAGCAAGAACCCTTTCTTTGCTTGATCCATTTTGAACTTCTTCAAAACTTTGTCAAGGTATGTGCTTTGTGAAAGTCCAATTAAGCGTTTTGATCTATCTCTATAGATCTTAATGCCCAATATGTAAGCAGCTTCACCGAGGTCTTTCATTGAAAAACTTTTATTCAAGTATCCCTTTATGCTATCCAGAAATTCTATATCATTTCCAATCAATAATATGTCATCCACATATAATATTAGAAATGCTACTGAGCTCCCACTCACTTTCTTGTAAATACAGAGCTTCTCCAAAAGTCTCATAAACCCAAATGCTTTGATCACATTATCAAAGCGTTTATTCCAACTCCGAGAGGCTTGCACCAGTCCATAAATGGATCATTGGAGCTTGCACACTTTGTTAGCTCCTTTGGATCGATAAAACCTTCGGTTGCATCATATACAACTCTTCCTCGAAAACCCATTCAGGAACGCGGTTTTTACATCCATTTGCCAAATTTCATAATCATAAAATGCGGCAATTGCTAACATGATTCGGACAGACTTAAGCATCGCTACGGGTGAGAAGGTCTCATCGTAGTCAATCCCTTGAACTTGTCGAAAACCTTTTGCAACAAGTCGAGCTTTGTAGACAGTAACATTACCGTCAGCGTCAGTCTTCTTCTTGAAGATCCATTTATTCTCAATTGCTTGCTGATCATCGGGCAAGTCAACCAAAGTCCATACTTTGTTCTCATACATGGATCCCATCTCAGATTTCATGGCTTCAAGCCATTTTGCGGAATCTGGGCTCACCATCGCTTCTTCATAGTTCGTGGGTTCATCATGATCTAGTAGCATGACTTCCGAAATAGGATTACCGTACCACTCGGTGTGGATCTTACTATGTTTGACCTCGAGGTTACGTAGTAACTTGATCGAAGTTCTATGATCATCATCATCAACTTCCTCACTAGTTGGTTTTGACGTCCACGAAAACCGGTTCTGTGATGTACTATTTTCCAACAAGGGAGTAGGTACAGATTACCTCATCAAGTTCTACTTTCCTCCCACTCACTTCTTTCGAGAGAAACTCCTTCTCTAGAAAGGATCCATTCTTAGCAACGAATGTCTTGCCTTCGGATCTGTGATAGAAGGTGTACCCAACTGTCTCCTTTGGGTATCCTATGAATACACATTTCTCCGATCTGGGTTCGAGCTTATCAGGTTGAAGCTTTTTCACATAAGCATCGCAGCCCTAAACTTTAAGAAACGACAACTTTGGTTTCTTACCAAACCATAGTTCATAAGGTGTCGTCTCAATGGATTTTGATGGTGCCCTGTTTAATGTGAATGTGGCCGTCTCTAAAGCATAACCCCAAAATGATAGCGGTAAATCAGTAAGAGACATCATAGATCGCACCATATCAAGTAAAGTACGATTACGACATTCGGACGCACTATTACGCTGTGGTGTTCCGGGTGGCGTGAGTTGCGAAACTATTCCGCATTGTTTCAAGTGTAAACCAAACTCATAACTCAAATATTCTCCTCCACGATCAGATCATAGAAACTTTATTTTTCTTATTACGATGATTTTCAACTTCACTTTCAAATTCTTTGAACTTTTCAAATGTTTCAGACTTATGCTTCATTAAGTAGATATACCCATATCTGCTTAAATCATCTGTGAAGGTGAGAAAATAACGATATCCGCCACGAGCCTCAACATTCATCGGACCACATACATCTGTATGTATGATTTCCAACAAATCTGTTGCTCTCTCCATAGTACCGGAGAACGGCGTTTTGGTCATCTTGCCCATGAGGCACGGTTCGCAAGTACCAAGTGATTCATAATCAAGTGGTTCCAAAAGTCCATCGAGATGGAGTTTCTTCATGCGCTTTACACCGATATGACCTAAGCGGCGATGCCACAAATAAGTTGCACTATGATTATCAACTCTGCATCTTTTGGCTTCAACACTATGAATATGTGTATCACTACTATCGAGATTCATCAAAAATAGACCACTCTTCAAGGGTGCATGACCATAAAAGATATTACTCATATAAATAGAACAACCATTATTCTCTGATTTAAATGAATAACCATCTCGCATCAAACAAGATCCAGATATAATGTTCATGCTCAACGCTAGCACCAAATAACAATTATTTAGGTGTAATACTAATCCCGAAGGTACATGTAGAGGTAGCGTGACGACCACGATCACATCAACTTTGGAACCATTTCCCACGCGCATCGTCACCTCGTCCTTAGCCAATCTTCGCTTAATCCGTAGTCCCTGTTTCGAGTTGCAAATATTGGCAATAGAACCAGTATCAAATACCCAGGTACTACTGCGAGCATTAGTAAGGTACACATCAATAACATGTATATCACATATACCTTTGTTCACTTTGCCATCCTTCTTATCCGCCAAATACTTGGGGCAGTTCCGCTTCGATGTCGATCGCTTGCAGTAGAAGCACTCAGTCTCAGGTTTAGGTCCAGACTTGGGTTTCTTCTCTTGAGCAGCAACTTGTTTGCTGTTCTTCTTGAAGTTCCCCTTCTTCTTCCCTTTACCCTTTTTCTTGAAACTGGTGGTCTTGTTAACCATCAACACTTGATGCTCCTTCTTGATTTCTACCTCCGCAGCTTTTAGCATTGCGAAGAGCTCGGGAATAGTCTTGTCCATCCCTTGCATATTATAGTTCATCACGAAGCTCTTGTAGCTTGGTGGAATTGACTGGAGAATTCTGTCAATGACGCTATCATCCGGAAGAGTAACTCCCAGTTGAATCAAGTGATTACAATACCCAGACATCTTGAGTATATGCTCACTGACAGAACTATTCTCCTCCATCTTGCACCTATAGAACTTATTGGAGACTTCATATCTCTCAATCCGGGCATTCTTCTGGAATATTAACTTCAACTCCTGGAACATCTCATATGCTCCATGACGTTCAAAACGTCATTGAAGTCCCGGTTCTAAGCCATAAAGCATGGCACATTGAACTATCGAGTAGTCATCAGCTTTGCTCTGCCAGACGTTCTTAACGTCGTCAGTTGCATCAGCAGCAGGCACGCACCCAGCGGTGCTTCGGGGCGTAATTTTTACGTGCAGCAATGAGGATAATCCTCAAGTTACGGACCAGTTCGTGTAGTTGCTACCATCATCTTTCAACTTTGCTTTCTCAAGGAACGCATTAAAATTCAATGGAACAACAGCACGGGCCATCTATCTACAATCAACATAGACAAGCAAGATACTATCAGGTACTAAGTTCATGATAAATTTAAGTTCAATTAATCATATTACTTAAGAACTCCCACTTAGACAGACATCTCTCTAGTCATCTAAGTGATCACGTGATCCAAATCAACTAAACCATAACCGATCATCACGTGAGATGGAGTAGTTTTCAATGGTGAACATCTTATGTTGATCATATCTACTATATGATTCACGCTCGACCTTTTGGTCTCCATGTTCCGAGGCCATATCTGCATATGCTAGGCTCGTCAAGTTTAACCTGAGTATTATGCGTGTGCAAAACTGGCTTGCACCCGTTGTAGATGGACGTAGAGCTTATCACACCCGATCATCACGTGGTGTGCGGGCACGACGAACTTTGGCAGCGGTGCATACTCGGGAGAACACTTCTTGATAATTTTAGTGAGAGATCATCTTAAAATGCTACCGTCAATCAAAGCAAGATAAGATGCATAAAGGATAAACATCACATGCAATCAATATAAGTGATATGATATGGCCATCATCATCTTGTGCTTGTGATCTCCATCTCCGAAGCACCATCATGATCACCATCGTCACCGGTAGCGACACCTTGATCTCCATCGTAGCATCGTTGTCGTTTCGCCATCTATTGCTTCTCGACTATCGCTACCGCTTAGTGATAAAGTAAAGCAATTACAGAGCGTTGCATTTCATACAATAAGCGACAACCATATGGCTCCTGCCGATTGCCGATAACCGGTTACAAAACATGATCATCTCATACAATAAAATATAGCATCACGTCTTGGCCATATCACATCACAACATGCCCTGCAAAAACAAGTTAGGCGTCCTCTACTTTGTTGTTGCAAGTTTTACGTGGCTGCTACGGGCTTAAGCAAGAACCAATCTCACCTCGCATCAAAACCACAATGATAGTTTGTCAAGTTGATGCTGTCTTAACCTTCGCAAGGACCGGCGTAGCCACTTTCGGTTCAACTAAAGTTGGAGAAACCGACACCGCTAGTCACCTGTGTGCAAACCACGGCGGTAAAACCAGTCTCGCGTAAGCGTACGCGTAATGTCGGTCCGGGCCGCTTCATCTAACAATACCGCCGAACCAAAGTATGACATGCTGGTAAGCAGTATGACTTATATCGCCCACAACTCACTTGTGTTCTACTTGTGCATATAACATCAAACCATAGAATCTAGGCTCTGATACCACTATTGGGGAATGTAGTAATTTCAAAATAATTCCTACGCACACGCAAGATCATGGTGATGCATAGCAACGAGAGGGGGAGTGTATCTTCATACCCTTGAAGATCGCTAAGCGGAAGCGTTGATCAACGCGGTTTATGTAGTCGTACGTCTTCACGATCCGACCGATCCAAGTTCCGAACGCACGGCACCTCCGAGTTCTGCACACGTTCAGCTCGATGACGTCCTCGCCTTCTCGATCCAGCAAGACGGGCGAAGTAGTAGATGAGTTCCGGCAGCACGACGACGTGGTGACGGTGTTGGTGAAGAACAATCTCCGCAGGGCTTCGCCTAAGCACTACGGAAACTATGAAGGAAGATAAACTAGAGGGGACGGGGTTGCCGGCACACGGCTTGGTGTTTCTTGATCTGTCTTTGGTACTAGCCCTGCCCCTCTATTTATATGTTGAGCCCTAGGGTCGAAACTTGGAGCAAAAGCCTCCTCAAAGTCGGTTTTGCCCGAAAGGCAAGACTCCTACACGGACTCCAGGGCTAGACGCCAGGGTTCCCGGTTTCTACCCCCTAGATGCCAGGGTTCCTGGCGTCTAGCCTCTGGTCTCCACAAAACTTCCTTTTGCACTTTCCAAAAGCCTCGTGGGCTTTCCCCTTTGGCCCAAATAACGTGTTCTTGTACCCAAACATTTCGAGAAACATCCGGAACCCCTTCCGGTGAATTCCGGAACCCTTCCGGAGATCAAACACTATTATCCCATATACCAAACTTTATTTCTGGACCATTCCGGAGTTCCTCGTCATGTCCATGATCTCATCAGGGACTCCGAACAACATTCGGTTACCAACATGCATAACTCATATAATACTATATCGTCAATGAAACGTTAAGCATGCGGACCCTACGGGTTCGAGAACTATGTAGACATGACCGAGACACGTTTCCGGTCAATAACCAATAGCAGGACCTGGATGCCCATATTGGCTCCCACATATTCTATGAAGATCTTTATCGGTCAAACCGCATAACAACATACGTTGTTCCCTTTGTCATCAGTATGTTACTTACCCGAGATTCGATCGTCGGTATCCAATACCTAGTTCAATCTCGTTACCGGCAAGTCTCTTTACTCGTTCCGTAATACATCATCTCGCAACTAACTCATTAGTTGTAATGCTTGCAAGGCTTAAGTGATGTGCATTACCGAGAGGGCCTAGAGATACCTCTCCGACATTCGGAGTGACAAATCCTAATCTCAAATCGCCCACCCAACAAGTACCTTTGGAGACACCAGAGCACCTTTATAATCACCCGATTCGTTGTGATGTTTGGTAGCACACAAAGTGTTCCTCCGTAAACGGAGTTGCATAATCTCATAGTCATAGGAACATGTATAAGTCATGAAGAAAGCAATAGCAACATACTAAACGATCGGGTGCTAAGCTAACGGAATGGCTCATGTCAATCAGATCATTCAACTAATGATGTGATCTCGTTAATCAAATAACAACTCTTTGTTTATGGTTAGGAAACATAACCATCTTTGATTAACAGGCTAGTCAAGTAGAGGCATACTAGTGACACTCTGTTTGTCTATATATTCACACATGTATTATGTTTCCGGTTAATACAATTCTAGCATGAATAATAAACATTTATCATGATATAAGGAAATAAATAATAACTTTAATATTGCCTCTAGGGCATATTTCCTTCAGGAAGATCTCGATCTTTCAGGGTAGATTGATGAGTTAATCAAGGATGTGAGATGGCTGGCTCTCTTTAGGGTTCATATCCTACGTCCGTTCAATCATGTGGCCTTGTTAAACTCCATGAGGAATGCGTGGGCGTGTGCTCAAGGTGTGACGTTCAACATCAAGGGACCTAATTTGTTCTTGGCGCAATGCCATTGTTTGGGAGACTGGAAGAGGGTTATGGAAGGAGGACCGTGGCAGTTTAGGAGAGATCCGGTGGTTTTGGTTGAGTATGATGGGTTTACTAATGTCTCTGATTACTCGTTGGACATGTACCCAATTTGGGCAAGGATCAAAGGCCTGCCTGACGGTCTAACGAGGAAGAAAGAACTGGCCGAGAAGGTAGAAAAGAAGGTAGGGGAGCCTCTGTTTACGGTGCTTGTCAATGAAGGCAAAATCAATCCTTCGAGCCATTTGAGGGTTAGGGTGTTTGTTAATGTTAATAAACCTTTGGTGAGATTTGTGCCGATCACCTTGAAGGAAAGGAAGAAATACCCTGTTTACTACGAAAAGCTGCCTGATTTCTGTTTCTTCTGTGGATGTATGGGTCACGTGGTTGAGGAATGTGGCGATGGGATACACGACCCGTAGTCGTGTGAATGGGGTGACTCTTTGCATTGGAGTGGAGAACCAATGAACAGTGGTGCAAGAGGAGGTCGAGGTGCTTGGTCTGAGTCACGTAGAGAAAATGCCTCTGGGGAGGGACTACGGGGTGGTAGAAGAGGAGATGGAGGAAGAGGTGAAAGAGGAGGGAGAGGCTTTGGGGCTGGAGGTAGGGGTGCTGGACTGCATCTGAGTCAAGCTGAGGGGGATGTTGAGGAAGGAGAGCAGGTCGGGCTGGATCAGGAGCGCTCGGCTCGTAAAAGACTCGTCAGAGATGATGGTACTGTTAACCTCCGGGGCCAGCTAGTTCCTAACCTAGGAGGGAAGGTGGCTGATACTGTGCTTATTATTGAATCCGGTGCCTGGATTGGGAGGCCGAGTCCGAGTGCGGCGGCCTCCACACCGGAAAAGAACCCCATAGTGAAGAGATTGCGACACAGCAGGAGTGGGGAGGAGATGATTGGCTAAGTGGATATGGGTACATCTTATGAGGCGGCCTCTGAATCGGAGGACCGCCGGGTCCAATGAATTGCTTAAGCTGGAACTGCCGGGGAGGGGGGAATTCCCGGACAGTTCATGAGCTGACGACCTTATGTAGGTCACATTCTCCCGTGTTTGTGTTCTTGTGTGAAACGAGACAGAAGGAAGCGAAGATGAAGAGGTTGAGAGGTCGGTTGGGCCTGAAGGGTTTTTGTGGCGTTGATAGTTCTGGCATGAGCGGTGGTTTGGCAGTATATTGGCATGAAAATTTTGTGGTTGAAGTGTTTGACAAAGATGATCGTCATGTCGATGTTCTAGTTCGGGTGCAGGAAGGGTCGGATCAGTGGAGAATTACGCTCGTATATGGAGAACCGCGGGTAGAGAATCGGCATCTCATGTGGGCGAAATTACAGAATTTGAAATCTGTCAATGATCTCCCGTGGTTGGTTATTGGGGATTTTAACAAAGCAATGTGGGATTTTGAACACTTTTCAGCTACACCAAGGCCGGAGCCGCAGATGATAGCATTTCGGAATGCGCTTGAAGTTTGTGGCTTGGTAGACTTGGGTTTTTCGGGGGTCCCTTTCACCTATGACAACAAAAGAAACGGCTCGAACAATGTCAGGGTGAGGCTTGATAGGGCTGTTGCAACAAATGAGTGGAGGAACCTATTCTCTTTTGCCTTTGTACATCATATTCTTAGTCCCTGTTCGGACCATGTGGTAGTACTGCTCAAAGGCGAGGCGGATTCAGGACCGGTTGGGCCGAAACAACGCCCGTACGAGATTTTCTGGGAGCGGGACTCCACGCTTCCGGAGGTCATTAAGAATGCTTGGGAGTCTGTTGGAAATGTCCAAACTTTGGAGCACGTGCGTGAGGCGCTAACCAAGACGATGGTGTCGCTTGGGTCTTGGTGTAGGAAGTTCGGGAATGTTACAAAGGAGTTAGCTAAGTCCCGATCACAGCTAGAAGAGCTCATGCATATGAATGTGGAGAGACAAGAAATAAGGAAAGTGACAGACAGGATAAATGATCTTCTGTACCAAGAGGAGATGATTTGGCTCCAAAGATCAAGAATTTCATGGCTTAAGGAGGGCGACCGCAACACAAAGTTTTTTCATAGTAAGGCAGTGTGGAGGGCTCGAAAAAACAAAATCAGGCAGTTAACGGATAGTATTGGGGTGGTCCATTCAGATTTGGCATCTATGGGTAAGTTAGCGAATGAGTATTTTTGTGGTATCTTCACAGCGAATGTTAAGCTTGATGCAGGCCATGTGGTTGATCTCTTTGAAGTACTGGTCACGGAGGAGGATAATAATAAGCTGTGTGCTCCGTTTAGTGATAAGGAAATCTCTGACGCACTCTTTCAGATAGGACCACTCAAGGCGCCGGGGCCTGATGGTTTTCCAGCCAGATTCTTCTAGAAGAATTGGGCGACTCTCAAGGACAGTGTGATCGCGGCTGTTAAGGACTTCTTTGGGACGGGGGTGATGCCGGAGGGAGTAAACTCCATGACAATTGTCCTCATTCCGAAAGTTGCTAATCCTACAAAGTTGACTGAGTATAGGCCAATTAGGCTGTGCAATGTGATTTACAAGGTCATATCTAAGTGTTTGGTTAATAGGCTCCATCCTCTCTTGGACAACCTAATCTCAGATGAGCAGAGTGCATTCATACCAGGTAGGATGATTACTAATAATGCGTTAATTGCCTTTGAGTGCTTACACTACATCAAACAGGAAAAGGACCCCACAAAAAGCTTTTGTGCTTATAAGCTTGATCTCTCCAAAGCATATGATAGGGTGGACTGGGGTTTCTTGAGGCAAGTGATGCAAAAGTTGGGGTTCTCTCAGCGATGGATAGACTGGATTATGACTTGTGTCACATCGGTGAGATATTCTGTCAAATTAAACGGAACTCTCTTGGATTCATTTGCACCGACGCGTGGGCTTCGGCAAGGTGATCCCCTTTCACCATTCTTATTCCTGTTTGTGGCGGATGGTCTTTCGGCGATCCTAAGAAAAAGAGTGGCTTCTGGTCATATTACTTCGGTGAGAGTATGCAGGCGAGCACCGGGCATATCTCACTTGTTATTTGCTGACGATACACTGTTGTTTTTTGAGGCAACTAGAGGTTAGGCCGAGAGCGTCAAGGAAGCTCTAGACTTGTATGGTGCGGCCACTAGGCAAAGCCTCAACTATGAAAAATGTTCCATGTTCTTTGGTTCTTCTTGTCCGATCACAATTCAAGATGAGGTTCGGCAGGTGCTGCGTGTGCAAAGTCTGGTTTTTGAGGAGAAGTATTTGGGCCTGCCTACCCCTGAGGGTCGCATGTCTAAGGGGAAGTTCCAAAACCTTCAGACAAGCTTGACAAAACGCCTTATTCAGTGGGGTGATGGTCAACTTGCCCAGCCCGAAAGGGAGGTATTAGTTAAAGCGGTTGCACAGGCGTTGCCAACCTATATCATGGGGGTTTTCAAACTACCATTTTCAGTTTGCGATGATCATACAAGAATGGTTAGAAATTTTTATTGGGGTTCGGCAAAAGGGAAAAGAAAGGTCCATTGGAGGGGGTGGGACCATCTCATGCAGCCAAAGGAGAGAGGCGGTGCAGGTTTCCGAGACTTCAGGTTGTTTAACCAGGCGCTTTTGGCTCGGCAGGCGTGGAGATTGATCTCTAGGCCGGATAGTTTATGTGCACAGGTTCTGAAAGCAAGATACTATCCAGAGGGCAAGCTTGAGGATACGGTGTTTACCGGGAATGCATCCTCTTCTTGGCAAGCAATAAGCCACGGGTTAGATTTGCTAAAAAAGGGTTTGATTTGGCGTGTGGGCAATGGAAGGAGCATACGAGTTTGGCGCGACAACTGGATCCCAAGGCCTTTCTCATATAAACCCATCTCATTGCAAGGTAGATGTCGTGTACGCTATGTCTCCGATTTCCTGAATGAGAATGGATCCTGGAAGGGACAGTTGCTGTCGGAGTACTTCCTTGCCGTGGACGTGGATGAAATACTAAATATTAGAGCTTCTCCGAGGCAGGCTGAAGATGTTATTGCATGGGGACCCAATAAGCTGGGAGTGTTCACAGTAAAAAGTGCTTATATGCTGGCGTTTGATGAAGCACATAGAGAGAGGGCGTCCTCATCTAGCTCTTCTCCAGATGGGAGTAGAGCCTGTTGGTCTTACATATGGAAAAGTGTGGCGCCTCCTACTGTCAAGAACTTTGCTTGGCGAGTAGCGACTGATGGGCTTCCCACTTGGCGGAACAAGCATAAAATTGGACTTGAAGTGTCCAGCACCTGTCCAGTTTTGTGGTGTTGAAGAGGAAGATAATTTTCACCCCTTTGTGCGCTGCCAGTTTGGGAGAGACTTGTACTTAGAGATGGCCAAGGTATGGAGGTTACCCAGTATTGATAAGCTGATAAACAGTGGGAATGAGTGGCTGCTAATTGCCCTATCACCATTATCTGAAATTGAGCGAAGCATGATGCTTATGACCTTTTGGCGGAGCTGGTTTGTCCGGAATGAGATAACACATCAAAAACCAGCCCCATCACTGGAAGTTTCGGTTCGTTTCCTTCAAAGCTACCTGGAGTCGCTGTTGGCGATCAAACTGAACTCCAACATGGACCCGATTAAGGGCAAGTCCGTGGTGGTCTTGGATTCTTTGCCTTCACCGGGCAGAGCTGTATCCCCAGAGGTCAGATGGTCTAGACCAAGCAGGGAGTGTGTTAAACTAAATACTGACGGGTCCTACGATTCTTCTGGAGCAGCGGGAGCTGGAATGATCCTCCGGGATTCTAATGGTGACATTATATTCTCAGCCTGCAGAGTTTTATTTTCTTGCAGAGATGCTCTGGAAGCGGAGTTATGTGCATGCATGGAGGGACTTTCGATATCTATTCAGAGGTCAAATCTTCCTATTGTTGTTGAGATGGATTCTTCGGAGGCGGTGGCCATGATCACTTGTGCTGGCATGGATCGATCCGTTTATGCTTCTCTTATTAATGAGATAAGATATCTTGTTAGTCTTCGATCTACTTGTATTACATACGTTTCGCGAGTTCAAAATAAAGCTAGTGATTGTCTAGCTGCCTTTGGGAGAGGGGAGAGTAGAACTATGACCTGGATTGGGTCAGGTCCTCCGGAGGTGGTAGAGATTGCTAAAGATGATTGTAAAGACTTGATTATTGAGTAATACAAGTATTTCCCCCGGAAAAAAAAGGGTATAAGAGTATCCCTGAACTGTGAGCACATGAGACCCGGACACACCTTCCGCAACAATGGTCGATGCTGTGCGCGGCGGTGTGTCACCGACGGGCGCGGAAGAGCTCAACATGCTAGCTAGCTAGGGTCGTCGATCCAGTCGGCCCGATGGATCGAATCGAAATAGAACGTTGGATCTGAATATAGGAACTGATTGATTGCAGCTAACTTCAAGGGAGGAACGAAAGCTATGATCGGTATTTATAATATACTCCCGTATAAAACACCAAGCTACGTGTTGTACACGGTTTCACCGTCCATAGCTTCCGACACTAAGATCGAGTCCAGATTCGTATATGATTATTATTTTTCTTTTGATGAGAAAATGATTCATATATAAACTACTACCCCTTTTTTAACACAGTACAGACGCAAGCGCTCATAAACACGCGCATACACTCACCCCTATGAACGGACACACGCACACCCTATCCTTGTGAGCACCTCCAAAAGACTGAATCGGCATATCATCTTAAAAATTACGAAGTCATCGTAGGCACCTCATCATCGACGGAAACTTCTCCTCCCATTAAATGCGCATCGCCGGAAATCCAGAAATAATCCAGAAATAAATGCGATCACTAGGACTTGAACCCGGGTGGGCTGGGGACTACTACCCCCTTTGTCCGTCTTATATTATGGGCGGGGGGAGTATATTACATACTACATACGTATATACAAACACAAGCCGAAAAGAAGATACTATACGTGACAAACTTAATATATGGGCAAAGCTGAACTTCAGCACTATGATTCACGCTGAAGAGTCGAATCAACTCCAAGTTGCTAAATTTGACTGAGAGCAAAAAATGATGTTGTAGAGCAACGCTACTTCTTGTGTTGTAACATATTTTTTTCTGCCATGTATAAATCACATGGTCAATAGCTAAAATTGTCAGGTCAAGATGTTTATAGCTTCCCATTTTTTGGTTATGTACATAGTTTGAAATTTTTCCATGTATAAAAATAGAAATGAGCCACAGCCTAAATAACATTTTCCATGAGTGACAAAAGCAGTGAAGGGACATTTGTCAACATAATATATAGGAGTATATAAGAAACAGAAAAAGACAGTAAAAACAAAGAGGGTGCATTTTCGGCACCTGTGTTTGAGGGCGTTTGTCGACAGCAACCTCCTTTCCCTGTCATGTCTATAAAATCATCCATCAATAGCCCCACAATTTTTAATATGCGGAAAAAGATACACAAAAAAGCACGGCAAAAATACCACCTATGGGAGTTGAATACACAAATAAATATCATTGTGTGCGGTAAATTATCCCCTTGGATTTTGCCTTTCATGTGGAACACGTCAAAAATGAAATAGAAAATGGCAAATCTCCATCAAACAGCGCCCCCAACCCTCTAAGATAGCAAACAAAAAAATACCTTGGATTTCATGGTAGATAACCCCTTAAATTTTTCGTCCCGAAACATGGCATCAATCGTCGCAGCCGTGTCACCGCACATGATTGGCAAACCACCACCACCCTACGTCTGCGAGTGTATGTTGTGAAATTGCCACGGGCCGATGCCTGCCGCCCCAAAATTGCCACAGGGAACTGCTAGTCGTTTTTCCTCTCATTTCACGGTGCTGCCGCCACGTCCGGACCACACAATCATGTCACCACAAAAAATGCAACCGCGGCCGCTTCACCCAATCGCGAGACCGCCAACCCCGACAAGCCCTAGCGGCAACTCAATGACGCTGACCAAAACGGAATACATTGCCCGTTCCTAACCCCAACATGGAAACTAACGCCGCACCCCAAGCAAATCACTCACCTCCCAAATCCCTAGCCCAAGTCCGCAAAGCAATCAGAAGGGCGGTGGGTGCATGCCTCGAAGGCTTTAGCAATGGCGCGAAGAAATGACGGGTCCGATGCAGGCAATCGACGGCGCGTGAATCGACGGGGAGATGGAAAGCCGCCACACGAAATCGCAGGAGCATGCGGAGAGTGAGAGGAGCAGGGCCAGGACACGGGGTTATGGTGGCTCGGTCGCGCGGTCGCCATGGAGAGCGAATGGTTACAAGAGCTGATGCGGTGACATGTCAATGCGTCAAGATTAGCGCGCTTCATCCAACGGGCCACATATCCCCGCGCCAAATCAGCCCGTGGCGAACGTCAGTTCCACACAATTTTCAAGAACCAATCCCCGAGTGGATCCTCCCTCCCGATAGCCCATTCCCGCTGCAGTACTTCCCTGTAGGCGTACAAGGATATCGTTCCTTCGCTTCGTGGCATCGTGGCCGTATAACCATTTTGGCCTTCCCATCTTCCCTCCTCAGTACCTACGCATCGTGGAGGCATCGCCGCCAAAACCCTAAATCCTAAAACCCCTTTCTAAATTCAAACGCCTCAACCTCCTCCATCCAGCCGCCGCGCGCCTCCGCCTCGCCCTCGCGGAGATGGGCGGCGACGGGCCGGCGATCGGCGTCGACCTCGGCACGACCTACTCATGCGTGGCCGTGTGGCGGCCCTCCCACAACCGCGTCGAGGTCATCCCCAACGACCAGGGGAACCTCACCACGCGGTCCTGCATCGCCTTCACCGACGCCTGGCGGCTCGTCGGCGACGCGGCTCTCAACCAAGCCGCAAGGAACCCCGTCAACACCGTATTCGGTAAACAAAAAAACAAAAAACTGTAGATCTGATGTCGATCTGCTGGTCTACTTGATTTAGCGGCGGTAGTTTGTCAGCTCGATCATGGGTGTGAGTTTGCGTACAGTTCCCCGCAGCCGTGTTTCGCTCGATAATTCAAATTCTCAGCTGAAGGGTGAACATTACATGAACCAGAGTTCGTATTTGTGATCATTATTAATATGAGAACTTCTATTAGGCCTCTAGCTAGTAAATAAATACATTATTAATGTGATCATGTATTTGTGATCATAGGGTTTGTACAAGCAAACACTGAGATCGATTGGCCTATCAGATTCAGTGGTACTATGTCACTCCATTTTGTTCGAAATATAAGTCATGTTGAAAACTTTATGGAAACTTACAGCTGCAAGTTTAATTACACATGAGATTTATGTAAAGGCATTCCAAGCTGTAGTTTTAAGATACTACTCCCTCCGTCCCATAATGTAAGACGTTTTTTGACTTTATTGTAGTGTCAAAAAACGTCTTACATTATTGGACGGAGGGAGTATAATATTACATAACTACCGCCTTATGCAAATTAAGATATATAATTTGTTTACACGGAATTCCTCTTGTTTTGCAAATCTGCACATCTGAAACAAACCACTATGATTTTCTTTCAGATGCGAAGCGACTGATTGGTCGGCGATTCAACGACGCGTCTGTGCAAGGAGATATCAAGCTATGGCCTTTCAAAGTCATTCCAGGCCCTGCTGACCGACCGATGATGGTGGTTCAGTAGGGGGTGAGGAGAGGCATTTCACGGCAGAAGAGATCTCCTCCATGATACTCGTTAAGATGAAGGAGACTGCCGAGGCCTACCTCGGCATGTCGGTAAAGAACGTCGTCATCACTGTCCCGGTTTACTTCAACGACTCCCAGCGCCAGGCCACCATCGATGCCGGTGCGATTGCTGGCCTCAACGTCATGCGCATCATCAACGAGCCCTCCGCAGCAGCCATATCCTACGGCCTTGACAAGATGTCCGGCAGCGGTGAAGCGAAGACGGTACTCATCTTTGATCTTGGTGGTGGTACCATGGATGTCTCCATTGTCAGTGTACAAAATGGTATCTTCACGGTCAAGGCCACGTCTGGTGACACCCACCTGGGCGGGCAGGATCTCAACAACCGGATGGTGGAACACTTTGTGCAAGATTTCCTCAAGAAACACAAGAGTGACATCAGAGGCAGCCCGAGGGCGCTCATGCGGCTGAGGACGGCCTGCGAGAGGGTCAAGAGGATGCTGTCCTCCACGGTGGAGGCCAAATTCGAGATCGACTCGCTGCACGACAGCATTGACTACTATGGGAGGATCACTCGTGCCCGTTTCGAGGAGCTCAACATGGACCTCTTCCACAAGTGCATCGAGCACGTCGAGAAATGCCTCGGCGATGCCAAGATGGATAAGTCTGGGATCCATGACGTCGTGCTCGTGGGTGGCTCCACCCGGATCCCCAAGGTGCAGCAGCTGCTCCAGGATTTCTTTGATGGGAAGACACTCTGCAAGAGCATCAACCCCGATGAGGCCGTCGCCTACGGTGCTGCCGTCCAGGCTGCCGTCCTCAGCGGCGAGTGCGACCACAAGGGGCAGGACTTCCTCCTGCTGGACGTCACCCCGCTCTCGCTCGGAGTCGAGGTAGTGCCTGGTCTCATGAGTGTGCTGGTTCCCCGGAACAGCACCATCCCGGTTAAGAGGGAGGGGCCATACACGACCTCTCGTGACAACCAGACTTCCGTGAACATCAAGGTGTACGAGGGTGAAGGGGAGTTGACCAAGGACAACAGGCTCCTGGGCACGTTCGCGCTTACCGGCATCACCCCAGCCCCAAGGGGCATGGCGAAGTTGATTGAAACCATCGAAGTCGAAGCAAACGGCATCCTCAAAGTGACGGCGGAGGACATCACAACTGGAAACAAGAAGAGCATCAACATCACCACGGACAAGGGCGGGCTGAGCAAGGAGGAGATCGAACGCATGGTGAAGGACGCCGAGAAGTACAGGTCGGAGGACAGGAAGAGGATAATGAAAATGAAGAAGGAAGACGAGGAGGGCTGGCTGAGCAAGGCGGATTTTGAGAGGATAGTGCAGAATAGCAAGAAGCAAGTGAAGAAAATAAAGATGGAAGACGATGAGGGTTGGCTGAGCAAGGAGGAGTTTGAGCGGACGGTGCAGCATGCAAAGGAACAGAGGAAGCAAATAAAGGAGGAAGCCGGAGGCCCATAATGCCATTAAACTAATTACATGAAAGAGGAAGGCAATGTGTTCTGCAATCCTGCTGCATTTTACTAATGCATGCTTAGCAGTTAGTACTGGTACTCACATTGAGTAATCGTCTATATATCAGTCTTATGCGTACTATTTTCATGGGTCGCCCAAAAAATAGGCCACCGCTCGGCATCAGAATACTGATGTTTACATTCTATAAGACTAGTCATTAGCCATTGAATTCGAAGCAGGACGTATGTTGGATCTACTAGTATAGGCCCGTGTGAGATTAGTTGTAGCCGCTAATTGGATGCTCCCACGCTCTGGTTATTATCTCTCTCCATCTGTTTCTTTTCACCTAAAACATTGCTTCCTTGTTGCATGCTTTCTTAAAGCACGCTAGGTTACCAGGTTGAAGCACCAACGTGATGGAAGCATTACTTGTGAGAACCACTACATCTATCTTTTAGGAAACAGAACCACTGCATCTATCCTTTAGGGTATAACTCCCGTAGATGATGCTTCGACTGCCTGATTGTTTCTATTCCATAACACATATGGCAATGGAAGAATTTTCTTTTCTTTTTTTTTGAATTGCAATGGAAGCATTTTCTCGTGAGATGAAAACAATTTATGTAGCTATTGATGCAAACATTTATTCGACCAAATTACTCCATGATTGTTTCTATTCCATAGCAAACATTTGTCACATTCCATGGAAGTTATTGGTGCAAACATTTTTTCAACGCATAGTTATGTTTTGTAACGGAAACAATTTTCAGTGTCAATGAAACACTTCTTCACGTCGGTGCTTCATACAAAACCTTTTTCTTAAGTCATGCTTCATACAAAACTTAATAGTTACACAAGCTTTTTCACGTTGATGCTTTGGTTACACAAGCTTTGCCATATCTCGATATTTTCTGCGATGGCAGGCCAATACATATCTTGTGAATCCGCTCCATATGTGTACCCCTGCATCCCTCTGTTCTCAGCCCCCCTGATCTGAATCCTTTGCTCTGGGTTAATTTCCAGTTATTTTGCATTGACACGCCCGCGTGTAGCCCATACCAACAGTTTTACTTTGCAAAAACAACCCTGGACGCAGGACTGTATCAAGCGCCATAATAGACTACTCTCGATCGGTATTTATCTCTCCCGCGGCGGCGTCGAACCCTAGGACGAACGGCCACGCCCCTGTGCTCTTAGTTTGGCACGACGGCGTCCACCGGCGGGCGCCGCCCCAAGCAAGTATTGATCTTCCCAGCTGACAATGATCTCGGCGGCCGTCGGCAGCCGTCGGCCCATGCATAAATGTACGTAATTGTTTTGATCTCTGTATCCTTCCTCTGCAGGTCCACGGTCTAAGCAGATCTTATATGCTAGAGCAGCTACTTTCTTGAATGAACGACCATGTGATCAGTAGCAACCAGCAGCAGTACGACACCAGAAGTTCCAGGTAACACAACCAAAAAAATCCAGTCTTTGCATATATATTATGAAGCATGTGTCATTGCCATGTGCGAAAGCTTGATCCTATTGCTGTGTTTGCAGTCACATGGAGCCAACCAGTTACATGCAAATGCATATGAACGAAGAAGAGTTTGGCACGCCCAAAAAGAATGCAGCCATACTCCTAGATGTATGTTTGATTAGTTTGTACCTCACAGCTGATCTCATTCAATTTACTGATCAATATGTGAATGTGGCAATCACAATTTTTTCTTGATGTTGCAGTGTTTGTCTTTTACACCTGAATGTGATGAGAATTTGAAGCCTAAAGTAGGCCTGACATTTCAAGGACTTGAGGCAGTGGAGAAGTTCTACAAGGCATATGCACATAATGCGGGTTTTGGAGTTCGTATCGGACAGCAGAAGAAGATTGAGAATAAGGTGGTCCGAACTAAGCGTTTTATGTGTAACAGGGAAGGATTCAAGTCCAAAGATAGTAAGGAGATCGATAACCCCTCGAAGAAAAAACGTAAGCAGGCAAACACACGATGTGGTTGTGATGCACACATCTTTGTCAGACTTTGTGGGGAGAACACCTACAAGATAGATTCATGGGTTGAGCACCATGCTCACGGTCTTGTATCGCCTGATAAGCGTCATTTGATCAGATCGAATCGTAGAGTTAGTGAGAGGGCAAAGAATACTCTATTTACATGTCACAAGGCAAGCATTGGCACCTCTCAGGCGTACAGGTTACTCCAAGTTAGTGAGGGTGGAATTTCGAATGTTGGGTGCATGAAGAGAGACTTGCAGAATTACTACAGTGACCTTCGGGATAAAATTAGAAACGCGGATGCCCAAATGTTTGTCGCCCAGCTAGCTAGAAAGCAGGAAGTAAACTCAGCATTTTTCTATGATTTTGACGTGAATGATGAGGGGAAGTTAAAGTATGTGTTCTGGGCAGATGCCACAAGCAGGAAGAACTATAGTCTCTTTGGTGATGTGGTATCTTTTGATTCTCGTACACCACTAATCAGTACAACATGATCTTTGCACCATTTACAGGGGTCAATCATCACTTGCAAAGTATATTCTTTGGTGCTGCCTTCTTAGCAAATGAGAAGAATGAATCGTATATTTGGTTATTTCAGACCTTCCTAAAATCAATGGGAGGGGTAGCACCTAGGCTTATCATAACAGATGAAGTTGCTAGCATGAAGATTGCTATTGACGAAGTTCTTCCAACCACTGTGCATAGGTTGTGCATGTGGCATATAATGGAAAAGGTGCCTGAAAAAGTTGGACCTTTGATTAGAGAGGATCCAGAATTTTGGAAGAGGCTGAACTCATGTGTTTGGGGTTCAGAAACTACAACTGAGTTTGAGTCACAATGGACTTCCATCATTACAGATTTCGGGTTGGAAGAAAATGAGTGGTTTGCTAAGAGGTTTAGTATTCGAGCGACTTGGATACCATCCTACTTTATGGACATATCTCTAGCAGGCATTCTCAGAACCACTTCAAGGTTAGAAAGTGCAAATTCTTTTTTTAACCATTTCATTCACCGAAGGCTCGCTTTTGTTGAGTTTTGGCTTAGGTTTGACACAGCTCTAGAATGCCAACGTGAGGAAGAATTGATGGCAGACAATAGAAGTATACATACCACCCCACAACTATTGACACCATGGAGAATTGAGAAACAAGGCAGCGAGGTCTTCACATGTGAAGTGTTTGAGAAATTTCAGCAGCAAGTTATTGCTGCTAGAGACTATTGTTGTGTTCAGGGTATTACACAAGGTGAGGGGGTGAAAATGGTGACCCTGAGAGGTGGATCTGGTAAGGTTAGGCAGGTCTGCTATGACACAGCGACCATGATAGCAAATTGTTCGTGCAAGTTATTTGAGTCAAACGGAATTGTGTGTCGCCATATTATCCAAGTATTGAGAATTGAAAACCAAAATGAGCTTCCCAACTACTACATTATGAAAAGATGGCAGAAAAGGTGCAAAAGGTAGGAAAAGTGCAAAACTATTTATTTTGTATTGTTCAAAAATAATATGACTAAGAAAAATAAATTATTTGCAGGGAGAGTGTTTTTGATGAACAAGGGAATTTACTAGAAGAAAAGCCCACTGATGCTTTGGACGCGGCCACGAGAGAGAAGATTTCAACTATACGTAATAAGATGGAAGATATGATTCAAAAGGCGAAGCACTCAGATGTAGGCATGGACTTCTTAACATCAAGTGTGTTGAAAATCGAGGCCCCTCTCGACCAAATGGTTCCTGCAGCTACCAAAAGCACTAGGCAAGAGGAATATGAGGCTTTTATTGGTTGCAACATTCCTACTGAAGTTCATATACATCCACCCACTGATGTTCATACGGTTGGGAGGTGCAAAAGAATAAAGAGTGGAAAGGAGACCAAGGAGGATAGTCGAAAAAAGAAGGACAAAGAAGTAAAGGCAAGGGCTGCACGCTTGTGGAAGACATGCAAGCAAATAGTATTTCATGATAGTCGCAATTGTCCAAGCAAAGGGAAAAGGAGCATGATTGTGGAAGATATGCAACTAAATGGTGCTTCCTGATGCCAAAATTTCCAAACAAGGAATGCCTTTATATATGTTAAGATTTATTGTTTGATGTTCATGAGCCATGTAATGGATGGAGATTTGCACTATGTTAAATCAAATTTGACTTGATTTATAACAATTATATGAACAACAGTCAGCGGATGATTGTCACAATTTTATTATGTTAAATAAATTCTTTGCTTAGACCTGAATCATACCGGAGCACAAAATGCTCAGGAACTTTAGTAATAAATCTTCAGGAAACTTTGGATATGGGCTTGTTTCTTATAGCCATTTTTTAATCTTAAAACTGATTACGGCCATCCGACGCCTGTTCTGGTCATTCAGAGGATTTTCTGAATAACGCACTGATTTTGTTCAACACATATGGAGCCTAGTCACTGAACTTTGTGATTGTTCATGATATTTTTGATAGTGACTTGCTTCTTATAGCTTAGATATCAAAACTTGAGAAAGCCATCCCAGATCACTTCTGCAACTCAAAAGCTTTACTGAACAAAATAAGCTTTGATCACTTGACTGAGAAAATCACTGATTTTTTTTCAACACATAAGTTCAAAACTGAACTAGTCACTGAATTCTGTGGCAACAGCAAACATGATTTTTTAACAAGGGAAAAGCTCAACCAAAGCCTCTGATCTGAACAAGCTTTGTAAGGCATATTACATATTGGCAAACAATTTAGAAAAGAAAAGAAACACGTAGAAGCATCTCACACGATTCCATTCATTTAGGTGCAAAAAGTTTGCACATATGAGCACATCACCAGCACATTTTGTACATGCTACAGGTTACAGCCGACAGCTTCCTATGGACGAGAGACTGCAGCTTCATATGTAGGAATCATCGCTGGCGGGGGAGGCCATCCAGGGCGGCGTTAGCGCCTCATCAGACTCGTCGTCACCGCCGCGGAACGATGTCGCTTGACATGGCTTCGCCGTCGAGATGACCGGCCGGCCAGGTCCAAGTGACCATCGAGCTGTTTCCGCTGCTACTTGCTTGCCGTCGCCAGAGAAGTTCGAGGGAATCATCTGGGCACTATCATCGTAGGAGGACTTCGGATTGGGACTTGATTTGGGAGCTGATGCGAGAGATCTGGCAAGGAACGATTTGGGGCTGGAGTCGCAGGTATATATATATATATATATATATATATATATATATATATATATATATATATATATATATATATATTAGTTGCTTCTGATTGTATAAACATTGATTCAAAACTCTCTGCTAGATGCTTCAAGAGACTGGATGCGTCGCAGCGATCAACATGCTGCCTTGTCGAACCGGCGGCGGAGGGAACGGTGGTGACATACATGTAGCTATGGATTACCCCCGTGTTTTCCACAAATGAGGTTTTTCCACTTGCCGGGAAGACCTAAGACAATATCGTTTAACCGATCAGCTGCATAACCAAGCCTCTATTCCAGGGAGCTTTTTCGCTCCCAGAATTGCCCACTTGGATGAAAGTGACGCATGTTGTATTACATATGTGACGCGTGGTATTAATTTGGTATACGGCGGGGTAGAAATGAATGGTGCATTCAGTTATTTCATTCAAATTTCTTCAACGGGTCTGGCGATCGTGTTGGTGTATTTAGCAATTTGGTACTGCATGTGGGGCAGGTTCCTGACACACTTATCTGGTTGGAAGCTTCTCTTCTGCCTCTGCCGCGGTTGCCCAATCGGTGGGTCGCTTTCGGGTTCTTGCCGCTGTTGGTCATTCGTTTTGTCTCTTCTTTTTGCTATTGGTTTGCATGCCTGTCGCTCTCACTAGGTGCCGCTCTGGCCGCTCTTTCCAGACTGTGTTCATCTGTTTCCGTCGGTGGTGAGGCTATAAATAGGCTGTTCTATGTGTCCGTTTGGGATTCGATCACCATTTCTCCCGAAGAATCCAGCAAAACCGCGTGCCACTGCTGCATCGCCTGACCGCCGTAGAGGAATATAAAACGCCGGCCTCCTTCTCCATCCCGTTGCCACTGAAGCTCACCTCACGTCCCCGCATGCGTTTTCAATCCCAGCAACATCTACATCCCACCTCGCCATCGGTCCATGCCGTAGTCCCCGCCGGCAGGCTCCCATCTGTTCCGACGCCAGCAATGCTCGGCAACCGTACGCACCGGCACCAGTCAAGCTGTCTTATGCTGTAGGCAGGTCGTCCCTGCCGGCAGGCTCCCGTCTCCTCTCCTGGAGCGATGACGGCGGCGCCATTCCATCATCCCTTCCCAGCTCCTCTTCTGCTCTGCGGCTGCGCTTAGCGCTCAGGCCATGGAGTACTGTCGTGGCTCTTCCCAAGTTCCCATGCTGACCTCCGACATGGCGACCAGGTCCTTTGCACTAGCGGCGGCTGGAGCCCAAGAGAACAACTGGAGAGACGCAGCTATGGAGCGGAGCAGTGTGTTGCAGGCTCGCCGCGCCTTGGCTCCAGACACGGCCACGATGGCGCGGTGGTACTCGGCGGCGTTGAGGGTGAGGTAAGACGCCAGACATCGACGTCGTCATTAGCCGTGACCATCATCTCTCCCATGCTCGCTGGGAAGTCATCGTCGCTGACTCCTTAACAACCACGAGGCTTTCCTGTAGCTAGCGTCGGCACCTTGCGCGTCGCCTCTGCGGCACGATGGTCGCCGCCGGAGTATACCCGTCCGCTGACGTCTTCCCCTTCAGCCCGCCGCTCAGCTTCACGTGTAGCCGCCGTCGCAGCTCCCTAGCCTTCGGGGCGCACTGCAACTTCCCGTGACCACCTCCTCCCCGTCGACATGCTTTGCGGCGCCGGCTGTGGGCCTGCTGAGCAGCGGCCGCATCTTCAGCTCCGGCATCGCCCTGAGCCCGTCGAACCGATCAGCCGCGGCTTGCGTATGGACTGCATGGGAACCAGGAGCCCCGAGCGGGATGTAGTAGGACGCCCTGTTTGGCCCAATCGGTGTCGTTCATCTGCCTATGCACATTCTTCAGTCTTCATGCCCGATCTTCAGTCTTCCTTTGTACGTATGGGTCCATGCTGTTAATATCGGGTTAGTCAGACTGTGCATGTATTGAGTAGTATGATTGCATTAAGCAATATTAGTTGGGCGTTTATGCAGTATAACCATTTGTTCAGCGTTTTTTATGGGTTGCATTGATTGGCTGTGTCGGGATTTGCTTCTGCTGTCCGCATGCAGCGGCATAGTTTGGTCATGTACTACTACCTCCGTCTCGGTGTATAAGTCATTCGCGTAGTTCTAGGTCATCGATTTGAGGAATTAAATATGTGCTATATGTCATGAAAAGTATATCACTAGATTTCTACACGGATGTAGTTTCTAAATATATATTTTTTGTCACATATAATACATATTTAGATAGTTAAATTGTCGGCCTAGAACTACGCGAATGACTTATACACCGGGACGGAGGGAGTACATGGAATTACTTCGATGTGCATGTCTTTTACATGCGGGATCACAGATTTTTCAGTTTTCTTATTTATTAAGGTAGGTAGTTGGGATTTTTATCCGGTCGCTTTGCATGGCTGTTTTGCTGTCTTTTAGATCGGCCACTGTTTAGTCCGTAGTTTGTGGAGATCTCTGGTATTTTACATGGTTGCGGGCATAAGGATTTGCGGCTATTTAAGGCGCCCATTCGTTCTGATTTAATTCGTTCTTCTTCTTTTTTGCGAAGAGTTTAATTCGTTCTTCGTCTGTACTGGATTCTATCTTTTCATATGGCGAGGTTATGCTGGACATTGCTGTGGTCCACCGATCCAGCCCATGTTGGTGACGTCATGTCATAGTTGCAAAGTTACTCTTTATTAGCCATTAGGATTTGAGAACACCCCATGGTTCCATCTCTAGGCAAGTAGTAGTTAATTTCTCTCACCTTAAACTGTTTATAAATTAAGTTTATATAATAATCACATACCTATTGGTGGAGGCAGAACTGCAAGTTCTTCTCGATTTTATTTTCCTCCGAACAAGTAATTTTTTGATAAATAATTGATATATTTGTGCATTAAGATTGTAGTATTTGATGATTGAACAATTAACCACGTAAAAACAAAATTCAATCAAAAGGATGCGAGCATCGCAAAATATTTCAAAAAGAAAGTAGGAATTTAGTCTTTCCACGGAAGGCATTTTTAATGAGTAGCATGGACGGTGGTCATATCAATAACTGATGATTATCTTTGGTTGGTATTCTTTGAGTATTTGGATGCAACTTATAGTGTAACCTTTGGCGGTACCTAAGCTTCCACATGTTTATGTAAATTTCACACTGAGTGACGTTTAGATCATGCTTATTATACAAAAAAAGTAGCACATAATTAAAACCTCTACAAGGCTGAATATCGAAAGCAGGTTGGTGTGGATGTCTTGTGTGCTATATCTTATCGGTTTCCTCTGCATATTCATGTGAAATATAACATGCATTTGTTCGATTAACCATCTCTCACCACAACCTATTACTTCAGAATCTAACACAAACACTCTCATGGTACAGACGAAACATTGACTACTATATATCTTTATTCCCCCTAAACAGATATAAGCTATAAATGACTGTAACATGTTTGATCTATAAAGCGTTCAATCTTAGTACGGGAGTAACAATGTATACTTCCTTTTCGTAAAACATATTTGATTACATGAGGAATAAACTTTTGTTTTCCAATTTGATTCTATGCAAGTATGCATTGCTTGCCTTATTGCAACCCCAAAATTGCACACATGCAGTTTTCTTCTTAAATTAAAATGGTCAAAAAAGGAAAATAGCAACCTAGCAGTACTATCCAACAACAAGAAATCCAAACAGCAAAGGACGCAGACCACTGCATGCAGAGATAAAGCAAAACAGAAAACTGCCAAGGAGGACGTAGTCAAATTAGAAAGCAGCCATGCAGACCATGTGAAAGGAGATGGAATGTCCGGTATCTAATCAATAATCGCTGCAGCCACCCGTTATCTGATTAAGGCTGCTCAAGTGGCCCTTTAGTGCATTTGGGATAACCACAATATCACCATCAACGACCATAACTACCATGCACTTAGAGTGGCAGAAGAAAAACTCCTTACAACACAAGAGAATGCACGAACAAAACAATGGCAGCTTAGCATGACCCGCCAGCATGTAATCACCTAGCATAATGAATTTGCAAGGCAGACAAGAATGCTAGAAAAATATGCGACATCTTCTCTGATGTGATATCGCTCTGCGTGTACCCTTAGCACCCATATAGTAAAGATCCTAGCATTAGGCACCAAGCCACCTGTGGGCCAAAGGAACAATTCACAAAAGATCTTTATCACTTCATCACAGGCACTAATATTCCTGCAGGAAGCTACACCAGGATGATCTAATCTAGAAATAATTATCTATTTTTCTTTCATTTTACTGCAGTAGAGTCGTGCCATGTTCGGCAAGAATGGATGACCCCTATCAGAGATGTATGAACATGTGTTTCCCTCTTTAGCAACGTCCAACATGCATGATGCCAATAAATTTGCTTCTTTCTCACTTATTTTCCTACATCCACAGTTTTATGTACAATATCTGCTATCTTAAATTGATAACTTTAATTGTAAATAGTAAACACAATCCATATGAATACATCGTATCGATGGGCGCGGCGTGCCGCCGCGCAGGCTATGCTAGTATTGGCTATTGAGCATACACTGGTTCCCTTGCTTCATTGTCGAGTGTCACCTGAGAACATACGAAATGCGATATGTTAGCAAATCTGAAAAAATGGATTAGATGTAATAAACAAATGCACTCCCTGTCTGATGAAAATAATTGTATGGAAGCAAGGCATTAGAACTAAGAATGCTCGTTTGTTGAATGCAGTACAACAAGAATGTAGGAAGCATGGAAATATGGGAACTCGACACTAGTAGACAAGAAAGTAAGATTGGTAACATCCTAAGGATGCATCTCTTGTGTCGCCAACGTACAAACTGAACCAATTATCACTTGATGTATAGAAGCAATTTTATAGACGAAAGAAACTAAATGTTTACAAGAAGCTTGAAAACATTTGAACTCAACATAACGAATCCTGGTATGAAGCATAGAAAATTGAGAATGTATAAAAAAGTAAGACCGGTAGCTTGATGAGGATGCATATATCAAGATTCCCTTATTTCGCCATGCCGATGCCACGCGTGATACGAAATTCACCCCCCTTGAGGTAGCGGGATCCCTCCAGGACCTTCTTCTCCGCGAGTTCACCGCCATGTTTTGTTACGTGTTGGAGAACTTGCATCGTGTCTTGCTGGTGATTCTGCATGATGCCACCAGGTTCCCGTCGAGGGCAAGCAAACTGATCTCGTACCACGCTTTGGCGGTGACTCGTACGACGTCGCTGCGATCAAGCCGGACAAAGACAGATATCCAGCCAGCGTGTTTTGAACTATGGCCGTCGGGGTAGTACTCGATGCACCAGCGACGACCTCCGACGACAAACATCATTGAGGTGAGACGTTTGCTGTAGCCGAGCGTTTTGCTATTGAAGTAGGAGTAGTTGATTATCTTAAGAACATGAGACCCGGGCACGGCTTTGGCCTCGTCAACTATGGCTTTGTGGAGCGCGGGGCAGCTCCTCGTTAGGTGTGGAAAGTCGTTGCTCGCCACGACGGCATCCAGGTTTGGGCAACAGGAGGTAGTTGACGCACGCCTCCTTGAGCGCACGGCAACCATGCTGCTCGGCTACTGTCAGGGTGCTCGCTGCCGTGCTCGTGCCGATGTTGTCACACAACATGTCCTCACACATCAACTTGAGCCTTTGGAGATTATACTCCTACAAAGTTAGTACAAAGTTGGGTCATCTATTTGAAATGGAGAGAGTACCTGTCTGTGGCCACAAGGAGGTGGTCCATCTCCACTGTGTCGCCGCCGTCCGTTTCAGATAGTGAGTCCGTGTAGATTAACTCAAGCATGGCCTCGAAGATTTTAGGCTCCATGACGTTAATCTTCACTACACGGTACACGTCGTGACGTGCTGTTCTCCACTTGCATCGGCCGAAGAGCTCCGCCATGAAGACTGAGGATCGAGCGGCTACCATGTACATGTGCGCCTCGAGAATGTCACGCCCCCTCCTTGTTCGCTCCACGAGAGGGAGAGGAGGTGCCGATGCAAGTCAGATGGCGGCACAACAACGGGTGACGGGGCGACGGTGGGTTCACCGAACGTGTCGTAGACGATGACTTCGCACTCGACTCTAAAACAGTCATTGTCTCCCAGGCATCCCTCCAAGGCGTCGCCCTCCTCGATGAACCGGCAGCGATATCCCCGTTCTTCCTCCATAGCAAAGGCGAGGATCTTGGTCCAGTGTCGTCTGCTTTACGACGACACCTCTTGCCCGTCCTATCCGAGTAAGCTGATCTTGAACCGCGCCATGGAGGTCATGTCGTTGAGTTGATGCTATTAGCGCATCTCCACCCGCCCCCCAGGACGCCCCCCAAGACACCATTTTAGGCTCGGCAACGCTTTTTTGCGAAAAAATGGCCCAGCATCCCCTCATGACGTCAAAATAGCACTGGCAAACCTAGGCGAAACCAGCGCGTTGGAGGGCTCTTGGGGGCGTCGGCGAAAGTTTCGGCGAATCATGTCTCTCCACATGTCTTTTTTGACCCACTTAATCATTTCCCTCATAAACTTTTTGTTGGGGTGGGGTGTGGCTGGGAAGATGCCCTCTTCATGCACTCTTATTTCGGCCGGATGAAGCATTTGCCCCCCCCCCCCCCACCCCAAGACATCAACTTTTTTTGGTTCGGTGATGTTCTTGGGGCTCCAACGGCTGGAGATAGCCTGGATCTGCATGTAGACGCGCGGAGACCCAGCCGGCGTCGGATGAAGTCTTGCCGTCGGGGTAGATCTTGACGCACCAGTCATCGGACCCGGTGCTGAAGGTCTCGGAGTCGGAGCTGACGTGTGTGCGGGTGCGGAGTCCCTTGGCCCGGCGGGAGAACCCATCGGCCTCAACAACCTTTGATGTTCAACGCGGTCCTCGCTGCAACAATGCAGTCAAAAAATAGATGTATAGATTCAACAACCGCACATATTGTGTCACCTGCATACATTCCTGAATCCTGGAGCGGTTTGGGTTGCCTGCAGTGATCTCTGTTTTAATTTTGGTCGCTGTTCAACAAAAAAAAAAAAAAATGGTCGTGTCGCAGTGGCGCACGTGCTGTCAGGTAGAGGTTTGATCACGCAGATAACATGGAGCGCTAGGTGGGATTTCAAGTTCAAGGACGTCAAGCAAGATGCATGGTACACTGGGATTTCTTTCTCGAAGATCAGTTTTGCTTATCAATGGTCAGAGCATTGTCCTATGATGGTCTAGGAAATCGCAAAGATGATGGTCTAGGAAATACAGTTAAGCACTATGATGGAGATATTAAAAATTCCTTTTAAAGATAAGGCTAAGGGCTAAGGTTTGTTGCACATGGTGCCATCTACTTTGGAAGATTCAGCACTAACATTCCTTAGTTTCTACTCCCTCCGTCCCATAATGTAAGACGGAGGGAGTATATCTTTGTGAATGGATTGGACAGCCACTGCTGCATTTTACTCCTGCAAAATGATTGCGAAGCCGCACGCTAAGTTTGCATCTTCCGAAAGCGTGGTCCAGATTGTTTGCAATATATTAAGCACACATCGGTGACCGACTATGTGCATGTTTTTGTTATGAGTTGTCTATTTGCGGTAACTATAAATCAGGACGTCGTTAAAAAAATAGGGCGGTTCAGAAAGAGTTTAGGGAAGAGAGAAGAAACGACACGCTGGAGTATTTGATTTCCAATTGTGCGGCACTACACAATAAGCAACTAAACAAATGATCAAGGATATTTGATTCCACCTTGAGCTGGAGAGATGCACGTGTGTGTTTGATCATAAGTTAGATTGATTGTTTTTGAGAGAGATCATAAGTTAGATTTGATCACATGATCTGTGATCAGTCGGTAGATGTTTGTCCAGTTTGTAGATTAGCTGACGTGACAAAAGAACATGCATGGCTTGCTTAGTAACGAAGCAACAGAAGGTACGATGGTACGAACAAAGAGAGCAATCCATCTGATTAGGGCGAGGAATCCGATCGACTTTCATTCACATTATTAAGTGGTGTACCTCCATGAAATGATTGTTCATAGATTTTTTTTTTCAGGTTTGAGAGCCCAGACATGTGAGTGTTTCGACGAATCGTATACATACATGTGAGTGTTTCCACGAATCACAAAGGCCTTGGTTTACAAACCCGTTCTCAAAACAGAAGAGGATAAGAATTGGTAATATATATATACCCTCCCGTACATATATAGTACATGATGTCTATGTCCACAGGCAAAACAATCAAAAAGCAGAAGATGCAACCATGCTTTTTTGCTCGGTGTAATGGATGTGCCCGCTCCTTTACACTATGCTAGTATTTCCACTTTCTTAGATTAGCGACATCAACCCCACCACCCAACCACTTGCTTCCGATATGATCTCTTTCACCTGCCCACCAATTTTTGTTCTTTCAAAAAGGAGGTTTGCCCCGGCCTCTGCATCAAAAAGATGCATACGGCCATATTATTGATAATCAAAAGGTCCAACATAGGTCTCAAAGTCTCAAACAAAAAGGAACAAATGCTCAAAAAGAGCACGAAAGCAAAAAACAGGACAGCCACAACGGCAGGCAAAACAACAGATAGGAAACTAAACACCTATCCTATTACATGACCGCCATCCAAACCGGTTGAAGATAGGCCGTGCTACCGTCTCCCATCGGATAGATCCAATAACCAAATGCTCCCTGGCCTCCGTCGGAGTGGTGGCGACCACATACGGATGAGTGTAGTGGTCCTGAAAACAACCTGCCGGAAATGAATATTTGTTGTTCCGTTAGAAACCTGCCCACCAAGTAGCACACAGATTTAAGGTAGCCGGATTCTCGAAACAAAACAAAGCAGAAGCATAGAGGACGGAGCTACCCATAGCACTGATTAATATTAGATCTCATGGGGAACATACACCAGGCCGGCGTCAAGAAAGATGACCATGGCGGCGGTGACAACCAGCAGCTACAGGTGGTCTCCGTTCTCGAGCTCCAGGCCGGCGTTGTGGAAGACCAGCTGCAGCCTCTCGTCGGATGGCATGCCGTCGAGGCAACCTCCATGGTACGTGCTCCCTTGCCTAGTGCGTATACTTGTGCTCCGGCCACGGCAAGCCAGCTTTTTTTTGCGTGTGAAGTTTATCGCTGTTGCACCTATTTCAATTCCTAGTCAAACTTCTTTTGGATGAAGCAACGCTTTCATTATCTGCATTGAAGATAACAATACAAGAAATTTGTTGATTTGTAACGCTGAGATTATGTCCGTTTTGTGATGAAATTTAGGTCGTCAAAAGTTCAGCATCATTACTAGACTATATTACGCTTCTGAAAATTTTGAGGTGGCTAGAGTTGATTTTCGAAGGACTTTGGGTTTAGGATCTTTCATCGAATCTCACACAAGAATACCGTTGCCTGTTCCCCTCTTAATTGTATGATTTTCCTACTCAACATGAATCTTGAATTCACCAAAAACCTGCTAAAAGCTCGGGGTAGGCAACTTGAAAAGTTGTAGGTAGGGGCCACCGCTCATATTTCACTTAAAGTCAATATGACTGAAACCCTTTTTTTTTAGGGGAGTAGGACTAAAACCTGAAAGATAAAACATTTAGTCCACTCAGTGGTTGTGTCATAAATCACCAAACTCAACTAGGTGTATTTAAGAGATGCGCTTTTGTAACCATTTTCCAAAATCTAGCTTCTCTCCCAACAAATTCATCCTCAAATCGCCTTGAAAATTGAAATAGTATCTTGTCGGGACAGTGGGATACGTACTGTGAGCACATCCCGACAGTTGAAACAAAATATATGTCTCAGTTGTGTATGGTTGCATGCATCATTCTGATGCAGAGGCCGGGGGTAATCCTCTTCTTCTAAAAAAATATGTCTCAGATTGTGTGCACAAGAAGCAGGTAATTCTAAAAGAAACATCTCGAATGGAGTGCTTCTCCCATGTGATTGTTTCATACCAACTATTGGGGAAGTTTCTAAAGCGTATGTTGGGGCGCAACCACTAGGATATATCTTACATCTTGCGGGAATTTCTCATTCAAGACAACAGAATTTCCAACAGCCCAAAGTGTCTCGGATGCAGTGTCTCGTAAGGGGTGACATGTGCTAGTGATATGAATCAATTTGGAGATTTCATACAATATGGAATCTCCATTTCTTTTTTTCTTTAATCTGATCCGCTATAACTCGGTCTCACTAGATGGCTGGCTATTTTTTTCTCTCTGATCAGCATGGAAATTATTAGGGAGTATGTAATTAGTATAGTATTTTTTTCCAATAAACTTTGTGATTGATCTGTGTCTAATTTGTGCATGCTTTTGCAGTTGGAAAATTGCAAGATAAACAGTACTGCTACAGATGGAGGCACCAGCAATAGGATAGATATCCTCGGGCCTGCAACAGAACAGAATATCCCTAAACCCAGTGATCCTCTTCATCCATGCCTGCCGCCACAGTCGCTGCCGGAGGGTGTGCAGTCCGTGCTCAACACGTCACGGGTCAGATACGATTATCCATCATTCACAACCCTGATTAAGTTTAGTTTGTTACCGCCAGCATCTAGTAAAGTGATCTTAATTTGTTACATGCACGGATAAACACGCGCACAGGTTAATCGAAAGTGCATTGGAGACGGTGATGGCTTCACTGCTTATGAGGAGAGGTATATGCAAATTAACTCAACCCAGCTAGATTTTTAGTCTCCTGTCCCTGCCTCACGTAAAATATATGACCTAGCTTTAATTCCCTCTCCCTGCCTCACTGGAAAATTAGCTACTCCCTCCGTTCCTAAATATAAGTCTTTTTAAAGATTTCAATATGGATTACATACGGATATATAGATGAAGTTTAGAGTGTAGATTCATTCATTTGCTCCGTATGTAGTCTATATTAGAATATGTAAAAAGACTTATATTTAGGAATGGAGGGTGTCCTTCAATATGCGCATACGAAATATTTGTTGATAAGAGTAAACAATATTTTTTTAGTGAATTTGGTGTCACTAAAACTAATTAAATCACAATGCTTAATTTTGTTGCATATGTGATGTATCTAGCGAATTTGTGAAAACATCTAAATCTGACGGAACTGAGCAAAAGTTGGATTTAAATTCAAATTCAATTACGTTAACGGAAACACGGGCTGTCATGATATATTTTTCTCTCGTCTTATAACCTGTAGTGTCATGGCAACATTTCTCATTCAGTATTTTTGTGAGCAGGATTGCAGGTGATACAAACATCCGAGATCCACCGAAATACAAAATTAGAATGAAGTATGTATACTGTTAATTCTTTACATGGATGGTATTGTTTTTAAAGTTCAATGTACCTGACTAGCTAGCCTTGTAAATGACAACATCTAGCATATTGTATAGAGCTAGTCCTATTTCCATTCTCCGCATGGTCATTTTGAGTACTCATGGAGCTCAAATGGACATTGCATGCAAAATTTGTAGCCATTCACCAGCACTGTCGGTTGGCTTTTTTCTGCCGCTCCCAACAAACACATCACAGGCAGGTGACACTTGCAACTTGTCACTATTGACATGTTATCACTGACACACTGATTCATATTGGAAGCATCACAATCTGCGATAGTGTCCCATCCTTGAGGGGATTTGTTAAGTACCCCCTCTGTCCTCTGTAAAGAAATATAAGACCGTTTAGTGTCTTATATTTCTTTACAGAGGGGGTACATGTTTGTACTAGTGATGATTGTGTCTATTGAATTGGCAGATGTGTTTGGTAGATTGTCAAATTTCAAATGTAGACATGTACTTGGGAGTATCAATTTAGTCGATGAAATATATTTTCTAATCATGTAAATGCATTCTTCTTTTCAGATGCTGAAACATATATTTAATAAAAAAATCATAGTACTATTTCTACAATTAAATGGCAGTTTTAGTGTTGCAGCTACAATTTATTTAAGGATATTTAATATAAATTTGAATTATTAAGAAATTATAACATAATAGTTTGAAACCTATAATATAAAATTCATATTCAGAAGTGTTCAAATATCAAGACCAAATTAACTCATATTTGTACATGTTAACTGATTGACTTGTATTTGACCTTAGGACTATATCTAAACATGAAAAGCTCTTTTATATTATTTATAAAGCAACATCTCCATCGAGACTTGCCTCGTCGATGCCAGACTCAGTCAACAAAGACTACATACTCTATTTTCACCCCAAGATGCTAGCAACAATGCCTTCAGCACCAATGTCTTCATGAAAGTAACACCGCACAAACATTGTCGTCGCCGGATTTGACCACCAGGGCAGACCTAGAGTCCTGTCTCTACCGATGACTAAAATTATTTGCCTCAAGTCACAACTCGTACTTTTTATCTATTTTGTCAAAGTTTATGAACGTATTTTCTTATGAGAATTAATTAATGATCATATGCCGTGCCATCGGCTTTTACAATAGGCTTCAAGAGAAGAGTGCATTTACTTTTTGTGAATCAATAGGGGGATTGATGCACCGGAGCTAGATATGGAATATGGCATGGAGTCGAAGGATGAATTGGTGAGGCTTATTGGGGGGAAGCGTGTTTCGATTCTTGTGTATGGGCCAGACCAATATGGACGATCTCTTGGTGACATCTACTGTGACGGCATCTTTATCCAAGTGAGAAAGAAGATCCGATCTTTCATCGAAAAAAAGAAAATATGATCTAGCTTGTACATCTTTTTTTTTCCTGCAGTTCTGTGATGTTTGTGTCTAAATTGTTCAGGAACAAATGCTGAAAGGGGGCTTTGCCTGGCACTACAAAATGTGTGACAAACGTCCTGAATTTGCAAAAGTGAGATATTTGATCTCAATCCATTTTGATACCCCCCCCCCCCCACCCAAAAAAAAAATTCATTGTAGCATCTTCAACATAGTTCTTACAAGCATTTTTGATACCCCATAACTTAGCGTATGATGCCGGTTCGTTATTAATCAGTGGTCAAAACTCCAAGGCGATTTTCTTATCCTTAATTGTACACAGCATGAGTTTCTCGCTCACATTTTGACCAATTGTTTTGTTCAGTGGCAGAGAGAGGCGAAAAAGGCACGCCGAGGGCTTTGGTCATTAGATAAACCTCAGAAACCATGGATTTGGAGGAGAGATAATCCGCGCATCGACAACAAGAAGGGGAATGCAGATGACATTCAGGTTAGCAAAAATTCCCGTTCTTTAATGATCCAAGAGCCATGGTTTTGGCGTGAGGTTACCAAGAGCTTCACGCAGATGTGCGCTCTTCGGCTTTTTGGATAGATGCACACAGTCCAACAGTTTAGGATTGTTCGTAGTTTCAAAGTGGTAAATACGTTAACACATATAGGTACAAGCACAAATGCCTAACATAACCAGGAAGAACAGAGACTATGTCTAAAACGCCACCCATGTGGCGAACATAAAGTCCCTGGTAGCAACTTCTAGTTTGTGAATAAGTGGCGGGTTTTTCAGTTAGTTACAAGCAGGGTGTTGGATAGTGGAGGGTAGGCAACATTTTGGTGCTAGCCAATGACATGCTACTACTTCTGCGCTGCTGTGCAACTGCTCTTCTACTTTGGTTGTAGTTAGATCAGTAGTCTTCATGAGCCTGTTTTCGTTTCTCCTTGGGTCGCTTGTAATCTTACTTTATGTTTCTATTCCCTCCGTTTCAAATTACTCGTCGCTGAAATGGATGTATCTAGAACTAAAATACATCTAGATACATCCATACGTGCGACAAGTAATTCGGAACGGAGGGAGTATCTAGTATCTATTCACATATAGTCCCCGTGCATGGTTCAAAAATAAATAAAAAGAAAAGTATACTTTTCATCCCTTAATTCTTGGCGAAGTCTAGATTTGGTCCCTCAACTCCAAAACCGAACAACTTGCACCCTTAACTACTGAAACCGGACAAGATTCATCCCTGGTCACGGTTTCACCGGTTTTGGTGTTGTCCCACCCCGGTTTTGACCGTGCTGACTCAAATTCGTGTACCTTTTCCAAGTCCGCTTAATGTTTTCAAATTCAGATATTTTTTTCAAATACGTGAACCTTTTAGAAATTTGTGTACTTTTTCCAAATCCGCGTACTTCTCCCAAGTTCACGTACTTTTTTCAAATCCACGTACTTTTTTAAAGTTCATGTTGTTTTTTCAAATTAATGTAATTTTTAAATTGACATACTTATTCATATTCGCGTACATTTTTTTGGTAAGAGTTAATGAATTTTGAAAAATTTACGCGAACTTGAAAAAGTACGCGGATTTGAATTTCTTGTACGTAAATTAGAAAAAAGTGTTGAAAAATTATGTCAACTTGACACAAGTATGTGAATTTCAAACAAAGTTCATGGATTGGAAATGGAACACGGATTTGAAAAAAATTACACAAACTTTAAAAAGTATGCAGATTTGAAACAAGTACGTGAATTTCAAAAACACCATGGATTTCAAAAAAGTACTTGGATTTTATAAAATTACACAAACTTGAAAAGAAATACACTGATTTGTAAAAAGTACGCAAATTAAAAAAATCACGGATTTGAAAAAAGTACACAAATAGTTCAGGGATTTGAAAAATGTGTGTTTATTTTTGAAAAAATTGCGCGACCTTGAAAAACCTATGTGGATTTGAAAAGAGTATGTGAATTTCAAAAAGTTCACGGATATGTAAAATTACGCGAATTTGACTCAGCACCGGTCAAAACCGGGGTTAGTCAGCACCAAAACCAGTTACAATCGAGACCAGGGACGAACCTTGTCCGGTTTCATTAGTTGGGGGTGCAAGTTGTTCAGTTTCGAAACTGAGGGACCAAATCTAAACTTCACTAAAAGTCAGGGGACGAAAAATACACTTTTCTCATAAATAAATTGTACGTTATTTCTATGTGTGCGTAATGCACTTGTAGACAGTCCAACAGATTGTTGTACTCCCTCCATTCCCTTATACAAGGCCACAAACTCATATTACAGGTACCAAGACAAAATTTAATGATTGCTTTGCAATTCAACTTTTTTTTCGTTAACCGGGATCATTAATACGTCACAAGCATGCAACGAATGAATGAGAAGGAAGTAGTTGATTATCATTATGACTACATGCATGTAAGCATTAAAAAGTTGCTAGTACGAGAAAACATCATTAATTTTTGCCTCGGTTACTGTTGGTGGCCTTGTATTGATGCAAAATGTATTTCTGATAGTGGCCTTGTATAAGGGAATGGAGGGAGTACACCTAATTAAATTTCTTGCAGATAGAACCGCAGAGTCAGGTCAATGAGAGCAACGTAGCTCTTCCATTGCTGATAATGAAAGATATGGAGGATATGGGTAGAAAATGGAAAGAGAGTTTGCAAAATATTGTGTCCGAGAACATGAAACTACACGATCAGGTCCAAGAGTTAAAGAGAGATAAAAAGGAGGCCGAGGAGCGAGCTAAGAAGGCTGAAAAAGAAATGGAAAGTGCTATGGCTGACAACATGAAGCTCAATGATCAGCTCCAGGAATCAGAAAGAGATAAAAAGGAGGCCGAGGACCGAGTTTTACAGTTGGATTTCTTCTCGGGAAGAGTTGCAGCTGTGAACATGGATTTGCACAATAAGATTGAGGTTTTAGAGAATGAGAATAAAAAGGCCGAGGACCGAGCCAAGGAGGCAGAGAGTGAAATGGAGAGTGTTGTTGCTGAGAACAGGACGCTGAAGGATCAGCTCCAGGTAGTAGAGGTCCAAGCTATGAAGTTGAATTTTTTTTGTGAAAAGGTTGCCGGTGTAAACATAGTTTTGCACCGTAAGCTGGAGGGGTCAGAGGAGAAGAATAAAATGGCTGAGGAGCAAGCCAAGGAGACAGAGAAGGAGATGAAAAATATTCTGGATGACAATAGGAAACTAAGTAGTCAGATTCAGAAATTGAATAAGATAAACAAAGAGGTTACCGCCTTTGCTAATAATAGTAAAAAGAAATTGCAAGGTGTTCTAGCCGTAAACATGGATTTGGATAAAAAGGGGGTGGAGCGAGCTACTTTGCCGGATAAGGGATTGGAAATTGTTGGAGTTGAAAACATGAAGGGGAAATTACAAGGCAAAAGTCACAAGAAGAGTGAACAAACTGTAGAGACCCCGTCGACAACTCCAACCAAAGACTTTGGCGTGAAAAAACTGACTGTGTGGCGGGAGAAAACGGCTGCAACGACATCTTCGGCACCTCCACCAAAGGGTCATTATGAATAGACACAGCTATGTGTTGAATTTAAGCTATTGCCTATATATACAAGTTGGCCGTATGCATCATGCTGATGCAGAGGCCGGGGATCACCCCTTTTCGAAAAGAAAAAAAATATATACAAGTTCAACTTCAGCATGTGTTGCTACAAATTCACAAAAAAATATTATATTATACAATCTAGAATTCCCGTGACATTTTGTGTTTTACCCAAACATATTTCCTTTTGTTTTTATAAATAATATAATGACATTTAATTCTATCTAATTGGTCCACCCCTGTTGGAGGAGGGTCTCCACACTATCCCTCCCTGATCCGTCCATATGTAGTATGTTTACTCATATCAATTATATTATGCGTCTTCGTTCTTCAGAGTCGATAATGTGGTGGTGTCGACCTTTCTCGCCGTGTCGATTTGGTTCGTGTTCCTTTTCTGAACTGCGCATCCCCTTCGTGGTTGTGCAATGGCGACGACAGACCTCTTGTGCAGCTAAATGTGATATGCTTGTTGTGTCCCTCCCACGGTGCTCCCGGTTGCCACACGTCCATTCGGATTCTTGGGGAACCACTTCGCCTGCCGACGGTGTGGCGTCCTTTTGATCTGGACGGATGTCAATGTGCCCATGTTGTTCATCATTCAGGAGTGGACTTGGGCTGTCACCTTTCACATTGGTGCCCCCAACAAGTTTTGTGCTGCTTGTCTAGTGCTAGCTGCTTTGGCGGACGAAGACCCCGACGAATCAAGTTCATTTCTTCGGTTCATCTTGCTAGTTGCTTGTGTTTTATTCGGTCTGTGCACAAACTTATTTGCAGCACGCATATGTCGTCTGAGGTTGTTTCACCATGGTTTCTTGTTTATTTCTTTATGATGCTTGTAAGTGGTTGATCATTGTAATTCTGTCCGGGGTTTTGGTAATTGTAAGTCGGGCTAGGTTTGAGCCTTTTCTTGGGCTCGGACGATGTCTTTAAAAAAAAGGACTCCGGCAATACACATTTTAACGTGAAAAACAACCAACTATTAGGTAGTGTTGAGAGCATGACTGATGTCAAAAACATTTGGCATTTTCTATACTTATCAAAAATTGACAACTATTTTTTTTATAAAAAAGTACAAATGCAGACGCTCACATACATACATGTGCGCTCAATCCTATGAATGCACGCGCATACACCATATCCCTATGACAAGTCATGAAAAATAGGCAAATATGAGTTGGTAGTCCTACCAATTGCTAGCCAGTTTTAGTGTAAAATATATACTCCCTTCGTAAACAAATATAAGAGCGTTTAGATTACGGAGGGAGTATTTGTTAGCCAGTTTTCTCTAGTTTGCCTAAATATAAGCAAAACCAAGCAGCGTCGCACGCTCGCTGTCCAAAGAAAAAACAGCGTCGAACGCTCAATTGCAAATTTCCAATGGATGAACGCCGCGTTCACCAAACCCACTGAACCGTGGGTCCCACGTGTCAGCTTCACCTCGCCAAAACCACCAATCCCCAAACCCCCACGGTGTCGTAGCACCCAAACCACCTCCCACTCCTCTCTCCCCTACCCCTCGCCCCATCGCCCCCGCCGCCGCCGCCGCCGCCGCCACCGGCGACGGCGACCCCGATGGGCGCGTCCGCCTCCGTCCTCTCTCTCCCCGTGGCCGCCTCCTTCCCTGGCGCGGCCACCGCTATCGCGGGCGCCGCCGGCTGCTTCGCCCTCGGCTTCTTCCTCGCCCTCGCCCGCTTCCCCATCCACGCCGCTGCCGCCCCCGACTCTGGCGACGACGATTCCGAGGACGACTCGGACGAAGATGATGACGAAAATTCCGGCCGCGCCCGGCCGGGGAAGCGAGCCGCCGGGCGGAAGCGGACCGGGCTCAGGCTGCTGTTCTGGTCCCGGAACGTGGTGACCAAGTCCGACTCCGCCAGGGAAGCCGAGAGGGCGCAGGTCCAGGCCGCCTCCGCCCCCCTGGAGATCGAGAACCTCGCCAAGATAATAGAGGATTTCAAGATGGTATTGGAGTTTCTTTCTAGCCAACACTTTTTCCCTTTACTCGAATTTTGGTAATTTTCATGTGAGGGAGGGAATGAGAAATAGCTTGGTTGATGTTCTTGCTGGTGCAGGTGCTTGTGGTGAGAAACGACCTGAAGATGGGAAAGGGGAAAATCGCTGCGCAATGCAGGTAACACATTTCAGAATCAGGATTGGCTAAGAATAGAAACTTACTAGATTGGGAACCGATATCGATGGTTAACACGGAGTGATGAAATGGTCAGTGTATCATGTTGTTAAGAGTTGATGTCTAGTTAAGTTTGCCCATCTTTGCAACAGGAGATATTGGGCTGACATACCTATTTGGCACTTTAGATTGTTGTTAGAGCTGATCATGACATATTTTTGTGAGCTCAAACTGAACAAGGATTATAACGTAGACAAAATTTCCTTTCTGTCAATATGGGTGTTTTTCTGGAATGAAAAAAGTTGCACACACGAATTGGTCATGCCAAAGCCATGTGGCAATCTGTTATTTTTCTTCCTGCTAGTTTTCTATGAACATGTGTCTGCTAAGTGCTAATGGTACGTGTCATGTCCTTAGAACTATCCTGCAGCTGTAGAACACAATTCATTCTTATCTTATGTAAAAATAATTATTGGGATGTAGGGTGTGATGGAATGGAAGACTATTTGGTTTGGCCTGATACCCAAACCAGGTAGCTGCCTCACTTAATTCCAAATTCGCAATTGCCATTTGTTTTGAAAAATAGATGGCAGTATTTTCCATAACACTTGAGCCAGCTGGCTTTCTTCATCCAGGACGATCACCTGTATTCGGTCCTCCCAAAAACAAAGGCAAATTTTGTTATGGTTGCATGAATGCTTATTGCAGTAGAACTTTTGCAATGCCCAGATGTTGATCTTTGTACTCATGCCAACCAGCCAATATATTTTCTGTCAGATTTCATTGACCAGACAGCAAGGAGCACTCTAGTTACCAAAGCAAACTTGTTATCGACCCCTATGATGGCATTCGCCAATCCCCATTGTGACTACTCATCTATAACTAGAAACAGTTAACCTAACATGCTAACACTAGTTGGTTGTTTGAACTCAGCAACATTATTCAACATATTTGAGCATTGGCAGACGTGCTGCAGAAATGATATTCGGTTAATCGCAGTCTTACATTTGTTTTGGCAAGGAAGCATGTGGAGCGTCTCAACTACGGAAGCATGCATATCTTTGCTTCCGAGTGTGTAAATTATCAGTTTTAGAAGTGGATGAGTTATCATGCTTTATTTTACTATGTTTTCATTATTTTTAGTGTATGGGAGTGGTGTGCCTAATTATGGTTGTTTTCCCCCCCTCTTTTCTGTTTGCTCAGCCATGCAACACTGGGCTTGTTTAAGAAACTCCAACAGAGAGCACCAAAGTCATTACGAAGGTATCATTATCAGTAGCTACTTCTGCTGTTTGTCCTAGTATGGAACAGAGAAGGTAAAAAGGAAAGAAAATTCATTTATTCTTCATTTTATCTTTTGCAGATGGGAGAGGTGTGGTCAAGTCAAGGTGGTTGTGAAAGTAGAAAGCGAGGAAGATATGCTTGTTTTACAAGTAAGTATTCTGCCTTGTGCCCTGGCACATTAATTTTGAAAGTACCTTGGGGTTATCAACAGATAGTAACCCAGAGAAAAAGGCGCATGAACAAAAGCAGTCATTTAATATTTTGCTCTTATCAGTTAACATTTAGTAATAAAAAGCTTCTTTTAAACAGTTATCAGAGGAATTAAAATACCAGAAACATTAATGTTTGAATGAAACTGGACATTTTGCAGGTGAATATGTCCTGGCCTGAAACAGCTCTAATAATTTCATTCCTTCCCCCCTTTTATAGGAAAAAAATATGAAACATTTGATTCTTACTTGGCCTTATCCTCCACTCTTTGTAGTTAAATCATTTGGTTAATCTCTTACTGTATTTAAAACAAAATGAACTTACCATTTGGAACAGTTTTATTTTTGTCCCATCACATTTAAGCCCACTTTTGGGTGCAGGGGAGAGCAAAATCTATGAATCTGCCAACTCACATTACCATTGATGCTGGAAGAACACAGATTGCACCTAGTGAGTTATTCAATCTTCATCTATACACATCCAGTTCAATTCTGCCTGTTTATGTCTTGAATTGATATTTTTTGTATTGCTATCCTGTAGATTCCAGAACAGTCATGGCTATTCTTGGTAAGTTACATGCATGATTTTCACAGTGCATCATGTTTTTCAGAATTTGTGCTTGTAGTGAACTGATATCTCGCTGCTGATTGTACTGTTTCATTTGAGCAGGGCCGGCTGACATGGTTGACGATGTCACTGGTGGTCTGAAGCTCTTATGACATGACTTAAACATTCTCAAACATATAGGAGTTAAAAGAGCAATGCTGGAATTTTGCAAGCTATGATACTTCCACCGGTTTCCTGCTGAAGAATGAACCTTGGCTTTGTTGGTTTACTTATATCGTTCTTCCAGGATTTGTTTGGAAGGTGGTTTTGTCCACTTTTACTTGTATCGACGACTGCTGTCTTTGGAGACCTCTGATTTAAGTAAATTTTCACTGGATTTGGGGCTGATTGAACCGTTCATTTCATCTGTAGCATATAAGTGCGAAAATGATAAATGTGGTGTCCCCCTTCCATGAACTGTCTGAACTCCTTAAAAAAAAAAGGAAAACTATCTGAACTCTCTTGTCTGATTTTGCACACCGGAGGCAAGCCTGGATTAGTGACGTGTTTTTATCGGAGTTTAGCTGGGCATTTTGCTTGCAATAGAAACCATTATATCCAACTGGTTCTAACATCACTCTGATACTCTGATGCAACAAAATGGCTACAACGCATGGAAGTATGTACAGTAGTAGATAACAATCGTACTTATACTGATAATGAAGAGGATACAATACAATGGTGTTAATTAATTCACCACAATATACGTACGTTCATACAGATACAATGACTTGAAGCCGCTTTGGTGGATGGATATATAACAAATATATTCGCGAATTCGTGATTTCTGGCGAAGCTATAACATGGTCAGACAAGACGGGCCTTCATTTCCACGAAATTGCATAAATCAGCTGCTCTGCAGCTTGTCGTTCCCGCTGAAGATCCGGTTGAGGATGGCCGCCAGCCTGACGCCCCCCTGAGCGATCCTCTTCTGAACAACCGGCAGCGCTTTGAAGAAGTACTCATCTGCAGTTCAGTTCAACAAAGATATCATCTCACTCGTTCCAAAGGAATCATAATCAAATCACCAATTATAAGCATATACTCCCTCCGTCCGAAAATACTTGTCATCAAAACGAATAAACGAGGATGTATCTAGATGTATATAGTTCTAGATACATCCCTTTTTGTCCATTTTGATGACAAGTACTCCCTCCGTCCGGAAATACTTGTCTTCAAAATGAATAAAAGGGGATGTATCTAGATGTATTTTAGTTTTAGATACATCCTTTTTTGTCCATTTTGATGACAAGTATTTTCGGACGGAGGGAGTATTTTCGGAAGGAGGGAGTACATAAGTATATATGTATCTAATTCAGTCTTATTGACGATCTCGTTCGGTACCTCCTAAGGTGGAGTCGTGCTTGACGCCCTTGTACGCGTCGCAGGCGAGCGCTGCACTCTCCTGAGCGTACCTGCATTATTCATTTCAAGCCGTCAGCCTCTGAACATGTTTTCAGTTTTGCAGTTGGAATGGATCATGGTGGTGGCTGATGGGCCTACTTGTCAGCGCAGGTGGACCTTGTTTTGCTGCGGCACGCCTCCCACTGCTTCTCCTCGCTGGACCAATCCTCCTGTAATGTAAGTCAACATAATCGAAATTTACCCAAGGTGAAATTAAGCTCAAGTGATGGACTGCAAGACAGTGCAGTGCAGTGCAGGAACTGCGAGGTACTCCCTCTGTAAAAAAAATAGTATAAGATTGTTTTGATCACTGTTTTAGTGATCTAAACGATTTTATACTAGTTGACGAGTAACTAGCTTACGGTTATGTTATGCTGGATGGCCTTGATCATGGCGTCCTGGTCTCTGCCGTAGAAGTCCTTCATGGCCTCTTCGATGACGTCCACGTCCCACACCTAGCTCGGTAGGAAAACACCAACGTTAATTGGACAGTAAATAATACGGGGTCAGTTGATTGGATTCTACTACTACGTATTATGAACCAGCATGGACGGAACGGTACTAGTAGTACGTACGTGGTGCAGGTTGCTCTTCCTCCGGTACCAGCGGACGAGGATGGTGTTGCCGCCGAGGTCGTCGACGTGGCCGCAGTGCAGCGGCTGGTGCACGTCGCCGACGAAGTGGGCCAGGAACATCAGGCTCTCCGTCCGATTATCTGGATGATACACATACCATGCACTGTTACTTACTACCTCTGTTTCTAAATATAAGACGTTTCTTGTTTTCTGTCTTTTGCTTGATCTAGCTTAGTCAGGTTTTCATGCTTCCTTTGTCTCTCTAGGATAGGGGGCAGAGGTGTGGCTTTGAACCTTCAGGCCTTGTTCGGTTATACCCCTCCTGAAGAGGATTGGAGGGGAATTGGGGGAATTCTGACTTGTAGGAGATTAAATCCACTTCAATCCCTGTAAAACCCAGGGGCGGACCTAGAAACTATTCTAAGTGGGGGCAAACTATTCTACTAATCCACGTATCGTATGTGTGTCTTTCTTTATCTTTATCGATCGGGAGTAGTGAAAAAAATTCCTATACACCTTCCCTGCCTCTTTAATGAGAGATGCAAAATAAAAAAGTGAAGTAAGAGTGCCATGTGGGTATTTGATCTTGCTCCCTGCCCCTTTTTTTCATGGAAAAAGGAAATATAAATTTCTCCATTCATTGAACCCTAGTTCGGGACTGACGGGGCTCGAACCCGCAGCTTCCGCCTTGACAGGGAGTGGGGGCACACTTTACACCAACTTAAATAGTTTTGGCAATTTTTTCTCAAATTTCAAAGAAATTCTACTGGAACTTCAAAGTTTGAGTGGGGTCCTAGGCCCCCACTCCCCTGAACGTGGGTTCGCCCCTGACTCAAAACCCCTTCAAGTCCCTATCAACCGAACACAACCTCAGGTGATGATGCTTTTGGGTTGTAGCCAAAATACTAGTTTCGTTAATGAAATCGAGGGAGTCATCCCTTTCATTTAATAATAATAAATAAGATATATAACATTTGGCTGCCAACACAATGCATCATGCGTGAAGAAATTCCAGACTTGTTTCAAGGTTTATAATCGTAGTAGAACTAAACAAAAAGGTACAATATTACTTACACGGGCTGGACGGGTCCTGGAGGGCGGCGGTGTAGTTGTTGATGGCCCCGACCACGCACGCGTCCTTCTTCCCCTTGGTGTCGTGGCAGTCCCCTGTCCAAAACCAGTAGGAGCATCGAAGCATAAGGTGAGACCAAGTTTAGAAATCGGATGCGATCATGTATGTATTTTTTTATCAAAGGAGCTCAAGCTCCTAATTTCATTTTCATGAAACTGATAAAACACCCACCGATCATGTACGTGCTTCTAGTTTTTTTTTTCTACCGAAGTTGGGGTTTTAGTTGTTTTTGCTTGTGGAACTCTTTTTTTTCTTTTTGAATGTTGCTTGTGGAACCCTGGCTGCATGGAGCAATCCTAGGAAAGCGTTTTACAGGATCAACGGAGTGGCTTAGCTGGCATCTTTTGATTGGATCGAAATAAGGTGAGGGACCCATCCCCGCAAAAATTCAGGATATTTTTTAAGAAACCCATGCGTTTAGTCTTTTTGGGCTGCATGCTACCCCGACGGCCCACGGAACCTGTGACTGTTACATTAGCTTGACGGCAAAATAAATAAAAGCTCGACGGCATCATTGCTCAGGCAAACGCGTCGTGCATGGCCTCTTGAGTGGGTGACGAGGGCATAACTCCCTTGCCCAATCAGACGAGCAAACCTATACTCGATTGCATGCCACCGTCCAGTCAAGCTGATAATAACTCGCCCCGAATGCATGATAATATTCCCTCGAAGATCCGATCCATCAAAGTGGGAAAATGTTGGCGTCTGCCTTTTTATCTGAATGATGATGCCGTAGCTGTAACCGCCACTCACCAGACACATGCATAGGTTGGTTGCTTCAATAGTAGAATAGTAATCCTCAAAAAAAAAAGTAGAATAGTAGGTCGACTCACGCTACGTACCGAGATGTACCCGAGCACGGCAAATCGGGACTCCGGACGAACCTCGCTAGTTAGCAATAATCCTACACTCACGGGCATACAACGGGCTTTTACGGAGGCTCTAGTCCTAATTATTTTTTGTGCCCCCTGATTTTTAGGGAGGGTGGGCCCTTCCTCCCCTTAGTCCCAATCAAACGAATCAGTTAGCATGGGCTCAAGGTTCAAAGCGCCCCTGAAATCCTTTGCAAAATGTCATATCTAAAACATGTCGAAATTTTTAAATGTTCCCACTGGTCTATGGCGGTTCTTCAAAAAATGTTCATCTAAAACCTGACAATTTTTGAAAAACAATTGTAATGGTCACATGGCAAATTTAGAAAATTCTGTTTCCTAAAACATGGCAAATTTAAAATAAATTGTAACGATCACACGGCAAATTTAGGATTCTTTAATCCAAAACTTGGTATTTTTTGAAAATGTTTTTGCTGGTCTATGGCTATTTTATGAAAAAATAATATCCTCTAAGATATGGCAAATTTGGGAAAATGTTTGTAATTGTCACATGGCGAATTCAGGATTTTTTGTTTCCTAAAACTTGTCAAATCTACAAAAAATGTAATCGTTACAAAGAAAATTTAGAATTTTTTTCCTTCTAAATCATAACAAATTTAGGAAATTTTGTAATGTTCACATGGCAAGTTTAGCAATTTTGTTCTACAAATCATGGCAACTTTTTTGGAAATAATGTAATAGTCACATGGAAAATTTATGTTTTTTAGTTTCTTAAAACATTTAATTTATGAAAATATCATATCGTCTAAATCGCAGCAACTATTTTTTATATAAATTCTGAAAAATCATGGAAACATGGCCATTATTTTAGAAACTTTTGTTCTACACATCGTGGCAACTATATATTTAAATGCATATGTAAAATCCTGACAACGTAATAGAAATGACAAAAAAAGACAAGTTTTAACTAAACAATCAAGTCTAAACATGGCAAATCTAGGAAATGTGTGTACTGGTCATATGGTAAATTTAGAAACTTTTCGATCCCTAATTGGTGGCAATTTTAGAAATTTTTGGTAACGATCACGTGACAAATTTAGGAATTTTCGTTTCTAAGACATGGCAAGTTCTGAAAATATTTGTCCTTGCCACACAATAGGTTCATTATCTGTATCATTGCATGCATGGTACTATGGCAGGTTTCGATGCAACCAAAATGGGCTCTTGGGATTTGTTCAGCCGATTTGGTTGGCGGCCTACTAGTAGAATTTGTGATGCATGAGGCTCACTTCTCTATGATTTTTTTAATTTGCCTTTTTTTGCGGGGATCTAAATTTGCCCTTGGGTTAGTTATGTGCGATAATTTATGGTGTTGAACATTATTATGATCGAATGGTGAACTTTGATACGTTAAATAAAAGGTTGTATACATCAACTCGATGCAGAGGCCGAGTGATGTCCCCTCTTAACGGAAAAAATGGCAAGTTTGAAGCAAGCATGAGAGAGTGAGAGCAAGCGAAAGAGAGAGAGAGAGAGAGAGAGAGAGAGAGAGGCGTACGTACTGGCGTAGCTGAACTTGCAGTCTTTGGGGGTGTCGGCAAAGTGGAGGGGGCTCGACCACCGGTACCGGAAGCGCTGGCTGTCCGCCCACGAGCACACCTCCGCGAGCTCGCCTTTAGCCGACGACGGGAGGAGAGCCTTCACCCCCGCCGTTGCCTCCTTCGTCAGGAAACCCTGCATTGATAAACACCAGTTGAGTTAACCTCTACGGCCGGCGCCGGTGAAAACAGATGGAATCGATCACTAGTGCTGGGCCAGACGACGGGTCGGTGGTTTACGTACGTCGGCGATCTTGCAGGTCATGTAGTGCCCCTCCTTGCCCCACGCCTGCGCCGCTGGGGCTCCCGCCGCCGCCGCGACAAGGACGACGTGAAGCAGCAGCAGCAAGCCCATCCTAGCTAGCTTAGCTCTCTCCTTCTCCGTGTCTTCCTTGTTGTGTTACTTTCCGTCTTGTCTCATGTACCTTGTGTACTGCTCCCCTATTTATACAAACCCACCGGCCAACCCATGGCCGAGTTCTGCTTTTTGTCTGAACCCGTAGCATTTATTTATTAACATTGGCAGGAAATTGCCCTATATATAGTTTGGACGGTTAACAGGAAAATACTCTATATATGGTGTCAAGCTATTTATTTATTGATATTAAAGTGGAACTGGGATATATATAGTTTGTATGCTGCGTCCTGTGTGTGAAGATCTTATGAACATAGATAGTGGATGTGTTTGGTTGCCTCTACAGAGCCCAACCAGGTCCGCAACGAAATTGGGCTGTTTGTTTGCCTGCATTCACTGTTGGGCTTGCCTAGCATCAATTTTAAAGCACCTCTTAGCCAGACCGGTTAGGATCAACCGAGTTTCTCCTTAGTTAGGCTTGTTATGTTACGCTCCAAATTCAAGTATAAAGAGGGAGGCTAACTCCTGACGAGCGAGCGGAGTGAGGCCCGTCGCTGGTAGGTTATGTGTTCACTGTTGGTGGTTGTGCCGTGAGTTGGAGGGCAACGTTGCAGCCAGTAGTTGCCCAGTCTACCACTGAAGCAGGATACATGGCTATTGCAGAAGCATGTAAAGAATCAGTTTGGCTGAAAGGTTTGTATGCTGAGTTTTGTGGAGATAGTTCTGGCATTAACTTGTTTTGTGACAGTTAGAGTGCCATTTACCTCACTAACGATCAGATATTCCATGAGAGAAGAAAGCACATTGATGTCAAATATCATTATGTTCGAGACATTGTTGAGCAAGGTAAACTGAAGGTATGCAAGATTAGTACTCATGATAATCCTGCTGATATGTTAACAAAGCCAGTTCCTGTTGCTAAGTTTGAGCTTTGCTCAGACTTAGTTGGTATAAATCATTAACCCTAGTGGTTGTTTGGCGCTGGAAGTGTTTTCTTTGTTGTCCAGGGAGGAGGTTCTCATTCATGCTACAAGATGGAATTTGTCTCAAGGTGGAGTTTCTTATGTTATGCTCCAAATTCAAGTATAAAGAGGGATGCTAACTTCTGAGGAGCGAGCGGAGAGAGGCCCGTCGCTGCTAGGCTTGGGCTGAAGCAGAGCCAGAATCTGAAGTATATGAGGCTCTTCAACAGAAGGAGAAGATCAAAGATATGTTGCAATCTGATGAGTCGTCCTCCAAAGGAGAAGCTTTGCAGGCACGAGGCATACCTGAGCAGAAAAAGTACAACAACAACAACATAGATAAAAGCCAGAATGGCAGAGGTCGTTCGAAGTCCAGAGGATCTGGGAATAAAGATTTCTACATGTACTATAAGAAAGACAATCACCTCATTGATGCCTGTTGGAAGTTGGAAAATAAGGAGAAGAGGAACGGTACGTGGAAACCTAAAAATAAATCCGATGGTGATGGTAAGGTCAATGTTACATCTGGAAATAAGTCTGACTCAGATGATGCTTTAGTTGTTTTTGCTGGCTGTGTTTCATGTCATGATGAATGGGTACTTGATTCTGCCTGTTCGTTTCATATATGCTGTAACAGAGATTGGTTCAGTACTTATGCGTTTGTGCAGAGTGGAGATGTTGTGCGCATGGGAGATGACAACCCACGTGAGATTGTGGGCATTGGTTCTGTTCAGATCAGGACACATGACGACATGATACGCATGTTGACAGATGTGAGACACATACCAGGCATGGCCAGAAACCTCATCTCGCTGAGTACTATTGACGTCAAAGGGTACAAGCACTCCGGTTCAGGTGGAGTGTTGAAGGTAACAAAAGGTTCCCTCGTTCATATGATAGGTGACATGAATTATGCTAAGTTATATGTTCTTAGAGGAAGCACTATTAGTAGTATTGCTGTTGCTGCTGTTACTTCTGATAAATCTAGTAAAACTAATATTTGGCATACGCGTCTTGGGCATATGAGTAAACTTGGCATGGTAGAATTGACCAGGAGAGAACATCTGGATGGGTGCAACGTAAGTGAGTTGGAGTTTTGTGAGCACTGCATTTTTGGCAAGCACAAGAGGGTAAAGTTCAATGTTGCTGTTCAGACCACAGAAGGTATATTAGATTATGTACTTGCTGATTTATGAGGTCCTTCCCGTAAACCCTCGCTTGCTAGTGCTTGTTATATGCTTACAATTATTGATGATTACTCCAGGAAAGTGTGGCCTTATTTTCTGAAAAACAAATATGATGTGTTTGATGCCTTTAAAGATTGGAAAGTTATGGTAGAAAGGCAAACTGAGAGGAAGGTAAAAATACTTCCTACTGACAATCATATGGAATTCTGTTCAAAAGCTTTTAGCAGTTATTGCAGAAACTTGGGCGTCGTCAGGCACCACACCATCCCATACACTCCTCAACAAAATGGTGTGGCTAAGCGCATGAACAGAACCATCATCTCCATGGCTCGTTGCATGTTGTCCAATGCTCGCATGGGCAAATGTTTTTGGGTTGAAGCCGTCTCCACCGCCTGCTACCTCATCAACAGGTCATCATCCATTCCACTTAATAAGAAAACTCTCATTGAGGTATTGTATGGTACACCAACTGATTATTCACAATTGAGAGTTTTCCGTTGCACTGCATATGCACACGTTGATAATGGAAAACTTGAGCCTATAGAGCTATTAAGTGTGTGTTTGTTGGATACGGTTCGGGAGTAAAATGATACTCCCTCTGTCCCAAAATAAGTGTCTCAACTTTGTACTAACTCTAGTACAAATTTGTACTAAGCTCAAGACACTTATTTTGGGACAGAGGGAGTACATGTTATGAAATCCTGAAACTAATAAGGTTTTTGTGAGCAGGAGTGTTGTTTTCAATGAATCTGTTGAAGGAAATATGCCCTAGAGGCAATAATAAAGTTATTATTTATTTCCTTATATCATGATAAATGTTTATTATTCATGCTAGAATTGTATAAACCGGAAACATAATACATGTGTGAATATATAGACAAACAGAGTGTCACTAGTATGGCTCTACTTGACTAGCTTGTTAATCAAAGATGGTTATGTTTCCTAACCATGGACAAAGAGTTGTTATTTGATTAACGGGATCACATCATTAGTTGAATGATCTGATTGACATGACCCATTCCGTTAGCTTAGCACCCGATCGTTTAGTATGTTGCTATTGCTTTCTTCATGACTTATACATGTTCGATGACTATGAGATTATGCAACTCCGTTTACGGAGGAACACTTTGTGTGCTACCAAACGTCACAACGTGAATCGGGTGATTATAAAGGTGCTCTACAGGTGTCTCCAAAGGTACTTGTTGAGTTGGCGTATTTCGAGATTAGGATTTGTCACTCCGAATTTCGGAGAGGTATCTCTGGGCCCTCTCGGTAATGCACATCACTTAATCCTTGCAAGCATTTCAACTAATGAGTTAGTTGCCAGATGATGTATTACGGAACGAGTAAAGAGACTTGCCGGTAACGAGATTGAACTAGGTATTGGATACCGACGATCGAATCTCGGGCAAGTAACATACCGATGACAAAGGAACAACGTATGTTGTTATGCGGTCGACCGATAAAGATCTTCGTAGAATATGTAGGAACCATTATGGGCATCCAGGTCCCGCTATTGGTTATTGACCGGAGACGTGTCTCGATCATGTCTACATTGTTCTCGAACCATAGGGTCCGCACGCTTAAGGTTTCGATGATGCTTATATTATGAGTTTATGAGTTTTGATGTACCGAAGGAGTTCGAGTCCCGGATGAGACCGGGGACATGACGAAGTCTCAAAATGGTCGAGACGTAAAGATCGATATATTGGACGACTATATTCGAGTTCGGAAAGGTTCCGAGTGATTCGGGTATTTTTCGAGTACCGGAGAGTTACGGAATTCGTATTGGGCCTCATTGGGCCATACGGGAAAGGAGAGAAAGGGCCAAAATGGTGGCGCACCTCCCTTGGACTAGTCCGAATTGGACTAGGGAGGCGCCCCTTCATTCCTTCTCCTTCTCTCTTCCCTTTCCTTCTCTCCTACTCCTACTACATGGAAGGGTTCCTAGTTGGATCGGGAGGGGAATCCTACTCCCGGTGGGAGTAGGACTCCCCTAGGGCGCGCCATAGAGAGGGCCGGCCCTCCCTTCCTCCACTCCTTTATATACGGGGGTAGGGGGCACCCCATAGACACACAAGTTGATCTACGGATCGTTCCTTAGCCGTGTGCGGTACCCCCCTCCACCATATTCCACCTCGGTCATATCGTCGCGGAGTTTAGGCGAAGCCAACTCATCTCCAAAGCTCGGCTGGATCGGAGGCCGGAGATCGTCATCAAGCTGAACGTGTGCTGAACTCGGAGGCCCCATACGTTCGGTGCTTGGATCGGTCGAATCGTGAAGACGTACGACTACATCAACCGCGTTGTGCTAACGCTTCCGCTTACGGTCTACGAGGGTACGTGGACGAACACTCTCCCCTCTCGTTGCTATGCCATCACCATGATCTTGCGTGTGCGTAGGAATTTTTTTGAAATTACTACGTTCCCCAACAGTGGCATCAGAGCCTAGGTTTTATGGTTTGATGTTATATGCACGAGTAGAACACAAGTGAGTTGTGGGCGATATAAGTCATACTGCCTACCAGCATGTCATACTTTGGTTGGCGGTATTGTTGGATGAAGCGGCCGGACCGACATTACGCGTCGCTTACGCGAGACTGGTTCTACCGCCGTGCTTTGCACACAGGTGGCTAGCGGGTGTCAGTTTCTCCAACTTTAGTTGAACCGAGTGTGGCTACGCCCGGTCCTTGCGAAGGTTAAAACAGCACCAACTTGACAAACTATCGTTGTGGTTTTGATGCGTAGGTGAGATTGGTTCTTGCTTAAGCCCGTAGCAGCCACGTAAAACTTGCAACAACAAAGTAGAGGACGTCTAACTTGTTTTTGCAGGGCATGTTGTAATGTGATATGGTCAAGACGTGATAAGATATAAGTTGTTGTATGAGATGATCATGTTTTGTTGAAGTTATCGACAATCGGCGAAGCCCTATGGATGTCTCTTTGTTGCATAAGATGCAAGTGCCAAATAATTGCTTTACTTTATCGGTATACGATAGCAATAGTTGCAAGAGCAATAGTTGGTGAGACAACCATGTGATGACACATTGATATAGATCAAGATGATGAAGATCATGGTGTCGTGCCGGTGACGATAGAGATCATGACAGTACTTTGAAGATGGAGATCAAAGGCGCAAGATGATCATGGCCATATCATGTCACATATTTTGATTGCATATGATGTTTATCTATTATACATCTTATTCTTGCTTTGATTGACGATAGCATTTTAAGATGATCTCTCACTAAAATTATCAAGAAGTGTTCTCCCTGAGTATGCATCGTTGCCAAAGTTCGTCGTGCCCAGACACCACGTGATGATCGGGTGTGATAAGCTCTACGTCCATCTACAACGGGTGCAAGCCAGTTTTGCACACGCGGAATACTCATGTTAAACTTGACGAGCCTAGCATATGCAGATATGGCCTCGGAACACGGAGACCGAAAGGTCGAGCGTGAACCATATAGTAGATATGATCAACATATTGATGTTCACCATTGAAAACTACTCCATCTCACGTGATGATCGGTTATGGTGTAGTTGATATGGATCACATAATCAGTTAGATGACTAGAGGGATGTCTATCTAAGTGGGAGTTCTTAAGTAATATGATTAATTGAACTTAAATTTATCATGAACTTAGTCCTGGTAGTATTTTGCAAATTATGTTGTAAGATCAATAGCTTGCGTTGTTGCTTTCATATGTTTATTTTGATATTTTCCTAGAGAAAATTGTGTTGAAAAATGTTAGTAGCAATGATGCGGATTTGATCTGCGATCTGAGGTTTATCCTCATTGCTGCACAAAAGAATTATGTCCTTAATGCACCGCTAGGTGACAGACCTATTGCAGGAGCAGATGCAGACGTTATGAACGTTTGGCTAGCTCAATATGATGACTACTTGATAGTTTTGTGTACCATGCTTTATGGCTTAGAATCGGGACTTCAAAGATGTTTTGAACATCATGAACCATATGAGATGTTCCAGGAATTGAAGTTAATATTTCAAGCAAATACCCGAGTTGAGAGATATGAAGTCTCCAACAAGTTCTATAGCTAAAAGATGCAGGAGAATCGCTCAACTAGTGAGCATGTGCTCAGATTGTCTGGGTACTTCAATCGCTTGAATCAAGTGGGAGTTAATCTTCCAGATAAGATAGTGATTGACAGAATTCTCTAGTCACCATCACTAAGTTACTAGAACTTCGTTGATGAACTACAGTATGCAAGGGATGACAAAAACGATTCCCGAGCTCTTCGTGATGTTGAAATCAACAAAGGTAGAAATCAAGAAAGAGCATCAAGTGTTGATGATTGATGAGACCACTAGTTTCAAGAATAGGGCAAAGGGAAAGAAAGGGAACTTCATGTAGAATGGCAAGCAAGTTGTCACTCCCACGAAGAAGCCCAAAGCTGGGCCAAAGCCTGAAACTGAGTGTTTCTACTGCAAAGGAAATGGTCACTGGAAGTGGAAATGCCCTGAATATTTGGTGGATAAGAAGGATGGCAAAGTGAACAAGGGTATATTTGATATACAGGTTATTGATGTGTGCCTTACTAGTGTTTATAGTATCCCCTGAGTATTTGATACTTGTTCGGTTGCTAAGATTAGTAACTCGAAACATGAGTTACAGAATAAACAGAGACTAGTTGAAGGGGAAGTAACGATGAGTGTTGGAAGTAGTTCCAAGATTGATATGATCATCATCACACACTCCCTAAACTTCCGGGATAAGTGTTAAACCTAAATAAATGTTATTTAGCGTTTGCGTTGAGCATGAATATGATTTGATCATGTTTATTGCAATACGGTTATTCATTTAAAATCAGAGAATAATTGTTGTTCTATTTACATGAATAAAACCTTCAATGGTCATACACCCAATGAAAATAGTTTGTTGGATCTCGATCGTGATGATACACATATTCATAATATTGATGCCACAAGATGCAAAGTTAATAATGATAGTGCAACTTATTTGTGGCACTGCCGTTTGGGTCATATCGGTGTAAAGCGCATGAAGAAATTCCATAAAGATGGATTTTGGGAATCACTTGGTTATGAATCATTTGATGCTTGCGAACCGTGCCTTTTGGGCAAGATGACTAAAACTCCGTTCTCCGGAACAATGGAACAAGCTACTGACTTATTGGAAATAATACATACCGATGTATGCGATCCAATGAGTGTTGATGCTCGTGGCAAGTATCGTTATTTTCTGACCTTCACAAGATGATTTGAGGAGATATGGGTATATCTACTTGATGAAACATAAGTCTGAAATAGTTGAAAGGTTCAAAGAATTTCAGAGTGAAGTAGAAAAATCATCGTAACAAGAAAATAAAGTTTCTGCGATCTGATCGCGAAGACGAATATTTGAGTTACGAGTTTGGTCTTCAATTAAAACAATATGGAATAGTTTCACAGCTCACGCCACCTGGAACACCACAACGTTATGGTGTGTCCGAACGTCGTAACCGCACTTTATTGGATATGGTGCGATTTATGATGTCACGTATTGATTTACCATTGTCGTTTTGGGGTTATGCAATTGAGACAGCTGCATTCACGTTAAAAGGGCACCATCTAAATCCGTTGAGACGACACCATATGAACTGTGGTTTAGCAAGAAACCCAAGTTGTCGTTTCTTAAAGTTTGGGGCTACGATGCTTATGTGAAAAAGTTTCATCCTGATAAGCTCAAACCCAAATCGGAGAAGTGCGTCTTCATAGAATACCCAAAGGTAACTATTGGGTACACCTTCTATCACAGATCCAAAGGCAAATCATTCGTTGCTAACAATGGATCCTTTCTAGAGAAGGAGTTTCTCTCGAAAGAAGTGAGTGGGAGGAAAGTAGAACTTGATAAGGTAATTGTACCTTCTCCCGAATTGGAAAGTAGTTCATCACTGAAATCAGTTCCAGTGATTCCTACACCAATTAGTGAGGAAGCTAATGATGATGATCATGAAACTTCAGATCAAGTTACTACAGAACCTCGTAGGTCTTCCAAAGTACAGTCCGCACCAGAGTGGTACAGTAATCCTGTTCTGGAATTCACGTTACTAGACCATGATGAACCTACGAACTATGAGGAAGCGATGATGAGCCCAGATTCCGCAAAATGGCTAGAGGCCATGAAATCTGAGATAGGATCCATGTATGAGAACAAAGTGTGGACTTTGGTGGAGTTGCCCGATGATCGGCAAGCCATATTGTATAGATGGATCTTCAAGAGGAAGACAGATGCTGATAGTAGTGTTACTATCTACAAAGCTCGACTTGTCGCAAAAAGGTTTTCAACAAGTTCAATGTGTTGACTACAATGAGATTTTCTCAACTGTAGCGATGCTTAAGTCTGTCCGAATCATGTTAGCAATTGCCACATTCTATGAAATTTGGCAAATGGATGTCAAACTACATTCCTTAATGGATTTATTAAAGAAGAGTTGTATACGATACAACCAGAAGGTTTTGTCAATCCTAAAGATGCTAACAAAGTGTGCAAGCTCCAGCAATCCATCAATGGACTAGTGCAAGCATCTCGGAGTTGGAATATACGCTTTGATGAGTTGATCAAAGCATATGGTTTTATACAGACTTTTGGAAAGGCCTGTATTTACAAGAAAGTGAGTGGGAGCACTACAACATTTCTGATAAGTATATGTGAATGACATATTGTTGATCGGAAATAATGTAGAATTATTCTGCAAAGCATAAAGGAGTGTTTGACATGAGTTTTTCAATGAAAGACCTCGGTGAAGCTGCTTACACATTGAGCATCAAGATCTATATAGATAGATCAAGACGCTTGATAAGATTTTTTCAATGAGTACATACCTAGATAAGTTTTGAAATAGTTTAAAATAGAACAGTCAAAGAAGGAGTTCTTGCCTGTGATACAAAGGTGTGAAGTTGAGTAAGACTCAAGACCCGACCATGGCAGAAAATAGAAAGAGAATGAAAAATCATTCCCTATGCCTCAGTCATAGGTTCTATAAAGTATGCTATGCTGTAAACCAGACCTATTGTATACCTTGCTCTGAGTTTAACAAAGGAAATACAATTTTGATCTAAGAGTATATCACTGGACAGCGGTCAAGAATATCCTTAGTGAGGACTAAGGAGATGTTTCTCGATTATGGAGGGGATAAAAGAGCCCGTCGTAAAAAGATACAACGATGCAAGCTTTTTCACTAATCCAGATGACTCTAAGTCTCAATCTGGATACATATTGAAAGTGGGACAATTAGCTAGAGTAGCTCCGTGCAGAGCATTGTGGACATAGAATATTTGCAAAATACATGCGGCTCTGAATGTGACAGACCCGTTGACTAAGCTTCTCTCACGAGCAAAACATGATCACACCTTAGTACTCTTTGGGTGTTAATCACATAAGCGATGTGAACTAGATTATTGACTCTAGTAAACCCTTTGGGTGTTGGTCACATGACGATGTGAACTATGGGTGTTAATCGTATACAGATATGAATATTGGTGTTATAACACATGGTGATGTGAACTAGATTATTGACTCTAGTGCAAGTGGGAGACTGAAGGAAATATGCCCTAGAGGCAATAATAAAGTTATTATTTATCTCCTTATATCATGATAAATGTTTATTATTCATGCTAGAATTGTATTAACCGGAAACATAATACATGTGTGAATATATAGACAAACAGAGTGTCACTAGTATGCCTCTACTTGACTAGCTTGTCAATCAAAGATGGTTATGTTTCCTAACCATGGACAAAGAGTTGTTATTTGATTAACGGGATCACATCATTAGTTGAATGATCTGATTGACATGACCCATTCCGTTAGCTTAGCACCCGATCGTTTAGTATGTTGCTATTGCTTTCTTCATGACTTATACATGTTCCTATGACTATGAGATTATGCAACTCCCGTTTACCGGAGGAACACTTTGTGTGCTACCAAACGTCACAACGAATCGGGTGATTATAAAGGTGCTCTCTGGTGTCTCCAAAGGTACTTGTTGAGTTGGCATATTTGAGATTAGGATTTGTCACTCCGAATGTCGGAGAGGTATCTCTGGGCCCTCTCGGTAATGCACATCACTTAAGCCTTGCAAGCATTTCAACTAATGAGTTAGTTGCGAGATGATGTATTACGGAACGAGTAAAGAGACTTGCCGGTAACGAGATTGAACTAGGTATTGGATACCGACGATCGAATCTCGGGCAAGTAACATACCGATGACAAAGGGAACAACGTATGTTGTTATGCGGTCTGACCGATAAAGATCTTCGTAGAATATGTAGGAACCATTATGGGCATCCAGGTCCCGCTATTGGTTATTGACCGGAGACGTGTCTCGGTCATGTCTACATTGTTCTCGAACCGTAGGGTCCGCACGCTTAAGGTTTCGATGATGTTATATTATGAGTTTATGAGTTTTGATGTACCGAATGAGTTCGAGTCCCGGATGAGATCGGGGACATGATGAGGAGTCTCGAAATGGTCGAGACGTAAAGATCGATATATTGGACGACTATATTCGGAGTTCGGAAAGGTTCCGAGTGATTCGGTATTTTTCGAGTACCGGAGAGTTACGGAATTCGTATTGGGCCTCATTGGGCCATACGGGAAAGGAGAGAAAGGGCCAAAGGGTGGCGCACCTCCCTTGGACTAGTCCAAATTGGACTAGGGTGGGGGCGCCCTTCCTTCCTTCTCTTCTCTCTTCCCTTTCCTTCTCTCCTACTCCTACTACATGGAAGGGTTCCTAGTTGGACTAGGAAGGGGGAATCCTACTCCCGTGGGAGTAGGACTCCCCTAGGGCGTGCCATAGAGAGGGCCGCCCTCCCTCCTCCACTCCTTTATATACGGGGCAGGGGCACCCCATAGACACACAAGTTGATCTACGGATCGTTCCTTAGCCGTGTGCGGTGCCCCTCCACCATATTCCACCTCGGTCATATCGTCATGGAGTTTAGGCGAAGCCTGCGCCGTAGAACATCATCATCGCCACCACGCCGTCGTCTTGTGGAACTCATCTCCGGAGCTCGGCTGGATCGGAGGCCGGAGATCGTCATCGAGCTGAACGTGTGCTGAACTCGGAGGCCCCGTACGTTCGGTGCTTGGATCGGTCGGATCGTGAAGACGTACGACTACATCAACCGCATTGTGCTAACGCTTCCGCTTACGGCCTACGAGGGTACGTGGACGAACACTCTCCCCTCTCGTTGTTATGCCATCACCATGATCTTGCGTGTGCGTAGGAAATTTTTTGAAATTACTACGTTCCCCAACATCTGTTATGTCAAATGATGATCTGTCCACAGATACTTTTGATGTAGAGCCACAATGAGTTACTATGCAGGTGGAGCACCTTGATGAGGAGGGACATGTAATTGGTGGTAATGATCATGTTGCTCCAGATGCACAGCTTGATGATAATGTTGATGATGCTCCAGATACAGAGGTCCACAATGACGATGTTGTGCAACACTCACCCCCTGTTAAGATTGCTTTTGTGCATGGTGAACTGAACGAGGAGATTTACATGGACCAACCAGAAGGTTTCATTGTGCCTGGTAAGGAAAAATTTGTTTGCAAGTTAAAGAGGTCCCTATATGGTTTGAAACAGTCTCCGAGACAGTGGTATAAAAGGTTTGATTCATTTATGATAGCACATGGATTTAAGAGGTCTGCATATGATAGTTGTGTTTACATTAAATTTGTTGATGGATCACCTATATACTTGCTGTTATATGTTGCTGATATGTTTGATTGCTGCCAAGAGTAAGAAAGAGATCACTACTTTAAAGGCACAATTAAGTAGTGAGTTTGAGATGAAGGATCTTGGTGCTGCTAAGAAACTTCTAGGTATGGAGATTACGAGGGACAGAAATTCTGGTTTGTTATTTCTTAGTCAGCAGAGTCACATTAAGAAAGTTCTTCATTGTTTTAACATGCATGATGCTAAGTCAATAAGAACTCCCATTGCTCCTCATTTCAAATTTTCATCTTCTCATTGTCCTAGTAATGATGAAGAGTTTGAGTATATGTCAAGAGTTCCATATTCCAGTGCTGTTGGTTCTTCAATGTATGCCATGGTGTGTTCTAGGCCTGATTTGTCATTTGCAATGAGTTTGGTCAGTCGATACATGGCTAATCCTGGTAAACAACATTGGAAGGCTATTTGTCGGTGTCAAAACCGGCGGATCTCGGGTAGGGGGTCCCGAACTGTGCTCTAGGCGGATGGTAACAAGAGACGAGGGACACAATGTTTCTACCCAGGTTCGGGCCCTCTCGATGGAGGTAAAACCCTACGTCCTGCTTGATTAATATTGATGATATGGGTAGTACAAGAGTAGATCTACCACGAGATCAAGGAGGCTAAACTCTAGAAGCTAGCCTATGGTATGATTGTTGAGATGTATGTTGTCCTACGGACTAAAGCCCTCCGGTTTATATAGACACCGGAGGAGGCTAGGGTTACACAGAGTCGGTTACAATGGTAGGAGATCTACATATCCGTATCACCAAGCTTGCCTTCCACGCCAAGGAAAGTACCATCCGGACACGAGCCGAGTCTTCAATCTTGTATCTTCGTAGTCTTGGAGTCCGGCGGATATTGATAGTCCGCTGTCCGGACACCCCTAGTCCAGACTCCTCGGTAGCCTGAACCAGTCTTCAATGGAGATAAGTCCGGCGTGCGCAATGTTCGGCATTGCAAGGCGGGTTCCTCCCTTGAATAATCCAGAGAAGATCATGAACACCAGGATAGTGTCCGGCTCTGCAAAATAAATTCCACATTCCACCGTAGAGGGAATAAAATACACACTTAACTCAATCTGCTGACGCATTATGCGGCGTGACATCACACCGCAGCCAAGCCTTTGTTTGAATCTTTTTTACTATACCACCTCAGCACGTTCAGCGAAGCGGTTTCCTTGGCACGCCATGTCGAGCGGATCGTGTTCCCCTTATTCCGGATTCTCATCAATACGCGCGTGGGTAACCCAACCGTTCCGTCGCCACACCTCCTCTATCGAAGGGAATCCCAAGCGGTCACGAGACGGCCCTTGGTATTTCTTCCCCTTTATAAGAGGACCAAGGCCTGTCCTTGTTCTTCAATCTCGCATCGAATCTCTTCCCCGCTGCCAGTTCCAACACCCAGAGCCTCAGATTCGAGCGCTTCGGATCCTCAATCATGTCCGGCTCCGACCTCCAGGGCCGGTGGATGCCCTCCTCCGTCATGGAGGAGGACATACTGAAGTTGCGTGAGGCCAAGTACCTGGCCTATGATGTTTCGCACAGGTTGCCTGCCCAAGGGCAGGCCGTGCCAGCCCCCGAGCCCGGTGAATACATCGTTTTCGTATCCCACCTCCGTCCGGGTTTAGGCTTCCGACGGATCCTTCGTGAGAGGGTTCTGTTCTACTACGGGCTGGACTTTCACGACTTGGCTCTGGAGTCTATCCTCCATATCTCCGCATTCATTATCGTCTGTGAAGCCTTCCTCCGCGTCATCCCCCACTTTGGCCTATGGCTGAAGACCTTCAAGGTGGAGCCAAAGATGATTGGGGGGCGTCAAGCGGAGTGCAGCGGGGCGACCATAAGCTAGAAGGTCGATGCCCCGTGGCTCGAGGGTTCCTTTCAAGAGGAACTTGGATTGTGGCAGCAGGAGTGGTTCTACATCACCGCTCCAAGGGGCAGCAAGCAAAAGCCGCCGCCCTCATTCCGCCCGGGACCTCCACGCCAACTGATGTCGTGGGTCAACCAAGGGCTCAATTGGGGGCCGTCCGAAGACGTGCCCTCACTGCAGGGCCGGATTCGAGATCTCCAAGCGAGGGAGATCGACCTGATCAAGGTGATGCAGGTTATGCTAATCAGGCATCTCCTGCCCTGCAAACGCCGTCCTCTCTGTCTATGGGAGTTCAATCCGGAGGGACCTCGGATTCTCCAACACTTCATGGGTGCGACACCCGTGGAGATGTACAAGTTGTTCTTCGGGCCGCAGGTGGCGTGTCTGGATTTGGCCGAGGACGCAGGCCTAAGCCGCGATCGCCCGGATACTCAGGTAAGTAGCTCAGAGTCCGGATATTCTGTGTATGTGCCTTTCTAGAGTTCGCCTCCTGACCCTTTGTTCTTTATAGGAATGGGTGGCGCGATCAAGGCTGATAAGGTGTCCGCCCCCCCCCGAGACCGCCTTTGGAGCCCGTGCTGGTCAGAATGTTGGAGGTTGCGCCCATAGAAGGGGGCGACGGGGAAAATAGAGGAGCTAATATTTCACCCAAAGGGGCGACTGAAGAGGGGGGAACCAAGAGCCCCTCCCTTCAGGGGGAGAAGAGGACCACCTCCGAAGATCCGGAGGCCCAAGCCCCTAAGCGTGGGAAGAGATCTTCCCCGGGGGGTCCAGCGCCCGGAAAGAATCCGGACGCACAATCATCACAAAAGGATCAGCCCTCCAGCGAGCCGTGAGTATAAAGAGGGAGTTAATTAATAAGGAAGTACCTTCATTTGTGCTTCTGTAGGTAACCGAAATATTTATATTGCAGTTCGGATCTGTAGCCTTCTCAGATGAGTTCATCTTCGGGGGACCTTCTTCCGGAGATGATGGAGAGCGATCGCCTCATCCGCGGGCGCCGCCAAATGAGGCCGCGAACCGAAGTGTCATCACGGAGGTATCCCGAGTCCGGAGGGGCCGGAGAGTTCGGCACCTACTAGTGTCCGGCCGGGAGAACTGAAGAATATGCTTGAGAGGGCGTCCATTTCAGAAGATCACCGTGCGTTAATGCGTATGGTGATTGGAAGGATTTCGTCCGCCGAGAGCGGATTGCGTAATGCCGCCATGAGTTTGCTGGCGGGATTTGAGGTATGCAACAATGACGCATCCTTTTGTCTTTTAACAGTTTTGCACATAAAAATGCGCCCTGTATAGATAGTAGCCCCTGAGACTCGGTAGGTTGTCGGAAACGACAGTGTACCGAGGATCGAAATCTAAAGTAATGAATTCCACCGTTCCTATGCAGGTGGCGGATAGTCCGGGGGATAGCCGGACTAGTGAGTTTGCCGAATTAAGTCGGCAACTTGATGTGGCGGATGCTAACATCGCACTTGTCAATCGGCGACTTGACGAGTCGCAAGGTAAATAAATTCTCCGCAGTCGCTTTAGTTGAGGGGGTCGAAGCCCTCCTCTGATAAATTGCATGCTGTTGTACAGATGGTGCTGCTGCTGTGGAGAGCCTTCGGGCCGAACTTGCTCGAGCTAAGGAGCAAGCCCGAAGGGTGACGCGGCTGCCTCAAAGGCGGCCGAAGAGTGAAAGCCGAAAAGGCTGCGCACTGCCTAAGCAGGGCGGAGGTGGCCGAATTGGCCATGAAATTAAAGGATGCTGCCGACCGCAATGAGGCTCTTGAAAAGGAGCGTTTATCGGAGCGGGAAGACCTGAAGAAGGCCACCGCCGAAGCCAAGGATGCCCGCTCTGCAATGCGGGCTATGAAGGAGAGCTGCGCCAGTCGGAGATCGTGGTGGCAAGCCTATTCTGCTGCGTCGCCGTTTATGGATGCAAAGTATGCTCAATTTGAGCGGTCAGGAGTCCGGAGGATCCGTATATGGATTTAGCTGCAAGTCGCGGTGATGCCGCTAAACTTCCGGAGCCGGGGATCATGAGACGTAAGAGCTGTATTGGTCTCAATTCCACAGTCCGGATCGCTCCCTTCCGTTGACGGACCGGTTGGCCGAATGGGCCGAGCTAAATAGATTGTCCGGACTTGCCATGTCTGACATCGTGGCTCATGTCCGGCCAGAGAGGTCCAAGGCGACGAGCTACTTCGGCTTACTGCAGCAATTCCTTGGAGCGGTGCCGCATATAAAGGACATGAAGCGGTCGGCCTGCATCGAGGGCGCGCAGATGGCTCTTGCCCGTGTGAAGGCGCAGTATCCAGAGATGGATGCCACCGCTGTTGCCTCCCAGGGTCCGTATGAAAGCCGGCTCCCTGCCGAGCACTACTTCGGGGAAGTTATGCGTGGCGCTCGTGTAATAGAGTCACAGTGCTCGAAGAATGTAACGTTCAAATGAACGCAGTAGCTTGTAAATCGATGATTATGTTATAACTGCTTTTTATACTTGTGCGTCCAAGTAGTAAAACTTCTCTGTCGGCCGCCACGTATACTTTTGTATAACTTGAAAGATTGCGTCTTGACTTCAGCCCCCACGCACGTGGTGCGGAGTGTTCGCAAAAATAGCGTGTTTTCACACTTAATCGGCGTCTCGGTCCTTTTATAAGGAGGTGGTAGCGTAGCTTAACGAGGCAATCCGGACTATAATGCTTTATCACTTTCACTTAGCGGTGGAGCTCGAGGGTGGGGCTACGATATAGCCTGGTGGCACCGCACATCTCCGGATTCGAGTGCGTATGTGCTGACCGAAACGGTCCTTCGTCAAAGCGGGAATTCTAAACATTCCGATAGTCGATCGAGTGGTTGACCAGACTCGATGTATCATGACGATCGGTTTGGCTTTCTCTCGAGGTGCTCGCCCGGCGAACTGGGGCACAATCGCAGAGTTCTCCGGTGCGCGTTAGCCGATGATACGAACGTAAGGCAGCAAAACACAGAGCCGGGCAAACCCAACATTTGACCAAAGACATGATTCGAGCTGATGCATATAATGCCTAACTCGATCGCCGAACACTCCCTAAGGTGTTCGGTCTTTATAATAATGGGCAGAACGATGCCCTAAGCCCCTAGTGTCCAGGTACGGGCATGGTCTTCTGACGCGGCCGATGCCAAAGCGCCAGGCTCCGCTTTGGCTATAGGAAGAAGCCAAGGGAGAGTAACAACAAGAGACAGTAAAAAAGGTCTACGCAGGGTCTTAATCTGAAAAGAATCCTTGCAACGGGTCCCTACTGCACGTCTGCGCCTGTGTCTCCGTTGCGCCGTTATCCTGGACGGGTACGCACGTTGTTCATCTGTAGAAAGAGAGGAACGTTTAGTTTTAGAAACAATTCGTGCGAAAAATATGTAAAATAAGAAATATAAATAATTAAAGCAAGGTTTATATGAAACCGTGGTGGTTTGTGCGCGCAGCCCCCTGTGAAGGGGTATGCGGCTAGGTAGCCCCTAGCCTGCTGAGTCCGGATTCGTCTATCCGAGTCCGGGTCCTTAAATGACCCTCGCCTGAAATGGCGCCATGTGGACCGGGCATCTTGAGTGTAAGAGACGCAGTGTGCGGTATGGCGTTGAAGCGGACAAAAGCCATTTTGTCCCAAGAGTGCTTGATATTCACTTTCAAATGGGACGATATGAAAAATTAATTTTTCGCGTCGAAAATTGTTCGGCGATCCAACACGACTTCTAGTAATATAGAGCACATGCACTTGGCGTAAGGGCTGGCGTCACTCCTTTGAAGGAAGTGCGGCTGTGTCGAATTTTGGTAGGGTCTATCCCCATCCTACGGATTGTGTTTGAATATAGCAGTTTTAAGTCACCGCCTCCGTCCATTAGGGCGTTAGTAAATGTAATCCGTCTATTATGGGATTCAATATCGAAGTCCGTCCGCATTTCGAACGTTTCTGGAATAGTCCAGGTGGTCGAAAGTGGTTGGTTTTGATATCCAATCTCTACGGTCTGCTGGGTTGGACCGGACGGAGCTCTTTTTAGAAAGTGCTGCACTATTTTTCCGTATTATCACATGAAGTGAGTTTACTGCTTTAACCCCTTGTGGGAAAGTCTTTTGTTTTCCGGTGCCCTGCTGGCGGGGTTTATCTTCTTCGCTTGACGCGTCGAGCCCCTTGTGTTCGGCATTTAATCGGCCGGACTGTTTAAAACCCAACAATCCTGTGGGTGTGATTTGCGAGCCTTCCGGGTACTTGTGGATTTGACATATCCGACCCGAATTTTGTGTAAGTTGGACGGTTCGTCCTTTGTCATCCTTGAGGGCTGTGTTTTGTTATTTGGCCGCGAGCTTTTGAATCCGGCGTTGACTGCCGTGCTCTTTGGGCTTTTCTCTTTATTCCGGCGCTGCTCTTATCCGCGCCGTGATTTTCCGTTTCCATCTCTTATCTCGGATGTACTCGGGTCGCTGGTGCTGCTTCTTGCTAGCCAGCTATCCTCTCCCGCACAAAAGTGGGTCATGAGGCTTGTTAGTGCGGACATTGTCCTCGGTTTCTCTTGACCGAGGTGCCTGGCGAGCCATTCATCTCGGACATTGTGCTTGAAAGCTGCTAGGGCTTCGCGTCCGGACGATCGACTATTTGGTTCTTTTGGTAAGAAACCTGTTCCTGCATTTCACGACTCTCTCCGGCTGTTGAGTTATATGACTTAGATCGTCGCATCCGGAGGACGGACATAAGTCCCTTGAAAATTCGCTCTAAACGCTGCCCCTCGAGCTCTTCCCAACTTCCAACATGTTTTACGGGAGGCTTTTGAGCCAATGACGGGCTGGCCCTTTGAGCTTGAGGGTAGATATTTTATGGCGTGGAGATCGTCTCCTCCGCCATGTGTATATGTAGTATATAATCTTCTATCCAGACTCTGAGTCTGTTGTTCCATCGTAGGCCTCTATGTTTATGGGTTTAAACCTGCTGGGAATTCATGGTCCAAACCTCATCGATGAAACATAGTGGGTGTCTGGCGCCCTGTACTTGTATGTGCCGCTATCATCGGACGCTGACGATTACTTTTCTTCCTGGGGCCTTCTTTTTGGGTCCGTAGATGGACCTGGCTGGGCCATTGGACGGTGGAGGCTCTATGGCCTCCTCGTCGAATTCTGGTAGCAGCTTACGCTTCGGATAGCTCTTCGATTGGTGGCCATTGCCGTATTTATCTGCGGTTTTGAGTACTTTGCTCCACCTTATTCTGAGCGTGTCTTCCGCTGTTTTGAGCTTCCGCTTTTCCTTCTTCAGGCTTCTTGCTGTAGCGATGAGCCTGTGCTTAAAAAGCTCTTGTTCGACGGGGTCCTCGGGCACGACGAGTTCGTCGTCATTGAGGCTTGCTTCGTCTTCGGAGGGAGGCATATAGTTATGATCCTCAACCTCTTCGTCTGCCGCCCTCTCGTGAGGGCTTGCTTCTGCATCCTCCTGCGCTGAGTCTTCTTTGGAGGGATTGTTTCGGCACTCTCGGGGTATTGTTATCTCCTGTGCGGAATCTCTATTCTTGTTGTGGCGGGATTTAGGCGGCGCCACGACGCCGGGCGCTTGGGCTGTTTCTTTAAAAATCTGCCTCCGCCGCTTCTTCGCCATCCCTTCTTTTGGGGTATCCACCATGTATCGTCATATGACGAGGTGGCCTTCCAGTGCCAGTGGCGCTGGTTCTGTTCGCCTCGGCATCGTCGTCCATAGCGTCAATGTCATCGGAGTCGAAGTCTAGCATGTCGGTTAAATCCTCGACAGTGGCTACAAAGTGGGTGGTGGGTGGGCTCTGAATTTCTCCGTCGTCCGTACTCCAACCGTCCTGGCCATAGTCCGGCCAGGACTCTCCCGATAACGAGAGATGTTTTAATGAATTCGGGATATCGCCAAAAGGCGAGTGTTGGAATATGTCCGCGGCGGTGAATTCCATAACCGGCGCCCAATCCTGATCGATTGGTAGGGGCGCGGGAGGTTCGGAGTCCGGCGCCTCGGGATCACGAGTTCCGCAAGGGACAAGATTGGTGTTCAGCTCCATCGCCGTAGATGTTGAAGCCCCCAGGGCGGCGTCTATCCACCGGCCCTTGATCTGGGCGATCGGCTCTGGGCTAATGGCCGGTTGATCCGTGTCGCGCCACCAAGGCACCGCTCGGCGGCAGAGCTAGATCATGCCCATCGTCACAGTGCGGCGCGCTCGGCTGTGGCTCGAGTCCGTCGAAGATCAGGTCTCCGCAGACATCGGCCGTGAAGTTTAAGCTTCCAAATCTGACCTGACGGCCAAGGGCGTAGCTTTCGATCTGCTCCAGATGGCCAAGAGAATTGGCCCGCAGGGCGAAGCCGCCGAATACGAAGATCTGTCCGGGGAGAAAAGTCTCACCCTGGACAGCGTTGTTGATTGAAGATGCCATCAAGCCTATCTATGACGACACAGAGGAACTCTCAATGAAAGCACCAATGTCGGTGTCAAAATCGGCGGATCTTGGGTAGGGGGTCCCGAACTGTGCGTCTAGGCGGATGGTAACAAGAGACGAGGGACACAATGTTTTTACCCAGGTTCGGGCCCTCTCGATGGAGGTAAAACCCTACGTCCTGCTTGATTAATATTGATGATATGGGTAGTACAAGAGTAGATCTACCACGAGATTAAGGAGGCTAAACCCTAGAAGCTAGCCTATGGTATGATTGTTGAGATGTATGTTGTCCTACGGACTAAAGCCCTCCGGTTTATATAGACACCGGAGGAGGCTAGGGTTACACAGAGTCGGTTACAATGGTAGGAGATCTACATATCCGTATCGCCAAGCTTGCCTTCCACGCCAAGGAAAGTACCATCCGGACACGAGCCGGAGTCTTCAATCTTGTATCTTCGTAGTCTTGGAGTCCGGCGGATATTGATAGTCCGGCTGTCCGGACACCCCCTAGTCCAGGACTCCCTCACTATTCAATGGATTTTTCAGGTACCTTCGTGGCACTTCCAATGCTTGTTTGAAATTCGGCAGAACTGGTGAAGGACTAGCTGGCTATGTGGATTCAAATTTTGCTTCCAGCAATTTGGACAAGAGGAGGTCCCTTACAGGTTATGTGTTCACTATTGGTGGTTGTGCCGTGAGTTGGAGGGCAACGTTGTAGCCAGTAGTTGCCCAATCTACCACTGAAGTAGAATACTGTAAAGAATCAGTTTGGCTGAAAGGTTTATATGCTAAGATTTGTGGAGATAATTCTTGCATCAAATTGTTTTGTGACAGTCAGAGTGCCATTTACCTCACTAAGGATCAGATGTTCCATGAGACAACAAAGCACATTGATGTTAAATATCATTATGCTCGAGACATTGTTGAGTAAGATAAACTGAAGGCATGCAAGATTAGTGTTCATGATAATCCTACTGATATGTTGACAAAGCTAGTTCCTGTTGCTAAGTTTGAGCTTTGCTCAGACTTGGTTGGTATAACTCATTATCCCTAGTGGTTGTTTGGTGCCGAAAGTGTTGTCTTTGTTGTTTGGGGAGGAGGTTCTCATTCATGCTACAAGATGGAACTTGTCTCAAGGTGGAGTTTGTTATGTTATGCTCCAAATTCAAGTATAAAGAGGGAGGCTAACTTCTGACGAGCGAGCGGAGCGAGGCCCGTCGCCGGTAGGCTTGGGCCGAAGCGGAGCAAGAATCTGAAGTGTATGAGGCTCTTGAACAGAAGGAGAAGATGAAAGATATGTTGCAATCTGATGAGTCATCCTCCAAAGGAGAGGTTTTGCGGGTACCAGGCAGATCCGAGCAAAAAAAGTACTACTACAACAACAATAACAGAGATAAAAGCCAGAATGGCAGAGGTCGTTCGAAGTCCAGAGGATATGGGAAGAAAGATTTTTGCAGGTATTGTAAGAAAGAAGGTCACCTCATTGATGCCTGTTGGAAGTTGGAAAATAAGGAGAAGAGGAACGGTACGTGGAAACCAAAAAACAAATCCGATGGTGATGGTAAGGTCAATGTTACATCTGGAAATAAGTCCGACTCAGATGATGCTTTAGTTGTTTTTGCTGGCGGTGTTTCATGTCATGACGAATGGATACTTGATTCTGCCTGTTCGTTTCATATAGGCTGTAACAGAGATCGGTTCAGTACTTATGAGTCTGTGCAGAGTCGAAATGTTGTGCGTATGGGAGATGACAACACACGTGGGATTGTGGGCATTGGTTCTGTTCAGATCAGGACCAATGTATCCAACTGGTACTAATGTACACATCACTTTGATGTAACAAAATAGTTACAATCACAAGAAGGTTAGATGAGGAAATGAAGATGATACAATGGTGTCAATAAATACAACACCATATGCATGCATGCATACATACATACAGTACATACATACATACATACATACATACATACATACATACATACATACAAATACAATGATTTGCGGCAGCAGCGAGTCTAAGCTGCTTTCGTGGACTGATAAAAAGTTAAATTGCAAATTCGTAATTTTTGTGTAGGCGGTTCTTTAATTTCTACTACTACTACTACTACTACTACTACAGTATATCAATCACATGCTCTGCAGCCTGCTATTCTCCCCACTGAAGATCTGGTTAAGGATCACCGCCAGCCTCACGCCCCCCTGAGCAATCCTCTTCTCGACAACCGGCAGCGCCCGGAAGTAATAGTCGTCTGCAGTCCAGTTCCAAAAAGATCTCATCACACTCGTTGCAACAGAACCATAACCAACCACTAATTAAGCTTAGACAAGAAACGCATGAGTTAGTGTTATTAATCTCGTACGGCGCCTACCTCCTAAGGTGTCGCCTTCCTCGACGCCCTCGTACGCGTCGCAGGCCAGCAATGCGCTCTCCTTGGCGTACCTGCATTCGAACATTCCCAGCCGTCAGATCCAGCCTCTGAATATATACATGTTCAGTTGTGCGGTTCGATTGGCTCATCCTCATCGTGAACTGGGAGCTCACTTTTCGGCGCAGGTGATCTTGGTTTTGCTGCCGCACGCCTCCCACTGCTTCTCCTCGCTGGACCAGTCCTCCTGCAAGAGTTCAAAATAAAGTTTGCTCGGGGTGAAATTAAGCTGAGGTGATGGACTGCAAGTCAAAACAGTGCAGGAATTGGCAGGTAGCTTACGGTGATGTTGCGCTGGATGGCATCGATCATGGTGTCCTGGTCCCTGTTGTAAAAATCCTTCATGGCCTGTGTGATCACGTCTGAATCCCACACCTAGTTTTGTAAGGACAACACCAACGTTTGATTAGACAGTGAACAACACAGATCGATCATCAGTGGATCCAAGTCTAAATGGTTATCGATCAGGAACTGTAGAGCGTACGTGGTGCAGGTTGCTCTTCCTCCTATACCAGCGGAGTTTGATGGTGTTGCCGCCGAGGTCGTCCACGTGGCCGCAGTGAAGCGGCTGGTGCACGTCGCCCACGAAGTGCGCCAGGAACATCAGGCTCTCCGTCCGATCATCTGCATGTGTACGTCCTATGCTCAGTACACAATACCATGCATGCGTGCAGAAAATGATACGACGTACACGTACTGTACTACCCCCCTCCGTTTTACAAATACTCCCTCCGTTCCTAAATATAAGTCTTTGTAGAGATTCCAAAAGATGAACTACATACGGAGCAAAATAAATGAATCTAAACTTAAAATGCATCTATATACATCCGTATGCGGTTTATAGTGAAATTTCTACAAAGACTTACATTTAGAAACGGAGGGAGTATAAGATATTTTTGATATTTTAGTATGAATTATATACAAACTGAAATGAATGAACAAACACAATGAAACACGTCTATATACATCAGACTGAGAAAAAAGTTACAGTACGACATACTAAAACATCAGAATGAGTAATATTTGTGAACGGAGAGAGTACTTACACGGGCTGGACGGGTCCTCCAGCGCGGCCGTGTAGTTGTTGATAGCTCCTACCACGCACACGTCCTTGTTCCCCTTGGTGTCGTGGCAGTCCCCTGCCCAAAATCAAAGTCAGTAGGGGCATCGAAGCATGACATAAGACAGGTGCAGAATTCTGTTTTTTTCTTCTTCTTTTCCTTGCGTGTAATAAAAAGAACGCATTTACGTGCCGGGCTTTATTTGTTGTTGTTCTTGCTTGTGAAACTCTAACCTGTGAAACATTAGCTTGTCGTGCATGCCCTCTTACTCTCTCAGTCGGCCGCTCAGGAGGGCGTGCTACTTGTTGAAAAGGTGCTAATATTTCCAGCACTACTAACTTCCCTGCCCAAGCAAATAACGTGCCGGGATGGACCTCTAATTAAGCACGTATGGGCTCAAAGTCAAAGCGCGCCTTAACCTTCGATCGCGACACGCTGCTGTCACTAGGGCAGTAAAAAAATCTAAACAAGTTTTTTCTTCTTCTGTGAGTTACAAAAATAAGTGTTTTTTCTTCGCTGTGTGCATGGGTGAAACCTAGAAACAGCTGAAATTGCCGTAAATGGAGGCATGCATGCATGGCTGGCAGGTTGGTTCTGATTGAGAACAAGCATGATGCATGGTAGAGCGTACGTACTGGCGTAGCTGAAGTTGCAGTCGCCGGGGGTGTCGGCGAAGTGCAGGGGGCTGGACCACCGGTACCGGAAGCGCTGCTTGTCCGCCCACGCGCACACCTCCGCGAGCTCGCCGTTGGCCCACGACGGCAGGAGGTCCTTCACCGCCGCCGCCGCCTCGCTCGTCAGGAAACCCTGCACGAAGAAAAAATCCAGTTCATTTCAGCTTACCTAGTTAGCTCTACGTCGTAGATATATACAGTAGAGTTGATCGATCACGTCGGACGACAATCGGCGGGTGGTTCGCGTACGTCGGTGATCTTGCAGGTCATGTAGTGCCCCTCCTTGCCCCACGCCTGCGCCGCCGGGGCTCTCGCCGCCGCCGCCGCGGCCAGGAGCACCTGAAGCAGCAGCAGCAACCCCATCCTAGCTTAGCTCGAGCTTAGTTTGCTCTCCCTCTCTGCTTCTTCGTGTCCTTCCCTAGTGTTGTGTAATTGTGTTGCTTTCCTTCCTTGTCTCATGTACGGTTTGTACTGCTCCCCTATTTGTACTGACAGCCACCGGCCAACCGATGGCCGGGTTTTGGGCTTGGAAGATCCCTTGTTCCGATCCGCGATGCTTTTTAGACTGGAGGAGTTTGATGCCTTGAAGGGATCTAGAGGTACTTCCATGTGAGACTGACGGATGGGTTGCTTGTGCCATGCGAGCATCTCCCCCAGCTTTGCGGCCATGATGTGCAACTATGTCGCCGTGTTTCACATGTGCAGCACGCAACATACTCCGGTCGCCATCCGCTGGCTCCGCGGCAAATGGCCATGCTAATAAGGAGGGGTCGATCGGCTCCTGCATGACCCGCGCGCGCTTGCTTCTTGCCCACCCCCAACGAGCGCCTACGGCTCCGGCCGGTCTCTGAACTCCAATTGGTCGGTAGGCACAGGCGTGCAAGATTGGTCCAGCTTCAGACTCGCTTACACATGCAAATGTTTTAGTGATCGACTTGACGACGACCACTTACACAAACCACCGATAGCTGCCCGCAGTGGCGGAGCTTAGTGGAGAGCAACCTGGGCCATCGCCCCCCCAGCCCATGAGAAAGCTAGCATATATCCCCTAGTATTCAGCCCATATGTCCAGTTGAAATCAACCTAAAGTCATGTTTCTTGCCCCTCCAGCCCATTTGCCCCTCCACAAATTGAGCCCAAGCTCCGCCACTGGCTGCCCGTCCTAGACGATCTGAAGATAAGGGTTGATGCCTTCACCAACGACGACAGGCAGCATATGCCCAGCGCCTCCTGTATATATTCCGTCGACAGTGTTTGCACGCAGTGGTTAATCATTTTACTACGTACATGTGGGTGACGCAGCAAGCGCCATCTCCCCCGGGTCGCCGCTGGCACTCCGTTGCAGCCGGCAAACCAATGGAGAGCAAGCGTAGATCAGCCCGACCTTCTTCATGGCGCTGCTTAGTATATGGCCTATATATGGCGGCAAGACGAGGTGGAGGTTGGTCAACCCAGCAGCGCACGGCCGCGGCCGTTCTCATGCAAGCAGGGAGTGGGTAAGAGGAGATGCAATTAATCCATCGAGTTGCTATTGCAAGCAGGGCATGCATTCGCTTTCAGCTGTCCGCTTCTGAAGATTCAGGAATTTTTATTTATTTTTAACCGGGCATTAACCCCTTTCCGTCACTCATCATAACGGAAATACATAGGTGTTTCAACATGGTTCAAAGGAAACTATAAAGAGGAAAACGAGTTCAACGCATCACCGGAAAACCCATTGCGAGCCCTCGTCATCGAGCAATTCACCATGGGGCGAAAACCCGATGACACCTACTCAAAACAGCAAACAGACACAAGTTTCAGAGAGATTGGATGCCAGCACAATTCAAGGCTCACAAGCGAGCTGAAGATTTAGAATTATATGCAGTTTCCATGAATTAGATCCATGGACGCAGTTATCATGATGAGAGGGAACAAACCCATTTCAATTACAAAAAGAATTAAAACGTGTTGTCTAGGTTAAACTTATTCGATAGAACTGCACACAACCGGGCGGGATGGAGTTTGACGCCCGCTGGCACGTCTCCTTCGCGGCGGACTTTGCGTCCGCACGCACCATCCATCTCACCGACGGCGAGATCCTCCTCCGCCGCGGAGTGCTCCGGATCGTGCTGATCGACGACAAGGGGGTGACGGTGGATGCACGGTACCTGCGCGCGGGGGAGTTCATCGACGTTGGCCAAGTCGTTTCCTTTCCCTGCCACTTTGCTAGGGTTCGGGACCGTATTCCAACGAGCGGCACGGGTGCGGGTACACGGGAACACGCGGCGCGTGGTGGCGCGTGCGGTGCACCTAGCCGCGTTCTGGACGGGCGATGGCGGGGCCCGGGGATCCTAGGGCCACATCCAGGCGCGGGTGGGGCGGCCGCCATTGATGCCCGACACGTGGACGGAGATCCGTGCGGTCATGGGGTGCCGCAGGATGCTGCGGGTACAAAAGCCGCTCCCACCCCGGTCCGGACCTAGACGCCGCTCTTTCTCACTTCTGGGAGACCCCGAGAAACCCTAGATCAAGATTCCCCTCCTCCTTCCTCTGGTGGGAGGGGAAGATTGGGGGTGACCACAGATCCTATGTTGTGGTGGTTTCTTCCAATCCAAGCGAGCAGAGCGAGATGGAGAACCGCGGCGACCACGCCTTCCGCGGAAATCGTCGGGAGGGCTTTGGATCTAGGCAGATGGGGCGCGGAGCCGGCCGTTTCGACGGAGGGCGCGGTCGGGGCCGTTTCTCGTGGTCCAGGGACGCCGACGGCGACGACCTCTCCACCAACAAGAAGGCGGCGTAGGCGTCGGACGACACCGAGCGGTGGGATGAAGCGGCGGATAGAGCCAAGAGGGCCAGATCTGGGGGGGTTTGGGTGGAGAAGAACCCTAATCCTCCTGGTCTCAACGCCGCGGATATCCACAAGAAGAAGCAGATCTACGACTCCGCTGTCCGAGCTAAGCCTTCCTCTCAGGTGCTCCCACCCAAAGCTTATGATCCCTGTTTAATCTGCAAATCTACTAGCCATACTCCTGCTAGTTGTCCGCAAGCCTTTTGTGAGAGATGCAGTAAGATGGGGCATCTAGCATCAGTTTGCGTTACTTTCCTGCCATGGGAGTGTGTGGCACCGATGTGTGCTTTTCAGGCCAAGGGCCAGGGGTTTTTCTATACTCCAGATTCGTGTACTGCTAAGCAATTAAAAGAGAGAGCTACCAGTGTTGTTATTACAGTGATAGAGGGGGAGGCTAGTGTGAAGGAGCTTGAGGATGCTTTCTTTGATTATATAGGGACCAAATGGCACTGTACTGCTCGTTCTATTGGTCCCAATACTTATGTCATGCGTTTCCCTAATCAGAGAGATGTCAAAAAAGCATTTTATAATGACAAAATGACCCTCAGATCTTGTGGAGTGGTGGTGAAGATTGTTTCATGGTCGGCTAATGTTGGGGCTAAGGATGTGATGGAAATAGCTTGGGTCAAGGTAGCAAATGTCCCTTTGGAGAGGAGGAATGAGAGAAACTTGGCTTATGTTTCATCTCTGGTAGGTGTACCACTTGAGATCGACATGGCCACCCTACATAAGCCAGAATTTGTACGGGTCCGGCTTGGTTGTCGCAATGTGGATGAACTACCTGGAGTTGCAGAAGCAGTCTTGGGTACACACTTCTTTGACTTCTTTTACGAAGTTGACAAGGTTTTGGTGAGAGACCCAGAAAGAGAACTTAAGAGTGCCCAGGTTGACAATGCAAAAGAGAATTCACCTTTTGACAAGTAGTTTTCTCGGGCATGCCCCAAGTCCAATGAGAAGAAAGAGGGGCTGGGCCCAGTAAATATATGGGTGCGGGGAAAGCTGCACCAGTTGAACCTGTGGAAGATGAGCAATATGAGTCTGAGGAAACTGATGATAATACCCTCCTGATTGAGACTATAGCCGATGTGGCTTGTGAAAAGGAGGACCTGTTTAAATCCATCACAATTCCTGCTGCGAAGAACTTTGAGCAGCATATGGATGAGATACAGGTAGTTGAAAGTCCTTCTGGTAGTGACTTGATTTCAAAAGATATACCTGCTTTGCATATATCTCATTTGGATCAACAAAAAATGAACAGGTCGAGGAGCTTGAGGGAGAGGAGCTTGAGATGGAAGGGGAAAACTGACTATATGGTACAGTTCCCCACATCCTCTGATGATATAGGGGAAGTGATTCCTACCCTCCTCTTATCCCAGAAGCTGGTCTGAGACTCAGTGTGAGGAATATGCAGAATATGGAGGCTAAGATGCAGGATAAAGCTGCTGCTATTTCCAAGAAGAGAAATCTGGAAGGTAATGAACCGACCCGCAACCCTCTCTCTGCTTCTTCGTGTCCTTCCGTTGTGTTGTGTAATTGTGTTGCTTTCCTTCCTTGTCTCATGTACGTCGTGCACTGCTCCCCTATTTATACTGACAGCCACCGGCCAACCGATGGCCGGGTTTTGGACTTGGAAGATTCCTTGTTCCGATCCGCGATGCTTTTCAGTCTGGAGGAGTTTGATGCCTTGAAGGGAGCGGTACTTCCATTCCATGTGGGACTAACGGATGGGGTTGCTTGCGCCTCCTCCCAGCTTTGCAGCCATGATGTGCAACTATGTCGCCGTGTTTCACATGTGCAGCACGCAACATACTCCGGTCGCCATCCGCTGGCTCCGCGGCAAATGGCCATGCTAATAAGGAGGGGTCGATTGGCACCTGCATGACCCACGCTTGCTTGCTTCTTGCCCACCCCCAACGAGCGCCTACGGCCCCGGCCGGTCTCTGAACTCCGATTGGTCGGTAGGCACTGTTAGACTGTATTTATACATAGTCTGTATATGAAACGTTGTAACATTGTATTGTACCCCTTGGTACCTCTATATAATGAAAGAGCCACACCCCGTTTAGGGTGTCGAGCAAAGTTCCCAACACATCGTGTTTTACATGGTATCAGACTAGGGTTTCGATGTCTTCCGCTGCTTCTACCGCCGCCGCCGCCGCCGGTGCGCCGAATCCCGCCGCCGCCGGCGCGCCGGTTCTCGCCCCTATGTCGCCCTTCCTCGCGTCTCGTCCTCTTGTGTCGGCCTACGGGGCCGCGCCGCCGACCGAAGCCCCGATCGGATCGAATCCGTCGGGTGACTTCTCCGCCGAAGTCGCTGCGCCGTCGCCTCCTGGCATCGCGGTGCCGCCGCCCTCCGGCACCGTCACGCTGCTGCCCGGTGGTGGCCACCCGGCGTATGGTGCGCCCGGCGCTCAGGGCTCTCTTCCGACGCCGCCGGCCTCGCCCGTCGCGTCCCTCTGAGGCGCCGTATCATCACCAACAATATGCGGCGCCTCCGTCGCATCACCACCAGCCGCCGCCGGCGCCGATCTACTCTGCGCCTCCCCCGCAGCAGACCTTCATGGCGCAGCCGCCACCGTCCTACGCGCCGTCGCCGCACCAACCCTACTCCGCGCCGCCCGGTTTCATGGCTGCGCCAACGACTCCCTACGGGGCCGCGGTGCACTACGGAGCCGCTCCGGCTCCCGGCACCCCTGGCGTCTACCCGGCGGGTGTGTCTCCTCTCAAGACCGCCCCGCCGACAGGTCCATATGGTGCACCCCCGATGCATGCTCATGCTACCCAGGTCATGGCGCCAGCACCGTTTTACTTCTCGCATCTGCTACCGGTGAAGCTCACGCCGGACAACTACTTGTCTTGGCGTGCCCAGGTGTTGCCGCTTCGCGCGCGATCGCTATCCGAGGGCTATGTTGGCGGATCCATCCGTGTCCACCCGCGCATCACCGGCGTATCATACATGGGTGGCTCGGATCAGGCCATCCTCTCGCCATCGATCTTCGCTTGCTCGGCGTCTCGTCGCTGGTCATCTTCGCGGCTACATCTCGGGGCGTGGCGGCGCTTCACGGCAACCGCCTCGCGGTCTCGGCGCGTGCTCACTCTATACGCACTGAGCTTGGTGACACTAAGCTTGGTGACCTTAGCATCACGGACTACTTCAACAAGATGCGGGGTCTTGCCGACACATTGGCCTCGGTTGGACAGCCTCTGCAGGATGAGGAGTTCACCACCTTTGTTCTTAACGGGCTTGATGATGATTATGATAATCTCGTTGAGAACGTTCATGGTCGCGATGATCCGCTTCCACCTCCTGTATGCCCGTCTTCTTGGTCGTGAACAGCGCATATTGAATTCATGCACCAGCCAACTCATCCAAAAGTCCGAACTGATGGAGGGAGGCGGGCAACATATTTCAACACTCCCCTCACGTCTAGGCTATTTTAGTCCTTAGACGTGGGATCGATGTAGGCCGCAGAATCGTTTTATTTAATACTGCGTTGGTATGGTCTTGAACTCAAGACCTCTTGGCTCAGATACCATATTGAATTCATGCACCAGCCAACTCATCCAAAAGTCCGAACTGATGGAGGGAGGCAGGCAACATATTTCAACACTCCCCCTCACGTCTAGGCTATTTTAGTCCTTAGACGTGGGATCGATGTAGGCCGCAGAATCGTTTTATTTAATACTGCGTTGGCAGGGTCTTGAACTCACCACAGGAGGAGCAGCAAGCAACCGGCCGGTTGCCCCTCGTGATGGATGGCGCATTGCCACGCGGGGCCGGCTGCGAGGAGGAGGCCTGCTTGTTGTGTGGTCTGGAGTGCCACATTGCATCTCGCTGTCACCGTCGCTACAAGCAAGATTTTCTGGGTCTTGGCAACAATGGCAAAGGAAACGACAAGCAGGCTGTTGTCGCCGTGACTACTCATGATCATGGTCGCACTCCGTCCTACTCCATTGATCCATCGTGGTATATGGACACCGGAGCTACCAACCACCTTACCGGCGAGATGAGCAAGCTCTCCACTCAGGAGCCATACCGTGGTCATGATCAGGTGCACACCGCCAGCGGTGCAGGTATGCGCATTTCCCATGTTGGTCAAGCTTCTCTTCTTGCACACAATTTTCGCACACTACATCTTTCTAATGTCCTTCGTGTTCCCTCTGCTACTCGTAGTTTGTTGTCTATTCCTCAACTTACACGTGATAATAATGTCCTTGCTGAATTTCACCCTTTTCGTTTCTTTATCAAGGATCGGGACACGAGGGCCGTTCTGCTTAGCGGTCGTCTTCGTCATGGCTTATGCGGCTTGATGCACCACACACCATCCATGCAGTCTTCTCCCCAGGCGTTCGGTGGTGTTCGTGTGTCGCCTACACATTGGCATGCGCGCCTTGGTCATCCGGCGACCCCCATAGTTCGTCATGTGGTGCATCGACATGAGCTACCAGTTGTGTCTAATAATTCTGCTGCCACCATCTGTGATGCTTGTCAGCAGGGCAAGAGTCACCAACTTCCTTTTTCAGAGTCTAGTCGTGTTGTGAAACATCCTCTTGAGCTTGTGTTTTCCGACGTATGGGGTCATGCCCAGACGTCCGTTAGTGGTCACAACTATTATGTCAGTTTCATTGATGCTTATAGTCGGTTTACTTGGCTGTATCTTATTAAGCGCAAGTCTGATGTGTTCGATGTTTTTATCCAGTTTCAAGCACCGTTGGCGTCTCCTTAAGCGAAAATCATTCATGTTCATCCGATTGGGGGGTGAATACCACAACCTCAACTCCTTTTTTAACAAACTTGGGATTTCGCATCGTGTGTCTTGTCCTCATACTCATCGTGAGAACGGAACTGCGAGCGTAAGCATCGCCATCTTGTTGAAACTGGTCTAACCTTGCTAGCTCATGCCTCCGTTCCGTTTCGGTTTTGGAGTGATGCTTTCTCCACAGCCTGTTTTCTCATAAATAGGCTTCCCTCACGACTTCGAAAATGCAAACTCCACTTGAACTCTTGCTCAACAAGACTCGGACTACACCTTCTTTAAGGTGTTCGGTTGTGCTTGTTGGCCTCATCTTCGCCCATATAACAAGCGTAAGTTAGAGTTTCGTTCTAAGAAGTGCGTCTTCTTGGGGTATAGTTCTCTTCACAAAGGGTACAAATGTCTCCATGTTCCTACAAATCGCGTTTACATCTCTCGCGATGTGGTGTTTGATGAAAACGTATTTCCTTTTCGCGCTCTTCCGACAAACTCTACCATCTCTTCACAACCGGTGCACATGTCTCCACCGTCGCCTGATCAGTTTGTGGATGTTGCGTATGCTCCTGCATTGTTGCCTAATCATGCTGCAGGTATTGGCCGTGGAGCTCGCCTTGAGCTTCTTGTCGAACAGGACGCCGACGTGGCAGCTTCAGCCCGGGACGTGCATGTCCCATGCATACCGGGTCCAACCCGTGTACCCGACCCGCCATCGCCACTGGAGGTTGTCGCGCGGGCACGCGAACCAGCCCTTGCAGCGCCACTGGAGGTGGTTGCGCGGGCGCCGGCCCCGTCGCTGGCCTCGCCTGGCCCGCCTGTCTCCCGAGCGGCTTCGCCGGGCCCGCCACTGGCCTCGCCTGGCCCGCTTGACTCCCGGGCGGTTTCGCCTGGCCCCTCGGCTGGCGCCTCGCCCGGCCTGCGGATCGCCTCACCTGACCAGGAGGCGTCTTTGCCTCGGTCGGTGGGAGCCTCGACCGGCCAGTCGCAGAATCTGGCCAGTCCCGCTTCAGCTCCTGGGTTGGCTTCGCCAGGCCTGTCGTCTTCAGGGAGCCCCAGTACGAGCTCTCCCGATGATGCAGCATCGCCTCCTTCGCCGGTTGAGTCCGTCTCGCCGGCACGCCCTGTGGTTCCTCTTCGCCCTCATACACGGAGTCGGTCGGGCATCTTTTGTCCGAAGGAACACACGGACGGCACTGTGGCATGGCTAGCTGCGTGCATGGCTCACATTGCTGCTGATCCCACTGCTGAGCCTCGACACTTCCAGGCTGCACTGAGTATCCCCCACTGGCACACTGCTATGCAACAGGAGATTCAGGCTCTCCAGAAAAATGACACTTGGCAGCTTGTTCCTCCAGTTTCTGGTGTTAATATTATTGACTCCAAGTGGGTTTTCAAAGTCAAGAGACATGCTGATGGGTCGATCGAACGCTACAAGGCTCGCCTTGTTGCCAAGGGCTTCAAACAAAGGTATGGTCTTGATTATGAAGACACATTCAGTCCTGTCATCAAGCCTACTACCATTCGATTGCTACTGTCACTTGCTGTCACTCGTGGATGGTCTATTCGTCAGCTTGATGTGCAGAACACTTTTCTCCATGGAATTTTGGAGGAGGAGGTTTACATGCGGCAGCCACCTGGATTTGTAGATCCTGCACGCCCTCGTCATCTCTGTCGTCTGACTAAGGCACTCTATGGACTGAAACAGGCTCCTCGTGCGTGGCATGCTCGGCTTGGCTCAGTTCTTCGGGCGCTTGGGTTTACTCCTTCCACGGCAGACACATCGCTGTTCCTTCTGCAGCGTCCTGAGGTTACGATGTATCTTCTGGTTTATGTGGATGATATCATCCTCATCAGTTCATCCCATGTTGCTGCTGATCGCCTTGTTGTTGCACTGAGTGGTGCTTTTGCTGTCAAGGATTTGGGTGCCTTGCATTTTTTCCTTGGTCTGGAGGTTTCTCGTTCTTCCACTGGTCTGACTCTTACGCAGAAGAAGTACTCTCTTGACCTGTTGCGACGTGCAGGTATGCTGACCTGCAAACATGCTATTACTCCTATGTCTGCCACTGATCGGTTGTCTGCCCTTGATGGAGATTCTCTTTCACCTGAGGATGCTACCGAGTATCGCAGTCTCGTTGGTGGTCTGCAATACCTTACTATTACCAGGCCTGATATTTCCTATGCAGTCAACCGTGTCTGCCAGTTTCTTCATGCACCTAGGACATCTCATTGGTCAGCTGTGAAGCGTATTCTGCGTTACATCCGACTTACTGTCTCCGATGGTTTGCTTCTTCAGCCTGCACCGTTGTGTGAGCTCTCCACTTTCTTAGATGCAGATTGGGCTGGCAGTCCTGATGACAGGCGATCCACGGGGGGATATGCGGTATTTCTGGGTTCTAACCTGATCGCCTGGAATGCTCGAAAGCGATCTCTGATGTCTCGCAAGATAATCTTGAAGCTGAGTACAAAGCAGTTGCTGATGCCACTGCTGAGATCATATGGGTACAGTCTCTATTGAGAGAATTGAGAGTTGTCTCAGCACATCCTCCGGTTCTGTGGTGTGATAACATTGGAGCTACATATCTTTCATCTAATCCAGTGTTTCACGCTAGGACGAAGCACATTGAGGTTGACTATCATTTTGTTCGGGAACGTGTTGCACAGAAGCTACTTTGTATCAAGTTCATTCCATCAAAGGATCAACTTGCTGACATCTTCACGAAGCCTCTTCCACAACCACAGTTTGTAGGCTGTAGGCGCAATCTTAACTTGCTTTGTACTTCAGGCCATAGTTAAGATTGAGGAAGGGTGTTAGACTATATTTATACATAGTCTGTATATGAAACGTTGTAACATTGTATTGTACCCCTTGGTACCTCTATATAATGAAAGAGCCACACCCCGTTTAGGGTGTCGAGCAAAGTTTCCAACACATCGTGTTTTACAGGCACAGGCGTGCAAGATTCGTCCAGCTTCAGACTCGCTTACACATGCATATGTATAAGTGATCGACTTGACGACGACCACTTACACAAACCACCGATAGCTGCTCGTCCTAGACGATATGAAGATAAGGCCGTTGACGCCTTCACCAACGACGACAGGCAGCATATGCCCAGCGGCCAGCGCCTCCTGTATATATTCCGTCGACAGTGTTTGCACGCAGTGGTTAATCATTTTACTACGTACATGTGTGTGACGCAGCAAGCGCCATCTCCCCCGGGTCGCTGCTGGCACTCCGTTGCAGCCGGCAAACCAATGGAGAGCAAGCGTAGATCAGCCCGAGCTTCTTCATGGCGCTGCTTAGCATATGGCCTATGGCGGCAAGACGAGGTGGAGGTTGGTCAACCCAGCAGCGCACCGCCGCGGCCGTTCTCATGCAAGCAGGGAGTGGGTAAGAGGAGATGCAATTAATCCATCGAGTTGCTATTGCAAGCAGGGCATGCATTCGCTTTCAGCTGTCCGCTTCTGAAGATTGAGGATATTTTTTTTAAACCGGGCATTACCCCTTTCCATTACTCATCATAACGGAAATACATAGGTGTTTCAACATGGCTCAAAGGAAACTATAAAGGGGAAAACAAGTTCAACGCATCACCGGGAAACCCACTGCGAGCCCTCGTCATCGAGCAATTCACCACGGGGCGAAAACCCGATGACACCTACTCGAAACAGCAAATCTAACAGACACAAGTTTCAGAGAGATAGGATGCCAGCACAATTCAAGGCTCGCTCACAAGCGAGCTGAAGATTTAGAATTATATGCAGTTTCCATGAATTAGATCTATGGATGCAGTTATCATGATGAGAGCTTCATAACTTGTCATCACAAGTTGTTGCTTCACTACTGCACGCCACCCACTGGTTCTCTTCGGTGTACCAATTCTCCTTAAGAAAAAATTCAGGGGCGATGATATGCGCCGGTGCGCCGGGCCGGTCGTACGTGGGCCGTACGATTCTTGCTATGTGAGCCATCGGATCTCCACCTCGCTTCGTCCTCCTTCCGCATAGAAGAAACAGAAAACTGCAGCAAGCAACGCCGCACCCCGTGAAAACCCGCATGAGCAGCGGAGAGCTTGAAGCACCGCCGGGATTCGCTGCGGCCGTCGCCGCGGTCACTCGCCGTCGCTGCTTGCCGTCGCTCGCCGTCGCCGCTCGTCGTCGCTGCTCGTCGCCGCTCGCCATCGTTGCTTGCCGGTTGCAACACCAGCGCCCACGGGTCCGCTCCTCCCTATGCAGCAATGGCGGGGGCGCCGGCTCCAGCATCCGCCGCAGCACCATTGATGCATAGAGAACGTCGTCTGCATCAACGGCTCGCTGCTGCAGGTTTTTTCTCGCCGGTCTCTAGTTGAAGCTTTTCAAACATATGGTTGAAGCTTTTGTGTCAATGATTGCAGCTTTTTGCGTTTCGCTGCCGCCGGTTGAACCTTTTTATATCGCCAGTTGAAGCTTTTTTTTTTACCCGGTTGAAGCTTTTTTTGTCACCGGTTGCAGCTTCCGTGGTTGCATGGTGGGCGGTCCTCGATTCCCGTTGTCTCTGGTTGAAGCTTTCGACAATGCCGGTTGTAGCATTATCGATCGTCGGTTGCAGCTTTTAATGTTGCGCAGTGGCCGACCCACTTTTTCGTCGCCGGTCGTAGCTTTTCTCGTCGCCGGTTGCAACGTCGTCGTCTCTAGTCGTAGCTTTTTTCGTCGCCAGTCGTAGCTTTTCTCATTGCCGGTAGTAGCTTTTCTCGTCGCCGGTTGCAACATCACCGTCTCTGGTCATGGCTTTTCGTCTCCAACACCGGTGGCATCGGATGCGAGGGCGCGGGGGATTTGTTGAGGAGGTGGCGTGGGAGGCGGCGGCCTGCTCGCCGGAGGAGAAACAGGTGAGGAAATGGGAAAAGGCCAAAAGAGATCACCCCCATGCCTACGGGAAGGGGAGGCCGGTGACTCCATAACGGCCTGCGGACGAGATCCGACAGGGGAGGCAAGCCGGCTTGGAGGAACAGCGCGGATCTGTCCGGAGGCGCTCAGCGAGGCGGTGGGCGAAGGCTGCAGTAGCCATGAATGAGCTGCGATGTTTTTTTTTAAATAAAGAAGGAGAGAGATGAATGCGCGTCCGAGAAGACGACCGGCCAAAGCGTTCGGCCGGCGCGCCGAATGCAAGCGTTTCCAAAATTCAGTCAAAACTTAAGGCTTACAGACAGACATCGAGGGAGCACTCTAGGTACCAAAGTAAAATCGTTTATCACCCCTATGATCGCATTCACCAATCCTCACTGTGGCTAGTCGATTACTCGTCTAGAACTACAAAACAGTTAACCTAGCAATCGAACACTAGGTTGCTTACTTGATCGCGTTTGTCTTTTCCAGGATTTGATTGGAAGGAGGCCATGTCCACTGTTACTTTTATCGGCTTCCGTCTTTGGAGATCTCTGATTTTAGTAAATCAACTGGATCTGTAGCTGAAAAGTTATGGGCCATCCATTTCACCTGTACTCCCTCCGTTCCAAAATAGATGACTCAACTTTATACTAACTTTGTCAACTTTATACTAGTACAAAGTTAGTATAAAGTTGAGTCATCTATTTTGGAACGGAGGGAGTAGCATATACACATGAAAAGGATGAATGTTGTGTTTCCCTTCCATGAACAATCTATCTGAACTGAACTCTTGCATGCACTTGCACTTTGAATGCAAGTCTGGATCATCTCATAGCACAGCTGAGTATTTTCTTTGGTTCTTTCTTTAAATAGAGACCAATCTATCCAACTGGTTATTGTTAGAAGATATTGTGTAGAGATAGGAAAGGTGTTTAACTTGTATCTCTTTCTATATCTTCTTCTGTTTTATCTCCTCCAACCTCCTGTAACAATCACGATCGATCTCCTCTCGATCGGTTCTTGTAAGCCACGGCACACAACATATATATACAACGGCGGCCCGAGCAAAGGGTTCAACGCTTCCATCAACCTTTTACATGGTAACAAAGCCTCTTCCTCGATAGATTGGATAGAGATCGCATCTAGCTACCAGGCGACCGCAACCATGTCCACCACCACCGCAGCCATGACGCCCAGCACCATGGGTGCACTCACCACCTCCTCCTCCTCCACGTTTGCGTCATCATCCACCTCCAACCCCACCACCTCCTTCCTCGGATCGCCGCTGCAAGAGAAGCTGACGAGGGGCAACTTCCTGCTCTGGAAGGCCATCGTCCTACCACAGATCAAGGGCGTGCAGATGGAACACCATCTCGACGCGAAGAGTCCGGCACCGCCGGCCACCCTCACCATCACCAAGGACGGCAAAGAAGAACAGGCACTGAACTTTGCGCGATCCCTCTAGTTTGCACAGCAGCAACAGCTCCAAGGCTACTTGATGGGCTCCCTCTCCCGCGACATTCTTGCACAAGTCGCCACGCTCGAGACGCCGGCTGAAGTCTGGCGCGCCATCCACGACATGTTCGCCGCCCAGAGTCAAGCCCAAGCTATCAATACCCGCATCGAGCTTACGAATCTTCAAAAAGGTAACATGACTATGGCCGAATACCTTGGAAAGATTAAGAGACTCACAGATGAAGTTGCCTGCACCGCTGCCGCGCTCTCCGATCCGGAGATCGTGTCCAAGATCTTGGCCGGGCTGGACATGGACTACAACCCAGTAGTCTCGGCCCTTGCAGCTCGGGTGGAGCCAATCACTGTCCAGGAGCTCTATAGCCAGCTCCCGAGCTTCGACGCCTGCCTCAACCTTCTTCATGATGCCAACTTTCATCAATCCTCCGCCAACGCCTTCTCGCGTGGCCGCGGTCACCACGCGCAACACAGCGGTGGGCGCGGGCGTGGCAACTCCTAGGGGGACAACGGCTACAACAACAACTACAGAAACGCCGGAGGCGGCAGCTACAACAACTCCGACAACAGATCAGGGGGTGGTGGCTTCAACAACAACACTAGCCACCGCCCCTCCTCTTCCTCTTGTGGTCGCCCTCGCTGTCAACTCTGCAAGAAGGCCGGCCATGAGGTTATGGACTGCTGGCACCGCTTTGAGAGCACTACGTTCCCGATGCTAAACATGTTGCTGCAGCCATGCGTGAACAAGGAGGAGATGGCGTGTGGTATGTTGATTCCGGCGCCATGGATCATGTCACAAGTGAGCTAGAGCAGCTCGCTCTCCGTGAAAAATATCACGACAATGATCAGATTCACACCGCAAGCGGTCGAGGTATGGATATCCAACAATTGGTCAAGCTTTTATTAATTCACCCATGTGAAGGAAATATGCCCTAGAGGCAATAATAAAGTTATTATTTATTTCCTCATATCATGACAAATGTTTATTATTCATGCTAGAATTGTATTAACCGGAAACATAATACATGTGTGAATACATAGACAAACACAACGTCACTAGTATGCCTCTACTTGACTAGCTTATTAATCAAAGATGGTTATGTTTCCTAACCATAGACATGTGTTGTCATTTGATTAATGGGATCACATCATTAGGAGAATGATGTGATTGACATGACCCATTCCGTTAGCCTAGCACTTGATCGTTTAGTATATTGCTATTGCTTTCTTCATGACTTATACATGTTCCTGTAACTATGAGATTATGCAACTCCCGTTTACCGGAGGAACACTTTGGGTGCTACCAAACGTCACAACGTAAATGGGTGATTATAAAGGAGTACTACAGGTGTCTCCAAAGGTACATGTTGGGTTGGCGTATTTCGAGATTAGGTTTTGTCACTCCGATTGTCGGAGAGGTATCTCTGGGCCCTCTCGGTAATGCACATCACTATAAGCCTTGCAAGAAATGTAGCTAATGAGTTAGTTACAGAATGATGCATTACATAACGAGTAAAGAGACTTACCGGTAACGAGTTTGAACTAGGTATTGGATACCGACGATCGAATCTCGGGCAAGTAACATAACGACGACAAAGGGAACAACGTATGTTGTTATGCGGTTTGACCGATAAAGATCTTCGTAGAATATGTAGGAGCCAATATGGGCATCCAGGTTCCGCTATTGGTTATTGACCGAGAATAGTTCTAGGTCATGTCTACATTGTTCTCGAACCCGTAGGGTCCGCACGCTTAACGTTACGATGATAGTTTTATTATGAGTTTATAAGTTTTGAAGTACTGAAGTTTGTTCGGAGTCCCGGATGTGATCACGGACATGACGAGGAGTCTCGAAATGGTCGAGACATAAAGATTGATATATTGGACGACTATATTCGGACACCGGAAGTGTTCCGGGTGATTTCGGAGAAAACCGGAGTGCCGGAGGGTTACTGGAACCCCCCCCCCCGGGGAGAAGTAATGGGCCTTAGTGGGCCTGAGGGGAGAGAGAGGGCAGTAGACCAGGAGGTGGCGCCCCCCTTGAGGAGTCCGAATTGGACTAGGGGACGGGGCGCGGCCCCCCCTTTCCCTCTCCCTCTCCCTCTCTTTCCTTCCCCCTTCCTCCTTCCTAGTGGGACTAGGAAAGGGGAGTCCTACTCCCACTAGGAGGAGGACTCCCCCCTCCTTGGCGCGCCCCCTAGGATCGGCCGGCCTCCCCCCTTGCTCCTTTATATACGGGGGGAGGGGGCACCCTAGAGACACACAAGTTGATCTACGGATCGTTCCTTAGCCATGTGTGGTGCCCCCCTCCACCATATTCCACCTCGGTCATATCGTCGCAGAGTTTAGGCGAAGCCCTGCGCCGGTAGAGCATCATCATCGTCACCACGCCGTCGTGCTGACGAAACTCACCCCCGACACTTTGCTGGATCGAAGTTCGGGGATTGTCATCGAGCTGAACGTGTGCTGAACTCGGAGGTGCCGTACGTTCGGTACTTGGATCGGTCGGATCGTGAAGACGTACGACTACATCAACCGCGTTGTCATAACGCTTCCGCTTACGGTCTATGAGGGCACATGGACAATACTCTCCCCTCTCGTTGCTATGCCATCACCATGATCTTGCGTGTGCGTAGGAAATTTTTTGAAATTACTACGTTCCCCAACAGTGGCATCCGAGCCAGGTTTTATGCGTAGATGTCATATGCACGAGTAGAACACAAGTGAGTTGTGGGCGATACAAGTCATACTGCTTACCAGCATGTCATACTTTGGTTCGGCGGTATTGTGAGATGAAGCGGACCGGACCACATCACGCGTACGCTTACGCGAGACTGGTTTCACCGTTACGAGCACTCGTGCTTAAAGGTGGCTGGCGGGTGTCTGTCTCTCTCACTTTAGCTGAATCGAGTGTGGCTACGCCCGGTCCTTGCGAAGGTTAAAAAAGCACTAACTTGACGAACTATCGTTGTGGTTTTGATGTGTAGGTAAGAACGGTTCTTGCTAAGCCCGTAGCAGCCACGTAAAATTTGCAACAACAAAGTAGAGGACGTCTAACTTGTTTTTGCAGGGCATGTTGTGATGTGATATGGTCAAGACGTGATGCTATATTTTATTGTATGAGATGATCATGTTTTGTAACGAAGTTATCGGCAACTGGCAGGAGCCATATGGTTGTCGCTTTATTGTATGAAATGCAAACGCCCTGTAATTGCTTTACTTTATCACTAAGCGGTAGCGATAGTCGTAGAAGCAATAGATGGCGTAACGACAACGATGCTACGATGGAGATCAAGGTGTCGCGCCGGTGACGATGGTGATCACGATGGTGCCTTGAAGATGGAGATCACAAGCACAAGATGATGATGGCCATATCATATCACTTATATTGATTGCATGTGATGTTTATCATTTATGCATCTTATCTTGCTTTGATTGACGGTAGCATTTTAAGATTATCTCTCACTAATTATCAAGAGTGTTCTCCCTGAGTATGCACCGTTGCGAAAGTTCTTCGTGCTGAGACACCACGTGATGATCGGGTGTGATAGGCTCTACGTTGGTGCAAAACAGTTGCACACGCGGAATACTCAGGTTAAACTTGACGAGCCTAGCATATACAGATATGGCCTCGGAACACGGAGACCGAAAGGTCGAACGTGAATCATATAGTAGATATGATCAACATAGTGATGTTCACCATTGAAACTACTCCATCTCATGTGATGATCGGACATGGTTTGGTTGATTTGGATCACGTAATCACTTAGATGACTAGAGAGATGTCTGTCTAAGTGGGAGTTCTTAAGTAATATGATTAATTGAACTTAAATTTATCATGAACTTAGTACCTGATAGTATTCTGCTTGTCTATGTTTGTTGTAGATAGATGGCTCGTGTTGTTGTTCCATTGAATTTTAATGCGTTCCTTGAGAAAGCAAAGTTGAAAGATGATGGTAGCAATTACACGGATCGGGTCCGTAACTTCGAGGATTATCCTCATTGCTGCACGTAAGAATTACATCCTGGAAGCACTGCTAGGTGCCAGGCCTGCTGCTGATGCAACTGACGACGTTAAGAACGTCTGGCAGAGAAAAGCTGATGACTACTCGATAGTTCAGTGTGCCATGCTTTACGGCTTAGAACCGGGTCTTCAACGATGTTTTGGACGTCATGGAGCATATGAGATGTTCCAGGAGTTGAAGTTAATATTTCAAGCAAATGCCCGGATTGAGAGATATGAAGTCTCCAATAAGTTCTATAGCTGCAAGATGGAGGAGAATAGTTCTGTCAGTGAACACATAATCAAAATGTCTGGGTATAATAATCACTTGATTCAACTAGGAGTTAATCTTCCTGATGATAGTGTCATTGACAGAATTCTTCAATCACTGCCACCAAGCTAAAAGAGCTTCATGATGAACTATAATATGCAAGGGATGGACAAGACTATTCCCGAGCTCTTCGCAATGCTAAAAGGTGCGGAGGTAGAAATCAAGAAGGTGCATCAAGTGTTGATGGTTAACAAGACCACCAGTTTCAAGAAAAAGGGCAAAGAGAAGAAGAAGGGGAACTTCAAGAAGAACAACAAACAAGTTGCTGCTCAAGAGAAGAAACCCAAGTCTGGACCTAAGCCTGAGACTGAGTGCTTCTACTGCAAGCAGACTGGACACTGGAAGCGGAACTGCCCCAAGTATTTGGCGGATAAGAAGGATGGCAAAGTGAACAAAGGGACTACGGATTAAGCGAAGATTGGCTAAGGACGAGGTGACGATGCGCGTGGGAAATGGTTCCAAAGTCGATGTGATCGCGGTCGGCACGCTACCTCTACATCTACCATCGGGATTAGTTTTAGACCTAAATAATTGTTATTTGGTGCCAGCGTTGAGCATGAACATTATATTTGGATCTTGTTTGATGCGAGACGGTTATTCATTTAAATCAGAGAATAATGGTTGTTCTATTTATATGAGTAATATCTTTTATGGTCATGCACCCTTGAAGAGTGGTCTATTTTTATTGAATCTCGATAGTAGTGATACACATATTCATAGTGTTGAAACCAAAAGATGCAGAGTTGATAATGATAGTGCAACTTATTTGTGGCACTATCGTTTGGGTCATATCGGTGTAAAGCGCATGAAGAAACTCCATACTGATGGGCTTCTGGAATCACTTGATTATGAATCACTTGGTACTTGCGAACGGTGCCTCATGGGCAAGATGACTAAAACGCCGTTCTCCGGAACTATGGAGCGAGCAACTGATTTGTTGGAAATCATACATACTGATGATTGTGGTCCAATGAATGTTGAGGCTCGCGGCGGGTATCGTTATTTTCTCACCTTCACAGAAGATTTCAGCAGATATGGGTATATCTACTTAATGAAACACAAGTCTGAAACATTTGAAAAGTTCAAAGAATTTCAGAGTGAAGTGGAAAATCATCGTAACAAGAAAATAAAGTTTCTACGATCTGATCATGGAGGAGAATATTTGAGTTACGAGTTTGGTTTACATTTGAAACAATGCGGAATAGTTTCGCAACTCACGCCACCCGGAACACCACAACGAAATGGTGTGTCCGAACGTCGTAATCGTACCTTACTAGATATGGTGCGATCTATGATGTCTCTTGCTGATTTACCGCTATCATTCTGGGGTTATGCTTTAGAGACGGCCGCATTCACGTTGAATAGGGCACCATCAAATTCCGTTGAGACGACGCCTTATGAACTGTGGTTTGGCAAGAAACCAAAGTTGTCATTTCTTAAAGTTTGGGGCTGCGATGCTTATATGAAGAAACTTCAACTAGATAAGCTCGAACCTAAATCGGAGAAATGTGTCTTCATAGGATACCCAAAAGAGACTATTGGGTACACCTTCTATCACAGATCCAAGGGCAAGATTTTCGTTGCTAAAATCGGATCCTTTCTAGAGAAGGAGTTTCTCTCGAAAGAAGTGAGTGGGAGGAAAGTAGAACTTGATGAGGTAACTGTACCTGCTCCCTTATTGGAAAGTAGTTCATCACAAGAACTGGTTCCTGTGACAACTACACTAATTAGTGAGGAAGCTAATGATATTGATCATGAAACTTCAGATCAAGTTTCTCTCGAACCGTCGAGGTCTACCAGAGTAAGATCCGCACTGAGTGGTACGGTAATCCTATTCGGAAGTCATGTTACTTGACCATGATGAACCTACGAACTATGAGGAGGCGATGATGAGCCCAGATTCCGCAAAATGGCTAGAGGCCATGAAATCTGAGATGGGATCCATGTATGAGAACAAAGTATGGACTTTGGTTGACTTGCCCGATGATCGGCAAGCCATTGCGAATAAATGGATCTTTAAGAAGAAGACTAACGCTGATGGTAATGTAACTGTCTATAAAGCTCGACTTGTTGCGAAAGGTTTTCAACAAGTTCAAGGGGTTGACTATGATGAGACTTTCTCACCCGTAGCGATGCTTAAGTCTGTCCGAATCATATTAGCTATTGCTGCATTTTATGATTATGAAATTTGGCAAATGGATGTCAAAACTGCATTCTTGAATGGATTTCTGGAAGAAGAGTTCTATATGATGCAGCCAGAAGGTTTTGTTGATCCAAAAGGTGCTAACAAAGTGTGCAAGCTCCAGCGATCCATTTATGGACTGGGGCAAGCATCTCGGAGTTGGAATAAACGCTTTGATAGTGTGATCAAAGCATATGGTTTTATCTGAGACTTTTGGAGAAGCCTCAGATTTACAAGAAAGTGAGTGGGAGCTCTATAGCATTTCGATATTATATGTAGATGACATATTATTAATTGGAAATGATATAGAATTTCTGGATAGCATAAAGGGATACTTGAATAAAAGTTTTTCAATGAAAGACCTCGGTGAAGCTGCTTACATATTGGGCATCAAGATTTATAGAGATAGATCAAGACGCTTAATAGGACTTTCACAAAGCACATACCTTGATAAAATTTTGAAAAAGTTCAAAATGGATCAGGCAAAGAAAGGGTTCTTGCCCGTACTACAAGGTGTGAAGTTGAGTCAGACTCACTGCCCGACCACAACAGAAGATAGAGAGAAAATGAAATACGTTCCCTATGCTTCAGCCATAGGCTCTATCATGTATGCAATGCTGTGTATCGACTGACGTATGCTTAGCAATAAGCTTGGCAGGAAGGTACCAAAGTAATCCAGAGTGGATCATCGACAGCGGTCAAAAACATCCCAAATACCGAAAAGGACTAAGGATATGTTTCTCGTATATGGAGGTGACAAAGAGCTAGTCGTAAAACGTTACGTCGATGCAAGCTTTGACACTGATCCGGACGATTCTAAATCGCAAACCGGATACGTGTTTTTATTAAACGGTGGAGCTGTAAGTTGGTGCAGTTCTAAACAAAGCGTCATGGCAGGATCTACATGTGAAGTGGAGTACATAGCGGCTTCGAAGCGGCAGAAATGAAGGAGTCGGATGAAGGAGTTCATTTCCGATCTAGGTGTCATACCTAGTGCATCGGGACCAATGAAGATCTTCTATGACAATACTGGTGCAATTGCCTTGGCAAAGGAATCCAGATTTCACAAGAGGACCAAGCACATCAAGAGACGCTTCAATTCCATCTGGGACCAGGTCCAAGTGGGAGACATAGAAATTTGCAAGACACATATGGATCTGAATGTTGCAGACCCGTTGACTAAGCCTCTCTCACGAGAAAAACATGATCAGCACCAAGACTCCATGGGTGTTAGAATCATTACTATGTAATATAGATTATTGACTCTAGTGCAAGTGGGAGACTGAAGGAAATATGCCCTAGAGGCAATAATAAAGTTATTATTTATTTCCTCATATCACGATAAATGTTTATTATTCATGTTAGAATTGTATTAACCGGAAACATAATACATGTGTGAATACATAGACAAACACAACGTCACTAGTATGCCTCTACTTGACTAGCTTATTAATCAAAGATGGTTATGTTTCCTAACCATAGACATGTGTTGTCATTTGATTAATGGGATCACATCATTAGGAGAATGATGTGATTGACATGACCCATTCCGTTAGCCTAGCACTTGATCGTTTAGTATATTGCTATTGCTTTCTTCATGACTTATACATGTTCCTGTAACTATGAGATTATGCAACTCCGTTTACGGAGGAACACTTTGGTGCTACCAAGCGTCACAACGTAATCGGGTGATTATAAAGGAGTACTGAAGGTGTCTCCAAAGGTACATGTTGGGTTGGCGTATTTCGAGATTAGGTTTTGTCACTCCGATTGTCGGAGAGGTATCTCTGGGCCCTCTCGGTAATGCACATCACTATAAGCCTTGCAAGCAATGTAGCTAATGAGTTAGTTACGGAATGATGCATTACATAACGAGTAAAGAGACTTACCGGTAACGAGATTGAACTAGGTATTGGATACCGACGATCGAATCTCGGGCAAGTAACATACCGATGACAAAGGGAACAACGTATGTTGTTATGCGGTTTGACCGATAAAGATCTTCGTACAATATGTAGGAGCCAATATGGGCATCCAGGTTCCGCTATTGGTTTTTGACCGAGAATAGTTCTAGGTCATGTCTACATTGTTCTTGAACCCGTAGGGTCCGCACACTTAACGTTACGATGATAGTTTTATTGTGAGTTTATAAGTTTTGATGTACCGAAGTTTGTTCGGAGTCCTGGATGTGATCACGGACATGACGAGGAGTCTAGAAATGGTTGAGACATAAAGATTGATATATTGGACGACTATATTCGGACACCGGAAGTGTTCCGGGTGATTTCGGAGAAAACCGGAGTGCCGGAGGGTTACTGGACCCCCGGGAGAAGTAATGGGCCTTAGTGGGCCTGAGGGGAGAGAGAGGGCAGCAGCCCAGGAGGTGGCATGCCCCCCCTTGAGGAGTCCGAATTGGACTAGGGGAGGGGGCGCGGCCCCCCCTTTCCCTCTCCCTCTCCGTCTCTTTCCTTCCCCCTTCCTCCTTCCTAGTGGGACTAGGAAAGGGGAGTCCTACTCCCACTAGGAGGAGGACTCCCCCCTCCTTGGCGCGCCCCCTAGGGCCGGCCGGCCTCCCCCTTGCTCCTTTATATCACGGGGCAGGGGGCACCCTAGAGACACACAAGTTGATCTCGGATTGTTCCTTAGCCGTGTGCGTGCCCCCTCCACCATATTCCACCTCGGTCATATCGTCGCGGAGTTTAGGCGAAGCTCTGCGCGATAGAGCATCATCATCGCCACCACGCCGTCGTCTTGATGGAACTCATCCCGACACTTTGCTGGATCGGTCCGGGATCGTCATCGAGCTGAACGTGGGCTGAACTCGAGGTGCCGACGCTCGGTACTTGGATCGGTCGGATCGTGAAGACGTCGACTACATCAACCGCGTTGTCATAACGCTTCGCTTCACGGTCTCACGAGTGCGTGGACAATACTCTCCCTCTCGTTGCTATGCCATCACCATGATCTTGCGTGTGCGTAGGAATTTTTTTGAAATTACTACGTTCCCCAACACTATGCTTAAACGTGTTCTAGTTCTAAAAGATGTTATTCATGTTCCTCAAGCCGACAAAAACCTTGCTTCTATGTCTCGTTTAGCCACTGAAAATAATGTCTTCTTTGAAACTCACCCTCGTTACTTTTTAATAAAGGATCTTGCAACGAGGGAACTTCTACACCACGGTAGATGCATTGGAGGCCTCTACCCCATCATGTCCGGAGCACTTAGTCACAAGCGTCGTCAGGTCTACTCTGTCATCGAGCCCTCTTTGGCAAGGTGGCATCAACGATTAGGACATCCTTCCTCAGTCATAGTTAAGCAAGTTATCAATAAAGGCAATCTTTCTTTGTCTCATAGTCCTCTTAGTGATTCAGTTTGTGAAGCTTGTCAATGTAAAGAGTCACCAACTTCCCTATCCTAGGTCAAGTAGTGTTTCTCATGCTCCTTTACATCTTATTTTCAGTGATGTATGGGGCCATTCCCATGATTCTTTTGGACGAAAGAAATATTATGTCAGTTTCATTGATGATTATAGCAAGTTTACTTGGATTTACTTACTCAAGTATAAATCTGAAGTTTTTTTCCATATTCCAAGAGTTTCAAAAACTTGTTGAAAGACACTTTGCCAGAAAATTTTTGACAGTCTAAAGTGACTGGGGAGGGGAGTATGAGAAGCTCAACTCCTTCTTTCGTAGTATTGGTATTGCACATCATGTGTCTTGTCCTCATGCCCATCAACAGAATGGCTCTGCAGAGAGAAAACATCGTCATATTGTTGAAGTTGGTCTATCTTTACTTGCTCATGCTTCTATGCCTCTCAAATATTGGGATGAAGCTTTCATCACTGCCACATATCTTACTAGCAAAGTCATTGGCAATTCCACTCCTTTGGAACGTCTCTATCATCAAAAACCAGATTACAATTCTCTCAAAACTTTTGGGTGTGCTTGCTACCCCAATCTTCGTCCTTACAATCGTCATAAACTTGAGTTTCGTTCAACTCAATGTGTTTTTCTTGGCTATAGTAATCTTCACAAAGGCTATAAATGTCTAGAAATTACTACTGGACGTATCTATATTTCTCGAGATGTTGTTTTTGATGAAAACCTCTTTCCGTTTGCCAAGCTTCTTCCAAATGCAGGAGCTCTCCTCCGTGCTGAAATAGCTCTTCTTCCAGATCACGGGGGTGAAGTAAATAATGCTGACCTTGTGAAAAATTCCAATGAAAATTGTGATTCTGCAGATTTTGGTCGTCATTTTATGTGTGCAGATCCGGACGAGACACGCACGGGATCCCATGCTAATCCTGCTGGCAGCGGCGCTGGATCCCAAGCCGATCCTTGCGTCAGCTCATTTGTCCCTGGCGGCGCATGATCCCAGGAGGATCGCTCTCCTCTTCATGCGTCTTCTCGTGCGCGGGTGGCCGACCGGGTGGACCCTGCCTACCTCGATGCGTGATTGGACGAGGCCGCCAGCCCAGGCGTGGGTGCATGTGCGCGCGTGGTCGACAACCCCCACCGTGTGGAGCCCGCTAGTCCAGGCGCGGGCGAGTGCTTATCTCCAGGCGCAGGCGAGCGCTTATCACCACGGGGCGCGGGCGAGCGCGCACCTATCACCGAGCGCCACTTGTTCACAGGATGATGTGGCGGGTGCGGCTGGCGATAGGGGGACATCTGAGACGTCAGGCACAGCAGCCGGTGCAGAATCTTTCTTGGATCCGGCGCTGGGATCTTCTTTGGATCGTCCTACGCCTATCTCCGTTTCCTCGTCGTCACACCAGGTCACAGTCAGGTATCATCAAAAATAAAGAGTATACTGATGGTACGGTACGATATGATAGAGGCAAACGTGCTTTTCTTAGTACTGTTGGTGAACCAAATAATTTGCATGATGCTCTAGCACATAAAGATTGGAAGGAGGCTATGGATAAAGAATATGATGCACTCACAAAAAATAGAACTTGGCACTTAGTACCTTCAAGGCAAGGTAGCAATGTTATAGACTGCAAATGGGTATATAAGATAAAAAGAAAATCTGATGGAAGTATAGACAGATACAAGGCTAGATTAGTTGCCAAAGGTTTTAAGCAGAGATTTAGTATTGATTATGAAGATACTTTTAGTCCTGTTGTTAAGGCAGCTACTATTCGACTTGTATTGTCTATCGCTATTTCCAGAGGATGGAGTTTACGACAGCTAGATGTTCAGAACGCGTTTCTTCATGGTGTTCTTCAGGAAGAAGTGTTCATGTGGCAGCTGTTGGGGAACGTAGTAATTTCAAAAAATTTCCTACGCACACGCAAGATCATGGTGATGGCATAGCAACGAGAGGGGAAAGTGTCGTCCATGTACCCTCGTAGAGCGCAAGCGGAAGCGTTATGACAATGTGGTTGATGTAGTCGTACGTCTTCACGATCCGACCGATCCAACCACCGACCGTACGGCACCTCCGAGTTCAGCACACGTTCAGCTCGATGACGATCCCCGGGCTCCGATCCAGCAAAGCTTCGATGAGTTCCACAAGACGACGGCGTGCAGGACGATGATGATGTTCTACCGGCGCAGGGCTTTGCCTAAACTCCGCGATGATATGACCGAGGTGGAATATGGTGGAGGTGGGCACCGCACATGGCTAAGGAACGATCCGTAGATCAACTTTTGTGTTCTAGGGTGCCCCCCCGCCCCCGTATATAAAGGAGCCAGGGGGAGGAGGCGGCCGGCCAAGGAGGGCGCGCCAAGGGGGGAGTCCTACTCCCACCGGGAGTAGGACTCCCTTTTTTCTAGTTGGAGTACGAGAAGGGGGGAAGGAGGAGGAAGATGGGAAGGAAAGGGGGGGGGGGCGCCACCCCCCTCTTGCCTCCTCTCCTCTTCTCCCTTATGGCCCATGTAGGCCCAATAACCCCCCGAAGGGTTCCGGTAACCCCCCGGTACTCCGGTAAAATGCCGATTTCACCCGGAACACTTCCGATGTCCAAACATAGGCTTCCAATATATCAATCTTTATGTCTCGACCATTTCGAGACTCCTCGTCATGTCCGTGATCACATCCGGACTCAACAAACTTCGCACATCAAAACTTATAAACTCATAATAAACCGCTGTCGTCGAACGTTAGCGTATGGACCCTACGGGTTCGAGAACTATGTAGACATGACCTAGAACTATTCTCGGTCAATAACCAATAGCGGAACCTGGATGCCCATATTGGTTCCTACATATTCTACGAAGATCTTTATCGGTCAAACCGCATAACAACATACGTTGTTCCCTTTGTCATCGGTATGTTACTTGCCCGAGATTCGATCGTCGGTATCCAATACCTAGTTCAATCTCGTTACTGGAAAGTCTCTTTACTCGTTACGTAATGCATCATCCCGTAACCAACTCATTGGTCACATTGCTTGCAAGGCTTATAGTGATGTGCATTACCGAGAGGGCCCAGAGATACCTCTCCGACAATCGGAGTGACAAAACCTAATCTCGAAATATGCCAACTCAACATGTACCTTCGGAGACACCTGCAGTAGACTTTTCAATCACCCAGATACGCTGTGACGCTTTGGTAGTACCCAAAGTGTTCCTCCGTAAACGGAGTTGCATAATCTCATAGTTACAGGAACATGTATAACTCATGAAGAAAGCAATAGCAATATACTAAACGATCAAGTGCTAGACTAACGGAATGGGTCATGTCAATCACATCATTCTCCTAATGATGTGATCCCATTAATCAAAAGACAACACATGTCTATGGTTAGGAAACATAACCATCTTTGATTAATGAGCTAGTCAAGTAGAGGCATACTAGTGACTATATGTTTGTCTATGTATTCACACATGTATCATGTTTCCGGTTAATATAATTCTAGCATGAATAATAAACATTTATCATGATATGAGGAAATAAATAATAACTTTATTATTGCCTCTAGGGCATATTTCCTTCAGTCTCCCACTTGCACTAGAGTCAATCGTTGGAGCCGGTTTATCAGCCGCCTCGGAGAAAAGGCCATCCCCTTATACCAGATGCTGAGGAAGACAGATAATTTTGCCTGGAGTCCAGCTGCTGACGAAGCTTTTGAGGATCTAAAGCGGCAATTGGCCAACCCGCCTGTTCTTGCGGCTCCGGTTGACAAAGAACCGCTGTTGTTATATGTGGCAGCCAATGCACGAGCAGTGAGCGTGGCCATTGTGGTAGAGCGCAAGGAGGCAGGAAAGGAATATCCGGTTCAACGTCCGGTTTACTATATCAGTGAAGTGCTTATTGAGTCCAAGCAGAGATATCCGCATTGGCAGAAGCTAGTCTATGGTGTTTTCATGGCCAGCCGGAAGCTGAAACAGTATTTCCAAGGGCATCCTATTACAGTGGTTAGTTCAGCTCCTTTGGGTGATATCATACAAAACCGGGAGGCAACTGACCGGATTGCCAAATGGGCCATCGAGCTTGGGCCGCATGGGCTCAAGTATGCACCGCGCACAGCCGTGAAGTCACAAGCACTTGTTGATTTCATTAATGACTGGACGGAGTTACAAGCACCAGAGGAGAAACCGGATCATACATACTGGACTATCCACTTCGATGGATCCAGGCAGTTGGAAGGCTCGGGGGCTAGAGTCGTTTTAACTTCCCCACGAGGTGATAAGTTTTGCTACGTTCTCCGTCTAATGTTCCCTTGTACTAATAATGCAGCTGAGTACGAAGCCTTGCTCCATGGTCTCCGGATGGCTAAGGAGATGAATTTAAGCCGGTTAAGTGCTTGGTGACTCGGACCGGTGGCTCGGCAAGTATCCGCACTTGGGATTCTAAGGACCCCTCATGGCCGCATATCGTCGAGAGGTGGATAACATTGCAGGTTGCTTCAAGGGCTATCAAGTGGATCATGTGGATCGCCGGAAGAACGAAGCGGCGACGCTTTAAGCCGCTTTGGGTTCTCGGCAGAAACCGGTGCCACCTAATGTCTTTTCTCGACGCCTTGCATAACCCGTCGGTACAGCTCCCGGTGAAGCGGATTTGGCGATTCCTGATCCGGAGGCTCGCTTGGTGGCGGCATTACATGCTATTCCGGATTGACGGTTCCTTACCTTGCATATATGACTAGAGGAGAGTTGCCGACGATGAGGTTCTCGCCGCATGATAATCCGCGCCCAAGTCTATGACGATTCTTAATGGTGAGTTGCATCATTGCGGTGTTTCGTAGGCGTTTCACGCTGTGTTTCCCGAGGAAGGTTGTGAAATTTTACGAGAAATCCATGAAGGGATTGTGGGCATCATGCCGGTTCAAAGTCCCCAGTGGCGAAGGCATTCCGTCATGGATTCTATCGGTTAACCGCCATGCCGATGCGGAGGACTTGGTCAAACGGTGCAATGGGTGTCGAATTCTCCAGCGTGCTCATGTACCGCACAAGAGTTGCGGATGATCCCAATAACGTGGCCATTTGCGACTGGGGGCTGGATATGGTCGGGCCTTTAAGAGATCCAAGGATAAGAAGACCCACCGTTAGTGGCAAAGGACAAGTTCACCAAGTGGGTTGAAGCGAACTCACAAGAAGTGTGATGCGCAACAATGCATACAGTTCATCAAAAGGTGATTTTCCGTTTGGCTTTCCACACAAGATCATTCTCGACAATGGCACTAATCTGTCCAAGGGAGCTATGAAAGAATTACGTGAACGTGAGCATATCCGCTTGATGTATCATCGATGGCGCACCCCAATCCAACGGGCAAGGCAGAGCGTGCTAATCAGAAATCTTGCGAGGCATCAAACCACGACTTCGTTCCATTACGAGAACACCGTGGTGCTGGGTTGAAGAGCTCCCATCGGTACTATGGAGTATCAATACTACGCCAAACCGGTCTCTGGTTACACGCCTTTCTTCATGGTTTATGGAGCGTAAGCGTTCTCCCCAAAGGATATCAGCACGATTCGCCCGATGTAGCGGCTTATGTTGAAGCGACAATGAAGCGGCACGACAGACGCTTTGGACCCATCGGATGAGGAGCGTGATATGGCAGCCGCCGGTCGGCGATTTACCAAAGAAGATCTCCGTCGTTATCACAATCGCCGGTTAAAACCAGAGCCTTTCAGAAGGAGATTTGGTGCTTCCTCATCCAAGACCGCATGATATGCACAAGCTATCCTCGCTTTGGGAAGGACCCTTTGTGGTCGAGAAGAATCTGCACAACGGTTCCTACTATCTGGTTGATATTCGAGAGCGTAAAGACTCACGTACATTAGAAGAGGAGACCAATAGGCCGTGGAATATAGCTCATCTTCGACCTTACTACACTTGAGTCATCGGCTCGCTTTATGTACATAGCATAACAAAGGTATATATTATCTTCGATATAATAAAAATCGTGGCCTCACCTAAAGCGGGTCTCTGCTTTTCTTTTCATGTGTGGTTACATGGAGTGCTTCTGCTTTTAAAGCGGCCTCCGGTTTACCCCTTGACAGTTATATCTATCACTTGGGGGCTTGGTCGTGGTCCGAACCAACCAACACCTCTTGATAGGCGAAAGCCACCAGATCATTTGGGGACACGGTCACGTCTGAACCGGTCACGCCTCTTGGTCGGCCAATAGGGCCAGCGTCACTTGAGGCTTGGTCGAACCCAACCAATGTCATGCCAGTTGGCGGCGACTCGCCAAGAGTCTTTTGGGGACCTGGCCGACTAGCACCATCGCTACGCCTTCGGGGGGCTTGGTTGCGTCTGACCATGGTAATGCCATCTGACCAGCTCCATGCAGCTTTACTTTTGCAAAGAGTTATTGCCTTTGTTGCCATATTTGGTATTTGATTTTGTTGCGTTTTCAACCCGATTTAATATTTTTATCCGTTTAGCTGCCAAGAATAAACCGACAGACACGGTTTGGTATTACACAAGTTTTTCCCTTTCCGGTTTACCTTTTTCCGGTTCATCCTTATGGGGAAACATGGGGGCTTGTGCTGATTCAACACGCCTATGTGGGGGTTATTGCTTCCCCAGACGGTTATGGTTTTTAAAAGGCCTCCGCTTCAAGATTAGCTACGCCAGCTTCATGCTCGGATATGGCAGGTATTTGTATCACATACTAATTGATTTTCAATACACAAAATATATTGGATGCCACAAACCGGCTGGCAGTATCACCACCGCTGAAGTTCAATCTTTTGGTTGCAGGGAGTATGAATCAAACAAAAGTTTCCTCAATGCACGAAGGCATACCTGCACAAGAAAGTTTTGACTATAGGCTATTACAAGGCAACACAAAGGCCCAAATGAGATCAAGTTTCTTAAACCGCCACCGGTTCACGATCGTTCTTCATCCTCCGCCGCTTCAAAGATCTTCGTCTCTACCCATTGGCTGGAAATCCACAGAGGTCCAAATCGATGCCCATTAGCGCTTGGAAAACAGCCTCTTCGTGAATCGAGACGACGGTTCAATGTCGAGTGTAAGTGTGCTTACGGATTGAGGGATCAAGTTTTCCGTTCAAAGGTTGGAGCGGACACACGCTTGTTCGATCATTGTACGGGCTTGGTAGTGCTCCAAATCGCTTCTTCCGCCAATTGACAAGCCAGCGGGCGTATCGCCGACGGTTTATTGCACGCAAGTCCTCTTCACTAAAGTCCGAGCCGCCTTCCTTCACACCGGGATAGCCCCGAGCTGCTTCCACGGGATCAAAATCCGCACCCGTGCTTTGGCCCGGATCAAGGCGCTGATGGCTCCGGTTAGGCAGCAGATTTCTTCACCTCTTCAATCCGGGAAGGAAGGATGGAAAGCCGGTTCAAGGTATCTTGGATCAGGGACGGCGCTGGGTTATTATGTGACATTGTGGTAATAACGCGCTGGGCTCCGGTATATAACTGCTCCACTAAAGTGTAGACAGCTTTCAGTTTCTTCCGCACGTCATTACCCAAGTGCCCAACGCGTGTGCCTGCATATGATGACAGGATATTTTTAAACCGGAATATTGGGGCAGCAGGAAAAGCATATTACACTTATTAACAGGGAACTTACCGAAGATGGCTGCCGTCATAGAATGCACTTGCCGCTTCACGGCTGTCAGATCATCCACCACCGGTTTAAGGGCAGCTTCAGCGTTCTCGGCCCGTTTAAGAAGTTGGCCTTTCGTGGCCTGCACCGCTTTTTTCCTTCTTCATGTTGTCCTTCACTTGTTCCGCAGCAGCCAAGGCACCGGTTAGCTCCTTCTGGCTTTGTCTGTCTCGGCCTGCTGGGTTTTCAATGCACCAGAATCGGCAATCCGATCATCCTTGATTTTCACCTCACCTGCGCATTGACAAGATGATCAGCCAACATTATAGTTCAAGTCTCAACCACACAACATAGTTATATGCTTGACACTTGGGGCTAATGTACCTTCATTTTTTCTATCGCCGATACATGGCAAAGTCCCAAGTTCAATACGAGTATTCAACTCGCACTTGGGGGCTAATGGCTATTTGATTCTATTAAAGTGTCGTCAGAAGTTTTGGAGTGCCGGTTTAAGTATGCATATTTAAACCGCCCCGTGGTTATGAGGGAAGATTGCAAAGTCTATCAAAGAAAGCTATCAAGTACCAGCTTGATCAAAGATTGCAAACCGCCCTTGGGGGCTACAAGGATTACTATATTGGTAATAAGAAAAGGAGCGTTACCTCAAACTTATCTCTCATCGCCACCAAGCCAGCTTCATAATCACGGCCATCAGAAAGCCGGTTTAGATATCCGGAATGAAGGTCTTGGGCGCTCATAGCGGCGATGTTTCAGCTTCTACATTCCACTTTCCTTTGTTAAAAGTGGAAGAGTCCTCTTCACAAGATGTGCGGGTTAGAGTTGCAGCATTCCCGGTTCGAGTGGCCTGCTCGGTGATTACAACGTCGTCATCCTTCGATTCGACGGATCGTGTGGGCACAGCCGCTTCAATAGGACTGTGAGGCTTTTCAGACCGGACAGTACTAGCAGGTGGATCAACAGACATTGAAGCATCCACAGGCCTCTCCTCAGGAATAACATCTTCTCGAACCGGAGGGTCAGTTGGAATATCTTCAGAAGCAACATTTTCGAGATCCAATACCGCTCATGATCTCGAAGCGGCAGCCTCTTCAAAGAGTTTTGTCCAGCGAGCCTTCTTGCTGGGTTTCGCTTGGTTCGAGAAGCAAAGATTGATGAGCAAGGCGTACATTACGTAAGAAATCAACAAGCATATGGCTGTATGAAATTACCCGACGGCTATCTTCAACGGTGGTAGCTGAGTGGCTGATGATTCGCCAAAGATGAATGGGAGGTGACCCGATAATCGGAGTCGGACGGATTAAGAGGTTGACGGAATAAACCCGCTTTGGAATTCAAGGTAATAAAAGGTTGAAACCTCGGTGCGGCGCTTTCGAGCGGGCTGTTTGGTAAACCGCAGAGGTAACTACCGTCCGGCCGGCCGGGTTGTGCGGCGGGCTTCATGCTGCTGTGTCTTCATAAGAAGTTTGGGATCCAAGTAAGCAAGGGGGTGAGAAAAGTTAACTTTCCGGTTTGCCCGGCGAAATTTTGGTGAAGGCAAATTTGTTGAATCGGAAGAGAGAATGGTTACCTCAGCAAATCCTGCGTTGTTGGCTTCAGCGTCATCCTGACAAGCATCGTCATCAATAAGACGTGTAAAAACAAGCCAAGAGAATCAAGTTCCGGATTACCCACATCATCATCGATGGCCGGATCAGACGAAGCCGTGGTTTTCCTCTTGTGGGCGGATTTCTTAACAACTTTCGTTTTGGGCCGGTTTGGCCGCCCAGCCTTGTCCGCTTTGTCTTGAGAGAGTTTCTTGCTCCAAAACGGATTATCACCCTGGATCAGAAATAATTGAGAGTTGGAAGTATGAAAATAATAGCAGTATTTAATGATGACACAGTCAGAGACTTACCGCAGGAGGTGCGTTGAAGGTGCAGTAAGGAGCCAAGCCGGTTTGGGCACAAAGGTGCTCCGGTTCATTCAAAGATCTTCCTCATCAATCCGTGACTTCATCTTCGATAGCCCAGCTTTGGTGTGTCGGAGTGGGTCGTCGATGCTGCCGGTATATCGCACATCAAACCGAACGCCGCTCAAAGGCAATATGCCCCAAGATAACCAGCAGCGTGCGGATCGATCCCAATCAAACCGCTGGCCATGAAGGCCCGAAGCTTGATAGTTGTGGAGCATATTTGCTTCTCTCTTTGGCGATCAATCGCTATGAAAGGGATGAGTGTTGTTGAGCCGCCTCGACGAAAAACCGTAAAGGATTTTCACCTTCGAAGTGTCTTTGCAGAGAACCAAGTCGCTGCCCACTCTTTGGGATGAGTGTGGAGTTTGACGTGGGGATAAGTGATCTCCTTCCTCTTCTGGATAGCCATACCTCCCAATTCGGTATTGGGGCCATCGGTGAATTCGGTGCGGCGGTTTAGGTGGAAGAGATCTCTGAACAGTTCAACAGAGGGCTCCTCTTGCAGATATGCTTCGGACAGCACTTGAAAATGGCACAGGTTGGTGACAGAATTGGGGCCGATATCTTGGGGACGGAGTTGAAAATTGGCCATCACGTCCCGGTAAAATTTTGACCCGGGCGGTTTGAAACCCCGGGCCAAGTGATCCGCAAAAACCACAACTTCTCCTTCCTGAGGGGTGGGAGGACATTCCTCTCCAGGAACCCTCCAATGGATTGTGTTTTGATCATCTAACACGCCGATTGATACCAGTTCTTTCAACTGTGTCTCGGAGACGCGGGAAGGAACCCAGTTGCATTCGTACACCTGTTTGGCCATCATAAGATCTACAAGGGGAAGGATCCGGTTTAAGAAAGTACTTACTACAGAGTGATTGATTTAAGTTATGATAAACCGGAGGCAGTTCCTATAAATCAGCGTGTTGTCGGATGATGTCGGATATATCCTGGCGGTTCAACAAGGGGACTAATGGTGTACCGGTGCCGGTTTAGAAGCTTTTTACCATCGTGAGTTAAACCGCCTAATCTTGGCTGTGAAGGTAATTGAGGTCGTGGACAGAAACAGGTTTCACAAAAGTTCATGTTTGCTACGGATCAAACGCGGGTTTTCAGAAAACAGGAAAAGCGTCGCGAAAGTAAAGAAGAAACAGGAAATGCACCATAAGGTATATATATATATATGCAGAAGATCTATGGGATTAAGATGAGAAAGTGCAGCGGATACGCAGGAGTCGTCGTGTGATACAGAACGGGATTCATAGCATGGCTCAAAGGCTAGAAAGGTGAAAACATATGAAGAACATGGTATGAAGCTCGAACCCTAGAAACAGATCTAAGGTGAGGGAACGGACTGAAGCAGGGTAAGAGATTTACCGGAAACGGAGGAGATGCGGAGAAAGGCCGCAGTGTTCTGATCCGAACAGGTTGATGCAGCGGCCTAGGACGAAGCAGACGTTGATGACGACGACGGAGCTCCAAAGGCAGCGGCGCGAGGAAGAAGAAGAAGAGGAAGCGAAGGAGAAATGTAATGACCCTTCGGTCCTATTTATAAGGCAAGAAATCTAGGTCAAGCGCGAATCCGTGGACGGTCATTAAAGAAGACGTTGTAAAGGATAAACTTCAAGATGACGCCATGCCGCTTTCTGCGACCGAAGCAACGATATCATGCCGGTTTACAGTGATCAGAAGCAATGACGACGTGACGGTTTATTAAATAAAGAAGATGTCCAAGATGCAGATTCTGTGAAGGATTGACATGAACTAGTTCAAATCAATCTGGGGCCTAATGTTGGGGATATTACCACTAGGTGTAAACCGACCAAGCTTGGGCCGGGTTAACTCCGCTGGTAGTATAATCATGGAAAGGCCCAAGGCCCGTAGTTGGCTTAGAACTTGTAGCCGTAAACCGCCTGATGTATAACTTGTATTGTGTTAGAATAGAGAGATACCAACCGATACGAATATGAACCGTTGGGACTCGCAAACCGGCGGCGCCACTGTATATAAGGGGACAACCCGGCGGCGGTTCAAAGACAGACAACCACAACTCGAGCCTAGGCGAAGCTTATTTGCTCCCTAGCCATCGAGACTACATCAATTCCATCACAACTAGACGTAGGCTTTACCTTCATCGAAGGGGCCGAACTAGTATAAAACCCTCGTGTCTTTGTGTCCGCTTTAACCCCTGCAAGTAAACTCGTAGCGATGGCTCCACAACTAAGTCCTTATGCTAGGACATCTGCCGTGACAAATCCACGACAAGTTTCAATGGTGAACATCACTATGTTGATCATATCTACTATATGATTCACGTTCGACCTTTCGGTCTCCGTGTTCCGAGGCCATATCTGTATATGCTAGGCTCGTCAAGTATGACCTGAGTATTCCGCGTGTGCAACTGTTTTGCACCCGTTGTATTTGAACGTAGAGCCTATCGCACCCGATCATCACGTGGTGTCTCAGCACGAAGAACATTCGCAACGGTGCATACTCAGGGAGAACACTTCTTGATTATTAGTGAGAGATCATCTTAAAATGCTACCGTCAATCAAAGCAAGATAAGATGCATAAAGGATAAACATCACATGCAATCAATATAAGTGATATGATATGGCCATCATCATCTTGTGCTTGTGATCTCCATCTTCGAAGCACCATCGTGATCACCATCGTCACCGGCGCGACACCTTAATCTCCATCGTAGCATCGTTGTCTTTACGCCATCTATTGCTTCTACGACTATCGCTACCGCTTAGTGATAAAGTAAAGCAATTACACGACGTTTGCATTTCATACAATAAAGCGACAACCATATGGCTCCTGCCAGTTGCCGATAACTTCGGTTACAAAACATGATCATCTCATACAATAAAATATAGCATCACGTCTTGACCATATCACATCACAACATGCCCTGAAAAACAAGTTAGACGTCCTCTACTTTGTTGTTGCATATTTTACGTGGCTGCTACGGGATTAGCAAGAACCGTTCTTACCTACGCACCAAAACCACAACGATAGTTCATCAAGTTAGTGATGTTTTAACCTTCGCAAGGACCGGGCGTAGCCACACTCGATTCAGCTAAAATGAGAGAGACAGACACCCGCCAGCCACCTTTAAGCACGAGTGCTCGTAATGGTGAAACCAGTCTCGCGTAAGCGTAAGCGTAATGTCGGTCCGGGCCGCTTCATCTCACAACACCGCCGAACCAAAGTATGACATGCTGGTAAGCAGTATGACTTGTGTTCTACTCGTGCATATAACATCAACGCATAAAACCTGGCTCGATACCATCATGGGGAAACGAGTAATTTCAAAAAATTCCTACGCACACGCAAGATCATGGTGATGGCATAGCAACGAGAGGGAGAGTGTTGTCCACGCACTCGTGAGACCGTGGCGAAGCGCTATGACAACGCTGTTGATGTAGTCGACGCCTTCACGATCCGACCGATCCAAGCACCGAACGACGGCACCTCCGAGTTCAGACACGCTCAGCTCGATGACGATCCCCGGCCCGATCCAGCAAAGCTTCGATGAGTTCCACAACACAACGGTGTGGTGACGATGATGATGTTCTACCGGCGCAGGGCTTCGCCTAAACTCCGCGACGATATGACCGAGGTGGAATATGGTGGAGGTGGGCACCGCACACGGCTAAGGAACGACCCGTAGATCAACTTGTGTGTTCTAGGGTGCCCCCGCCTCAGATATAAAGGACCCAGGGGAAGGAGGCGGCCGGCCAAGGAGGGCGCGCCAAGGCGGGAGTCCTACTCCCACCGGGAGTAGGACTCCCTTTTTTTATAGTTGGAGTAGGAGAAGTGGGGAAGGAGGAGGAAGAGGGGAAGGAAAGGAGGGCGCCGCCCCCCTCTCCTTGTCCTATTCAGACTAGGGAGGGGAGGGGGCGCGGCCCACCTCTTGCCTCCTCTCCTCTTCTCCCTTATGGCCCATGTAGGCTCAATAACCCCGGAGGGTTCCAGAACCCCGGTACTCTCTAAAATGCCGATTTCACCCGAACACTTCCGATGTCCAAACATAGGCTTCCAATATATCAATCTTTATGTCTCAACCATTTCGAGACTCCTCGTCATGTCCGTGATCACATCCGGACTCAACAAACTTCGCACATCAAAACTTATAAACTCATTATAAAACTGTCATCGTAATGTTAAGCGTGCGGACCCTACAGGTTCGAGAACTATGTAGACATGACCTAGAACTATTCTCGGTCAATAACCAATAGTGGAACCTGGATGCCCATATTCGTTCCTACATATTCTACGAAGATCTTTATCGGTCAAACCGCATAACAACATACGTTGTTCCCTTTGCCATCGGTATGTTACTTGCCCGAGATTCGATCGTCGGTATCCAATACCTATTTCAATCTCGTTACCGGCAAGTCTCTTTACTCGTTACGTAATGCATCATCCTGTAACCAACTCATTGGTCACATTGCTTGCAAGGCTTATAGTGATGTGCATTACCGAGAGGGCCCAGAGATACCTCTCCGAAAATCAGAGTGACAAAACCTAATCTCCAAATGCGCCAACTCAACATGTACCTTCGGAGACACCTGTAGTACTCCTTTATGATCACCCAGCTTCGCCAGACGCTTTGGTAGTACCCAAAGTGTTCCTCCGGTAAACGGGAGTTGCATAATCTCATAGTTATAGGAACATGTATAAGTCATGAAGAAATCAATAGCAATATACTAAATGATCAAGTGCTAGGCTAACGGAATGGGTCATGTCAATCACATCATTCTCCTAATGATGTGATCCCATTAATCAAATGACAACACATGTCTATGGTTAGGAAACATAACCATCTTTGATTAATGAGCTAGTCAAGTAGAGGCATAGTAGTGACTATATGTTTGTCTATGTATTCACACATGTATCATGTTTCCGGTTAATACAATTCTAGCATGAATAATAAACATTTATCATGATATTAGGAAATAAATAATAACTTTATTATTGCCTCTAGGGCATATTTCCTTCAGCAGCCACCTGGATATGAGAATCAAAGCACACCACATTATGTTTGTAAGTTGGATAAAGCTTTGTATGGTCTGAAACAAGCCCCAAGAGCTTGGTACTCAAGGTTGATCATGCAGTTGCAACAACTTGGATTTACACCATCTAAAGCTGGTACTTCATTGTTCTTTTATCATATAGACAAGATCACTATATTTGTACTTGTTTATGTTGATGATATAATTGTTGCAAGCTCAAGTTCAGATGCTACCACTTGTTTGCTGAAAGATCTCAAGTTGGAATTTGCTCTCAAGGACTTGGGTGATCTTCACTACTTTCTTGGCATAGAAGTCAAACGGGTCAAAAATGGTATTCTTTACGCAGGAAAAGTACACTGCTGATATACTCGAGAGAGTAGGACTGCACAATTGCAAACCTGTGAGTACACCAATTTCAACTTCTGAAAAACTTACAATTGAGAGTGGAGAAGCACTTGGATCAGAAGATGCAACAAATTATAGAAGTGTTATGGGTGCTTTACAATATCTAACTCTTACACGTCCTGATATTTCTTACTCCGTGAATAAGGTATGTCAGTATTTACATGCACCTAGAACAACTCACTAGACTGCAGTCAAGAGGATTTTAAGGTATCTTAAGTTTTCTGAAGGACTTGGACTTCAGATTACCAAGTCTTCATCTCTACTTGTTACTGCTTATTCTGATGTAGACTGGGCAGGGTGTGCTGATGATAGAACGTCTACAGGTGGTTTTGCTGTGTTTCTGGGAACTAATCTCATATTCTGGAGTGCAAGAAAACAGGCTACTGTCTCAAGGTCAAGTACAGAGGCTGAGTATAAATCTTTGGCAAATGCTACAGCAGAAGTAATGTGGATACAGACATTGCTCTATGAACTTGGAATCGAGGCTTCACAAGCTGCTAGATTATGGTGTGATAATATTGGAGCAACCTATCTTTCAGCTAATCCTGTTTTCCATGCACGCACCAAACATATTGAAGTTGATATCCACTTTGTCAGAGAAAGGGTAGATCGAAAGCTACTTGATATTCGGTTTATACCTACTGGAGATCAACTTGCTGATGGCTTCAAAAAACCTCTCACTATGAGGAGGTTGGATGAGTTCGAGTACAATCTTAACCTTGCGAAAGTTTCCTGAGGTTTAGATTGAGGGGGAGTGTTAGAAGATATTGTGTAGAGATAGGAAAGGTGTTTAACTTGTATCTCTTTCTATCTCTTCTTCTGTTTTATCTCCTCCAACCTCCTGTAACAATCACGATCGATCTCCTCTCGATCGGTTCTTGTAAGCCACAGCACACAGCATATATATACAACGGCGGCCCGAGCAAAGGGTTCAACGCTTCCATCAACCTTCTACAGTTATGATGCAACACATCGACGACAATCTTTTGTTTAGCTGAAGTAGATTATTTAGCATAAAGAAAAAGGTCACAATCACATGAAAGTAGATCGCTATCGTACAGAGGAAATGAAGATGACACAATGGTGTCAGTCGCAGGATCAATACATGGTACTCCTAGTTGAAGCCCAGGCAACTCCTCCCGTGTCGCCCCTGCGCGGCGATCGGGGGGAACCCTAGTGCCACCGCGTCCTCGTCCCTCCCCCGACCTCTCCTCCTCGCCGCCGCCGGGCAAAGCCCGGTCAGCGTCGGCGGCGGCGAGATCTCTTCTCCCACGGCTCGCTGGATCTGACGCGGGCGGATCGCGGCGGCGGTTGGCGGCGCACTGGAGGCAGGGCGCGCCGGCGTGGGCTTGGGGGCGATGGCAGTTTTCCCTGGTGTGCGTGGGAGTCCGCTCTGGGCGCACGACGGCGGTAGCGAGCATTGGGCTCTTGGCGGCACTCCGACGTGTGCAGGCGGCGGTGGTCCCTATGCGCGGTCGGAGGCTCCGTCTCGGACCCGGACGACGCGGGGGATGGCGGCGGCCCGGCGTGGCCGGCGATCTGGATGCGGTGGTGCCGGCGGCTCGCTGATCTGCCGGTGCTCCAGGGTTCTGCCTGGTGGTGCTGGTGGTGACGGCGGCCCGTGCATGAGAGTTGGATCCCTTCGGACTGATCTGGGTGAAAACTTGCCTTCGGTGTCTGCTAAGGCCGGCGGTGGCGGCGCTAACTGTGTCGTTTTCTTCTTGAAGGCATCGCCGTGGAGAAGTTCAAGACCACTCTCTGCTACCTCTGGGGAAAACCCTAGATTAGATGATCGGATGACGGCGGCGTCTGGTGTCGTTCCTCCCTTTGGGGAGTCATTCTTGGAGGTACACACGTGATCGAGGGACCAGATGACGGATTCTTTGGTGGAGCGGTGCTTCATCCTACGCAGTGATGGCGACGGATCTTGACGGCGTGGCGCAGTGCAAATTCGGAGTTTGCTGTGGGAGGATGGACTCGCGCAGGAGGACGACGCTGTCGGGCGTCGTGGTGGCGTCGATGGCAGAAAGACCTGACACGGTATATGCAATAGTATAACTTTGAAGATGGATTGGTGGCAGGTGGCTGCGGCGGCCTCATACCCGGCAGGCGTCCTGGTTGAGGAGTGCGCCGGACTGGTAGGTGCCCGATACCCGGCAGGCGTCCTGGTTGGGACCTCAGGTCTTAGATGTTTAGGTTTGGCTGCAATGTCTGTTTGGTATTAGGCCCAGACTATCTGCGCCCTTTCATCAATTGGATAGGTGTAGCGACAGTTGTTGCTTAGACGGTAGCTTTTGTAAGGTCTTGTGAGAATAATTAATAAAGTGGCCGTATGCATCGCCCCAGATGCAGAGGCCGGGGGTCATCCTCCTTTTCTAAAAACAAAACAAAACAATGGTGTCAGTCAATAATACATCACCATATACGTACACGTACTGTTACATACACATACAGATACAATGATTCGCTGCAGCAACTGCCCCTTCGAGAAAGAGGATACAATGTAGTTAATCAAGAGTTCAAGACATCGGCATGTACGTGCATACATACAGATACAATGATTTGCTGCAGCAGCGACTCTAAGCTGCTTTAATTTGGTGGATGGATAACAAATCTCATCGTGAATTGGGTGATTTTGCCGAAGCTATAACGCTGGTCAGAATGGATGATCTTATTATTATTCCTCCTTAATTTCTTCGAAACTGCATCGATCAGATGCTCTGCAGCCTGCCGTTCCCGCCGAAGATCCGGTTGAGGATCGCCGCCAGCCTGACGCCCCCCTGGGCGAGCCTCTTCTGAACGACCGGCAGCGCCTTGAAGTAGTACTCATCTGCAGTCCAGTTTTAAGGAGATCTCATCACACTTGTCCCAAAGAATCATGCATATAAGCATCTAATCTAATCTTATTAATCTATCTGGTACGCTACCTCCTAGGGTGTCGTCCTGCTCGACGCCCTCGTACGCGTCGCAGGCCAGCACCGCGCTCTCCTGGGCGTACCTGCAATCGATCGACCGTTCTCAGCCCTCAGATTCAGCCTCTGAACATGTACACTCAGTTTTGCAGTTGGAAATTTGGAATGGATCATCCTGATGACTGTTGAGATTACTTTTCAGCGCAGGTGGTTGTTTTGCTGCGGCATGTCTCCCACTGCTTCTCCTCGGTGGACCAGTCGTCCTGCAAGAGATCAAAACAATCAAAAGTTAATCGAGGTGAAATTAAGCTGAAGTCGTAATGGAGTGAAATGCAGTGCAGAGGTAACTAGTGAGCTAGCTTACGGTGATGTTGCGCTGGATGGAGTCGATCATGGCGTCCTGGTCCTTGTCGAAGAAGTCCTTCATGGCCTCTGTGATCACGTCCGAATCCCACACCTAGTTTTGGAAACAGTGCACCCTCGTAAACTACTATACGTAGTAAACGGTGAATAAATGAATGGATCATGGAGCTGAGACTGTGCTAGGACGTACCTTGTGCAGGTTGCTCTTCCTCCGGTACCAGCGGAGTTTGATGGTGTTGCCGCCGAGGTCGTCGACGTGGCCGCAGTGCAGCGGCTGGTGCACGTCGCCCACGAAGTGCGCCAGGAACATCAGGCTCTCCGTCGGGTCAACTGGTCCAAGGCAACATATACAACACATGAGGCCGGGAAGATCATCCATGTCATTCTACCACGCAGGCCATGAACATGGGGTGTCGATAAGTGAAACTTGCTTACATGGGCTGGACGAGTCCTGGAGCGCGGCGGTGTAGTTGTTGATGGCCCCGACCACGCACACGTTCTTGTTCCCCTTGGTGTCGTGGCAGTCCCCTGTCCAAAATCAAGCAGTAGCACCGGAGCATAACGTGAGGCACGTGTGTAATTCTCATCTGCGATCATGTATGTGCTTGGCTTTTATTAGTTGTTCTTGCTTGTGGAACTCTAGCCGCATGCTATGCTGCCCCGACGGTGGATTGTTACATTTGCTTGCACTCTGACTGTCAGTCGGTGACGAGGACCTACGAACTACCAACTCCCTTGCCCAATCAGACAAGCAAACCTATGCCCGAACTGCAGGCCAGCCACCAGTGACCAGTCAACATTTCACCGTCCAGTCAATATGATAATGACTCGCCCCAAATGCATGATAATATTCCTTGTGAGATGCGATGCGATCCATCAAAGATGGGAACTGTTGGCATATGCCTTTTTATTCCAACGATGTTGATGCAGTTAGCTGTACCCGCCACTGACCAGACACCTGGATGGATCATGAATGGATGGGTTGCTAGCTCAGTAGCAGGTGGACGCACGCAACGTGCGATCGGGACGGGCCTCTAATTAGGCGCGTACGTACGGGCTCAAAGTCAAAGCGCGCCATAACTACTACCGACCGTGACATGCTGCTGTTTTACTAGGGCAGTGCAACTAGGCTATCCATCTAAACAAGTTAAAAAAATTACTGTATTTGGTTGTTGGGAGAGTAAATAAAAGAAAACAACGGCTGAAGTTGTATCGATGCATGCATATGCCCGGCGCCATGCATGCATGGAAGGTTCAGAGCAAGCATGAGGATGAGGGAGGGAGAGAGAGAGAGAGTCTGAGCCGGCGCACGTACTGGCGTAGCTGAACTTGCAGTCGCCGGGGGTGTCGGCGAAGTGCAGGGGGCTCGACCAGCGGTACCGGAAGCGCTGGCTGTCCGCCCACGAGCACACCTCCGCGAGCTCGCCGTTGGCCCACGACGGCAGGAGCGCCTTCACCCCCGTCAACGCCTCGCTCGTCAGGAAACCCTGCACGGAAAACGGCACTTCGGATCAGCTCACTTTGCCGGCCTCTACCTACGGCGGCGCCGGTGGAATCAGACGATCGGTCGGCGGTTCACGTACGTCGGCGATCTTGCAGGTCATGTAGTGGCCCTCCTTGCCCCACGCCTGCGCTGCCGGGGCCCTCGCCGCCGCCGCGACCAGGACGACGTGAAGCAGCAGCAGCAACCCCATCGTCCTAGCTCAGCTCAAACTTCGCTCTCCCTCCCTCCGTGTTTCTTGACACTTGTTGCTGTGTTGCTTTCCTTCCTTGTCCCATCTGGCTTGTGTACTGCTCCTCTATTTATACATACATACATACAGCCACTGGCCAACCAATGGCCGCGTTTAGGGACTTGGAAGATTCCGCATGCCGATCCGCGATGCCTTTTGTCCGAGCAACAACCGGAGGAGTTTGAGGCCAATAAGGGAGCCATGTGAGCGAGCCTGATGGCTGGGGTTGCTTGCGCCATGTGAGCATCTCCGGTCATGATCGATGTGCAATTATGCCGGCGTGGTTCACATGTGCGGCACGCTACAAGCTCCGATCCCTATCCGCTGGCTCCGTTTCACATTGCAATGGCAATGTCAAAGGAGGGATCCGATCAGAGCGCGCAGCTGCTGCCACGCGCGCGGCGCGCTTCTTCTTGCCCACCCCCAACGAACGAACACCTACTGCTCCGGCCGGTTTCTGAACTCTGATCGGTAGCATGGTGGGTACGTGCGTGTGAGATTCGTCGAGCTTCAGAGCTCCCGCCGATCGATCTCTCTCCTCCAATCGGTTGCATGAAAGAAATACTATAGATGATCGACTTGACGATCGACGACTAATAATTAAACAAAGCACCGATCGCTGCTCGTCGTAAACAATCTGAGGATAAGGACTGACGGCCTCACCAACAACAGGCAGCATATGCTGTATATATATTCCGTCAGACAGTGTTTGCAGCGTTGTTTTCCCAATAGTTTTTTTTTTTTGAAAGATCCAGTTGCCTGGCTTTTCATTGATTTAGCAGAAGAGAGAGTTACAAAATTGTCACCAGTCAAAAGGAGATTAGCAACCGAAGAAAGGCCGATAACATAAGGAGGGCACGCAGATTGTCCCCCCCTTCCCTCTAGGTGTAGACTAGGGTTTATATCTCATGTGATATCCCCAAAGAAGGGCTCTAATCCTTTCCCGCCGGCTAGCCTCCACTGCTCCAACTCTCTTCTGCAGGCACTAACCACATCATCAACGCATGCCTCCTTCTTCTTGAACGTGCAGTTGTTGTGTTCCTGCCAGATGTGCCTTGCAACTAGAGCTACCATGGATTGGGTGGCTCGCCTGTTGGATGGTGATGATGCAGAGACTATTGCAGTGACGGCCTCCGCTGTGGTCTTGCACCCGTCCCAGGTGACTGGGTTCAGCGCGCCGCAACCCCTCCATGTTGCTGCCTTGGCCCAGATCCGTTGTGACGTGGGGCAATCCCAAAGAAGGTGCGCCGAGCTCTCCAAGCTTCTGAGGCATAACTGGCAGAAGTAGTTATTTTCCCATCCATGCCGCTGCAGCCGATCGTTGCACCAGAGCTGGTCGTGGTGCAGCAGCCACAAGAAGAACTTCATCTTTCTCGGTGCCCATACCTTCCAGATGAGCTGCTGCAGTGCACCTCTGAGCTGCCCAACGAATTGAGCATTGTAGGTTGATTTGGCGCTGTACTCACCTCCCGCTCGCCAGGAGATCTCATCCTCCGCCTCGTCCTGCAGTGTGATGTTGGCCTCGCGGATGCTGCGGCGCAGAGAGACCAACTGCGGGATGATCTCCATTGTGTTGGCTCTCCGGAGATCGAGGATCCATCTGTCGTCCTGGAGCGCTTCGGCCACCGATCGGTTCTTCCTTGAAGAGTTGGCGAACAGAAGTGGAAACCGGAGTTTGGCTGATCGCCTAGCCAGGTGCAATTCCAGAATGTGGCCCTCCTTCCATTCCCTATAACGACTCTCGTTTCGGCTGCGAACAGCTCTCTGTCCTTGTCGTCGCACGGCGAGCCCGTGCCAACCCATGCTCTGTCCGGATGCTTCCATGCTAGCCAGAGCCACCGTAGACGGAGTGCGCGCGCGAAACGTTCCATGTCTGGAATGCCCGCCCATCGCGATCCACCAGCGAGGTGACAAGCTTCCATTTGACCTTGCACTTCCCGCCTGATATTTCCTCGTCCTGGGCCCATAGAAACCGTCGTCTTGCTTTGTCCACCTCTTTGTGGAATTTCTTCGGGGCGCGCAGGATGGCGAGTGCGAAGGCTGGCAGTGCAGAGAGCACGCACCGCACCAGCACCCGCCGGCCTGCTATCGGCATGAGCCGGCCCTTCCAGCCTCCCAGCCTTGCGCGGATGCGATCGATGAGGTTCCCTATAGTTTACAAGTGTTGTCTCCCCCGGATCGCAATTGCTAAATCAACGGAGGGCAAGGTAGATCAGATCGAGCTAGCCTGCCACTCCTTGTCCACTCCCAACCAACGCTACATGATCCGGTTTCTGAATGCTGACTTGGTACTTGCTCAGCAGCAACAAACGACGACTAAAGGAAGTGCCTACGAAAGCACCGGCTGATGGCTGCTCAGCTCATCCGTCCTAAACAATCTGGGAATATCATCAATAAAATACACGCATGATCTGTACGCTGGTAGTTAATTCCAGTTTCCGATCGGAACAACATGGACGAAGACAAAACAGCCACGAGCATGTTAAAATTACTCCAAAACAAAAACACTGGGCCTGACAACAGGCGTACGTACTGGGTAAAGTTATTAACCGTGATTTGTGATCTGATGAAACTAACATGCATGGCCAAAAAAGTTTTATGATTTTTATCTTATTCTACGACTAGTTCGTAGCTAGCGCTGGCCCAGTCCCTGCCTTGCTTGCTTTGTTTCTGTCAGATTTCAAAGGCTCTGCAGCCATGCCGTTGTTCTCCAAGCTGAAGATCCGGTTAAGGATGGCGGGTGGCGGCCAGCGTGAGGCCTCCCTGGGCAATGCTGAAGCCTGAAATGAAATAGCTTACAGACAGACTTACAGTAAGGTTGAGCTTGATGGAGTCGATCATGGTGCGTAGGTCGTCCTTGTAGAAGTAGAACTCGCTCATGGCCGTCTGGATGACCTTGTCATCCCACACCTGAAAGCCATGTTGGCGAAGCCGGTGGCAGTCGGAGAGATCCAGTGCGGCGATCTTCAACTTCATACTCAGACTTGTCCTGCAGCAACATGGGTGATTTTTTTTCCAAGTTCTCTTTAGGGAGTCTTCATGTTTGGTTTGGAAGCGGCAACATTGTCCCAGTGTAGGAATAATGTTCTCCTGACTCTTTTTCTGCTCCGCCGGTGTGCTCATCACCGACGAAGGGTGTGCGGAGCCGTGTCTCCCATGGGTCTTTTGGGATCTAGTTGGTTTAGGATTCTGATGGATCTGCCTGGATTCAGCCGGCTTTCATGGTCTTCGGAGTATCTACACGCCTTTTTTGGCGTTTTCTTTCCCAGGACAGCAATTTGGTCGCAGAATCACGGCCTCCGGCCATTCTTGATATGCATCGAGGACTTTTCGGCCGCAGCTTCTACAAGCTCATAGGTTTATTAAAATTTACTCGGTCAAGGCGGAGGCCCAAAAGCGGGACTGAGCTATGCTCATGGCGTGTCGCTGGCGGATGAAAGAGTAAGAAGACTTTGGCACTCCCAAGAATTTCATTGTTAATTTTATCTTTTTGCATGAGTGTGTTTGCAATGACTTGCGATACTTAATATATGGCCTTCAGCCTTTTCACATGAAAACAGCCAGTTGACCCTATCTACACAACATCATGCATGCGTCCTCATGCTTGCCATAGACATCAGCGTCCTCTCGCAATGCCACCCCCTCCATCCAAATATACATGGAGTAATGTGTTTTCCACTAACTAAAACTTTTTTAAAATTGCACTTTTTTGGGAATCGAATTTGACACAGGAAGTCCTCAAGCAACTTATAAGTTATAACTAGCAAAGCCGATACAATGACTTCGAGAAAAACATTCGCTTGGATAATCTCTAAAGTGCCCAACATATGACTATTCTACCCTCTCTAAACAAGAACATTGGCTTTTGGGCAATAGAGTTGAGAAGTCATGTCTTTCTGTTGGATCCTCATACTATGTGCTCTTTTCGATGTTGATGTAGTAGTAGTAGTGGTAGTAGTAGTAGTAGTAGTAGTAGTAGTAGTAGTAGGAGGAGGAGGAGGAGGAGCATCAACAGTAGTATTTGTAGATGTCGATATGATTAACCTCTTAGTTTAAACTTTGTTGGAGACATCCACTAGGTAACGATGGATGCAGCTAGCCCAGGGTCCATGTGATTTTTCCAAGTTCTCTTTAGGGAGTCTTCATGATTGGTTTGGAGGCGGCAACATTGTCCCAGTGTAGGAATTATGTTCTCCGGACTCTTTTTCTGCTCCGCCGGTGTGCTTATCACCGACGAAGGGCGTGGGGAGCCGTGTCTCCCACGGGTCTTTTGGGATTTAGTTGGTTTAGGATTCTAATGGATCTGCCTGGATTCAGCCGGCTTTCATGGTCTTCGGAGTATCTACATGCCTTTTTTGGCGTTTCCTTCCCCAGGACAACAATTTGGTCGCAGAATCATGGCCTCCGGCCTTTCCTGATATGCATCGAGGACTTTTCAGCCGCTGCTTCTACAAGCTCATAGGTTTATTAAAATTTACTCGGTCAAGGCGGAGGCCCAAAAGCGGGACTGAGCTATGCTCATGGCGTGTCGCTGGCGGATGCAAGAGTAAGAAGACTTTGGCACTCCCAAGAATTTCATTGTTAATTTTATCTTTTTGCATGAGTGTGTTTGCAATGACTTGTGATACTTAATATATGGCCTTCAGCCTTTTCACATGAAAACAGCCAGTTGACCCTGTCTACACAACATCATGCATGCGTCCTCATGCTCGCCATAGACATCAGCATCCTCTCGCAATGCCACCCCCTCCATCCAAATATACACGGAGTAATGTGTTTTCCACCAACTAAAACTTTTTTAAAATTGCACTTTTTTGGGAATCGAATTTGACACAGGAAGTCCTCAAGCAACTTATAAGTTATAACTAACAAAGCCGATACAATGACTTTGAGAAAAACATTCGCTTGGATAATCTCTAAAGTGCCCAACATATGACTATTCTACCCTCTCTAGACAAGAACATTGGCTTTTGGGCAATAGAGTTGAGAAGTCATGTCTTTCTGTTGGATCCTGATACTATGTGCTCTTCTAGATGTTGATGTAGTAGTAGTAGTAGTAGTAGTAGTAGTAGTAGTAGTAGTAGTAGTAGTAGTAGTAGTAGTAGTAGTAGGAGGAGGAGGAGGAGGAGGAGGAGCATCAGCAGTAGTATTAGTAGATGTCGACGTGATTAACCTTTAAACTTTGTTGGAGACATCCACTGGGTAACGATGGATGCAGCTAGCCCAGGGTCCATGTGCACCAAAAGATGGTTGTATACACATCCACCCAATAGTGTTGCATTCGTACCCTGCACCAAACCCAATCATCCACACCCTGTTGCCTTTCTTCATCTGACCTTTAGCTTCGATGTATGCCAACTCATACCACACCGATGCACTCAACTGGTTTCCAAATCGATGTAGCGTCATTCGCGATGCCTCAACGTTCCTGTCTGATAGATTGAGTCCATGTTGTACTGAGGTGATAACCGCTGGTCCACCAACATGGATGCAGAAATGCTCAAATGCAAGACAAAAGTTGGGGATGTATTCTCTCGCCCTCCTTGAGCCGATCACCTTTTTCGACATGCGATAGAGCAAAACTCTGAGAAGCTCTGACCCCGGTAGGACAAGAGGTCCGGTTACCGTGATATTTGCTCTCAGTGCATCTCCAGCGACACCCATAAGGTCTTTAGAGAGAGCAGTCCCAAAGTTTCCCTTCTCATCTTCCTCTTGATAAACACACCGGTAGGCAGCATCATTTGCTGCAGTGATTGTCCGGGCCAAATGCTCAAGCTGAAATCGAGCCTTGGACCTAGAAGTTGACAAGAGCTTGGCGGCACCGCCCATACGAAACAATATGTTTGACAACTGCATGGAACGCATCTTTCCTGCATAGTATAATGGTCCAATGATCTCCGTAGATACCACTAATGCGTATGACCCCCAAGGCATGACCTGCAACATGTTGCTCGCAATCCCCACCGCAGTCACTGACGCAGTGCACGCCATCCCTGAAAGGTTCATGAGGCGGATATCACCTCGCAACTTGTATCTATTCACAATCATGTCAGCGTTGGATGGTACTGGGCTAAACCCACTGCAGTTTGTGATAAGAACACGGATCGCATCACGGTTGATGCATGTCTTGGCAAAAAGTTCATCAATCACTGGGAACATGATCAACTCTGCCTCCGCGCGTGCTTCATCAAGCCCACAATATGGCTCTATATAGGAAAGTATAGGTGGTACATATGTCTGGTCGCTCATGCCTGAGCGCTCTAGAATAGTAGCTATGAAGTTGACAGTAGAATCATCTAGCAAAGGCGAGAGATGTGCATGTTCAAGCAAGGTTGCCTTTGGGTATCTAAACTTGGAGCTTGCCACAAAGCAAGCATAGTCAATGAGGTATACAGTTCTAGGACGGAGTGCAAGGTAGAATGTTGCTGTGACGATGAAAAGAACGACGACGAGGAATAGGTGGATGGGACAGATAGCACTGAATTGAGGCACAATCTGGTGTGCAGAGACAACCCCTTGTGTAACCTTTGTGAGAACGGCAACTGCGAGTGTAGTTGCAATGGCAATTCGCAGGATGAGGGTGTTGGCAGCACGATGGTATAGCAATCTTAAGTGTTGAAGATGAGAACTCATGTTGTTGGGTAATCTGGTGTGCGTCGCGTGCATATGTTGACGAGGATAGCAACCAAGGCCTAACAATGGGATATTTATACAAGGGCCTTGCATATGTTTGAACGTTTCTTTACACTGAGAATCTTATGGGAGAAATACGTAACATCACATTGAGTTCAAATAAATTTCTAGCAGTCCTTGAGCAATGATCGTACATAGGAGACCCTCCATCCCTACTTCTCAACTATATTTCGTACTTGCATATTTTTCATGTCGCACACTAGTGTGTAACCCATGTTTTTCGCACTGCACAACAGGAGCACTCTCATTAAAAAAGATTATTAAGGAGACATTATAACGCATATATTGAAAATGATTATTAATGAACCAGCCAACTAATTTGGGATATCTATTTCTCTTGCACTTTCTGTACTTTGGCTTCTGTTTTCTTTTTCATAAAACACATTTTTTTAACGATAGATGGCAGCTTTGTGCTTGCGGGAAAAATAATGAAAGGAAATATATTTTCTCGCATTTGCCATAGTGCATAAAACTACTTTGTTTTTTTAGTGGACTGCTTTGTTTCTTGAAAAGTGGTAGGTTGGGTCGGATCATGGACGCGCTGGGATGCATACATGTGACCTATTTGTTTGTCGGAAAATAAAATAAAATCCATTTTCTCACATTAACTATACCGGAAAAGACATCCGTCCAGTTTATGTATAAAACACCAACCACTCATTACAACCACCAACACAACAAAGAAAAAGAAAAGAAAAGAAAATCGACATGGATACAAAATACTCCATCCGTCCCATGATATAGCTCTTATATTATGGGACGGAGGGAGTACTAGGGAACAGCTAAGAGCAACTCCAACGGGGCGACCTAAACAGACGGTGTTTTTGTCCGCTTTTCGTCCGTTTGGGTCGGTCCCCGCCCGACGTCCGCCCCATTTTAGATTTGGGTCCGCAGTGCGTCTAAGCATCGACCCATTTCATGTCCGCACACAATTTTTAAAAAAGGTCCACGGCCATAGATCATGCCAGCGACCATATCGTCTCCTGAAGCTCATGCTGGCACCATGCCAGCGCCAACATACAATGCCAGCTTCAAAAATAACACCACACAGTTCATGCTGGCGTACTCGCCAGCGGCCAGCACACAAAAAAGGGTGGGACCTGAGTTCGACCACGCCATCACGGTCCCGTGGTCATGCCAGCACACCCGCCGGCATACAAAAAAAGGATGGTGCTCGCCGCCATAGATCACTCGTCGTCGAACTTGAGCATGTCGGCCTGCATCTTCTCGAACCACGGCCTCTTCCTTGGCGACACGGTGTTGAGATCCACCTTCATGATCTCCACCCCGGTCATCATGCTCGCGAGAACCACTTCTTTTGCCTTGGTCTTGGCGTTGGCGGCCTCGATCTCTAGCATCGTGGCTTGCTTCTCCGCCTCCATCTCAAGCATCTTGGTTTGCTTCTCCGCATCCATCTCAAGCCTCCTCCTTTGGATCTCCATGAAGGCGTTCATTTGTTCTTCTTTGTATCTCCAGCGCTCCTCCTCCGTTGAGTCCTTGCTCATCATGCCCTTCACGCTTGCGATCAAGGTGTTGGACGCCGCATCCCGCTTGTCCTCCTTCTTGGAGTTGGCCTTCCCCCGCGGTCGTGCCTTCTCGCCGTCCCAAACCTCCTCCACGGCTTGCTTCCTCCCACGCAACTTGAGGGCGGCATATTGCGCCTTAAACTTCTCCTCGTTTTGATGACCCTAAAGCAATGGGAGAAGTTGAAGCACTTGCCATTGTGTTGGACCTTGAATGCCCCCAAAGATTGAAATGCCTACAAATGTATTTCATGCAAGAATATTGGCAAAATGATATGCAAATGAACACGCAAGCATAAACGGAATGACACAAAAGAGGGCGGCTTGCTCGTATACCATGTCTTGCATGCTGATGCCGCTCACGGGGCGTGCCTTGACGCTCTAAAGAGTGGCACAAAACTTGTTGCACTCTTGTTGGATCACCCTCCATAGCTTTGAAATGGACACCCACCTGCGTGTGCTTACTATTTGGTACGGAGGAAACTTTTTGCGCTCATGGAACTCACGGTGGACACGAATCCAAAAGGTTGATGCCTTTTGTTTGGCGCCCGTCTTGGGGTCTTGCTCAATGTCTCTCCAACACTCACAAAGAAGCTTGTCCTCGGCCGCCGTGTATGCCTTGGTCCTCTTGCTCTTGCGCTTCAGCTTCGCCCCGACGGCTTGGTTGGCGAGCTCGTCCTCGAACAAAGGCTCCCCCTCGATGTCGCACTCGTCCTCTTCCTCTTGCCCGTAGTACTCCGAAAACTCGTGGTCGAGTGGGAAGCCGTCCAGGTCCAAACTGACTGATCATGCATGAAGGCCTCCTGATCTTAATCAAAGGTGGACGGCGTGAACGCCCCTCGGCCATCCTGGCTTTGTGTCTCCTCGGGGTTGTAGCCAGCCCCGGCGGCACCGCCAGCGGCCGGCGCACCACCCTCGAAGATGATGTTCTGCATGTAGTCGTCGTCGCCGGAGGCCGACATTCCACCGAACAGGTTGCGTGCGCCCGACAGCACGTCGGCTGGCATGTGCTACGCGCGTTTCCTCGTGCCTCCGGATGACGAGCCACCGGCCATCGGCGTGGCGTTGAGGTCGATGGGCGCGGGCGCGGGCGTGGAAGGCGCCACCACGCTCACCTCGGGCGAGCACTCCCCGAAGAGGCGGGAGGCCTGCGGGTAGACGTGGAAGCCTGGCATCAGGGTGCAAGCCGACGCGCGGGGCGAGTCGGGCAGCACCATCCGAGGGAAGGCGGATGAGCCGGTGCTGGCCGCAGCCACGGCGGCGTTAACGAGGCCGTGTTGGCTAGGGTTTAACCCTATCATATAGAGCACCTTCCTTGTTGCCGCCGCGACGCGGGCGTTGGTGACCTCCTGCTGCGCGGCGGCGGCAGCCGCGATGGCTTCATCCCTCGCGTCGGCCGCGTGCCTTCGGCCCTTCCTCTTGGCCAACTCCCGTGCCCGCTGTTCGGGCGTCAGCGTCTTCTTCGGCTTGGGCGCGGCGGTAGTCTTGCGTGGGTGAGGAGGGCGGTCGTCATGCGCAGACGAGGCGAGGGAGGCGAGGCCGGCGGCGGCGGCGAGGTCGTCGTCCATGGCGGGGGCGGGAGCGCGCGCGGGAGGGAGGGTTTTTGGGGGAAAATGGTGGAGGCTGCCACTGACCAGTGGGCCCGGGGAAGGAGAAGGCGAGCGCGCGCGTCCGTCTCGTGTCCACGTTGATGCAAATCTTGTTAAAAATGGCCTGGGAATGAGTCGGCAGGCGAACGAAAAGCGGACGCGCGTCTGTTTGGGTCGGCGTTTTGGGCCTACTTTTTTGTTCGCGCCTACCTAAACGGACGCCCGTGGACGAAATGGGTCGCCCCGTTGGAATTGCTCTAACAAGCTTCAAGGCCCAACAAATTAGGACACTTGAGCCAACTAACATGCTTGGCAAGAAAGTTTTATGATTTTTATCTTATTGTACGACCAGTTCGTAGCTAGCGCCAGGGACGGAGCCAGAAAATAAAGATAGGGGGGCAAGAACTAGAAGAGTAAAAACATAGGATAGATATAGATACATAATACATTACATGCCTTTTCTAAAAAACATAATACATTACATATTGGAAGGTATAGGGTCGATTTCATAAGCATGTGTTCACCCAGCTAACCAACGGCACGCCAAAATTTTGTTGAAGGGAAGGACCACCAACGCCTCATTTAAAAAAAAATGGTTTTGTAAACGGGATGAGTTAATGGAGCTGGGGACACCCAATTAATTCGATCAAAACCAAACAGTGGCTATCAAACTCATCAACGCCAAATATTTGGTCGGAACTTCGGGGGTCTTACATAAACATGCCTTAATAATCAAAGATTACATAGCTATTAATTTAAAATTTGATTTATGAGACAGAATCAAAGATCGATATTTTCTAGCTAGTTGTTAATGTGTCTGTAGTTCTGCGACTACACTTCTACGATTTGAAAGACGCGAACGAATATGGTGATAGAAATAAACTAACCGTTTTTATCATTTGGTCGAGCTCATCCGTGCAGCCGGCCGGCCAGAATGCAGCGTAGATCAACAGGAGGCACTTGCATGTCCCCTTCCTTTCTCGACGGAGAGATTCGATAGACGATCTAGCATGCGGTTGGCGGCCGGGCGGCAGCCTCGAACGCATAAGCAGATTGGAAAGGAAGCGGTTAGATGAGAACTTTTCTTAAGGGGTGATTTTTTTTAGACAATTAAGGGGTGATTAGAGGAGATCTAAACTGTACGGGCGTATTGCTTCCTCTATGGGCTGCTTTCTTTTTGTTATTTCCTGGAATTTGGGCCTTTTGCATGCCATTGCTTGGAAAATATATACGGGCCCCAGCTAAGGGAGCCCATAGGGGGGGCGAAGCAAGCCACTGGCACTTATAGCGAGAAAATTTAGCGAGAAAACTGATCGCTATCAAGGGGGCGATGCGATCGTCAGGGGGGGTCTCGCCCCCCCTCGTCCCCCCTCGAATCCGTCCCTAGCGCCCTGTATTGCTTGCTTTGTTTCTTTCAGACATCAAAGGCTCTGCAGCCTGCTGTTGCTCTTCCCACTGAAGATCCGGTTGAGGATGGCCGCCAGCCTCACGCCTCCCTGGGCAATCCTCTTCTCAACAACCGGCATCGCCGAGGAGAAATATTCATCTGCATACATTGCATACATGCAGTTTAATCCCAAGAGGGTCTTAAGTATCACACAGTAAATCGGTCATTACTGAGGTTAACTTGGAGTACCTTCTAAGTTGGAGTATTGCTCAACACCCACGTACGCGGGGCACGACAGCTCCGCGCTCTCCTCGGCGTACCTGCATGCATATATTCGCTTTCAGTTGTCAGTTTCTGAAGATTCAGAACTGTATGCAGTTTCCATGAATCCAGATTATCATGATGAGAGCTTAATTACTTGTCAGCACAAGTTGTTGTTTGGGTACTGCACGCCGCGCACTGGTTCTCTTCGGTGGGCCAGTCCTCCTGTAAGAAAAAAAAAATAAAATTCAGTCAAAACTGAAGGCTAATGCTGAAGCCTGAAATGAAATACTATTCGTCCGGAATTACTTGCCGAACAAATGGATGTATTCGGCCGAACGAACGGTGGGAGTGCTAGCTTACAGACAGACTTACGGTAAGGTTGAGCTCGATTGCGTCGATCATGGTGCTTAGGTCGTCCTTGTAAAACTTGTTCAGGCCGTCTGGATGACCTTGTCATCTCAGACCTGAAAACCAAATGCATGCAGTGCACCCATGTTATGTTAGACAAAGGAACGAGTAGAGAAAATCAGCGCTAGGGGTCCAAGCCTCCATGTTATGCACCCATGCTGTACTGCGGACTTATCTTGTGAAGGTTGGTCTTGGCTGTGCTGTACCAGGTGACGAGGATGGTGTTGCCGCCGAGGTCGGCGGTGCGGCCGCAGTGCATAGGCTGGTGGACGTCGCCGATCGAAGAAGTGCGACAGGAACAGCAGGCTCTCCGTCCGATTATCTGAATGATATACCATGCGCAGTGAGCAAAAGTTGTGTGTTCTGTGAGTAGGTTTCAGTAAGTACATATGCTTACACGGGCTGGACGAATCCTGCAGGGAGGCGGTGTAGTTGTTGATGCCTCCGACGACGCACATGTGCTCCCCTTTCAGTCCGTGGCAGTCCCCTGTCCAGCATTACAGAGTGATTGACAAAAAACTATCAATTTAGTGTTACAGTCCCATAAAACTATCATTTTTTAAAACCTGAATGAAAACTATCAAAATTTTCTATTTTTTGAGACTAAAAACTATCACTTTCGGAAAATGGTCAGCTTAGACTATTGAAACACGTTTATGACATGCGGGACCCACCCGTCAGAGCTGACGTGGTTGCCAAGTCAACTCCGTTTATTTTGACTGTTAAGTTTGGCCGTTATTATAGATGGGGCCTACATGTCAGTCTAACAAATATGCTTATTTTTTTTCCAAATCCCCGATCTGAGTTAAAAGAAGAAGTCTAACTGCTGCCCCTGACCCGCACCTCACCGTCGCTCCATCTCGTACCTCTGCTCCCGAACCCACACCATCGCTCGATCTGGCCAGCGAGGCAGCTGCTGGCCGCCGGAGCCGTCGGATCCGACGAGCACCCGCCCCTCCATCTCCCGGCGAGCCAGCCGCCGGCGTCGCAGGATCCGGCGAGCGCCCGCCCCTGCATCTCCTGGCGAGGAAGCCGCCGTCGGCGCGGGATCCGACAAGTAGGTGCTGCCGCCGGTATCGCCACCGCGGCCGCCCGAGATCCTAACCGACGTTGCTGCCGTCCTAGGCCTCCTCCTCGAACTCCTCGAGCAGGTCTCTGGCTAGGGCGCTGGCGGGGGGAGGGCCGAGGTTGTCCTTGGCGTCGGCCTCGGCGGGGCATGCCCAGGCGGTGAAGTCAGAGCCGAAGACCTCCCTGCATACCTGTTCTCGAACAGGCACCGATCGTACCCCCGCGCCGCGGAAGGCTGCGTCGTTGGGGAACCGCGGCGCCCATATGGACGCAGTCGCAGCGAAGTCCGGCCGGCGCTTTCCCAGGAGCGCCTTGAGCTGCAGCTCTTGCCCCACGGGCACACACTACACTGGAGTTCAATTCTGTGTAGAGCTCGACCGCGAGCACCGGCAATGGAGGGTGGCAGAGGTGGCTCGCAGGTGCACACGAGGTGTTCGAGGAAGTTGCCAGAGAGAGGAGGAAAGAGGTTGATGCTGACGTGTGGGTCCCACTTGTAATAAGGTCAACTTAACGATAAAAATAAATGGAGTTGACTTTGCCGCCACGTCAGTCCTGACGGGTGGGTCCCGCATGTCATAAACATGCTTAAATCGTCCAAACTATCCATTTTCCGAAAGTGGTAGTTTTTAGTCATATAATTAGAAAATTTTGGTAGTTTTCAGTCAGTTTTTAAAAAGTGATAGTTCCCCTAAAGTGGTAGTTTTTTGTCAATCACTCAGCATTACACGGTATGAGATGCCCGGTTGCACGGTGAACTTGGTTGTAGTCAGAACATCTCACAAACTAGTCTAAATTTTCACAGCCGACTGTCCTTATCCATGTCTAATGGCCGGCTGAGCCCCTCGGACTGGAGGTGTGGTCGCCGGCGATGTAGAGTAGGATATAGGACAAGCACCGGTTCACGGGACTTGAGGCGCCACCGTCTCGCATGCAGTACTCTTCCTCGTCGGCACCAGTGGCTTGCACGTCGCCAATCGATGTTAGGTCAATGATGGATCCGTTGTGGTCGGAGCCGACATGTCCACCGCGGCGCGGTTGCGGCGCCATGGTTGCTGGTCACCCATAGCGGCGCGGAGAGTGTGAATCCACCCCGCCCTCCACGCCCACTGCCTTACCCTATGGGCACGTCATGCAATATTTGCGTCGAACGCAGCACGGGCGTGCACCTCCGTCTGGACACGCCAATAAAGGGGTTGCGCCTCTGCCACCTCGTTCGGACGCCAGACGGACCGTACCGTCTCCAGCGACTAGCCTCGCGCCGGATCCATGCATCATTTGGGTGGACGCAATGGACTCCTTCTGCATGGAGTTTGGCCGCAGTCGGACGGACTCATCCCGGGAGCGGCGGAGCGCAATGTGGATGGCCATCTCCTCCTTGAGTCCGCGTGGGACGAGTTCCCGGTCGACGGTTCGGGGGCTGTTGGACTCGGATCCATTGCCCGCCATGCCGGAGAAGGCCAAAGATCACAGGTAAGGGGCTTGGGGCGGAGGGGAGTGAAGGGAAGGGGAGTAGAATGCGGCTAGGGTTTTTGTCCAGAGTGCAGATAGAGATGAATATATGTGGGGTCGGGTGGGCCACAGTGAGCCGGATTCGACGTGGCGGGCGTTTCATATCCGCTAGAGATATGAGCTAGATATGGGTTGCCGGTCAGTCTCGGTGTTTCAGGTTTGATTGGATGGCAATTTTGCCTCCAGATAGGGTGTTTGGTGCCGATACGTGGCGTCCGGTCATAGATGCGCCTATCTCATTTGTGCTTCATCGTCTCCAGTTAAAAGAGCAATGATAATACTACGTATTTCTTCCATTTTGTTACTGATATCTAGACAATTTTCATGTTTGTTTCCACCAATTCATGGATCAATTCGTTTGAAGAAATTAACGTTCTTCAACCACACAAACATGGGCTTTGAATAGATTCAGGAATACGAGGAGCGCTTTCGAGTACGTACTTGCGTAGCTGAAGTTGCAGTCGCCGGGGGTGTCGGCGAAGTGCAGGGAGCCGGACCACGGCATCCGGCGCCGCTCGGTGTCCGGCCACGAGCATGCCTCCGCGAGCTCGCCGTTGGCCCCCCCGGCAGGAGGCCCTTCACCGCCGCCGTGGCCTCGCTCGTCAGCAAACCCTACCAGAATCAGTTCAGTCGGCGCATCCGTCTCTGCATTTTGTGGTGTACGTACCAGTTTGACTAATGTACCTCTGCGATCTTTCAGGTCATGTAGTGGCCCTCCACGCCGCACGCCTGCGCTGCCGGAGCCCTCGCCGCCGCCACGGCAAGGAGGACAAGCAGCAGGAGCAGGACCACGGCAAGGAGTGTGTGCTCTGTTGCCGCGCTTCTTTTCGGTTTATAGGTAAGTCAGCAGATTCGAGACTGCTGACGTTTTGAAAAAAGTCTCTGGCAACACTGCGTTTGATGGACATGGACTGCACCGCAGGCCAACCTTATCTTGTATGTGCAACCGCGCGCCCACAGGCGAATTGGGCGTAGCTAGGCAAATCTGACAATTTTGATCTCGGGACAAAATCAATTCACGGAGTAAACTGCCCGTGAAACAATTTCACGTCTCTGACCTTTTTGTGCGCCCGCCACGTAGGCGTCACACCCTACTGTGCAGCGCCTATCTCTGGGGCGTTGCACACCTGTCCATCGTGGCAGCCCCTCGTGCCCAAGACTCCAAGCAGGCAAATTTCCAGCTAGGCGCCACACACTTAAAGTGCAGCGCTGGCGTCTTAGGCTGCAGATCAGGCTTATCCACCACTCGGTGGCCCCCCCCTCCCCCACTCCCCCCACCCCACACACCCAAGCTTTGCCCCCTCCAACTCTCTCCCCCTCTCAAATCCTTTCCCAAATCTTGCAAATATGGCCAATTTGTCCGTAAATTTCGAAGTCAAACCCTTCCTCAATGTAATCTTCTCCGATCCCCTTGTTTTGATCCAACTAATGTTATCATTTTGCTCATTTGTTGCTAGTTTGGGGAAATCCTAGTTTTGTTTGGATCTAGAGATTTGCATGGAGATGTGAGATGTTTGTTTGCCAATTTCCTATGATTAGGCTTTGTTAGTATGTTAGGGTTATTCTTATGGGTGTTCTTATGTTGATGCTAGGGTTAGGTTTAGGGCTAGGGTTATGGTTAGGGTTAGGGTTAGGGTTGTTGTTTGATATATATTTTAGGGTTTGTATTCGTTGTTAATCCTTGGATTAGTACTCATGGAAGCAATGTTACGTTGTGTTGTTTGAATGTTTATAGGGATGGAAAGAACATGTGTGTTTGTTCATCATGGGGACAAAGACGCCTTCTTGAAAGGCAATATTGAACCGGACCAGGATGAGCTTGACATGGTGTTTGATAGTAGTACTAGCTATGCGGAGCTGTTGCAACAAGTAAGGAAAGATTTGAATTGGATGGACCCTAGTGATATCGTTGAGTTGGAGGGAAGGCATAATGTAGGTTTTGGAATGCACATCCATTGAAAAACAATGCGTGTCAACTCGGAGCAACGTTGGGTTGCATACAATGAAACGGTGGCTGAATCACTAGACAAGGCTCTTGAGTTATTTGCAACGAAGAAGGTTGATTCAAGGTTGCATTTGGACTTGAACCGAAACCCCTCTCCTTTTTTTGCTAGTAGCCCCCACCCTTGAAGCGAGATGAAATTGTTGAACCTCTTTTGACCCAAGAAGTGAGGCCAACATTGAGCCCGTTTACAAGCAACCAAGATGAAGCTTTGCAAGAGGAGAATGATGAGTATGCGGACGATGACAATGAAGTTGATCTCCATGACAACACTGTGGGTGATCTCGACAAATATCATTTGCAAGAGACAATGGACCATTCCATCCCTTTTTCCCGTGCATATGCATCAGACTCGGATGGAAAGTGTGTGTCTCCGACCTCCAATGATCAATAAGCGCGGTGAGTGCTGGAGCATTGTTGGGTGGCGTCGACCGGCTGACCAGCTGAATGAAAGGGAGAAGTCCTGTCTCCCTTACATATGGTGTGTACCGCTCATCATAACACATCCACCCAAGGGTGACCCCGTGAGACCGAAGCTTCAAAGGTGCAAACTCCTACAAACAAACAAACAAATCATTACATATGGGGCATTTGTGTTTGAAATAAACATGAAATTCATAACACCGACAACTTTCATTATTACCCGCTGCTCCACCGACATAGCATACGACCGGTCTTGTTTGTCCCAGTGATCATCAAGAAGCCAAACCATCCTAACAATTTGAAAAAAAACTTTCTTTTCAACACAATTATCTTTTGAATACAAATAAACTAAAGTACGCCTATTAGATGCAAAATTCAAAGCATATGTATCCAAAGCATTCTTGTCAAAACAAATATAAGTTCAACACAAATAAACTAAACTAGGCCTACTTCATTAAAATAAACTTTTACATAGAAATAACATGTCAACCTATGTATCCAACCATATTTTTTCGAAAAAATAAACTAAACTAGGGTTCCTGAAATCAAACAAACAAGAGTTCTAATACATGCAAGATTATAATACATGCAAGATTCTAATCTAATCAAATCAAACGAAGGTTCCCCAAATCTTCAAAATAGTATATTTTCTATGGATATAAAGAAGGGGATCGGAAGAGAGTACCTTCTAGGATGGATTGGTGACGAAATCCACGGACCAAATCGTCGGATCTGAAGGATTTGGGAGAGGGGATTGAGAGGGGGAGTGGATAGGGCCTCCGCCACGGCTTCTTTTGTTCTTCTGTAACTGCTGCAATGGGGGGGGGGGGAGCGGCTGGATCTAAGTGACAGTGCAGCGCCCGACGGCTAGGCGCTGCACATTACATGTGTGGCACCTAGCTCCGAGGCGTTGCACTGTTGGGTGCGGGGCCCAGGGCTGCCACGGTGGACTGACGTGCAACACCAGTGTGCTAGGCGTTGCGCCGTAGGGTGTGGCGCCTGCGTGGTGGGCGCTACACAAAAAGGTCAAGGACGTGAAATTGTTTCACGGACAGTTCATTCTGTGATTTGATTTCGTCCCAAAGTCAAAATTGTCAAATTTGCCGCGTAGCGAGTCGTGTTCCGCGCGCGTCGTAGCATTTCACGCGGAGGCATTCAAGGGAGGGAGGGACCGGGCGTTGCTTGGGACGTACAACGTCATGGTCTTTGCGTCACACTCACAGCTGGGCACCTACTCACAACGCACGCATGCACGCACACGCCCATCTTTGAACAGCTCCGAGGGCCAACCCAAAGGTCGCACTGTCTGCACGCTAGCCAGAACCGTATTGGTTGCAGTTTGGTCAGCGCTAGGCGTCGCCATAGGCCGATAGATCGGATCGCTTACCCCGCGATCGCACCGTCCAATTGACAACACCTGGTCGTTCGAGGGCTGCTGTGAGAAGGCGAAGGAGATGCATGTTCGAGTGATCCGCGTCGCTGTGCTCGACGACGGTGTTGGCGAAGCTGACGGCGGGCGGAGAGATCCAGTGTGATAGACGGCACCCCGGCCTGTCTAGGTCACCCAAGAAGAGGGTGTTGGCGCACGTTCCTAGACGTCGGCGAGCTCAACATCATATTCAAACTTGTCATGTAGCAGCATGGGCGATTTTTTTATTCAAGTTTTCTTTAGGGAGTCTTCATGTTTGGTTTGGGGTGGTGAAGCGGCAACATTGTTCCAGTGTAGGAATAATGTTCTCCCTACTCTTCTCCTGTTCTGTTGGTGTGCTCAACGGTCAAGGCGGAGGCGTGTCTTTGATGAGTCTTTTGGGATCCAGTTGGTTTAGGTTTCTGGTGGATCTACCTAGATTCAGTCGGCTTTCCTGTTTTTCAAAGTTTCTACAAGCCTTTATTGACGTTTCCTTCTCTGGGGCATCGATTTGGTTCACAGAATCATGGCCTCTGACACCTCATGATCTGCATCGATGACTTTTCAGCCACGGCTTCTATAAGTTCATGGTTTTATTATAATTTACTTGGTCAAGGCGGAGGCCAAAAGCGGGACCGAGCTTTGGCCTGTCGCTCGGTGCATCCAGAAGGACGAAGACTTCGACACCCCCACGAATTTTATTGTAATTTATCTTTCTATATGAGTGTGTTTGCAAGGACATGTGGTACTTAATATATGACCGTCGGCCTTTGCACAGAAAAAAATAGTCGGTCGACCTAGTCTACACAGCATGTATGCGTCCTCATGCTCGCCACACACATCAACATCCTCTCGCAGCGCCACTCTCTCCATCCAAGGTTCCAAGTATACATGGCGTATTGTGTTTTTCACCAACTAACACTTCTTAAATTGCACTTTTGGGTGTGCATCTCCGCAAAGTCTCCCATTGGCTCCCCCCCCCCTCCCGAGTCGCTCCCGCGGGCGACTCTGGGAGCCAACCCTAGCGCCGCCGCTTCCCAGCCCCCCTCCCCGGCCTCCCTTCCCTCGCCGCCGCCGGGCGTCGCCGCCGCCAAAGGTCATGAGGCGAGGCGACGGCGGGCATCTTCTTCCCGCTACTGAGGCGTGCGCGTCGCGGGCGCGCCTTCTGCGCGGCGGCGACGGTCGCCGCCCGCCCACGGCTCGCTTCTCCCCGGCATGTGGTGTCCCGGTGGTCCAGCCCCCCTCCCGTTCCTTTGCGGCGGATCTTGGGGCTCCGAGGGCGGGGGCCTTGTAGGCGGCGGATCTGGGTGCTCCTACCCAGATCCGGGTGGTGGCGGCAGCGGACGTGTGGGTGGCGGCGGCGACCTGGCTAAGGTGGTGGCGGGGCGGCCGGTGGTCAGGCTGCGCCTCTCGGGGTGGAGGGGCGTCGGGCGTCCATGGCCGGGAGGCGGGCTGCGTCTTCGGTGGCATGCCGCAACTGCTGCAAGGTGGCTCCGGGATGCTCCTCGGGGTCTCGGCATGGATGTGGGCTGCCACGGCGTGGTGGTAGCTCATGGTGATGGTCTGCTTCGTTTCACGGCGGCGGCCGGTCCCCTCCGGCGTTGGCTGTCTGTGAGCGGCCTGCCTCGACCTTCGATTCCTCCCCTCGTCGTCCGGGCTCTACCCTCGTCATAGGGCTGGTCCGCTCCCAGTTGCGGTCCATTGCTCGTCTCGCGCCCGTGGGTGCGAGACCGAGCTCGTCTCGCGCCCGGCGGCAGGACCGAGCCCGTCTCGTGCCCGGCGGCAGGATCGAGCCCGTCTCGCGCCCGGCGGCAGGACCGAGCCCGTCTCGCGCCCGGTGCAGTAGGACGGGTGATGGAGGCCTTTTTTGGCCGGCCCTTTGGGTCTCGGCGCGGGTGGTGCCCAGGGGTGTGAAAAGGAGCGTCCTTTCCACTCGTCCCTTTGGTTGGGGTAGCGACGGGTCTCGGGTGAGGTGGGGTCAAGGTCTTGGATGTCGGGGCAGCGGCCCTGGTGGTGGTAGCGCGGTGCTCATGGGCAGAGCCCGTGGCTTGGTGCTGCCCGGTGACCATGGCCGTGTGGGTGGCATTGTGGCAGGGGTGTCGTGTTCGGTGCCGGTAAGTGTTTGCTGGGGTGAAAAAATGTTCTATCTTCGGACGGACCGGCGGCGGCGTAGCACGTTACCTTCTTGAAGGCGTCGTCGTGGCTCTCACCAGTCATCATGTCGCTCCAGGGGAAACTCTGACCCTCGGGTCGGGCGGTGGCCGCGCGTTGGGCGTCGTAACCTTCTTGGAGGCGCCACCTTGGAGCTCACGGTTCGTCATATGCGGCTTCATCTCTTCGCGGTGGGGTGTTCACGGTGAAGGTCCCCGATTGCTCTTGTAGTGTTAGGGATGGTGTTGCTGCGCTCCGCGCCTATGTATCCCGCCTTGTGTGTGTGTGTGCGTGTGTTTGTCGTGGGATGCGTTTGTATTTGGGATGTGGTTGATCTTTGCTTTATATATAAAGCGGCGGTAAAATTGCACTTTTTCGGAAATCGAATTAGAGACAGGGAGTTCTCAAGCAACTTGTACATTACAACTAGCAAAGCCGATACAATGACTTTGAGAAAAACATCCGCTTGGATAATCTCTAAAGTGCCCAACATATGACTATTTTGCCCTCTCTAAACACGACCATAGGCTTTTGGGCAATGGAGTTGAGTGGTGTCCTTTTATTAGTTTATCATACTATTTGCTCTTCGAGATGTTGATGTAATAGTAGTAGTAGTATAATATTATGTTGATGTGATTAACCTCTTAGTTTAAACTTTGTTGGAGACATCCACTGGGTAACGATGGATGCAACTAGCCCAAGGTCCATCCGCTCCAGAAGATGGCTGTATACACATCCATCCAACGGTGTTGCATTCATACCCTGCACCGAAGCCAATCATCCACACCTTGTTGCCTTTCTTCATACGACCTTTAGCTTCGATGTATGCCAACTCATACCACACTGATGAGGTCGACTGGTTTCCAAACCGATGTAGTGTCATTCGTGATGGCTCAACATGCTTGTCTGATAGACCGAGGCCATGTTGTACTGAGGTGATAACTGCCGGCCCACCGACGTGGATACAGAAATGATCAAATGCAACAGAAAAGTTTGGGGTGTATGGTTTGATCGTCCTCCAATGAAGTACCTTTTTCATCATGCAGAAGAGCCAAAACTTGAAAAGCTCTGATGTTGGTAGGACAAGAGGCGCTATTGCAGTGATATTAGCCGTGAGCGCGTCACCAGCGACAGCCATAAGGTCTTTCGAGAGAGCAATCCCTAGGTTTCCCTTCTCATCTTCTTCTTGATACACACACCGGTAGGCAGTGTTGCTTGCCGCCGTGATTGTCCGCGTCAAATGCCCAAGCTGGAATCGAGCCTTGGACCTAGAAGTCGATAAAAGCTTGGCAACACCACCCATACGAAACAAGATGTTAGTCAACTGCATGGAACGCTTATTTCCCACATAGTAGCATGGGCCCATGGTCTCCGTTGACACCACCAACGCATGTGACCCCCAAGGCATGAACCGCAGGATGTTGCTCGCGAGCCCCACTGCAGTCACTGATGCAGAGCATGCCATCCCAGAGAGGTTCATGACACGGAGATCACCTCGTAACTTGTATCTGTTCACAATCATGTCAGCGATAGATGGTACCGGGCAAAATACACTGCAGTTGGTGATAAGAACACTTATTGCGTCAAGGTTGATGCACGTCTTGGCGAGAAGGTCATCAATCACCGTGAAGACGACCAACTCTGCTTCAGTGCGTGCCTCACCAAGCCCACAATATGGCTCCATGTCCATAACCATCGGTGGGAAATATGTTTGATCACCCATGCCTGAGCGCTCATGAATACTAGCTATGAAGTTGGCAGTAGAATCATCGAGCAAAGGCGAGAGACGTGCATGCTCGACAGAGGTTGCCTTTGGGAATCTAAAATTGGTGTTTGGCCGGAAGCAAGCGTAGTCAACAAGGTATATGGTTCTAGGACGGAGTGCAAGGTAGATGGAAGTCATGCCAATCAGAATAGCGATGACAAGAAGTAGATGCATTGGACGGATATTGTTGGATTGGGGCACAATCTCGTGTGCAATGGCAAGCCATTGTGCAACGTTTGTGAGGACGGCAGTTGCGAGTATCATTGTGGTTACGATTCTGGGGACAAGGATGCTGGCACAACGATGGTATAATGAAAGCTAAGCAATTGTTTCCTTTTATAGCAATCCGAGACGATTGAGATGAGACCATAAGCTCATGTTGTTGGGTAGTTTAATTAGTCTACATGTGTGAAGGGAACTGTACCGGTGGGAGATTTATATTAATAGTTTGTCTAATTCACATCTAGATGTTTTCTAAGGATGTCACATCTAATCTCCCACGAATAACGCACCAAGAAGGAAAAAAAACTGGAACAAAAAAAAAATAGACCACAAACGTAGTAGACATCAGGTTAGCTTTGCATGCCTTTGCACGTTTTTTTGCACTCGGTATCTGTCAATACAACATCATGGGAGAAATACCTAATGTCACAGCACTGCACTCCTAGATCAGACTAACTTCCAGCCTTACAGGAGCATGTATGTGACTGTGTGTGCCAACTGCCAACTTCTCAACCATATATATTCCTAGCATATTATTCATGTTGCACGTCTGTGTGTAGCTCATGTTTTTCACATTGTGCAGAGAGCGCTCTCTCATTCCGACTATTAGGAAGAAATTATACCATTATATATTGAAGAGATTTATAATATACCAATACCAACCAACTAATTTGGGTCTAGTTTTCATTCTCTACAATTCAGGCATATGTTTCCTTACTTATAAATGGCGACCAATTGGATTTTACAACCTTGAATTTTGCACGGAGATGCATGCCCTCTTTGTACCTTCTTAAAAAGCGAGACTTATCAAACGGCATCATCCTGCACACTGCACAGGGATACATATGTGCAAGCTCTATGCTTATAGAAACAAAAGGAAACCATTTTCTCGCAAGTACTACAGCTCAGGCTGTTGGATTTTACCCGTGGATGCATGCAAGCGCTGTGCTTTTCGATAGCGCTGGATATTCCACCGAGATGCATGCAAGCTTCGTAGAAGGTTTGAGCTTGTGACTTTGTGAGTCGTGACACTTGTCGTCTCCTAGCTTAGTTCACAACAACCAACAAACTAGAAATCATTTGTTAAGTAAAAAACAAAGACGTTTCGTATTAATATTTGACACTTACAAAGACTTTGATCTCCAGAGGAAAACGCATTGCTGGAGCTTATCCCCCCGCGCCGCCTCCCCGGGCGACTGGGGCGAAAACTCAGCGCCGCCGCCTCTCCACCCTAGCCTCTCCATCGTCTCGCCGCCGCCAGAGGCTCCGGCCGGCAAAGCTCGCCTGGATCCGGGGACAGCGGCGGCGGGGCAACTCTCCGGCTGGCACGAGGTGGCTGGATGTGGTGCCTCGTGCGCGTGCGCGCGTGTGGCGGCGGGGAGGTGGTGTGCGGCGGCGCGGGTCGCAGGCGAGGGGGTGGAGGGCGGCAGACTCGGGCTGGCTGGGCGCGGCTTGCCCGGAGGTGATGCGCCCTCTCTTGGGTGGTCGAACCTCCGGCGGCTGCTGCCGACCACGTCCAGATCTGGCGCCTAGGCGTGGGGCGTTTCGGCAGAGGTTGGTGGCGGAGGTTGTAGGCCGGCGATGGATGGCGAGCAGCAGGTGTGGTCGGAGGCGGGGTTGGTCTCGCTGCGGCCGGCAGCCGATGGGGCACGAATCTGCTCGTCGTGGTGGTGCGGTGTTGCGGCTCGATTGATCCCCCTCCATCGCCGGCGCGTGCTCATGGTGAGCAAGGGCGCTGATGGGGGCTCCTTTTGGACACGGCGAGGACGCCCGTGGTCCGACAGGGGAGGTGAGATCTCGCGCATGTGCTTACCGGACTCGGCGTCCTATGTGCGGCGGTGAGGTGCAGTGCAAGCTTCAGCGAAGGCTCATGCGACCTTGTCGGCAGCGATGATGGTGACGCCCTCGGGCGCCACTTCCCTTCTTGAAGGCATCATTGTGAAACTTCATAGCCTGTTCTTGATGTGCTCCGGGTGAAAGCCTAAAATCCTTCCTTTATTTGGACGATGACGCCATATTCGATGTCGTTTCCCCCTTGGGGGCATAGTCTTGGAGCCATGGATCCGTCGTGGGTTGCTTCGTGTCTCGGCTGGAGCGTTGTTGGTCTGTTGGTCTGCTTGGTGGCGGCGGTGGAAGTGATATGTGGCGGCAGCCTTTGCCTTGGTCATCTTGGGGCTGTTGGTCGACCTCTCTCTTGGGGGCTCGTGGCGGCGGTGACGACTCGGAGTTTGGTGCCCTTCGACGTTGCTTGAGGTTTTGTTGTCTCGCATAGTGTTCGGCTCTCTCTATCTATGATGGAGGCCGTGGTGTGGCTCGGAGGAGGTGCAGGGCTGTCTCGGCGAACATTGCCCTTCGCACGGTCGGCGACCCTCTATGTCGCGGCGTGGCTAGGCAATGGGAAACCCTTCGACGGTGGTTGCGACTCTCCTAGTTCTTCAAAGTGATGAGTGATCGCAGGCAGCAGATTTACTTCTCCTCAGCATCTTCTCGGTGTCGGATCTCCTTTCGTCTGATCCAACAATGCTAGTTCCTGCTCTTCTCGGTCTACCTACTGATGATGGATGCTAAGTTCTTGGTGTTGGCTGCTTGTTGTAGCTTGCTTCTGGTTTATTCTGTTGTTCCTTGTCCCTTTCTTGTGGGTTGGGTGCTACTTGTTGTAGCCGTTGTGTTTGTATCTCGATCCTGGTTTTGAAAATGAAAATTGTTCAGGCCGGCTTTTGCCCGCCGTAGCAGCGTCAAAAAAAACTTACAAAGACTTTGATTATTTCTTTTGGTTAACTATATAATTAACTTTAGTTATTAGCTAGGTAGTTGTTCATCGGGATTTAAAATGTGCAATCATGCAGTTGTGTTTTCTACAACCCAATTTTGCACCTTTTTTGTAACATGTTTAAAATGTGAAATTGGGTAGCCTGCACATTACGAAGCCTGAAATTGCATGCAACTTTTGTTGTTCTGTAATTTAGTACTCCTTCCGTTTTCTAATATAAGACCTTTTAGCGTTTTCTTGATTCATACGTATGTAGACACATTTTATTATGCATGTTCAATCATTTTAATATGTATGTAGTCAATATTTTAAAATAGCTAAAAGGTCTTATATTAGGGAACAGGGGGAGTAGTTTTCACATTTTCAAACCCGACATTCACGCAAAGTTTTTTGTTTAATTATGGCAAGGAATGAGCCATTGGGTGTAGAAAAGAAAATAGTTATTTTGAGCATATATTTTTTTGACTAGTTTTAGGTGTACATTTATAGGACGGAGTGCAAGGTAGATGGTAGCCATGACATCAAAAGAGCGACGAGAAGTGATGGACGAGACATATATCACGGCTGAGGCACCGCCTTGTGTACAGGGAAAGCCATTGTTTCCTTTAGAGCAACTTTAGCGGACCCCGCAAAAGCCCCCAACCCGCAAAATAATCGTCAAAATGCGGGCTGGCGGCGAAAAACCTGCCCGAATAGACACCGCAAACACGGCTGGCTCGCAAAAAAATTTGAGGGGCGTGTGAAAAGTTCGGCCCCAACTCGCGTATTCGCGGGTTTCCCCGCCCGTCGGTGCCCTGCATATAGCGGGAGCGGTTGGTGGGGGGAGGGGGATTTCAGCCCACCAACCACCTCCCCTCTCCCCCTCGCCCCGCCGCCCCGCCGCCGCCCAAGATTCCGGCGGAAGTGGCCGGCGAGAGCACGCGGGAAGGCCTCTAGGCGCACAAGGTTGCCCTTCGCCCCCTCCCCTCCCGCTCCTCCTGCGTCGGCGGGGCGGGACCTTGCGGATATTCGGTATTTTCATCGGGGCAGCCGGATTTGGCTTTCCCGGCCGCTGCCGGCTGCGCCAAGCTATGAAATGGTCGGGAAGCACCTCGCGCGGCCCCAGCAAAGGCTCATCGGCGCATGCAGGTACGGGTTCGTCCGCTTGGCCGACGGTTTGCCGACATGGATTTGGTCGGCTGTCCGCCGGGCTCGGCCCTCGCGCAGAGGCTATGTGGCTCGCCGATGCCGCTCATACAGGGCACGCCGAAGCACCCCAGATGTGTGTTCTTCAAATGCGAAAACTACGGGGTACGTGCTGTTTTGCATTCAGCTCATTTGGATAGCTCATTATGTTTGCTCATTTGAAACATCATCATGCGTGTAGGAAAATGGATGCTCATTTTGGTTTTGGGAAGGCAAATACATTGATTTATTGATAGAAAGAAAATTGATAAACGTTCATGCACTCCTTAATGCAATCGAAGGAAATGAACCGCATGCATGCATAACTAGAGGGGAAGCAACGGCTACATCTTTAGAACCAAAGAAGAACAATGAAGAAGTAAAGATCAAGAATTCGCAGATCAACAATGAGTGCATGGAGAAGATATTGCTTCAACTCGTGGGAGCAGTTATGGAAGTTGGAATTCTTCTAAAATGCATACTTGTGGTTCTTGTTTTCTTTGGGCTTGCTTTTCTAGCAAAAGTTTGGTGATATCCTATATATCCAATGTGGTTGAAAATGCAAAGAAATGCAAATTAAGGTGCAAATTGAGTGCAAATTGGTTGGGGGAGAACGGCCTACAGGCAGACCCCGCAAAGCGACCTGTAAAACAGGATGCGGGTTGGCTTTGCGGGGTCTGCCCCTGCGGCTTTTTGCTGCGGACTGCAAAACAGCTTTTCCGCGAACTGCAAACGTGAAATGCGGGTCGGCAGGATGCGAGGTCTGCTAGCAAAACTGCTCTATGAACGACAAAACATGGACGATGTGTGGACGACAACAAATCCAACGGCAGTTGCACCGGTGTGTGCATCCATGTGTGCGGCCAGATTATTACTGTCGTTCATGAGTCGTCTGATTTTGTCGTCTGTATAGCAATGTTCCTCTGCTAGAGATGCTCTTATATAGAAAAAAGAATCTGAGGACAGCTGTTGCGAGTATCCTTGTGGTCACAATTCGCAAGACGGGGATGTTGACAGCATGATGGATTGATGGTGGAATGGAAGTTAAAAAATTGTTTCCTTTTATATTGCAATCTGTGACGCTTGAGACAACACCCGACTATCATACTGTTGGGTATCCTGTGTAGTGTACACGCGTGCACAGATGTGCGTTGGCCGATGGGGATAGCGAGAGGGAAGAGAAATGGTGGGGGATTTTATGCAAGGGTTTTGCATGCCTTCAAACGTTTCTTTTCACTCACGATCATGCATGCCTTCCAGCATTTCTTTTCACTCACGATCTTCCATTACAACATCAAGGGAGAAATACGTAACATCACAGCACTACACACCCAGATCAAATAAATATCCATCAGTACACGAGCGATGATAGTACGTATGAGACTGTGAGTGCCAACTTCTCAACCATATATATTCCTAGCATATTATTCTTCTCAACCATCTTCCTAGCATATGGAAATTCCAAGAGGCACGCAGGTGTGAGAGCACCCACCTGCCCAACACTGCTCGGCCCCTCTGATTGCCTCGCGGTCCGCACAGTAGTTGGATCCTACACGAGGGTACAATAAGTTCTAATCTTGAAAACTTCCGGTTTTCTCGGTCGCTCTGAAACTTTAAGCGATTTTTTTGTCGGTCGCTGATACTAAAGTTCTGATTTTGTCGGTCGCTCGTACTAAATTTCAAAAGTTAAAACATAACAGAATTCTTGTAAACTCTTCAAAATGTTTCGAAATGAATCTTATTTGAATCCCTCATCACAAGAAGCACAAATATGAAAACACAACTTAATTTGGACTTTTCCTTTAAAAGATATGAAAGATTGAAATTGGAAGCTAAAATAAAATAAAAAAACATGTGCGTGCATTGCTAGTGTGTCCATGTTTTTCACATTGCACAGCGAGAGCAGTCTCATTCAGATTATAGAAAGACATTAGCCCATAGATATTGAAGAAGTTTTAATGCACCAACAAACAAATTTGGGCTGTCTAGTTTTCTCGCGTTTTTTACAACATAGGCAAATGATTTTTCAACCTCGAATCTTGCACGGAGATGCATGTCATCTTTGTGCTTGTACATGCAACTATTTTCTTCTTAAGAAGAGAGACTGCTTTTCAAACGTCACCATCTTGATAGAAAGAAAACCATTTTCCTGCATGTTCTACAGGAGCAATGCTACGCCTACGTAGCAGATCTTACGTAATTAACGTAAATGATTAAGCAGCATCATTTGATTGGATGGAATTAGGGAAGAGGGGCCCACCAGTTGAAATCAGGGGGATTTATTGGTTAGGGATGGGAAGTTATGTAGGTTTTCGTAGACCTTTTTGTAGGTCGCATTTTCGGTTCTATAGCTCATACTGTTTTTCATGAAATGCAATCGATTTTTCAACCGTTAGATTTTTCCCGTAGATGCATGCAAGCGCTGATTATTCAACCGTTAGATTTTACAAGTGGATGCATGTAAACGTTGTGCTTTTCAATAGTTGAATCTTGAGTTACTCATTTTCCTCTCATGCTCCGGCTTTGCCTGTCTGGCAACACAGGTGGACAAACAGCCACTACTGTTGGTACCCCTTCTCTTCCCTTGCCGCCACCGAAGGATGCTGCCGAGCTAAGCCCACACACCTGGTGGCAGCGGCAGGGCCTTCTTCTCGCTCAAGGGTGGGCGCTCGCGGTGGGGGAGGCACAACCCCTTTTGTTGTGCAGCTCAATGACTGCGGCGCCATAGTGAGCTCAACTTCAGGCGGTAGCTCCTCTCCGGTAGCCATGGCAAGATGGCGGCACCCTTATGCCTAGAGTTGTTCGTCCACATGTGATCTACTTTGGGTCAGTGTCCCGCGCGATCTGCATTGACCGGCGTCTGGAGGCCTCTGGCGATGACGCTGCGGCAGTTCGCCATACCCGGGCGGCTGTGCCCCCCGGTCGCGGTTGTGGCATTGTGGGCTCTGGCGAGAAGCTTTGGTGCCCGGGGTGGTGGATTGCGCAAATTTTTTCTTGCGACTTGATCCTATGTGTTTGGAATGGGGTGACATTCCTCCCTCCCAGCTCACATGTTGTTCGGCAGTCGCTTATGGCAACGTGGGGTGCAACGGGTGGTGGGCGCTAGATTTGTCGGTCTAGCTCGTCCGTGGTTACAGGCGATGAGGGATGATGTGGCCATGTGTGGTGATGGCGTCGTTTCCACGCCAGGGGTGTGCAAGCTATTGAAGTGCTTGTTGGTCCTGGCCGACATCGTTGGGATGGTGGTTGTGTCTCCAGATGTAAGCCTTGCCGATGCTTGTCGGCTGGCAGCGTCGGCCCCGGGAGTCACTATCCTTCTTCGAGGCACCGTTGAGGAGAACTAAGCATCCTCATTTCCCAGGTGATGATCATCGGGCGAGAGTAGATCCTACTGTAGGATCGAGCGACGAGGGTATCTCGGACATCGTTCTTCATCTATGGGGTGTCGTCTTGATGATCTTTGTCCCATTTGCACTTCCTGCAGGCTAGGCGTGCATGGCACTGCCGTCAGTGGGTACCCGACGGGCGGTGTGCGAGGTTAGTGTTGCATTGCAAGTCGTGTGGCAACGATGATGGTGGAAGGCGGAGAGGAATAAGCAGTGTGTGAGTTTATTATGCTAAGTTACATGATGTGATTATGTGACATCCAGCTTTGTAGGAATGATAGACTACTCATATGAACAAGGTGCACCTTCTTTTCCCCATCCGAAAGGAAACTCAAACTTAAGCGTGCTTGACTGGAACAATTTGAGGATGGGTGACCGACTGAGAAGTTCATCCCAGGTGCGCACGGTTGACCATTTGAAATTTCTTTTCATCAATAGCTTTATCCCGCTGGTTCACATGACTTTTGTGTTGTATGTTTTGCCTATTTTGACTTGATGAAGTTTTGAAAAATCATGGGCACCGGTAAACTTATAATCTATTGCGAGAAGACAGGTTATCCTTTTCATATATTTTTTTTCTGTATGAAGCACTTTGCTTGCCATTTTATTGTGCTCATACATTATACATTATTCCATAAAATACACTATTATTCAGTAAATAAGTACATTGTTCATTGAAACTTTTAAAACCATAGGAAAGTAGTGCATCAGGGTAGATTCATCATTCATCTCTAGATACGCCTCTGTCTTCTAGTAGTAGTAAATGGCAATATTATAATTATATTTGTTTAGCATTTGTTGGAGACATCACTGAGTGGATCCATGCAATTAGCCCAGGGTCCATCCACGTCGGAAGATGGTTGTATACATGCCCACCCAGCTGTGTTGCACTCGTATCCTGCACCAAATCCAATCATCCACACCCTGTTGCCTTTCTTCATCTGGCCTTTAGCCTCGATGTATGCCAACTCATACCACACGGATGCACTCATTTGGTTTCCAAATTGATGAAACGTCATCCGCGATGGTTCAACATGCTTGTTTGATAGACTGAGTCCATGTTGTACTGAGGTGATAACTGCTGGTCCACCAGCATGGATACAGAAATGCTCAAATGCAAGAGAAAAGTTGGGGATGTATGGTCCAACCTTCCACCAGAAGAGCATCTTTTTTGCCATGTAGAAAAACAAAAACTTGAGAAGCTCTGACGCCGGTAAGACGAGAGGCCCAGTTGCCATGATATTGGCCTTGAGTGCGTCTTCAGCGACACTCATGAGGTCTCTAGAGAGAGCAATCCCAAGGTTTCCTTTCTCATCTTCCTCTTGATACACACACCGATAGGCATCATTGTTTGATGCTGTGATCATTCGTGTGAGATGCCGAAGCTGAAACCGAGCTTTGGACCTAGAAGTGGACAAAAGCTTGGCAGCACCACTCATACGAAACAAGATGTTAGCCAACAACATGGAACGATTATTTCCTGCATAGTAGGATGGACCTATGATCTCTGTCGACACCACCAACACGTGTGAACCCCAAGGCATGACCTGTAGCATGTTGCTCGCCAGCCCCACCGCGGTCAATGATGCAGCGCATGCCATCCCTGAGAGGTCGATGATGCGGAGATCACCTCGCAACTTGTAACGGTTCACAATCATGTCACTGATGGATGGTACCGGGCAAAATAAAGTGCAGGTGGTGATAAGAACATCAATCACATCGTGGTTGATGCCTGTCTTGGCCAAGAGGTCATCAATCACTGGAAAGACAATCAACTCTGCTTCGGCGCGTGCTTCATCAAGCCCACAGTATGGCTCAATATAGCCAAGCGCAGGTGGCACGTATGTTTGATCGCTCATGTTTGAGCGCTCAAGAATAGCAGCTATGAAGTTGGTACTAGAATCATCAAGCAAAGGCGAGAGATGAGCATGCTCGAGGAAGGTTGCCTTTGTGTATCTGAAGTTGGATCTTGGCCGGAAGCAAGAGTAGTCAACAAGGTATACGGTTTTAGGACCGAGTGCAAGGTAGGCGGTAGCCGTGACGATTAGAAGAGCGACAACGAGTAGATGGATAGGACTGGGTTGTGTCACAGACTCATGTGCAGCGGCAAGCCATTGTGCAACTTTTGGGAGGACCGCAACTGTGAGTGGCATTGTGGTGACGATTCTCACGAGACGATGATGTTGGTAGCAGGATGGTATAGTGAAAGTTAAGCAATTGTTTCCATTTATAGCATTCTCAGATGCTTGTGATGAGAGCCCAAACTCATGTTGTTGGGTAGTTTGATTAGTGTACGCTTGTGCACGGAACTGTACTGGTGGGAGATTTAAGGAAACGTCATAGCCATGCACTGCTAGAACAAATTAACTTCCAGCAGTATCAGACCGTGCACGCCAACTTCTCAACCATATTCCTAGCATATTATTCATGTTGCACGTTAGTGCGTAGCCATGTTTTTCACATTACGAGACCTCTTACGGATTATTAGGAAGTAAGGGCATCTCCGTGCCGCAAATCAGATACACTAAACGTCTGCCAACGTGTTTGTAGACCCAGATACTCCCTCCGTCCGGAAATACTTGTCATCAAAATGAATAAAAAAGGATGTACTAAATGTATATTAGTTCTAGATACATCCCTTTTTATCCATTTTGATGACAAGTATTTTCGGACGGAGGGAGTACGTGAACTGACCATCCAACCTTATACCTCGAATGTAGCCTTGCGCAATACACAATGATGATTTCTTACTTGAGATAGCTGCAACCTAATTCACGTCCGCGAAATAACTTTGCAAGAGCTGCAACCCATCCGCCAAATAGCTTGTCAGCGTAACCTTTCCACCAAATAACCGATCAATTAACTATCTATAATATAAACGTTGGTCATTAGAAGGCCTTCCACCAAATAATGTATGTAGTCATTGGAAGGCCTTCCGTCAAATAACTGATCATGTTAACTTTCTATATTTATTTGCAGCATGCATGTAACCGATCAATTGTGTGTTAACTTTCTTTTTTTAAAAAAATTAATTGTGTGTTAACTTTCTAGTACATGTTTATGAGCTGCAATCCTTCCGCAAAATAGCTTGTGTTAATCACTCTTTCCACCAAATAGTAGCGGCATTCCGCCATCCTGGGTGGATGGAGAGGAGAGAAGCTGTGGCACAGGTACGTGGTGGTTTTTGATCGGCAAGGCGGACAATCAGACTCCTGCAAACCTCCCCGCTTTGTATTCAATTTGGGAGAATTCGAACACGCGGACGTATGGCATTGCATTGGATGACAAAAAAGGTTCGAACGCATCGGTCCGGACGTTTGCGAGCGTTTTACGGCAGGGCGCGTTGGAGATGCCCTTAGACCATAGATGTTGATGAGGTTTTAAATGCAGTAACCAACTAATTTGGGCTATCTATTTTTCTCGCATTTTACAACTCAGGCATATGTTTCTTTACTTCAAAAGCAAAGCAAACGATTGTTCAACCTCGAATCTTTACTGATAGTATGAAGTCAACATGGTCAGATGTACATGATACTCCCTCTGCAAAGAAATATAAGAGTGTTTAGATGAGCCCGGGCACCGTTTTGAGTTTTCGTGTTTAGATCACTAAAATACATGAGAATAAGAATAGTACTCCCTAGCCATACAAAATCGCACCCTATATAACATCTTGCAACGTAAGGAGGATTACATAGGCACAGTATTTCAAACGACTCCCTTGAATATTCAGGTCAGACGTGCGTTAGTTGGTGAGCGATGGACTGCCTGGATGCACTTGGTCCGGAGATTGATAGATGTTCAATTATCCGACCAACCTGATTTGGAAGTTAGCTAGAAATGGGGTGTTTACGGTGAAATCTTTCTACATGGATCTGATTAATTCTGGCTCAATCTCGAGATCGTTACATATTTGAAAGGTTAAGGTTACCTTGCGTATTAAAATCTTTATGTGGTTCGCCCACAAGCAAGTGGTCCTCACCAAAGATAACTTAATTAAGAGGCGGTGGGTAGGTAGTGCACGCTGTTGTTTTTGTGATCATGATGAAACAATACAACACTTATTCATAGAGTGCCCACTCGCCAACTTGGTTTAGAGAACGATCCATATAGCCTTTAACATTACTCCTCCAGTTGACATTGAATCGTTGTTTGGAACGTGGTTAGCTGGGGTTGAGCATATTACTGCGGCTCGTATTCGGATTGGAATATGTGCGCTCATGTGGGCTATATGGAATTGCAGAAATGATATGATTTTTAACAAACAACATACTTTAACTTTCTTGCAGGTCATCTTCAGAGCTACTGCATGGATCCGTACGTGGTCCTTACTCACTCCTATGGACTTCAGGAAGCCTTTGGTTACTGGGTGCAACCAGTGGGAGATGGTAGCACAACGCATGAGCATGGGAAGGGCGGGGCGGCAACACCCGCCCAACGCATGAGCACCCTGGGGGACGGGGCAGGTTGCCCACCCGCACGGCGCCGGGTGTACCCCCAGTCCAGGCAAGTACTAGCAACAGGCCCCGAAGAAAAGGAAAAGAGCATCTTGCAACGGATAAAAGGAGCGATGCCGACGTGGAGCGACGATCGTCTGAGGCCTGTCCATAATGGCCTCAAGCGTGTCCAGGTCCCGCTGGTTTTACTTTAGGACGCGCTTGGTATAGGTGTAATTCAATACAGAGGTGTAAGATTTACAAGTGTACTTTACTGGGCATGACTGTTTTCCGGCTGCAAATGAAACCGGACAGTGGAGACGTGTATTTCCTTTACAGGTGTATTCCGAAGAAAACGCTAATCCAAACAGGGCCTTAGTGTTTATGTTTGTTTTTTTAGTTAGGCACTTGCTCATCGAGATTGAAATGTGCAATCTCGGGAAATGCACTGTCTACAGTCCAAGTTTGCGCATTTCCGATTTTGCAATTCTAGGCTTAGAATGTGAAATTAGGTGGCCTGCACATTATGAAGCACGAAATTGCATGCATTTTTTTGTTGCTCAATTTAGTATTTTGCATATTTTCAAAGCTGAATTCTGCATACAATGTTTGTTCGATTGTGGTAAGAAATGTGCCATTTGGCGCTTAGAAAAGAAGCCTAATATTGGGCTTATTTTTATCTAAATTTAGGTATAGAAATAGCATAGGTATTTATAGCATTGATAGCAGGAAAGATGCTTGAGTGTGAACAAGAGGGACAAAAAGAAAAGAAAAAAGAACCATGATACGTCAGGTACGAGCACAAGACACCTCCAAACATTTTCGACGGCAAGTTTAATTACGCGGGGATGACAACTTTAGTTTTGCCGGAGTACCACCCACGCACCTAACGTGTGACACTTATTATTTGGGGGGAAATGACGAAGTAGTCAAGGTACTGCCGATTCACCTCGGATAGGAATAAGACTTGTTACAAAGAACAGAAAAGCACCTGGTGGACCAGGTGAGAAAAGAGAACAAAGCGGATTACCCGCCACTAAGCTGAACAACAAGCAAGGCATGCTTAATCTTCTCAACAAGCTGGCCTCAGAAGTCTTATCAGGTACTACCTCCGTCTTTGAAAGAGTGTATTTTTAGCTTTGTCGGAGAATCAAACTATCTCAAAGTTCGACCGAGTTTGTGTAAAAATATATCAATGCTTGTGAAACCAAATAGGTATATAACGAAAATATATTTTATCATGAATCTAATGCTACTAATTTAATGGCACAAATGTGGTCTATTATTGTATAAATACGGTCAAACATAAAAAAATTTGAGTTTCCAATAAAGTTGGAAATACACTTTTTCATGGACAGAGGGAGTAGTCTGATCAAAGACACGCCTGCACCCCTCCTTCCAAATAAATGCCAGCAAACATATAAACCGCAGTTTGAAGATGGCACTTATCAAGAAAAGTGGCGAAAAAGGCCTATCAGGTAGCAGCAATGTGGAATTGATCCCGTCCGAAAGAATGCCAGCCTGGTCTTGAACTCAAGATCTCTTGGCTCTGATACCATATAGAACTACACGCACTAGCCAGTTCACCCAAAAACTTAAGCTGAGAGGAAAAAGGTGGGTTGCACGTTTATACATCAACAATCTCTATCAAACGGGCAGTCGAGGATGAGGTGGATGTTTCAGGCTCCTAGTCAAACATAAAAAACTTCATCATTTGCAATTCCAATCTTGGCAAAGTCGTCGTTGGTCAGAATGCGGTCACGAAACGCGGCTTGCCCACATACGTCGTTGCCAAGCTATATTGCCTTTGTATAGCACAACTGAGGCAAGAGCACCCAACCTCCGCATCGCCTCTCTCGGGCGGCACGGGGGAAACCCACCGGCGCCGGCTACTTCCCACCCTTCTGCTGACACCTCGCCACACACGAGGAGCCCGCCGCAAAGACCGGTCGCTCGGGGAGGGTGGCGGCGGGCTTTCTCGTGGTGGCCTGGTGGATCTGGCATGCGATCTCGGCGGGGTCTGACGGACGAGCGGGCGAGGCTCCGGCGATGGCTGGCACGAATCCAGCGGTCCGAGAGTAGGGCGGCGCGGCGGTGGCCTCGTGGCGACCAGATGCGGCGCGGACGGAGTGGGGTTCCAGCGCGGGCGGCCGCGTTTTGGCTGATAGAGGGGCCTCCGGCTCTGCTCGGTGTGGTGGCGCGGGAGCCTCGGTGGAGCGATGGTGTGTTGGGAACGCGGTAATTTCAAAAAAAATCCTACGATCATGCTAGATCTATCTAGGAGATGCGTAGCAACGAGAGGAAAGAGTGTGTCCACGTACCCTCGTAGACCGAAAGCGGAAGTGTTTAGTTAACGCGGTTGATGTAGTCAAACGTCTTCACGATCCATCTGATCCAAGCACTAAACATACGGCACCTCCGCGTTCAGCACACGTTCAGCCCGATGACGTCCCTCGAGCTCTTGATCCAGTTGAGGACGAGGGAGAGTTCCGTCAGCACGATGGAGTGGCGACGGTGTTGATGATGTTACCGGCGCAGGGCTTCGCCCAAGCACTATGGCGATATGACCGAGGTGTGTAACTGTGGAGGGGGGCACCGCACACGGTTAAGAGAACTTGATGTTGTGCTTTGCGGTGCCCCCCTGCCCCTTATATAAAGGAGGGAGAGAGGAGGCGGCCGGCCTAGAGGGGCGCACCAAAAGGGGGAGTCCTACTAGGACTCCCATTCCTAGTAGGACTCCCTTCCCTTTTCGGAGTAGGAGAAGGGGAAAGGGAAAGAGAGAGGGAGAAGGAAGGGGGGGCGCCCCTCCCTAGTGCAATTCGGTTTGGCTAGGGGGGGCGCATGCCACCTCCTGGCCGCCGGCCTCCTCTTCCCCTTAAGGCCCATGAAGGCCCAATACTCTCCCGGGAGGTTCCGGTAACCTCCCAGTACTCCGAAAAATGCCCGAACCTATCCGAAATCTCTCCAGTGTCCGAACATCACCTTCCAATATATCAATCTTTATGTTTCAGCCATTTCGAGACTCCTCGTCACATCCGTCATCTCATCTAGGACTCCGAACAAACTTTGGTCATCAAAAACACATAACTCATAATACAAATCGTCATATTGCCTCCTACATATTCTACGAAGATCTTTATCGGTCAAACCGCACAACAACATACATTGTTCCCTTTGTCATCGATATGTTACTTGCCCGAGATTCGATCGTCGGTATCATCATACCTAGTTCAATCTCGTGACCGGCAAGTCTCTTTACTCGTTCTGTAATGCTTCATCCCGCAGCTAACTCATTAGTCACATTGCTTGCAAGGCTTATAGTGATGACCATTACCAAGAGGGCCTAGAGATACCTCTCTGAAACACGGAGTGACAAATCCTAGTCTCGATCTATGCCAACCCAACAAACACCTTCGGAGACACCTGTAGAGCATCTTTATGATCACCTAGTTACGTTGTGACATTTGATAGCACACAAGGTGTTCCTCCGGTATTTGGGAGTTGCATAATCTCATAGTCTGAGGAACATGTATAAGTCATGAAGAAAGCAGTAGCAATGAAATTGTAACGATCATAATGCTAAGCTAACGGATAGGTCTTGTCCATCACATCATTCTCCTAATGATTTGATCCCGTTCATCAAATGACAACACATGTCTATGGTTACGAAACATAACCATCTTTGATTAACGAGCTAGCCAAGTAGAGGCATACTAGGGACACTATGTTTTGTCTATGTATTCACACATGTACTAAGTTTCCGGTTAATACAATTCTAACATGAATAATAAACATTTATCATGAAATAATGAAATAAAATAAATTTATTATTGCCTCTAGGGCATATTTCCTTCATGGTGGTCCATGGGAGGTCTAGCTGCGGTCGGTTATGGCCGGCCATGGTTGGATTCAGCCGGCCAGCAGTGGTTTCCTGCTACGGTGCGGTGACTGTGTGGTGCGGTGGGTGCAGCACAGCGGGGCAGGCCTGGCGTGGCGATATTGGACTCCGGGGCGGCGGCCCCGGGACGGTGGTTGATGTGTCGGCAGCCGTGGAGTTCGCGCGGGCGTCGCGGTGGCCGCGGTGTGCTTGGTGGATGGAGGCTCGTCTCTCCTGTCAAGGCAGGTTGGCTCAGCAGCAAGGCGTGGTGGTGGTCCCTGCATGGCGATGGCACTGTTGCTATGCAGGGGTGCGCAGGTCAGTGGACGTGCTGGTTGGCATCGGTTGACCGCGTGGGAGTGGTGGTGTTGCTGATCTGGGCAAAAGCTTGGCTGGTGCTTGCTGGCCGACTGCGACGGTGCTCGTGGGCGTCGCTTTCTTCCTTGGAGGCGCCGTCGCGGTGATTTGTGCATCCTCATCTCTCGGGTCAAGATCTCCGGACGAAAATCAGGATCATGGTTGGATCAGGCGGCGGCGTCGTCTGCAATGCTGTTTTCCCTCTTGGGGGCGCCGTCTTAGAGATCTTGGTCCCTTTTGTGCTTCCTGTAGGCTGGACCTGCACGGCATCGCGGTCGGCAGGTGCCAGGCCGACGGTGAGGTTGGTGTGGTGTTGCGACGCGTGTGGCAACGATGATGGTGGCAAGCAGAGGCTGAGTCGTGGCTTGTCCTTTTGATTTCGAAGGTCCAGTGCGCCAATGGGTGTGCCCATGCTGGTCCCTGGCTGTGACCGAGATGACGGAGCTGCGGGAGGCGGGGCCGCTGCGGCAACGATGACTCCATGAGGGCGGTTTTCAGCGTGCGGTGCTCTCCAGGTTGCGTTGGACTAGATCAGTGCGAGGCTTGCAACTTTCTCCTGTGATGCTCGTCAGGAAAGTCGGAGCTGCCATGTCCTCGAAGTTGTAGTCGACTGTTTGGCGTTGTTGTAACCAGGTCGTCCGCGTGTGCCCCTTATGGGTTTTGTATCTAGGTTTTCGCCAGGTTTTCCTCTAATTAACCGGGCAACTCTCTTCTCCATTGAAAAATGAAAATGGCAAATCTTTTGCCCCGTTTCAAAAAAATGTGGTGTCTAATCCAAAGCCAGGGGAACAACCTACACTTGGGTTCGACTTTTAACTTCCAAAGCTTTTGAAAGTTAGGCCGTGGTTGTAGTATAGGCCCGAGTCATTCCATCTCCAGGATATGGAGTCTTCCTCGTCAGAAAGATGCACATCGGGGTTCGCGCAGCGGCGCGTCCCGGCGGCTGCTCGGCCCAGATCTGGGCCCTTCGGGATCCATCTGTTGGAAATATGCCCTAGAGGCAATAATAAAAGTATTATTATATTTCATTGTTCATGATAATTGTCTTTTATTCATGCTATAACTGTATTATCCGGAAATCGTAATACACGTGTGAATACATAGACCACAATATGTCCCTAGTGAGCCTCTAGTTGACTAGCTCGTTGTGATCAACAGATAGTCATGGTTTCCTGACTATGGACATTGGATGTCGTTGATAACGGGATCACATCATTAGGAGAATGATGTGATGGACAAGACCCAATCCTAAGCATAGCATAAGATCGTGTAGTTCGTTTGCTAGAGCTTTTCCTATGTCAAGTATCTCTTCCTTAGACCATGAGATCGTGTAACTCCCGGACACCGTAGGAGTGCTTTGGGTGTATCAAACGTCACAACACAACTGGGTGACTATAAAGGTGCACTACAGGTATCTCCGAAAGTGTCTATTGGGTTGACACAGATTGAGACTGGGATTTGTCACTCCGTATGACGGAGAGGTATCTCTGGGCCCACTCGGTAATGCATCATCATATTGAGCTCAAAGTGACCAAGTGGTTGGTCATGGGATCATGCATTACGGTACGAGTAAAGTGACTTACCGGTAACGAGGCTGAACAAGGTATTGGGATACCGATGATCGAGTCTCGGGCAAGTAATGTACCGATTGACAAAGGGAATTGTATACGGGGTTGTTTAATCCTCGACATCGTGGTTCATCCGATGAAATCATCGAGGAGCATGTGGGAGCCAACATGGGTATCCAAATCCCGCTGTTGGTTATTGCCCGAGAGTCGTCTCGGTCATGTCTGCGTGTCTCCCGAACCCGTAGGGTCTACACACTTAAGGTTCGGTGACGCTAGGGTTGTATGAATATGAGTATGCAGCATACCGAATGTTGTTCGGAGTCTCGGATGGGATCCCGGACGTCACGAGGAGTTTCGGAATGGTCCGGAGGTAAAGAATTATATATAGGAAGTGGTATTTCGGCCATCGGGAAAGTTTCGGGGCACCCGGTAATGTACCGGGACCACCGGAAGGGTCTCGGGGGTCCACCGGGTGGAGCCACCCATCCCGGAGGGCCCCATGGGCTGAAGTGGGAGGGGAGCCAGCCCATAGTGGGCTGGTGTGCCCCCCTAGGCCCACCCCCTGCGCCTAGGGTTGAAACCCTAGGGTGGGGCGCACCACATGCCTTGGGGGGCACTCCTCCCCCTTGGCCGCCGCCCCCTTGGGAGATTCAATCTCCCAGGGCCGGCGCCCCCCTGGGGGCCTATATAAAGGAGGGCAAGGGGGAGGGCAGCCGCACCCTTGTGCTTGGCGCCTCCCTCCCCCTGCTACACCTCGTCCTCCTCCCGTAGTCGCTTGGCGGCCTCGCTGAGTTCTGCTGCATCCACCACCACGCCGTCGTGCTGGATCATCATCAACCTCTCCTTCCCCCTTGCTGGATCAAGAAGGAGGAGACGTCTCCCGTCCCGTACGTGTGTTGAACGCGGAGGTGCTGTCCGTTCAGCACCTGGTCATCGGTGATCTGAATCATGGCGAGTACGACTCCATCATCACCATCCCCTTGAACGCTTCCGCACCCGATCTACAAGTGGTATGTAGATGCAAAATCACTCCCTTGACTCATTGCTTAGATGAACTCATAGATGGATCTTGGTGAATTCGTAGGAAAATTTTTAATTTTCTGCAACGTTCCCCAACAGTGGCATCATGAGCTAGGTCTATGCGTAGTTCTCTAATGCACGAGTAGAACACAATTTTGTTGTGGGCGTGGATCTTGTCAACTTGCTTGCTACTACTAGTCTTTTCTTGCTTCAGCGGTATTGTGGGATGAAGCGGCCCGGACCAACCTTACACGTACGCTTACGTGAGACCGGTTCCACCGATTGACATGCACTAGTTGCATAAGGTGGCTGGCGGGTGTCTGTCTCTCCCACTTTAGTTGGAGCGAATTCGATGAAAAGGGTCCTTATGAAGGGTAAATAGAAGTTGACAAAATCACGTTGTGGTTATTCGTAGGTAAGAAAACGTTCTTACTAGAACCCAATTGCAGCCACGTAAAAGATGCAACAACAATTAGAGGACGTCTAACTTGTTTTTGCAGCGATTGTTCATGTGATGTGATATTGCCAGAAGTTGTGATGAATGATGATTAATATATTGTGATGTATGAGATCATGTTCTTGTAATAGGATTCACGACTTGCATGTCGATGAGTATGACAACAAGCAGGATCCATAGGAGTTGTCTTTATTTTTTGTATGACCTGCGTGTCATTGAAGAACGCCATGTAAACTACTTTACTTTATTACTAAACGCGTTAGCCATAGAAGTAGAAGTAGTCGTTGGCGTGACAACTTCATGAAGACACGATGATGGAGATCATGATGATGGAGATCATGGTGTCATGCGGTGACAAGATGATCATGGAGCCACGAAGATGGAGATCAATGGAGCTATATGATATTGGCCATATCATGTCACTACTATATAATTGCATGTGATGTTTATTATGTTTATGCATCTTGTTTACTTAGAACGACGGTAGTAAATAAGATGATCCTTACAACAATTTCAAGAAGTGCTCTCCCTAACGTGCACCGTTGCTACAGTTAAATCGTTTGAAGCACCACGTGATGATCGGTGTGATAGATCCTTACGTTCACATACAATGGGTGTAAGACAGTTTTACACATGCAAAACACTTAGGGTTAACTTGACGAGCCTAGCATGTGCAGGCATGGCCTCGGAACACGGAGACCGAAAGGTCGAACACGAGTCGTATGGAAGATACGATCAACATGAAGATGTTCACCGACGATGACTAGTCCGTCTCACGTGATGATCGGACACGGCCTAGTCGACTCGGATCGTGTAACACTTAGATGACTAGAGGATGTCTAATCTGAGTGGGAGTTCATTGAATAATTTGATTAGATGAACTTAATTATCATGAACTTAGTCTAAAACCTTTGCAAATATGTCTTGTAGATCAAATGGCCAACGCTCATGTCAACATGAACTTCAACGCGTTCCTAGAAAACCAAGCTGAAAGATGATGGTAGCAACTATACGGACTAGGTCCGAACACGAGATCATCCTCATAGCTGCCAGAAACAATATGCCCTAGAAGGACCGCTAGGTGGCGCTCCCATCGAGAGAACCAAGGCGTTATGAGCGCTTGGCGGTCTCGTCTTGATGATTACTCCCTCGTTCGGTGCGGCATGCTTTACAGCTTAGAACCGGGGCTCCAAAAGCGTTTTGAGCATCACGGAGCATATGAGATGTTCAAGAGCTGAAACTAGTTTTCCAAGCTCATGCCCGGTCGAGAGATATGATGTCTCCGACAAGTTCTACAGTTGTAAGATGGAGGAAAACAGTTCACAAGTGAGCACATACTCAAGATGTCAGGTTGCACAACCGTATGACCCAAATGAACATTAACCTCCCGATGAGGCGGTCATTGACAGAATCCTCCGATCGCTCCCACCAAGCTACAAGAGCTTTGTGATGAACTACAACATGCGGGGATGGTGAAGACCATTCTGAAGTGTTTTCAATGCTCAAGACAGAGAGGTTGAAATCAAGAAAGAACATCAAGTGTTGATGGTCAATAAGACCACTAAGTTCAAGAAGGGCAAGGGCAAGAAGAACTTCAAGAAGGACGGCAAGGATGTTGCAGCGCCCGATAAGCCGATTCTCGGAAGAAGTCAAAGAATGGACCCAAGCACGAGACCGAGTGCTTTTATTGCAAGGGAAGGGTCATTTGAAGCGGAACTGCCCCAAATACTTAGCGGATAAGAAGGCCGCAACACCAAAGGTATATTTGATATACATGTAATTGATGTGTACCTTACCAAGACTGTAGTAACTCCCGGGTATTTGATACGGTGCCATTGCTCATATTTGTAACTCACAGCAGGAGCTGTGGAATAAACGGAGACTAGCGAAGGGCGAGGTGACGATCTTGCGTCGGGAATGGTTCCGAGTCGATTTGATCGCCGTCGACACGCTGCCTCTACATTTACCTCACGGGATTAGTTTTAACCTTAATAATTGTTATTTAGTGCCAAGTTTGAGCATGAACATTGTATCGGGATCTCGTTTAATCGAGATGGCTACTCATTTAAATCCGAGAATAATGGTTGTTCTATTTATATGAGAGATATGTTTTATGGTCATGCTCCGATGGTCAATGGTTTATTCTTAATGAATCTCGAGCGTAATATTACACATATTCATAGTGTGAATGCCAAAAGATGTAAAGTTGATAACGATAGTCCCACATACTTGTGGCACTGCCACCTTGGTCACATTGGTGTCAAGCGCATGAAGAAGCTCCATGCTGATGGACTTTTAGAGTCTCTTGATTATGAATCGTTTGACACATGCGAACCATGCCTCATGGGCAAAATGACCAAGACTCCGTTCTCCGGAACAATGGAGCGAGCAACCAACTTGTTGGAAATCATACATACCGATGTGTGTGGTCCAATGAGCGTTGAGGCTCACGGAGGATATCGTTATGTTCTCACTCTCACTGATGACTTGAGTAGATATGGGTATGTCTACTTAATGAAACACAAGTCTGAGACCTTTGAAAAGTTCAAGGAATTTCAGAATGAGGTAGAGAATCAACGTGACCGAAAGATAAAGTTCCTACGATCAGATCATGGAGGAGAATACTTAAGTCACGAATTTGGTACACACTTGAGGAAATGTGGAATCGTTTCACAACTCACGCCGCCTGAAACATCTCAGCGTAACGGTGTGTCCGAACGTCGTAATCGCACTCTATTGGATATGGTGCGGTCTATGATGTCTCTTACCGATTTACCGCTATCATTTTGGGGATACGCTCTAGAGACAGCTACATTCACTTTAAATAGGGCACCGTCTAAATCCGTTGAGACGACACCGTATGAATTATGGTTTGGGAAGAAACCTAAGTTGTCGTTTCTAAAAGTTTGGGGATGCGATGCTTATGTCAAGAAACTTCAACCTGAAAAGCTCGAACCCAAGTCGGAAAAATGCGTCTTCATAGGATACCCTAAGGAAACTATCGGGTATACCTTCTACTTAAGATCCGAGGGCAAGATCTTTGTTGCCAAGAACGCATGCTTTACGGAAAAGAGTTTCTCTCGAAAGAAGTAAGTGGGAGGAAAGTAGAACTCGATGAAGTACTACCTCTCGAGCGGGAAAGTGGTGCAGCTCAGAAAATGTTCTGTGATGCCCACACCAACCAAGAGGAAAACAATGATGATGATCAAGGTACTTGGATCAAGTTGCTCTTGAACTCGAGGGTCCACAAGGACACGTTCCGCACTGCAGTGGTACGGCAACCCTGTCCTGGAAATCATGTTGTTAGACAATGGTGAACCTTCGAACTATGAAGAAGCGATGGCGGGCCCAGATTCCAACAAATGGCTTGAATCCATGAAATCCGAGATAGAATCCATGTATGAAAACAAAGTATGGACTTTGACAGACTTGCCCAATGATCGGCGAGCGATAGAAAACAAATGGATTTTTAAGAAGAAGATGGACGCGGATGGAAATGTTACCATCTATAAAGCTCGACTTGTCGCTAAGGGTTATCGACAAGTTTCAAGGAGTTGACTACGACGAGACATTCTCTCTCGTAGCGAAGCTGAAGTCCGTCCGAATCATGTTAGCAATTGCCGCATACTATGATTATGAGATATGGCAGATGGACGTTAAAATGGCATTCCTTAACGGACATCTTAAGGAAGAGTTGTATATGATGCAGCCGGAAGGTTTTGTCTATCCTAAGAACGCTAACAAAGTATGCAAGCTCCAGCGATCCATTTATGGGCTGGTGCAAGCATCTCGGAGTTGGGACATTCGCTTTGATGAGATGATCAAAGCGTTTGGGTTTATCTTGAGACTTATGGAGAAGCCTGCGTTTACAAGAAAGTGAGTGGGAGCTCAGTAGCATTTCTCATATTATATGTAGATGACATACTTGATGGGAAATGATATAGAACTTCGGACAGCATTAAGGCCTACTTGAATAAGTGTTTTTCAATGAAGGACCTTGGAGAAGCTGCTTATATATTAGGCATCAAGATCTATAGAGATAGATCGAGACGCCTCATAGGTCTTTCACAAAGCACATACCTTGATAAGATTTTGAAGAGGTTCAAAATGGATCAGTCCAAGAAGGGGTTCTTGCCTATGTTACAAGGTGTGAGATTGAGCTCGGCTCAGTCCCCGACCACGGCAAAAGATAAAGAAGAGATGAGTGTCATCCCCTATGCTTCAGCCATAGGATCTATTATGTATGCCATGATGTGTACCAGGCCTGATGTAAACCTTGCCGTAAGTTTGGTAGCAAGGTACCAAAGTAATCCCGGCAAGGAACACTGGACAGCGGTCAAGAATATCCTGAAGTACCTGAAAAGGACAAAGGACATGTTTCTCGTTTATGGAGTTGACGAAGAGCTCGTTGTAAAGGGTTACGTCGACGCTAGCTTCGACTCACATCTGGATGACTCTAAGTCACAAACCGGATACGTATATGTTGAATGGTGGAGCGATGGCTGGTGCGGTACAAGCGAGAGCATCATGGCGGGATCTACATGTGAAGCGGAATACATGGCAGCCTCGGAGGCAGCGCATGAAGCAATTTGGGTGAAGGAGTTCATCACCGACCTAGGAGTCATACCCAATGCGTCGGGGCCGATCAAACTCTTCTGTGACAACACTGGAGCTATTGCCCTAGCCAAGGAGCCCAGGTTTCACAAGAAGACCAGGCACATCAAGCGTCGTTTCAACTCCATCCGTGAAAATGTTCAAGATGGAGACATAGATATTTGCAAAGTACATACAGATCTGAATGTCGCAGATCCGTTGACTAAACCTCTCTCACGAGCAAAACATGATCAACACCAGAACTCTATGGGTGTTCGATTCATCACAATGTAACTAGATTGGTGACTCTAGTGCAAGTGGGAGACTGTTGGACATATGCCCTAGAGGCAATAATAGAAGTATTATTATATTTCATTGTTCATGATAATTGTCTTTTATTCATGCTATAACTGTATTATCCGGAAATCGTAATACACGTGTGAATAGATAGACCACAATATGTCCCTAGTGAGCCTCTAGTTGACTAGCTCGTTGTGATCAACAGATAGTCATGGTTTCCTGACTATGGACATTGGATGTCGTTGATAACGGGATCACATCATTAGGAGAATGATGTGATGGACAAGACCCAATCCTAAGCATAGCATAAGATCGTGTAGTTCGTTTGCTAGAGCTTTTCCTATGTCAAGTATCTCTTCCTTAGACCATGAGATCGTGTAACTCCCGGACACCGTAGGAGTGCTTTGGGTGTATCAAACTTCACAACATAACTGGGTGACTATAAAGGTGCACTACAGGTATCTCCAAAAGTGTCTGTTGGGTTGACACGGATCGAGACTGGGATTTGTCACTCCGTATGACGGAGAGGTATCTCTAGGCCCACTCGGTAATGCATCATCATATTGAGCTCAAAGTGACCAAGGGGTTGGTCACGGATCATGCATTACTGATGCGAGTAAAGTGACTTGCCGATGCGATCTTGAACAAGGTATTGGGATACCGACGATCGAGTCTCGGGCAAGTAACGTACCGATTGACAAAGGGAATTGTATACGGGTTGTTTAATCCTCGACATCGTGGTTCATCCGATGAAATCATCGAGGAGCATGTAGGAGCCAACATGGGTATCGGATCCCGCTGTTGGTTATTGCCCGAGAGTCGTCTCGGTCATGTCTGCGTGTCTCCCGAACCCGTAGGGTCTACACACTTAAGGTTCGGTGACGCTAGGGTTGTATGAATATGATTATGCAGCATACCGAATGTTGTTTGGAGTCTCTGATGGGATCCCGGACGTCATGAGGAGTTTCAGAATGGTCCGGAGGTAAAGAATTATATATAGGAAGTGGTATTTCGGCCATCGGGAAAGTTTCGGGGGCACCGGTAATGTCTGGGACCACCGGAAGGGTCCCGGGGTCCACCGGTGGGGCCACCCATCCCTGAGGGCCCCATGGGCTGAAGTGGGAGGAGCCAGCCCATAGTGGGCTGGTGTGCCCCCAGGCCCACCCCTGCGCCTAGGGTTGAAACCCTAGGGTGGGGCGCACCACATGCCTTGGGGCACTCCTCCCCCTTGGCCGCCCCTTGGGAGATTCAATCTCCCGGGCGGCGCCCCTGGGGCCTATATAAGGAGGGCAGGGGAGGCAGCCGCACCCTTGTGCTTGGCGCCTCCTCCTCCTGCTACACCTCGTCCTCCTCCCGTAGTCGCTTGGCGAAGCCTGCTGGAGTTCTGCACAGCATCCACCACCACGCCGTCGTCTTCTTTGGATCATCATCAACCTCTCCTTCCCCTTGTTGGATCAAGAAGGAGGAGTCGCCTCCGTCCGTCGTGTGTTGAGCGCGGAGGTGCTGTCCGTTCGAGACTTGGTCATCGGTGATCAGAATCACGGCGAGTACGATTCCATCATCACCATCCCCTTGAACACTTCCGCACCCGATCTACAAGTGGTATGTAGATGCAAACTCACTCCCTTGACTCGTTGCTTAGATGAACTCATAGATGGATCTTGGTGAAACCGTAGGAAAATTTTTAATTTTCTGCAACGTTCCCCAACACCATCTGGGCCTGGGCGGGCCGGCGGCGGGGCAGGTCTGCGGTGTGACTCCCAGGAGGCGGGGGAGCAACGATTGAGGGAGTCCTGGATTAGGGGGTATCTGGACAGCCGGACTATATACATCGTCCGGACTATTGAAGCGTGAAGACACAAGACTCAAGACTCCGTCCCGTGTCCGGATGGAACTCTCCTTGGCATGGAAGGCAAGCTTGGCGATCCGTATGTTGTATTTCCTTCCTTATAACTGACTCCACGTAAACCCTAGCCCTCTCCAGTGTCTATATAAACCGGAGAGGTTGGCCCTTAGAAGGCCGATCATAATTACAATCATACCATCATAGGCTAGCTTCTAGGGTTTAGCCTCTACGATCTCGTGGTAGATCTACTCTTGTACTACCCATATCTTCAATATTAATCAAGCAGAAAGTGGGGTTTTACCTCCATCGAGAGAACCCGAACCTGGGTAAACATTATGTCCCTTGCTTCCTGTTACCATCAGCCTAGACGCACAGATCGGGACCCCCTACCCGAGATCGGCCGGTTTTGACACCGACATTGGTGCTTTCATTGAGAGTTCCTCTGTGTCGTCGCTACGAGGCTCGGTTACCTCCGGGGGAGCTCTGGCTGTAGCCAAACTCTTCCGACTAGGCGGCTTTGTCATGACCGCCCCATCGGCTGTCGCGCCAACGATGGCCTCTCGGGTCATCACGCATAACCTTCGCATCAATTCGGAACTCACCGAACGGATGGATCCGATAGAGCTCTCTTCTCTTAACGAGCTCTTGGATCGCATCGCCACTTTGGGACAAGGCTCAAGCCCGACCAAAGGGACATTAAATCCTCGCCGGCCACCCACGAGATAGCGGTAATGGAGGAACCACACAAGGATTATCCCTCTATTTTGAGGATGAATTATGTCCGGATCACCGAGCTCCCTGAGCCGGACACCCACTCAAGGGAAGACATGACCCGAGTCCCGGACTTAGAATCGGGCATTGGGCCGAAGAAATTGGGCGGCCCCCTGGATCCCGAGCTGTCAAGCTCGAAAACTCCCATGCCCCTCGGTTCTAGATCGGATCCGAATTCGGATTCAGCTATTCCCGCCCACATAGACTTAACCGTCTCTCTCATATCAGGCAAGAGCCCCAGGAGATAGTGCATCGTTACTGGGCCAGATTCCTCCTTGCTCTAAACAAGGTCAAGGACTGCCGCGAGGAGGAAGTGGTCTCACTTTTTTGCAAAAACTGCATGAACAAAGGAATCCTTAATGCTATAGGTCACCGTGACATAGTACACTTCGCGGACTTGGCAACCATAGTACAGAAGTACTGTGCGATGGAAAGCATCTGGAAACCCAAACCGAATTTTGGGATAGTCCGGCTCTCACCAAAACCTTTGTCCGAACTAAACGGGCGAACTCTTGTAAGTCGGCCGATCCAGTCCCCAAGAAACCAAAGCCCACCCCAGGGCGGGGAACCGTATTGGAAGGATAGCTCGATGGGCCATGTAGACTCCACAGCACTCCGGACACAACACCAACTCATAGCCTTTGGGGATGTTGGATACTCCGATAGGTTGCAAAAAGCGGCAAGGATCTTCTTTCAAGCCATAAAGCAGAACAACATCCCGCCAACAAACACAATACGGTACTAACGGTCTTCGAGACTTTTGCCTCAAACAATAGGCGCAAGCGAGCTCATCGAAGCTCCGCTGAAATTTGCCATGTGGCCAAAATAAACCCCTCGAACGACACTGCTATAACTTTTAATGCCGTGATTTAACCTTGATTCCAGATCGTCCGCATCGGCCGCTCGTCCTCAAATTTAATCGTGGACGGCTTTCGGCTCACTAAAGTACTCATGGACGGCGAAAGTGGATTAAACTTGATCTATGAAGAAACACTCAACAACATGGAAATTGACAGAAGCCGTATTGAACAGAGCGGCACAACCTTCAGGGGAATTATCCCAACTCGGGAAGCGCAGTGTGCGGGAAAAATCACACTCGATATGGTATTCGGCTCCCCGGAGAATTATAGGTCCAAAGAAATCACAATGCAAGTGGCTCCTTTTAACAGCGGATACCACGCCCTTCTAGGGCGGGACGCGTTTACAAGCTTTCAAGTTGTACCCCATTACGGGTGCATGAAGCTTAAAATGCCCGGACCCAATGGAATCATCACTCTAGCCAGTGATCCGGACGTCGCACTTTGCGCCGAAAACAAAACCGTAGCACGAGCCCTGGAAGCATTATCCGAAGCCCTAGCAGCCGAAGAGTTAACAACACTGCGGGCCACCGTGGACAGGGATGACGTGATACTGAACAAGCGACCCAAGTCCACCTCATTTAAAACCGCAGACGAGATAGTAAAATTCCAAGTCCATCCAACGGACCCCACGAAGACAGCTTCCATCGGGACACAGTTGAGCCCCGTGATGGACGCCGCACTGCGAGATTTCTTACGTGAGAATTGGGACATTTTCGCCTGGCACCAATCGGACATGCCGGGCATCCCACGCAGATTGGCCGAACACAGCCTCAACATACTAAAAAGATACAAACCGGTCAAGCAGACTCTAAGACGGTTTTCAGAGCCCAAAAGACAAGCCATGGGGGAAGAGCTAGCCAAACTACTCGAGACCGGATTCATCAGAGATATCAAGCATCCGGATTGGTTGGCAAATCTAGTAATGGTACCAAAGAAGGACAAATCCTGGCGCCTGTGTGTGGACTTTAAAGACCTCAACAAGGCTTGCCCCAAGGATCCCTTTCCCCTCCCTCGCATCGATCAAATCATCGATGCCACAGCAGGACACGATTCGCTGTGTTTCCTCGACGCATACTCTGGATACCATCAAATAAAGATGGCAGAGTCTGACCAAGCAGCAACAGCTTTCATAACGCCATATGACCCTTTTTGCTTCAACACTATGCCTTTCGGGCTTCAGAACGCCGGAGCAACCTACCAACGCATGATTCAAACATGCCTAGAAAAGCAAATCGGCAAAACAGTGGAGGCATATGTGGATGACGTGGTCATAAAAACAAGACACGTCGAAACCCTAATAGACGACTTGAGGCTTACATTCGACAACCTTCGGACATACGACATCAAGCTGAACCCAGAAAAATGCGTTTTCGGCGTCCCCTCGGGGAAACTACTCGGCTTCATTGTTTCCAATAGAGGAATTGAAGCGAATCCGGCAAAGATCCGAGCTCTGTCACAGTTGGCTATACCGACAGACCTCAAGCACATCCAGAAACTAGCCGGATGCGTGGCTGCTCTAAGCCGCTTTACCTCCAGGTTAGGAGAAAAGGCATTACCTCTTTACCGCCTTCTTCGGCGCACCGAACACTTCGTGTGGACGGATGCAGCCGCGGCCGGACTGGATGAAATAAAGACCTTATTGGCCAGTAATCCAGTACTAACAGCGTTAAATATTGGCGAACCTATGTGAGGGAGTCCTGGACTAGGGGGTGTCCGGATAGCCGAACTATCATCATTGGCCGGACTCCAAGACTATGAAGATGCAAGATTGAAGACTTCGTCCCATGTCCGGATGGGACTTTCCTTGGCGTGGAAGGCAAGCTTGGCAATACGGATATGTAGATATCCTACCATTGTAACCGACTCTGTGTAACCCTAGCCCTCTCCGGTGTCTATATAAACCGGAAGGTTTTAGTCCGTAGGACGAACAACAATCATACGATAGGCTAGCTTCTAGGGTTTAGCCTCCTTGATCTCGTGGTAAATCTACTCTTGTACTACCCATATCATCAATATCAATCAAGCAGGAGTAGGGTTTTACCTCCATCGAGAGGGCCCGAACCTGGGTAAAAACATCGTGTCCCTTGTCTCCTGTTATCATCCGCCTAGACGCACAGTTCGGGACCCCCTACCCGAGATCCGCCGGTTTTGACACCGACATTGGTACGGTGCTTTCATTGAGAGTTCCTTTGTGTCATCGCTCATTGGCCCGATGGCTCCTTCAATCATCAACAACGACGCGGTCCGGGGCGAAACTTTTCTTCCCGGACAGATCTTCGTATTCGGCGGCTTTGCATTGCGGGCCAATTCACTTGGCCATCTGGAGCAGATCGAAAGCTACGCCCCTGGCCATCAGGTCAGATTTGGAAGTTTAAACTATACGGCCGACATCCGCGGAGACTTGATCTTCGACGGATTCGAGCCACAGCCGAGCGCGCCGCACTGTCATGATGGGCATGATTTAGCTCTGCTGCGGACGGTGCCTCGCAGTCGCACAAGAGTCCGCTCCGACCCTTAACTCGAGCCGATCGCGCCGACGAGATGGGTGGCGGACACGCCTCGGGGCTGCTACCTCTACGGGGATGGAGCCGAATATCGACCCTGTCCCTTGTGAAGCTCGTGACTCCAAGGTGTCGGACTCTTCTCCGGACCCCGAACCTTCCGCGCTCCTACCAATCGAACCCGATTGGGTGCCGATCATGGAGTTCACCGCTGCGGACATCTTTCTGCACTTGCCTTTCGGCGACATCCTGAATTCGCTAAAGTGCCTCTCTTTATCAGGAGAGCCTTGGCCGGATTATGGCCAGGACGGTTGGGATGCGGACGACGAAGAAATTCAAAGCCCACCCACCACCCACTTCGTAGCCACTGTCGACGACTTAACCGACATGCTAGATTTCGACTCCGAAGACATCGACGGTATGGACGACGATGCCGGAGACGACCGAGAACCAACGCCTACAGGGCACTGGAAAGCCACCTCGTCATACGACATATACATGGCGGACATCCCAAAGGATGAGAATGGCGATGGAACAGCGGAGGATGACCCCTCCAAAAAACAGCCTAAGCGCCGGCGTCAGCGGCGCCGCTCAAAATCCTGCCAGAGCAAGAATGGAGATTTCGGCACCGGAGATAATAACACCCCGGACAGTTTCGAAGACAACCCCCTCTAGCAAGATTCAGCACAGGAGGATGGAGAAGCTAGCCCTCATGAGAGAGCGGCAGACAAAGAGGTAGAGGACGATAATTACATGCCTCCCTCCGAAGACGAGGCAAGCCTCGACGACGACGAATTCGTCGTGCTTGAGGATCCCGTCGAACAAGAGCGTTTTAAACGCAGGCTTATGGCCACGGGAAGCAGCCTCAAGAAAAAGCAGCAACAGCTTAGAGCTGACCAAGATTTGCTAGCCGATGGATGGATGAAGTCCTTGCGGCAAGAGTCTGAACTCGAACGCCTCCAAAAGCTACCCCAAACGCAAGCTGCTACCCCGATTAGAGTAGGAAGCATATAAACCTACATCACCAGTGCACAATACGGCCGACCGGCCACCTCGTGGCCGCGACAGAGAGGCCTCTAGGCCCTCCACCAAAGCCGCACCCCGGCATCGCTTGAAAAGTACAAAGCCACGGGGGAATGCGCCGGACTTGCGAGACATATTGGAGGATAAGGCAAGACGAACAAGATCGATCTACGGATCGCGTGGGCGCCCCACAATACGCGACGACAACCGTCACGCCGGATATAGCAACTCCGGCCGGGCCGAACACAGTAGACAAAGCTCGCTTGAGCTGCGTCGCGATATAGCCCAATCTGAGGCGCCAAGACACCCACTATGCTTCACGATGAAGTAATGGATCATCAAATCCCGAAGGGTTCAAACCCGTGAACATTGAATCCTCTGACGGCACAACAGATCCCGCGGTTTGGATCAAGACTATCTCCTTCATATCCACATGGCCCATGGTGATGATCTTCACGCCATCAAATACCTCCCAATGAAGCTTAAAGGACCAGCTCGGCATTGGCTCAACAACTTGCCGCCAGAATCAATTGGGTGTTGGGAGGACCTAGAAGCCGCATTCCTTGATAACTTCCAGGCGCGTATATGCGACCACCACGCCGATGACCTATGCCACATAATTCAGCAGCAGACGAATCGGCGGACAATTACGACACGGTTCTTAACCAAGAAAAATCAAATCGCCGATTGTCCGGATCAGAGGCCCTTGCAGCCTTCAAACACAACATCTGCGATTTAATGGCTTGCCCGCACCTAGGACAGAGAAGCTGAAATCAATGGCAGCCCTCACATCGCTCATGACCCGCTTCGGCGGGAGAGGACAGCTGCTAGCCCGCAGAACAACCTCACCAAAAATTCGTAGTCCGGATACCAAGGACAAGAATGGCAGGTCATGTCGCAATAAGCACAAACACCGCGTGCAGCGATATCTCAAGATACGGCGGTCAACGCCGGATTCAGAGGCTCAAACCGGTCGTGGAAAAACCATTCAAAAGAACTACTCCGGCCCGTCCAATTTGGACCGGATACTCGATCGCTTCGTGCGGATACGGCACCCGAAAAGCCAGCTAATCACACCAACAGGATTGTTGGGTGTTCAAGCGAGCGAGCAAGTTAATTGCGAAAACAATGACAAGGGCTGCATAGCGATGACGAGGAAGAGACCCGGCCGCCGAACAACAGAGGACAGAAGGGTTTCCCCCCACAAGTGCGGACGGTGAACATGATATACACAACCCACATACCCAAAAGGGAGCCGAAGCGTGCGCTCAGGGACGTATACGCGATGGAGCCAGTCGCCCCAAAGTTCAATCCATGGTCCTCCTACCCGATCACTTTTGATTGAAGGGACCACCCCACCATCATCCGCCACGGTGGATTCGCCACATTGGTTCTAGACCCAATCGTCGACGGATTTCACCTCACTAGAGTCCTGATGGACGGCGGCAGCAGCCTGAACCTGCTTTATCAGGATACAAAGGCGCAAGATGGGCATAGACCCTCGTGATTAAACCCACAAAACGACCTTCAAAGGCGTCATACCAGGTGTAGAGGCCAATTGCACCGCTCGATCACACTTGAAGTGGTCTTTGGATCCCGGATAACTTCCGGCGAGGAGTTAATCTTGACATAGTCCCGTTCATGGCGGCTATCATGCCTTCGCTCGGACAAACCGCATTTGCAAAGTTCAATGCGGTGCCGCACTATGCATACCTCAAGCTCAAGATGACAGGCCCTCGAGGAGTCATCACGGTCAACGGAAACACTGAACGCTCTCTCCGAACGGGGGAGCAAACAGCGGCTCTCGCGGCGGAAGTGCAGAGCAGCCTCTTAAGGCAATTCTCGAGTCCGGCCGTTAAGCGACCGGACACTGTCAAGCGCGCCCGGAGTAACCTACAACAAGACCACCTGGCACGTTCCGAGCACGCATAGCAATGCGGCCCCAACCCCAGCCCTCGCAACATCGCGAGACCAGTACCACGCGTACATCACTACGCTCTGGAGATACCATGGGCATAGGGGGAGGGGCTCGACCACGGCAGGTCCATAGTGCGGCTCAACCACACCAGGGGCTCCCAAATGTGTCATCCCTTTTTCTTTCTTTTTTTTCTTATCCTCAGGACTCCGTTTCCCAGAAGCCCTGTCTGGCAGCAGACCTGCCGAACTCACGATGCAACAACCAGGGAAGGAGAAAAGCTACGACGAGTATCCAGGTGGTCTCCATTACGAGCATTATACCTGTTTTATACACCATTCCGCAGCCTACCCCTGGAGGGGTACATGTTAAATAGCCCACCCCTTGCTTATCGCACTATTTGTATTGTTTTGCATTCATTGCAGTATTTTTTGAATAAACAATGCATCACTTTTTGCCTATCATTGCATTCCTTTTCATATATATGTTCAATTATGACATGTTGCATCCTTACGCTTTGGTACGGCCAAATACACCAGGGGCTCAAGTTCCCCAAATTATGGTGTGATAAGTCCGAACACTTTCACAAGTGCGGCACCCCGAACTTATAGCATTATATGCATCGGCTCCGAATCATGTCTTGGGTCAATAGTTGGGTTTGCCCGGCTCCCATGTTTTGGTACCTTACGTTCCGTTATATCGGCTAAGGTAGCTGGGAGAACCATCTGCGATTGTGCCCCAGCTTGAGCTGGGCTGAGCACCTCGATGGAGAAAGCTAAAACGACCGTCATGATGGGGCGAGAGCCGATCATGTTCGAGAGGTTTTTGAGTCCTCAAGACTTATGCCGCTTAGAGCGAGGAACCGGCTTTGTCCGCCCAGCGTGGATAGCGCCCAATTGACCTTCCGAACACTAGGGGCTTCGCTGAAATTTAAAATTATAGAATTCTATGGCTAAGTGAGAGTGTTCAAGCATTATAAGTCTGGTTGCCTCGTTCGTTGTGTTGGCGCCTCCTAGATGGACCCAAAATGGGAACAAGAGCGCTCAAGTTTATCCGAACACCCTAGCACTTTCGTGGCATGGGGCCAAGCCAACGACTTGCCATCTCTCGATTTGATAAGCGGTCGCATGTAAGGTAATATTTTAAATTAACAAGCGTTGCTTAGCGCATATGAACAAAGTTTTCAGCGCACAGGATAACAAGATGCGAGTCTACTCAAAAATTACATCTTTGGAGCATTCACCCGCAATAATGCGGGCACCCTTCAGGACACCCTTATAATACATCTTGGGCGTGCAATACTCCTTGCCCAACGGTGGCGCGTCCGTCACAAGCTTCTCGGCGTCCATCTTGCCCCAGTGCACCTTAGCGCGGGCAAGGGCCCGACGGGCACCTTCAATGCAGGCGGAGTGCTTGATGACGTCAACCCACGGACAGGCGTCCACCAGCCGCCGCACCAGACCAAAGTAGCTCCCAGGCATGGCTTCTTTAGTCCACAGCCGAACTATGAGGCCCTTCATGGCCTGTTCGGCCACCTTGTGGAGCTCGACCAGCTGCTTCAGCTGGTCGCTCAGGCACTGGATGTCCGCCTCGGATCTTGAGACCGAACACCTTCTCCGTCGAGCTCCCCTCCTCGGCTCTGTAGAACGCGGCAGCATCGGACACGCTATGGGGCAGATCTGCGAACGCTCCTGGAGAGCTCCGAATTCGGGTAAGTAACAGGTAATTCACTTTTACATGCTTGCTTTGCATGAAGAATGCCTTACCCGCTGCTATCTTCTTTACTGCCTCGATTTCCTGGAGGGCCTTTTGGGCTTCGGCCTTAGCAGCTTGGCACTCTCAAGAGCCGACGCGAGCTGGGACTCTCGAGTCTTCGAGTCACGATCCAAACTCTCGTGTTTTTCCACGAGAGCCTGGAGCTCTTGCCGTACCTCCGCCACCCGCACCTCCTGCTTCTCTCGCTCGGTGCGCTCCGTGGCCGCATTGCATTTGGGCACGGACACTGCCTCCTTCAGGGTCGCCACCTCGTTCGTAGCCCCTGGAGCACCCACGCTATTCCTGTCATTTTTTGCAACCAAAATCCTTTTCTGTAAGGTGCAACTTTAATAAGATTTTACTTACCTTCCTTGTCCTCGAGCTACTTCTTGGCATGGCCGAGCTCGATCCCGGACTGCTCGAGGCTCGGCTTCAAGGCATTGACCTCTGCAGTCAGTGCGGCAGAGGTCAGCAGCACTGCCTGCATTCGCATATTGACATATTTATGTTAGACTCCTGCGTATATCTTTTTAGATCCTCAGTTCGGCTTTTCTTTCCGAACACCGAACTGAGCATCAGGGGCTACTGTCTATGCGGTACTATTTTACATATCTTAAAACCCTTACCTCAAAGCCTGTTAGAAGGCTGGTGCAGGCTTCGGTCAGCCCGCTCTTGGCAGACCGAACTTTCTGAATCACCGCAATCATAATAGTGCGGTGCTCCTCGTCGATGGAAGCACCGTTGAGCGCCTCCAGCAAATCATCTGGCGCCTTCGGTTGGACGGAGGTCACCGGCGTCACAGTCTTGCCCTTCTTACGAAGGGGCCGCCCGGCGGACTCCTGAACCACCAAAGGTTCCGGTGCGGAGTCCGGTGCAAAGTCTGGGAGGTTGCCCTGCGGCACCTCCGGGGCCTCCTCCCCCTGGCGGGTCCCCTTCTGGGACCCTACCTCGGTGTCGTCTGCGTCACAGGGGGAGGAGGCGGTCGGAAGTGAAGCGCTATTCACATCCGACGAACCCAAGGACCCGCTCGACGAAGCGGGGAGATCGTCCTTGGGCGGACTATAGGGTTGTATGCGGCCTTAGAAGACACTATGCAACAAAAAGAAAAATTATGAGTTATTCAGGAGTCCGGACACTTACAATCTCGCCAGGGGCTTGGCCCTCGAGGGCCACTCCTCGTCGCCGTCGTCGGCGTTGGTGGAACAGTCCGGGGGAAGGGTCCTTCCTTTCTTGGACCCTTCGGCCTCCCCCGTTGGGGAAGCCTTCCTCTTCTTCTCTCCCCCCGCTGGGGGAGAGGCCTCTTTCTTCTCCTCCTTGTCTTCATGGGAGGAGTCCGCCTCGGAGTCATCGGACGATGAATCCGATAACACCTGGCGCCAGGAACTCCTCCGGGTTCCCGTGGCCTTCTTCTTGGCCTACTTCTCCGGCACCACATAAGGCGCCAGGACCAGTAGCCCTGTCAAACGGGCATCCGCTGGGTCTTCTGGAAGGGGAGCCGGACAGTTAACCTGTCCGGACGTCTTCTACCAGGCCTGTTACAGGTAATGGGAGTTTAGATCCCACATAGAGTCAAACTATGGAAAGCAAGTGTCCCATAAAGGATAGTATAGCTTACCTCGCCAGCCTGACGCTGCGAGCTGAATCCGCGATCTTCGGTAGCGGATGCGGGAGCCTCGGTGCCCTTGAACAGCACCCTCCAGGCCTCTTCGTACGTAGTGTCGAAGAGCACGCTCAAAGTCTGGTGTTGTGCCGGATCGAACTCCCACAAGTTGAAGTCCCGCTGTTGGCAGGGGAGAATCCGGCGGATGAGCATGACCTGGATTACGTTGACAAGCTTGAGCTTCTTGTTCACCAGGGTTTGGAGACATGATTGGAGTCCGGTCAGCTCTTCCGAATCGCCCCACAACAGGCCCTTCTCTTTCGAGGAGGTGAGCCGCGTAGGGATGCCAGATCTGAATTCGGGGGCCGCTGCCCATTCAGGGTCACGCGGCTTGGTGATGTAGAACCACCCCGATTGCCACCCTTTGATGGTTTCCACGAAGGCGCCCTCGAGCCAGGTGACGTTGGGCATCTTTCCCACCATGGCGCCTCCGCACTCCACTTGGCGGCCGCCCACTACCTTCGGCTTGACATTAAAAGTCTTTAGCCATAAGCCGAAGTGGGGCTGGATGCAGAGGAAAGCCTTGCACACGATGATAAACGCCGAGATGTTGAGGATAAAATTCGGGGCCAGATCATGGAAATCCAGGCCATAGTAGAAAATGGGCCCCCGGACAAAGGGGTGGAGTGGGAAGCCCAGTCCGCGGAGGAAATGGGGAAGGAACAACCCTCTCATGGGGCCTGGGGGTGGGGATGAGCTGCCCCTCATCGGGGAGCCGGTGCGCAATATCGCTGGACAAGTATCCGGCCTTGCGCAGCTTTTTGATGTGCCCCTCCGTGACGGAGGAGGCCATCCACTTGCCTCCCGCTCTAGACATGGTTGGAGAAGGTTGAGGTGAGATGTGCGGGCTTGGGCGCTGGAGCTCGAGTGCGCGGAGATGGATAAGCAAAGGAGGAAGAAGGCGTAGGTAAAAAGGTGGATCATTATCCCCTTATATATGGGCGGACGAAACTATGCCTCCCCACCAGCCCGGTAAAACTCGCTTATCTCCCAAGCGCCGCAATCAATGGCGCGGTTGGGTTACCCACGTCTGTATTGATGAGAATCCCGGAATAAGGGACACGATCTCTGCTTTGACAAGGCGTGCCAAGGAAACCGCCGCTAAACGCTACTGAGGTGGAACAATAAAACGATTCGAGTAAAGGCTTGGCCATGGTGTGACGTCATATCACGAAATCGTCGTGATTGAACTTGTGTAAATATTATTCTCTCTACGGTGGTATGTGGAATTTATTTTGCGAGCGGACACTATCCTGGTGTTCAAAATCTTCTATGAATTATTCGAGGAGGAACCCGCCTTGCAATGCCAAGACAATATCGCGCCAGACTAAATCGTCATTGAAGCCTGGTTCAGGGCTCTTGAGGAGTCCTGGACTAGCAGTTGTCCGAATAACCGAACTATCATCATTGGCCGGACTCCAAGACTATGAAGATGCAAGATTGAAGACTTTGTCCCGTGTCCGGATGGGACTTTCCTTGGCGTGGAAGGCAAGCTTGGCAATACGGATATGTAGATCTCCTACCATTGTAACCGACTCTGTAAACCCTAGCCCTCTCGGTGTCTATATAAACCGGAGGGTTTTAGTCCGTAGGACGAACAACAATCATACCATAGGCTAGCTTCTAGGGTTTAGCCTCCTTGATCTCGTGGTAGATCTACTCTTGTACTACCCATATCATCAATATCAATCAAGCAGGAGTAGGGTTTTACCTCCACCGAGAGGGCCCGAACCTGGGTAAAAACATCGTGTCCCTTGTCTCCTGTTACCATCCGCCTAGACGCACAGTTCGGGACCCCCTACCCGAGATCCGCCGGTTTTGACACCGACACTATGCTGTTGTACATAGCTGCAACACATCAAGTTGTAGGCGCAGTGCTCGTCGTGGAACGAGGGGCTGACAGATACAAATTCCCGCTCCAGAAGCCGGTTTATTATGTATCCACGGTCCTAACCCCATGCAAATCCCGATACCCACACTATAAAAAAATAGCATATGCGGTCTTCATGGCATCCCGAAAGCTACGACACTACTTTCAAGAGTGTTCGATTACGGTGGCCTCCGAAGTACCACTCAACGACATAGTAAACAACCGCGACGCTATGGGCTGTATTGCCAAATGGGCCATCGAGCTCCTTCCGTTCGACATAACATACAAACCACGGCGGGCCATTATATCGCAAGTATTGGCTGACTTTGTCGCCGAATGGACAGAAGCCGAACTCCCTAAAGAGTACGGCGCATACTCAAACTGGATCATGCACTTCGACGGCTCTAAAATGCTGGCCGGATTGGGAGCAGGTGTAGTCCTGACGTCTCCCACCGGAGACACGGTCCAGTACGTCCTCCAAATATTATACACAGACTCCAACAATGCAGCCGAATATGAGGCTCTGTTGCACGGTCTTTGGATGGCAGTCTCTATGGGCATTCAATGCCTAGAAGTGCGCAGGGATTCAAACCTCGCAATATCACAAATAAATGGGGACTTTGATGCCAAGGACCCGAAAATGGCGGCCTACCGTAATGTCGTCCTCAAAATGTCAGCTCGGTTCGAGGGGCTCGAATTCCACCATGTGGCTCGAGAAAACAATCAAGCGGCGGACGTCCTCGCCCGCATCGGCGCTAAACGCGACTGAAAGTGCAACTAATCCCCGGGTGGTTTTGGTAATTAATAACAACATATATATCATTGAACTAATAGTTTCTTGAGAACATTTCAGAAAAGTTCAGTGATATGGGTATGGCAATGACTGAAGAAGTGGACCCCTCAAAATGCTAAGGAAAACATTGGCAAAAGCTCAAGACTCCATTTTTGGTTTAGTGATCCAAGATCACATTGAGTCTATAGGAAAGCCAATACTATTAAAAGGGATGAGGTTATGTTAATGATCCGTTGCTCAAAGTGCTTAGTGATACATCTCCCAAACCATCAGCAATCTTTCATTCCAACATACACTCATAAGTAATCTCGGTCCCACCGATTTCCTAAACTCACCACACCGAGATGAACCACCTCACCACAAAGCCAAACCCTAGTAATTTGGATTTTCCGATTCCAAACTCGGTCTCACGAAACTAGTGTTGCCAAGCTTCAGAACATTCGTCATCAAATCGGTGTCACCGAGATGATAAAGTCGGTCCCACCGAGATTGGCAAACCCTAGTCATTGGAAGAATCGGACTCACCGAGATTGTATTTTCGGTCCACGAAAATCCCAACGCTCACAAGATTTGAACTTTCGGTCTCACCGAGTTGTCAACTTCGGTCTGACCGAGATTGGTCAAATGTGTGTAACGGTTGGATTTTGTGTGGAGGCTATAAATACCCCTCCACCTCCTCTTCATTCGTGGAGAGAGCCATCAGAAAAAACTACCACTCCTACCTTACATTTCTGAGAAGAAAACTACCTACCCTTGTGTTGAGATCATGTTGCTCCACTCCCACCATATGAAGCTTGATCTCTAGCCTTCCCAAGTTGCTTTCCACTCAATCCTTTCTTCCACCACAGCCAAATCAGTGAGGAGAGTTGAGTGTTGGGGAGATTATCATTTGAAGCACAAGAGCAAGGAGTTCATCATCATCAACACCATCTATTACCTTTTGGAGGGTGGTGCCTCCTAGATTGGTTAGGTGTCGCTTGGGAGCCTCCGTCGAGATGTGGAGTTGAACCAAGAAGTTTGTAAGGGCAAGGAGATCGCCTACTTCGTGAAGATCTACCCCGAGTAAGGCTAGTCCTCCGTGGGCGATGCCATGATGGCATAGACAAGGTTGCTTCTTCGTGGACCCTTCGTGGGTGGAGCCTCCGTGGACTCTCGCAGCTGCTACCCTCCGTGGGTTGAAGTCTCCATCAACGTGGATTGACGATAGCACCACCTATCGGAACCACGAGAAAAATCTCCGTGTCTCCAAATTGCGTTTGCTCTTCTCCACCTCTCTTTACTACATGTGCAATTTACTTTCCGCTGCCAATACTCTAGAATTGCATGTGTAGGGTGATACTTGACTTGATCATCATCTTGAAATCTGCCAAAACTTGTCTAAATCAAAAGGCTGAATTTTTATATTGTCAAGTAGTCTAATCACCCCCCCTCTAGACATACTTTCGATCCTACAAGTGGCATCAGAGCTTTGGTCTCCATTGTATTGGTTTCCATTGCATTGGACTCCATAAGCTTGGTTTCACAACCTAGGAGAGTATGGCGTCTAGTGAGGGTAATTTTCGTAGAGGTCCTTACTTTGATGGTTCAAACTTTGCTAGTTGGAAGCATAAAATGAAAATGCATATTCTTGGACATAACCCTGCCGCATGGGGCATTATTTGTGTTGGCTTGCAAGGTGAATTCTTCGAGGAAGGAAAAGTTCCGGATCGTGAAGCTACAGCGGATGAATTGCGGATGTTGCAAAACAATGCTCAAGCTTGTGACATTCTCTTCAATGCTTTGTGTCCCGAGGAGTTCAACAAAATCAGCCGTCTTGAGAATGCAAAAGAGATTTGGGATACTTTGGTCGAAATGCACGAAGGTACCGAGTCCGTGAAGGAATCAAAGCTAGATGTTCTTCAAGGTCAACTTGACAAGTTCAAGATGAAGGAAGGTGAAGGAGTCGCTGAAATGTACTCTAGGCTTGCTCTCATCACAAATGAGATTGCCGGCTTAGGAAGCGAAGAAATGACCGACCGATTCATCATCAAGAAGATTCTCAGAGCTTTGGATGGAAAGTATGACACCGTGTGCACTTTGATCCAAATGATGCCAAACTACAAGAATCTCAAGCCTACCAAGTCATTGGAAGAATTGTTGCTCATGAGATGACACTTAAAGATAAGGAAGAGCTTCACAACAAGTCAAGTGGTGCTTACAAAGCTACAATTGATGCTCCCACAACCTCAAGTGACAAGCTAGTTTCCAATGAAGAGATAAGCCTAATGGTGAAGAACTTCAACAAGTTCTACAAGAGTAGAAGCAAGGAAAGAAGCTCAAAGTCTAGATCATATGATGAAAAGAGATCTTCTAGTCGTGATCGAAACTGCTACAATTGTGGAAGACCCGGACACTACTCAAATGAGTGCTCGGCTCCCCACAAGAGAAGAGAAGAATCTCCAAGAAGAAGAAGCTCAAGAGAAGAGTCACCTCGGAAGAGAGAAGGAGTAGAGATGATCGTTATGAACGAAGATCCTCTCGGAGAAGCAAGGATTCGAAAGGAAAGACAAGTCATCAAGGAGCTACACAAGAAGAAAACATCAAGCTCATGTAGGTGAATGGGTCTCCGGCTCCGACTCAGACAATCACTCCGAAAGAAGCTATCACTCCAACTCCGAATCTGATCAAGATGAAGGTGTTGCGGTCTTGCTCTCGTATCCTCCAACTCCAACTCCTATGACTTATTTGATTCACCAAATGAGGGAATTGGAAGATGCTTCATGGCTAAAGGCCCCAAGGTATCACACCCTGAATTTATTGACTTTGATAGTGATGAGGATGACTTGCTTGGTGAAGATGAGCTTTTACATGACAAATCTAGTGAGCCTAGTAATGATGAACATGCTAGTAGTCTTTATAGTCGAGAAGAGTCGAATGACAATGCTATGAAGGAGATTGAGCGTCTAACTAAAGAACTAAACACTCTTAAGTTAGCTCATGAAACAACTCAAGAAGATCATAGAGAGCTCCTAAGATCTCATGAGAAGCTACGCTTCGAGAAGCTCAATCTAGAGCAAGAACATGAGTTCCTAAAAGCTATCAATGACGATCTTCGAAAGAAGAGTTCTTCATATCTTGCCAAACGACTTCTCTTGTCTAATTTCTTGCCACCTATTAAAACTAAGCATGACAAGCATAAGAAAAATTCTTCATCTAGTAGTAACAATAACCATGCCAAATCCAATATTGTTGCTTCTAGTAGTTCTCTTGATTCCACCAACAATGTTTCAAGCCAAGTTACACTTGAGCAAGAAAATAGTTTATTGAAAGGGATTATAGAGAAAGGTGTCTACAAGAGCCTTGCCGGAAGCAAGAACTTTGAGGAAATTGTTCGCAAGCAAGGAAGGCACCGGAAGAATCAAGGAATTGGTTTTGAGCGAAAGTTCAACGCCGAGGGTGTTGAATGGGAAGAAGGTCAATATCCCACTCCAAAGTTTGTTTCTCAAAAGGAGAAGTATGATCCTACTTCTTCCAATGTGGAACAAGCACAAGATGACCTTCCACCACAAGACCACAAGCTAAAAGGCAAGGGCAAGCTTCAAGAGGAGATTGATGCATTTATTGAAGCACCTAAGGCCATGGTCAAGTGGGTTCCCAAGGAAACGTCAAGTTCTACTTCGTCAAGCTCAACTACTACCCCAAGGATTCCCATCAAGATGATGTGGATCCCGAAGAAGAAGAACTAGAGAGTTCTTGAGGGTGACTCCGCCAACATACTTCACTCACATTCATTTTGGCAAGAACTTGTGCAATCAACTTCCACATTATGCACTAGTTCATGGAGTCACAAACCCTTGTGTTGGTAAGTCAAGGGACAAGGTAATCATTGCTTTCATGGACATCATCTATTGTGTACTTCAATCTATGTCCATGGATATCCTTGTTTGTTCCTTGTGGGACTAACCCATGTAGGTATTGAAAGTGCCCGAATCCAAAGGATTGCTCCCAACTCTTGATGATCTTCATCAACATTGAGCATCCACATCTTCAACATCTACATGAAGTCTTCTCGACAACCCAAGGTTAGTTTGACCCTTTAAAGGGGTTCTCACATCAAGGGGAGCTTTGCTCTAAAGAATTGAGCTAAAGCATCTTCAAATGATGTGAACACATTAATGCTTTATGTAAAAGTGGTAACCCCACTTGTGCTTAAGCGATGAGTATGACCTATGATCAAATGTTCTCATTTGACTCCTAAGTCAATATACTCATATATAGATGACCTAGTCATCGACAAATTGTGTGATAGTAGCTAGTGTTTTGTTTGTGCATGTTTGACACATATTTCATTTGCTATCTTATTGTGTGAGCATGTTGGATGCATAATTTTATCCATTCGAGGACATCCATTTGTTGCTATGGTCTTTTGGATTTTTCTTTTGACCAAATGGATGGACAAGAATGCCTAAGTTCCTCCCTAGCTATCTATGCTTTCTTGTCTCAAACTCTATTCATGCTTATATCACAAACTTTGATCAAGTCATTTTGGACCCACCGAGTGAGGAGCACTTTCGAGCCACCGATCCGTCTAAGACTAAAATTCCAAAACCTTCTAAGTATTTTCGGTCAGACCAACCCACTCAAATCGGACAGACCGAAAGCACTTGGATTGATCTAGGTTTTCACCTCGGTGAAACCGAGTTGCAAATTTCGGCGTGACCGAAATGTGTAACTGCTTGCAGTTATCCATCTCGGTGCCACCGAGTTTTACAACTCGGTCCCACCGACAGCTAAAGGGTATATATACCTGAGGGCAGCGCGTTGATTCCTTCTTCAAAACGCCTCGCCCCCAAACCCTTTGCCGCCGCCGCCGTGGTCTCCGGATCGTCTCCGTTGCCGCTTTGGCGCCCTCGCCGAGTCTCCGTCGCCGTCAACGGACATTCTCTCCGCGCCGTTGCCACCTTAGAGGAACTCCACCAAGTTAGGGTGAGTTTCGATCCCTCTCGTGCTTCAACCTCCGATTCTATGCACGATTGGTTTGCCTAGCTTCTTGCCACGTTGGAGATCTTCCTATCCAGCAGATTAGTTCGTTAGAACGAAATTCGAGTAAAAGTTTTAGGGTTAGGTTTCCGCCGAACACATCTCGGTGAGACCGATTCTACATTCTCGGTATGACCGATTTGGCCTCTGGCCATTGCACTGCACTCTTCGGTCCAACCGAGTTGTGCAAATCGGTGCGACCGAAATGAGAATTTAGTGAAACCCTAGTGTTTTCGGCAGGACCGAAACCCACATCGGTCTGACCGAAAGCGGTGTGAATGCCTCTGTTAGAACACTTCGGATTCACCGAATTTTAGACTCGGTCTGACCGAAATGTATTCTGTGAAAACCTGAAACTGAAATTTGAACTCATATTTTTTTGCAAAATCTTCTGCAGTTTGTGATAACTCTTCTATTCTGCCTATACCTAATCTATTCACAGGTTGTCAGCCATGTCAGATGCTAGTGACAGCCAGAACAGGTCTGAATCTCCAATTGCTGAAATTCCAGAGGCAGGCACTAGTCCTGAGGCCAGCAGCTTTTCTGATGATGGTGAGAGGAGCACACCAAGAGGTTTGCCTCTTGCTGCCACCAGGGCCAGGAAGAAGAAGAATTCTGATGAAGAAGATTCTGATTTCATAGCTGAGGAAGAGATCTCCTCTAAGCCAAAGAGGAAAGTGGTTGCCAAAGAGCATCAAGGGCAACAAACCAAGAAAGGCACCAGTAAAGTGAAGAAAGAGAGTGCTCGCTTTTGCTCTTTCGTTTCATTTGCGGTCTTTTTGAGATACTTTTGAGTTTTTCGAGACATTCCGTGTGTTTGATACTACGTTTGCTCTACTTTGATGAGTGCTTGATCGTACTATGCCTTAATGTGTGCTTAATGCTTATCATATGCTATTCATATCTTGTATGATCATTTACTCATGTCTTGGTGATTGGGTGCATGCTATTCATTCTTATCATTTTGTGCGCTCCACCAAGATGTATGTGACATGGAAGAGTGACCCATGATCCTAATCGATTGTGCATTTGCATTCAAACGCAAATCTTAAATAATGCACAAATTTAGGGGGAGCTCTTGCTTATCACATACTTCTCAAAGCGACGATATTATTCATTGATTATATCATTTGTCGAAGCTTTGATCTATATGTTGTCATCAATTACCAAAAAGGGGGAGATTGAAAGTGCAACTAATCCCCGGGTGGTTTTGGTAATTAATAACAACATATATATCATTGAACTAATAGTTTCTTGAGAACATTTCAGAAAAGTTCAGTGATATGGGTATGGCAATGACTGAAGAAGTGGACCCCTCAAAATGCTAAGGAAAACATTGGCAAAAGCTCAAGACTCCATTTTTGGTTTAGTGATCCAAGATCACATTGAGTCTATAGGAAAGCCAATACTATTAAAAGGGGATGAGGTTATGTTAATGATCTGGTTGCTCAAAGTGCTTAGTGATACATCTCCCAAACCATCAGCAATCTTTCATTCCAACATACACTCATAAGTAATCTCGGTCCCACCGATTTCCTAAACTCAGTCACACCGAGATGAACCACCTCAGCCACAAAGCCAAACCCTAGTAATTTCGGATTTTCCGATTCCAAACTCGGTCTCACCGAAACTAGTGTTGCCAAGCTTCTGTAACCTTCTGTCATCAAATCGGTGTCACCGAGATGATAAAGTCGGTCCCACCGAGATTGGCAAACCCTAGTCTTTGGAAGAATCGGACTCACCGAGATTGTATTTTCGGTCCCACCGAAAATCCCAACGTTCACAAGATTTGAACTTTCGGTCTCACCGAGTTGTCAACTTCGGTCTGACCGAGATTGGTCAAATGTGTGTAACGGTTGGATTTTGTGTGGAGGCTATAAATACCCCTCCACCTCCTCTTCATTCGTGGAGAGAGCCATCAAAAAGAACTACCACTCCTACCTTACATTTCGAGAAGAAAACTACCTACCCTTGTGTTGAGATCAAGTTGCTCCACTCCCACCATATGAAGCTTGATCTCTAGCCTTCCCAAGTTGCTTTCCACTCAATCCTTTCTTCCACCACAGCCAAATCAGTGAGGAGAGTTGAGTGTTGGGGAGATTATCATTTGAAGCACAAGAGCAAGGAGTTCATCATCATCAACACCATCTATTACCTTTTGGAGGGTGGTGCCTCCTAGATTGGTTAGGTGTCGCTTGGGAGCCTCCGTCGAGATGTGGAGTTGAACCAAGAAGTTTGTAAGGGCAAGGAGATCGCCTACTTCGTGAAGATCTACCCCGAGTAAGGCTAGTCCTCCGTGGGCGTATGCCATGATGGCATAGACAAGGTTGCTTCTTCGTGGACCCTTCATGGGTGGAGCCCTCCGTGGACTCTCGCAGCCGTTACCCTCCGTGGGTTGAAGTCTCCATCAACGTGGATTGACGATAGCACCACCTATCGGAACCACGAGAAAAATCTCCGTGTCTCCAAATTGCGTTTGCTCTTCTCCACCTCTCTTTACTACATGTGCAATTTACTTTCCGCTGCCAATACTCTAGAATTGCATGTGTAGGGTGATACTTGACTTGATCATCATCTTGAAATCTGCCAAAATTTGTCTAAATCAAAAGGCTGAATTTTTATATTGTCAAGTAGTCTAATCACCCCCCCCTCTAGACATACTTTCGATCCTACAGCGACCCTGCCCCACCTAATATATTCCTAGAAAGGTTGTTCAAGCCCTCCGTAGTATGGGAAGGGGAGTCCGGCAATACTAGCACGGATCCGAATACACCCCCAAACTCCGAACTATCAGACATAATCGGAGGTTCTACCACCGAAATGACATCCTCGGCCCACGAAATCATGGTTGTAATCGCCTCGTGGACTGAGCCTTTCTTGGCCTACCTAAATAGGCAGGAGCTCGCCGAAGACCACAATGAAGCATGCTGCATCGTCTGGCGCTCTAAAGCTTACAAAGTCTACGAAGGGGAACTCTACAAGAAAAGTGCTACCGGAGTACTCCAAAGATGCATCTCCGAAGAGGAAGGGCGGCAGCTCTTGGCTGAAATCCATGCCGGACTGGGCGGGCACCACGCCGTGGCTCGAGCACTAGTCAGCAAGGCCTTCCGTACATGTTTCTATTGGTTGACGGCCCGAGCAGACGCACAGGACCTTGTCCAACTTTGCGTCGGTTGCCAGCTCTTTGCCAATCAGAGTCATATGCCCCCTACCGCTCTCCAAACAATCCCCATAACTTGGCCCTTCGCAGTCTGGGGGCTGGATATGGTCGGACCTCTTAAAGGGGGAAGCCATAAGAAAAAAAACTTATTGGTCATGGTGGACAAGTTCACCAAATGGATAGAAGCCAAACCAGTCAAAACGGCCGAATCCGGACCAGTAATAGACTTCATATCGTGGTCGTACACCGACACGGTGTCCCCACAAGATCATCATCGATAATGGCTCAAATTTCACAGCCGACGTGAAAGCTTGGTGCGGAAAAATGGGCATTAAGCTTGATTACGCTTCCGTCTACCATCCCCAAACAAACGGCCAGGTAGAACGGGCAAATGGTCTCATCATGAGCGGCATCAAACCCAGACTAGTGCGATCCTTGACAGAGTCGGATCGCCTGGTGGTCGGCTTTCGACTCCGTACTCTGGGGGCTGCGGACCACGCCAAATCGCACCACCGGATATACACCATTTTTTATGGTATACGGCGTGGAAGCAGTACTACCCTACGACATAATACATGATTCGCCACGCGTACGCATGTACGAAGGGAAGGAAGCCGAGTTAGATCGGCAGGATAATTTGGATGCCCTAGAGGAGGAGCGCGACGTCGCAAAAGCCCGCTCCGCATTCTATCAGCAGCAGGCTCAATGATATCAAAGCAGAGAAGTGCGGGCCAAAACCTACAATATTGGTGAGCTCGTTCTATGCCTACCGGAGAAGAAGAAGGACAAGCTCAAACCAAAGTGGGAAGGTCCCTTCGTCATCGACAAGGTTCTCACCCGAGGAGCGTACCGCTTACGTAATGCATCCGATAACAGACTCGAGCCGAACCCATGGAATGCGGCCAGACTCCGTAGATTCTACGCCTAACGCGGAACTCAGTGTTCGTCTCCTTACCCCTCCTTTTTAATTATGCTCCATCCATTTTCCTTTCTCGACCTTTTTTCCCTCTTCACACAAAGTATTCAATACAGTACGGACGCCCGGATCACTCCGGCCGTACTATGTGTGTAAGCAATACCTGGGGGCTTCCTATTTGGAAGCTAAACATAATTACTTTAAATGGCTTCTTGCCCATCACATATGCGTTCTTTTTCCATATGTGCCTTTTCTTCACCATTATATGCATCGATATGACTTAAGATGTGGCCAAGATGGGTTGCCTGGCTCTTGTGTTTATGCCCTACATTCTCGTTAATTCGGCTAGGGCATAAGGGGAGCACCTCTGCGATTGTTACTGCCGGTTCAGCCGGATGTGTACCTCAGACTGGGTGAAGCCGAAAGCTAGCGTCCTTAAGAGAATATTCGGTCGGTGAACAAAAGATGTACTCGTCTATTACAATGTCAATCCCCATAAGTTTTGTATCATGCTGTTGACATGGATTTTGACCAAGATAAAATGAAATGCATAAACCATATAAAATATTAAAATATAAATACAAAACGGCAAAAATCTATTTTATCTTGAAAAATGAATTAAAAATATAATCAACCACTCAAATTGATGACTGAAAAAAAGGCCTATGATATATTTTCGAATGTCGATTATGCACGCATTAGACCGACAGTTATAAAATACTGTGAAATAAATAAACAACCATTAAGTTTTCACCTATTGGAAAATGGAGAACATATGGTTTATATGTACGTGCACCATCGCTGACAAAGAAAAGGATATATGGAAAAATGGGGGACACACGGTTCATATGTATGCCAAGCACCGTCGCCGACGGATACTGATCTAAAATTTCACCGTCAGAGGCAGCACCAATGTTGTCAAAGCATCATGGGGTATGTTCCTCCATCAAAATATCGTTGTATCTTAATGGATACACACAAAAAAAGATAGAGATAGCCAATTATAAGAGCAATCCGCTGCACAACAAAGAAAAAAAGATTCATTGGATTGCGTACATATACATGCACGAGGTGTGCGTACGTGACATAGCTAGGCATGCATGCATATATTAGGAGACCCATATGTTCAAAATTAGCCTTAATGAATTACTAGAATCAGGCCTAGCTCACTTTTAAAAAATGGCTACGTGTACATGCACATGGGTTGCTTCATTATCCATCAGCCATACAAAGCAAATGGATTAGAGCAAGAGCCCATACGTTGACAAATGATGGCCTAATTAAGCCCATACGGGCTGATGGGACGTTGCCGGTTAATTAGCAATAAAGAAATAAAGAAAAGGAAAGGAGCAGCGCCACGCTTGCACGATCTCTCGCACGATCACACAATCACAGAACGTGGGCGCGCGCATGCAGCCACAGCTCTTTGCTGCTCCTCCTCACTATAAATACATGGTCACCAAGCACACGAAGAGGTTGGTCTGTTCATTTTTTCATCTGCTGTTCTGCTGCTGCTACACATACACTGCTGCAAGGAAAAATCCCACACGCACATACGTGAGGAGAGGGAGGCTGGGAGGAGTGGAGCAAGAAGGTGAGATTCATGGTTCTCTCCTAATCCCTTTGCTTCTCTGATTGGTGATCTTCCCTATGCTTGCTCAATCTTTGCTATTGGTTTGGTCATATTGACATGAACCAAGTAGCTTTTCCCCATATGATGATTCTTGATTTGGTCACATTGACACAGATCATGAATACCTTTCCATGTTGCCCAATTTTTGCTCTTGGCTTGGTCATATTGACATGAGTCAAGTAGCTTTTTTCCTCATATAATGGTTCTTGATTTGGTCATATTGACACAGATCTAGGACTTTTCTTCAATTAACATGATCCTTGCTTTTTCCTCCATATGATGGTTCTTGATTTGGTCATATTGACACAGATCTCGAATTGTTCTCCAAGTGACATGATTCTTGCTCTTGGCTTGGTCATATTGACACATCCCAAGTAGCCTTCATCCTCCACATATTTTTGATAATTTGCTCTTGGCATGGTCATGTTGACACATGTCAAGTAGCACTCTAACAAGTAATATTCTCTATAAATTTGATAGTTTGTTCTTGCCATGGTCATGTTGACACATGTCAAGAGGTATCCTCACAAATTTGATAGTTTGTTCTTACCACGGTCATGTTGACACATGTCAAGAAATACAAGTTGCATGAAAATTGCCTCTGGTTTGGTCATATTGACACAAATCAAGGTATTTATTCCCTTATGTAGATTCACAAATTTGATAGTTTGTTCTTGCCATGGTCATGTTGACACATGTCAAGAAATACAAGTTGCATGAAAATTGCCTCTGGTTTGGTCATATTGACACAAATCAAGGTATTTATTCCCTTATGTAGAGTGAAGACTTTGTTCTCAATGAATCATGGCAGGGTATGACTCGGGGAAAATCAACATAAAAATGATGAACAAATAAAATGCATATAAAAAATATTGCAAAACAATAGGTTCTCGTCAAAAGACACCATACTTAGTCGCATGTTCTATGATCACATGCGCGCATGATATGCGAAAATGAGTCATGTAGCACGAATCAACCTTGTTCAAATCTGGGTGTATAGAAAATAATATCCCAACTTCATGATACATAAACAAATACCGCCCAAATCGTAAATGGTGTTATATCAACCAGATGTCTACAAAATAGACTAAAGGAGTGCACTATATGAAAAAATGCATCGCCCCAAATAGTGCTAGCCGGCATCATTGACAAAATAACCAGATATGGGCGAATTTAATGCAAAGTAAAATGGACACGTCATACCTAGCTAATTCTAGGTTAATTGTCGTACGTTCACCCAACTAAAATAAATTGTATGGTCCCTTCACATGGACATACATTAAGAAAAACTAAAAGATGACCAGAGTCATAGTCTGAGTCTGATTGCACTTGAAATATTGTAGTGCGCTCGCATATGCCACCAAAACAAATTAAATATTCTTTTATCTGCTCCATGTATGTGTATGCTCAAAAAGATCGCATCTAGCTTTCTACGCATAAGATAAAAGTTAGATCATGCATTCCCCATACGGCTTGCAAATATTAAGAAAACGTAGATGTCATCTACTCATAAAAAAGGAGTACTACAACTGTTAGTACTGATGTATTTTGCATACACAGAACACGCGCTTGCATGATTTTATGCCCCATACGCGTGCATCATGATGTTTGAAGACTCATTTAACAGATTGGTTAACCATTAAGATGATTTTGTCATACAAAGTAAAGAAAATGAATCAAAGTCTATATAATGGTTAATCAACAAGGAAAAGTAAGCGAAGTCATTCAAGCATGCACACGCGTACTGCCAATATCAGTATGAGTCAAATGAAAGCAAATATAAATGAAAGTCATCGCATATGATAACATCAACAAAGTCCAAGGCTCCCCCGAGCATGCCGGCGTCGACGATCGCGAGGAGGATTTTTTCTTGTAGTATGTTGTAATAGGAATGTGATGCAATCCTATGTAATAGATATGTTGGAATTCTTAATCAGGGGTTTTCTCTTCGGAGATGTAATTAACAGAATTTTTATGTAAATGTAAGAGTTCTGGAAATAAAGTACCTGCAATGTTTGATCTTCATTTTATTTATGCACATAAATTTATTTACTCTGTATCAATGACGTGGACGCGTGTTCTCACGCCAACCATTTTCCCGTCATCAGATTCTGGCACGCCCGGTGGGACCTATTTCTCCCCTCATCTTTGAATTCCAACATCGGCTTGCAACATATGATTTTCCAGAGTACATAAAGTATTATGTACGCATACATGAAAAAATGAAGAAAACTAATATAGGGTTTTCTTTAGTTTGAAGGTATGGATGGTCAAGTGCCACAGTCGGTCACGCTCCGCATTGGAGACATTTGGCTTGATGTGCCAGTTGGTCCATGTGCGGCTTCAACAAATCAGCATCTGGATAATATGACTGCATCACCGACTGGACATGACCATGGAATGGAAGTCTTCTCTCCACTCAAGTTTTGGGAAAGTATGAGGGTATACAAAGAAGGAAAAGGGAAGACAATGGACAAACTCCACTATGAGCAACCTATGAATGGGGGCAATACCATGATCATATTTCCCTCTTCGTTGTCTCAGCATGAAAGGACGACAAAGGTTCAGAATAAAGTTCAAGTTGATGCTTCAGAGCCTATTCTTTCGCTGGTCGATAAATCCATTGGAGAATGCTCTGAGACGGTTCTCAGGATCCCCCTTGAATGCAAGAAAAAGCATCCCAATTCCCATGGCTATGAAACATGTCATGTGAACCCAACATCAACATTGTCAAGTCCCTTGTCATCATCAACACCCGTCGCATATGATTCCTCTCTAACTTTGTTTGAGTCGATGTGTCGTCAACCTCAGCGAAGAAATGTTCGCCATGTCAACCTTCAGAATATTAAGGTCGGCAAAGTCCATATCCAATTCCCCAAGACTGTGGACAACAATCATCCAGATCGCCATTTTCATATCAGCAAGGGCGGTATAAGAATTCATACTACGGTGACTAGAAACCCTTCAACAGTTGTTGCCTTCATCAGGTTCATCTGGAAAAAGTATCTTAATCACGCCAAATGGCGTGTTGTTGGCCTTGACTGTGAATACACTAGATATGTCCACAGCAAAGAGCGTAAGAATCTTCCCCTTGAGCAACAAGTTGCTCTCTCTAATCAAGAGCCACAACGTGCTGCTGTCTTGCAGCTTTGTGTGGGCAAGCATTGCCTAATTTACCAGCTATACCAGGCTCATGCCAGGAATTTTATCCCTCCACTTCTGCACAACTTCCTTGACAATGACACAGTCGAATTTGCGGGTGCCGCCATTGGCAATGACATAGAAAAACTCAAGTTCTATAACTTGGGTATCAGAAAACCTGTTGATGTGCAGGGACTCGGTATCAAGGTTCCTAACCAAAAAGCAGGCAATTTGGCTTCATTGGAGAAGCTAGCAAAGAAGGTCGCAAACATAAGTCTTAACAAGGACAAAAACATCACTGCCAGTCACTGGGAAAAGTCCAACCTGGACCATGACCAGATCAAGTATGCATGCCTGGATGCATATGCGAGCTTCGAGGTTTATAGGCGACATTCCAACATAACTGGTTATCTTAGGACCCGCTGAAATGTTTGTTCCTGAGTGAAATATGTAACCGGTTATCTTAGTGCATGTTGAAATGTTTGTTCCTAGGTGAAATGTGTAAGAAAAAGTTGTTCAGTCTTTATCAACGAAAAGGATGTACATGACCATTGTTTCTTTATATTATGGTTATGCCTATTTTGCTAGGTGCATTTTTAATATGACGATGCAAGGAAGCAAATGTTCTTGTATCATCATTCTCATAGAAGACAAGTGAATCTGAATGGAAATGACTTATATTTTGCATTAATGCTTGCAATACAAATGTTGCAACATTACGTGCACTTAATTTAAAGAAAATTGTGACAAACAAAAGAAAATTTACTCCAATACCTCACGAGTATAAACTATGGCATAAAAACAAATAAATTCGAATGACTTACGAGTATAAACTGTGATGCCAAAAAATAATTTCATCAAGCACACTCCATACCCTCAAGAGTATAAACTGGGGCACACACAAAAAAAAACTCCAACGCTTACGAGTATAAACTGTGGCATATACAAATCACTCGAGTTAAAATGCGAGTATAAAGTGTGGTATAAAACATATATCACTCCAATAACTTACGAGTCTAAACTATACCATATACCAACAATACTCCAATACCTCACGAGTATAAACTGTGGTATAAAACATATATTACTCCAATAACTTATGAGTATAAGTTGTAACTTAAAAGAAACATATATTCCATATCCTATATGCCAAACGTAGGATAAAACTATGCCTAGCCAAAATCAATATGCATTCCGCATGTAAATGAGGTTGAACACACACAAATTGTTGCATGCTAGGAAAATATATTCCCAAACATCACACATAAAATCATAGAGGAGTACTTGCATGGAACCACAGCAGTCTAAACTGTGATAGAAAGAAATATTAATCATACCGTCATGAGTATAAATTGGGGCACACAGAAAAATACACTCCATACCCACAGCAGTCTAAACTGGGGCACCCAAAAAATACACTCCAATAAACTTACGAGTCCAAACTGTGATAGGAAAAAATATTACTCCATACCCTCATGTGTATAAGTTTAGGCTCATAAGTATAAACTAGGGTGGCATTTATCAAATTGTGTATCATATGGTATCTTTTGAAAGATGTCACCAAAAACAAATGTTACCTGCCAGAGGTTGATGAGTAAAAGTAGCTAGCCTCATGAAAAAAACTGAATGAAATCACCCTGTTGTTCGAGAATATAAACCATTGACATCATGCAAAATAAATCATACTAAATAGACACTCCAAGCTTTATAAGAATAAACTATTAGTTTCATATATTCGGAAAATTAATGCTCTAAGCTATGAGCACAAATCATTTGCCTCACGAGGATAAACTGAAACCTCATACTGCTCCAGTGCTATATGAGCCTAAACTATAAGCATCATGTGAAACATTTTTACGCACATACAAAATGCTCTAATGCTATATGATGCTAAACTATAAGCATGTTTCAAAAATGATAAATTTGATCCAACCTTCATGAGTTTAAACTCCTAAGTGTTAAGCTGTGCGCTCCAAAAAAAAGCTCTGAGCCTAAATTAAAATTAGAAAAATGCATTGTGTGGATAAAACTACACAACCACATAGCTAGCACACAATCGAGTAAAAAATCACGAGCCCATATACTCACGGGGAGTGCTATAAGCACAAGAAATATGTATAATTAAGTTTCGAGCTCTGGGCCCGAGTCAAAGAAAAAAAGTATTCTCCTCGAACCCAGACCTCGAGGGGCATCTGTTGACATGGATTTTGACCAAGATAAAATGAAATGCATAAACCATATAAAATATTAAAATATAAATACAAAACGGCAAAAATCTATTTTATCTTGAAAAATGAATTAAAAATATAATCAACCACTCAAATTGATGACTGAAAAAAAGGCCTATGATATATTTTCGAATGTCGATTATGCACGCATTAGACCGACAGTTATAAAATATTGTGAAATAAATAAACAACCATTAAGTTTTCACCTATTGGAAAATGGAGAACATATGGTTTATATGTACGTGCACCATCGCTGACAAAGAAAAGGATATATGGAAAAATGGGGGACACACGGTTCATATGTACGCGCACCGTCGCCGACGGATACTGATCTAAAATTTCACCGTCAGAGGCAGCACCAATGTTGTCAAAGCATCATGGGGTATGTTCCTCCATCAAAATATCGTTGTATCTTAATGGATACACACAAAAAAAGATAGAGATAGCCAATTATAAGAGCAATCCGCTGCACAACAAAGAAAAAAAGATTCATTGGATTGCGTACATATACATGCACGAGGTGTGCGTACGTGACATAGCTAGGCATGCATGCATATATTAGGAGACCCATATGTTCAAAATTAGCCTTAATGAATTACTAGAATCAGGCCTAGCTCACTTTTAAAAAATGGCTACGTGTACATGCACATGGGTTGCTTCATTATCCATCAGCCATACAAAGCAAATGGATTAGAGCAAGAGCCCATACGTTGACAAATGATGGTTTAATTAAGCCCATACGGGCTGATGGGACGTTGCCGGTTAATTAGCAATAAAGAAATAAAGAAAAGGAAAGGAGCAGCGCCACGCTTGCACGATCTCTCGCACGATCACACAATCACAGAACGTGGGCGCGCGCATGCAGCCACAGCTCTTTGCTGCTCCTCCTCACTATAAATACATGGTCACCAAGCACACGAAGAGGTTGGTCTGTTCATTTTTTCATCTGCTGTTCTGCTGCTGCTACACATACACTGCTGCAAGGAAAAATCCCACACGCACATACGTGAGGAGAGGGAGGCTGGGAGGAGTGGAGCAAGAAGGTGAGATTCATGGCTTTCTCCTAATCCCTTTGCTTCTCTTGTTGGTGATCTACCCCATGTTTTCTCAATCTCCGCTCTTGGTTTGGTCACAATGACATGAACCAAGTAGTGTTTTCTCATATCATGGTTCATGATCTGGTCATATGGACACAGTTCGTGAATTCATCCACATGTTACCCAATTTTTGCTCTTGCCTTGGTCATATTGACATGAGTCAAGTAGCTTTTGCTTGATATGATGGTTCTTGATTTGGTCATATTGACACAGATCTAAAACTTTCTTCAAGTAGCATGATCTTTTCTTCCCCCCATATGATGGTTCTTGATTTGGTCATATTGACACAGATCTCGAATTGTTCTCCAAGTGACATGATTCTTGCTCTTGGCTTGGTCATATTGACACATCCCAAGTAGCCTTCATCCTCCACATATTTTTGATAATTTGCTCTTGGCATGGTCATGTTGACACATGTCAAGTAGCACTCTAACAAGTAATATTCTCTATAAATTTGATAGTTTGTTCTTGCCATGGTCATGTTGACACATGTCAAGAGGTATCCTCACAAATTTGATAGTTTGTTCTTACCACGGTCATGTTGACACATGTCAAGAAATACAAGTTGCATGAAAATTGCCTCTGGTTTGGTCATATTGACACAAATCAAGGTATTTATTCCCTTATGTAGATTCACAAATTTGATAGTTTGTTCTTGCCATGGTCATGTTGACACATGTCAAGAAATACAAGTTGCATGAAAATTGCCTCTGGTTTGATCATATTGACACAAATCAAGGTATTTATTCCCTTATGTAGAGTGAAGACTTTGTTCTCAATGAATCATGGCAGGGTATGACTCGGGGAAAATCAACATAAAAATGATGAACAAATAAAATGCATATAAAAAATATTGCAAAACAATAGGTTCTCGTCAAAAGACACCATACTTAGTCGCATGTTCTATGATCACATGCGCGCATGATATGCGAAAATGAGTCATGTAGCACGAATCAACCTTGTTCAAATCTGGGTGTATAGAAAATAATATCCCAACTTCATGATACATAAACAAATACCGCCCAAATCGTAAATGGTGTTATATCAACCAGATGTCTACAAAATAGACTAAAGGAGTGCACTATATAAAAAAATGCATCGCCCCAAATAGTGCTAGCCGGCATCATTGACAAAATAACCAGATATGGGCGAATTTAATGCAAAGTAAAATGGGCACGTCATACCTAGCTAATTCTAGGTTAATTGTCGTACGTTCACCCAACTAAAATAAATTGTATGGTCCCTTCACATGGACATACATTAAGAAAAACTAAAAGATGACCAGAGTCATAGTCTGAGTCTGATTGCACTTGAAATATTGTAGTGCGCTGCGATATGCCACCAAAACAAATTAAATATTCTTTTATCTGCTCCTTGTATGTGTATGCTCAAAAAGATCGCATCTAGCTTTCTACGCATAAGATAAAAGTTAGATCATGCATTCCCCATACGGCTTGCAAATATTAAGAAAACGTAGATGTCATCTACTCATAAAAAGGAGTACTACAACTGTTAGTACTGATGTATTTTGCATACACAGAACACGCTTGCATGATTTTATGCCCCATACGCGTGCATCATGATGTTTGAAGACTCATTTAACAGATTGGTTAACCATTAAGATGATTTTGTCATACAAAGTAAAGAAAATGAATCAAAGTCTATATAATGGTTAATCAACAAGGAAAAGTAAGCGAAGTCATTCAAGCATGCACACGCGCATCTGCCAATATCAGTATGAGTCAAATGAAAGCAAATATAAATGAAAGTCATCGCATATGATAACATCAACAAAGTCCAAGGCTCCCCCGAGCATGCCGGCGTCGACGATCGCGAGGAGGATTTTTTCTTGTAGTATGTTGTAATAGGAATGTGATGCAATCCTATGTAATAGATATGTTGGAATTCTTAATCAGGGGTTTTCTCTTCGGAGATGTAATTAACAGAATTTTTATGTAAATGTAAGAGTTCTGGAAATAAAGTACCTGCAATGTTTGATCTTCATTTTATTTATGCACATAAATTTATTTACTCTGTATCAATGACGTGGACGCGTGTTCTCACGCCAACCATTTTCCCGTCATCACATGCGCCCTTGTTCGCAGTCCTGACATGTGCATCGTAGCATGCGTACCCAGGGAAAGGAACCCCTAACGGAATTATTCTCCCTGGAAGATGTTTCTTACTATCCATGTAATATAACATAACTAGTTGGGTACTTGTCTGTTCAAGCACTTATGACCCCTACGCCTGGTGTCCACGCATACCCCGGTTCTGTACAACTGAGCGGGTATTCGGACACACCCCGGACTATAGGATCCAGGGGCTGAAGTGAAAAGGTCCGCCATGACAAATGATTTTAATCCGGCTAGGGACTACTATTGTCCATTGAATTACACAGTCACTTGGACTGACTATATTCCTCGTCTATACCATCTAACAGGCTATCTAGTTTACAATCCTGTTGAGAATACTTTGCGGCTAACGCTACCTGGTCATATACCAGACTCATGGGAATTTCTTGCCCATCTGGCCCCGCCGGTCCGACTTCGGCCATATGGTTCGGGTCCAGCTTGGTGTAGCGCGTCTTCACCATTGCACAGGCTTCTCTCGCACCTTGCCGGCAGGCTAATACCTTCCACAATCGGAAGCGCCGCCGTGCTCCTTGAAGCATATCCACAAGCTCCCCCATGCCATTCGGCAGTAAGCTTGATGGCCACAAGGCCTGGGCAACGCCCTGCATCACTTGCCGAGCTCGCTCGTGTAGTTGTGAGAAGTCTTGTAGTAAATCGCCTGCAGATGAGGGCATCTCCTCCTCGGGGCGACCAGTCAACATTCCTACAAGAAAAATCCTTTCAATATGCTTCTGCACCGAACTATACCACAGTTCGTCTTGGCACTTACCATAGATGCCGCGTCGAAGCCTTTTGTTCTCCTTCACGGAGTCCACCAGCTGAGTGCGGACGTCTTTTAACTCCACGTCCAGCTGGACTTTGGCATCTTGAAGATTGTTCTTCTCCTGCCTAACTTGCGTAAGAATGCGCTTGCCAGCCTTCAGCTGCCTTTTGAGATGTGACTCGTCATCTCTTACGCCCTCCGGATTCACCCCGGAATTGTCTGCAGAATTTTTTGTTAGACTTATCATATCAGCCATTTACTAACTGGTGCATATTGGTACAATTGAGACAAATGTTACCAGATGAGGGTCTTTGGGATTCCTCTAACTTGGCAATTGCGGCCCTCAGCTCGGCCTTGCACTCCTCCAGCTCCCTAGTTGCTCATTCTTACCTACAAGGACCTATGCATAAATTGATCCTTAAAACATTTGTTCCAACCGTTTCAAGTCTCAGGGGCTACTGGTATACATGCTTATCAAAATTTCTTACACGTATATCTTTGGTATACTGATCCGTCACTCGGGCAAGCCCGCCTTGAGCAGCTCGGATGTATGCGTCTCCCGAATTAAAGGCATTAAATGCCTCTTCGGAAAAGATGTTGTTCTGAAGCACGGCCCGTCGGCGCCGGTGATTCATGGTGTTCTCTACTTCGGAGTTCGTGGCCGAGAGCATATCCGCGTCCTCTGTCGGAGAACTATGCGGCATTGGCCCCGTGTCCGCCTCCGCTCTCGAAGTTGGTTCTGGAATCCGGCTGGTGGAGGCGTGATTGGCGGGATCTCCGGATATAGTCCGGCTACTCCTCTTCCTGCCAGGACGCGAAGGGCGCTATTATACTTCAAATACCATAATCACAGGACAAGTTTTTGCCTTATCTCTGCAGCCGCGTGTCAACCCTTATCGCCTTTCTCTTGAGCCTGCCCGATCCGGACGCCCATGGTCGACGAGTCCCTAGGGGCTCTGACCCGCGCTCCGACCGTCGTCCCTGCAAAAACACGACAATTCAAGGGTAAGGCATGACATCTGAAGGGATTCCTCTTTGGAGGATAGGGTTTTTCAGTTTGGCTTACATGCGACGTAGGTAGCAGTCTGGGATAGTCGGCAATAATGGCCACTGAGGCGCCATCACAGCTCGCTTGATAAAATATCCTGTTGACAAGCTCCACGGTAATATCCGGGTCTTCTTCGAGTCCTGGATCTAGGGCGCTTCCGGGGTCCTCTGGCTGCGGGGAGGGGCTGGAGATTCCTTCTACGGCCCTCCTCAGTTCCTGCTCGGAAATATCGAAGTAGATAATCTTAGCAACGAACGCCGCGATAAGTGAAGCAGGGAAAGGAATAACGACTTACCCAGCTTGGGGGTTGTACATGGAGAATCCATCCCGCAGTTTAATGTGAAGGAATTCGTTCTCTTCTCCTTTGTATAAATCGGACAATATCCTTGCCAGAGCAGCGGCGGAGTCCAGACCCTTACGACCACAGCGGGTGGCATCATCTTCCCCGTTGAAGTGCCACATGGGTTTCCCCCGATATTGAAACGGTTGCACCCCTCGTATTATGCATATTGCCATAACCTCGACTATCGTCAGTCCGGACTTGGCCAGTAACTTTATCCTGCTCATCAGGAAGTGTATTTCCCTAGTATCCTCCTCTCGAGGGCCTCGGGGGCGCCAGCTTAGACGTGCCCTCGGTGGGGCGTCACTGAACTCGGGGAGACCTGTCCGGACTGGATCCGGAAGGGGAACATCATCAATGTAAAACCACTCCGAAGGCCAGTTCTCTGGTGCCTTCTTGGGAGTGCCGGATAGGTATCCGGTCTCGGCAATGTTCCATACTTCGGCCCCGCCCACTTGACATAGGGATTCTCCCTGGTGGCGGGGGACCAGGAAGAACAACTTCTTCCATAACCTGAAGTGAGGCTCGCAGCCTAAAAATAGCTCGCAAAGAGCAACGTACCCTGCTATGTGTAGTACGGAGGCAGGGGTGAGGTTGTGCAACTGGAGACCGTAGAACTCCAGGAGCCCGTGAAGGAACGGGTGGATGGGAAACCCGACGCCCCTTAGCAGATGCGGGATGAGGCATATTCGCTCCTCTGGAGATGGATTAGGAGATCTCTCCGCTTGCTCCCCGCCATTATAGGTGGCTATTCCGGCTCGGACGGGGACCATGAACGCTGGTGGGAGAAACCCTTGGGTTTGTAACTCAATCAAAGGGCTATGGGGAACTGAACACTCTTCCAAGTCCCCCGGCTTGGAGCGAGGAGAGCGTGCAGAGGAGCTGCGATGACCGGCCATGTTGGCATGGTTTTCCGGAGCGCTCTGTTGGATGCTTGCTCGAGGGGGAGAGTGAGGTTTGGATCTGAGAATCCCCGTCTCTTCAAATAGGCGGTCAGCCCGAAGGATTGAGGGTGGCAAATGCAAAAAATGCCTCGGCTCCTCGCATTCGCTCGACACGTGGAGATGGTCATTATTGGGGCAATGAAGCCGAGGAGTACACCATTGATGGAGTGTCGGACACTGTTCGTCGTAACAGTTACTCTGGAGTATTTGGAGATGGAACCCGCCCTGCAATGCCGAAGACAAGACTACGCGCCGGACTCGTCGTCATTGAAGCCTGGTTCAGGGGCTACTGAAGGAGTCCTGAATTAGGGGGTATCCGGACAGCCGGACTATATACATCGTCCGGACTATTGAAGCGTGAAGACACAAGACTCAAGACTCCGTCCCGTGTCCGGATGGAACTCTCCTCGGTGTGGAAGGCAAGCTTGGTGATCCGGATGTTGTATTTCCTTCCTTGTAACCGACTCCATGTAAACCCTAGCCCTCTCCGGTGTCTATATAAACCGGAGAGGTTGGTCCTTAGAAGGCCGATCACAATTACAATCATACCATCATAGGCTAGCTTCTAGGGTTTAGCCTCTACGATCCCGTGGTAGATCTACTCTTGTACTACCTATATCTTCAATATTAATCAAGCAGGAAGTAGGGTTTTACCTCCATCGAGAGGGCCCAAACCTGGGTAAACATTGTGTCCCTTGCTTCCTGTTACCATCACCCTAGACGCACAGATCGGGACCCCCTACCCGAGATCCGCCGGTTTTGACACCGACAGCGATGAACGGCGGTGTGCTGCAGCGTGGCCGGCGGGGCTTAGCGGGCCTGTTTCGGCCCTAGCCGGGCCAGGGGTGGCCTGGGATGCCCCGCTGTCGTGTCCGGACGGAGGCCGCGACGGTGCCGGAGGCGCGAGCCTCTCACACTACGGCGGTGGAGGTGGTTCCCTCCCGCTCGGCCTTGGTGCTGCTGCTCGTGTCGCTTGACTCTTCTCTCCAGTCTTCTTGGTCTCGTGTTGGTGCTCGCAGTGAGACGGCGTGTGTGGCGGCGCAACCTCGATAGCGCATGGTGGTGGGCGGTGGTTTGGCTGGTCGGCTCCGGTTGGTCGGTGGGGTTTGGGTGGTGTACTCCTTTCTTCTAATTGTTTTCAGAGACAGCCTCGGCTACAGAGATGGACTTCAAACGAGCAATCTTGAACAGACCAGCAGCAATCTCAGAAGACGCTAATCCACCAAGCCATCTAGAAGTCCAGAATTTTGCGAAAAATAGACTGCAACCTGTAATAAATTTCTAGTCTCTATTTTCTAGGGAATCCTCTGTCATGGGTAAAGTTTTTTCATAGCTTGAGAGCATCTACAGCCAGACTGCACAAAACTGACCCCTCATTTTTCCTCTCATCCATCCGCATCCCTCAAAATTGTCCTCCTCATTTGTCAGAAATTTCAACAAACAGGTTGTGTGCGTCGTCCATCACGGCGACTCCTCACTACCTTGTGCACAACCAGCAGCGAAATTGCATGAAATCCTTCAATTGATCACATGTAGCTAGCTAGCTTCCGTCACCTAATTCATCGGCTCACTACGGCCATCACTTCTGCCAAGCAGTTACTGCAATTTCACTTCCTACTGTAACTATCCAAGGCAGTACTTACTGTTTAATTTGATTATCGGTCTGGAGGTAATATTGCCAATTTCTCAATGAAATTGGAGGCCAATCAGAAGGGGCAAAAACAGTCTGCTATGTTTCCTTTACCAAGAGGCAGGCTGCACGTGACTGACAGTCACGCACGCCTGTATGTGTTCCTCCCGGTGCTTGTTGTAGTGTCTGGTAACTATACTTTAGTGCACATATTCGGTGTTACCAGTAACCTCTAACACTGATTAATTTATTTCATCACATTCATAGTATGAAGTCAACATGGTCAGACGTACTACATGATAACCTTTCTCTAACCTTATTCTCCTTCATAGCGTCTCATAGCGTGGGCTAACCCCTTGCACAATCTCATTCGTTAGTTTCGTCTAATGGACCTTAGCTGCTCTGAATCCTGCTGTTGTTCTTCCCGCTGAAGATCCGGTTGAGGATCGCCGCCAGCCTGACGCCTCCCTGAGCGACCCTCTTCTCAACGACCGGCAGCGCTTTGAAGAAGTACTCATCTGCATGCATAGGCAGTTTAGTCCCAGGACGACTGATCAACCACATTTCTTCCATAGAAACCCATAAACTGTTCATCACTTCTTACCTTCCAAGTTGGAGCCTTGCTCAGCGCCCACGTACGCGGGGCACGACATCTCCGCGCTCTCCTCGGCGTACCTGCAACAGTTCGCTTTCATTCATCAGCTTCTGAAGATTCAGGGTTGCTGCTTAAATTAGATTCAGGCATATTGCCATGATGAGCTTAATTACTTGTCAGCACAAGTCGTGGTTCGAGTATAGCACGCCGCCCACTGATTCTCTTCTTTAGACCACTCGTTCTGTAGGAGAAAAAAAAAAGTAAACTCAAGAACTCAATCACAGGCAGCTCAAGGTTAATTAAAGCTCAAGCCTGAAGTGACAAGCTTACGGTAAGGTTGAGGTTGATGGCCTGGATCATGGCGCTTCGGTCGTCCTTGTAGAACCTGTTCATGGCCGTTTCGATGACCTTCTCATCCCACACCTGAAGCCATATATGCACCCATGTTATGTTAGGCAGGGGAGCAGAGAAGAACCAGGGGTCCAGTCAAGTGGCCGCTGATTTGTGCAACAATGCATCGATGGAGCCGACGTATACCTTGTGAAGGTTGGTCTTGGTCGTGTTGTACCAGGTGACGAGGATGGTGTTGCCGCCGAGGTCGGCGGTGCGGCCGCAGTGCATGGGCTGGTGGATGTCGCCCAGGAAGTGCGACAGGAACAGCAGGCTCTCCGTCCGATTATCTGAATGATATAGAGTACCATATTGCAGTGAGCCAAAGCTGGTGTGTGCTCTGTCAGTAGGTTTCAGTATAAGTACATGTGCTTACACGGGCTTGAAGAGTCTTGGAGCGCAGCGGTGTAGTTGTTGATGCCTCCGACGACGCACATGTCCTTCTCCCCTTTCGTGCCGTGGCAGTCCCCTGCTCAGTTCAGATAGAAGAAAGGTATATCAGTGGCGTGCCCCGTTCAACAAATTAGCTGTGCTTCTGTAGCAGGCGCGGGATTCCGGTATACACTCTGGAGCTGGAGCTCTTGGCGGCGTTGGAACCAGAGAGATCGCTTGGAGACGGGCGACAACAAAGTGGAAATACTTTTCAACTAATACTATCAGTCACCTACACGACGAAACCAGATTCAGTTTCGCCATTTGACTAGGAAAGCAGCACTAACTACCATTTCGAAATTAACACTAAATCAATTCAGTTCATACAGTGAGATCCGTGGTCCGTGCAAGTACAAAATATTTGCAGATATTTTTTCCCAGACAAGTAGTATGATTGTGGAGTGAGAAATGTGACTAATATTTGCAAATCGATCAAGAACTACTAGTACTTGCTTCAAAATTTTGGATCCACACCAACACAAGCTTATGGGAGTCGGTGGCAAAGGGTTCAGAGTTCAGACTTCAGAGTGTAGTGTGTCTATGCAGGACAGTCAGGAGAGGAGCGAGCACGTACTGGCGTAGCTGAACTTGCAGTCGCCGGGGGTGTCGGCGAAGTGCAGGGAGCTGGACCACGGCATTTGGCGCCGCACGGCGTCCGGCCACGAGCACGCCGCCGCGAGCTCGCCGTTGGCCCACGCCGGCAGGAGCCCCTTCACCGCCGCCGACGCCTCGCTCGTCAGGAATCCCTGCACGGGGAATCCATCTCAGCCCCGGCATTATTCAGTTTACCCAACGAATCAGATAGGACTGACCATTGACCACTGGAGCTGGTCCGGCGGTTGACGTACGTACGTACCTCGGCGATCTTGCAGGTCATGTAGTGGCCCTCCTCGCCCCACGCCCGCGCCGCCGGGGCCCTCGCCGCCGCCGCGGCGGCCAGGAGGACGACCTGAAGCAGCGGGAGGAACCCCATCCCTAGCTTGGCCCTCTGTGTCCTTTCCGAAAAAGGCTTGGCTCTCTCTTTGCGTGCTGCAGCTGCGGTACTGTTCGGTGTGCGCACTGCCGCTTGCTTCCTGTGCACTCCTGTGCCGCACACCTACTCGTTTATACAGCCGCCCACGGACTAATTAGTCCAGTCTCCGCATCGTGATCCGCAGTGGAATTGTTAAACAGCCGGAGGAGATTGTTAACTGGTTGGAGCACGTGAAGCTTGCGAGCTCGATCGTTGCTCGGGAGACGATGACTGACTGCAGTTGCAATGGTTCGCGTGAAGGCACGTGCAGTGCGTGTCCGTGTCCACTCCCAACGACCACTCTGCTCTGATCTGAACAATACTCCATGTATTAGGAGTACTACAGCGCATGCGTGCACGCGGGTGCCTCTTAAACAAGAGATTCCAGGATACGAGGTCTTAAAAGCCATGAACTGTCGGGTTGCACTCGATTGCAGTTTTGGATCGGAGGTGCCCAGTTGCACGTCGATTTGGTTCTAGTTATGACCATGCTGCCATTAGCCCAGTTTGAACGATAGCGGGCAGTAAGGGCATCTCCAACAGGTTGTATGTTAGTCTTGTTGGTAAAATGTCCATGTCATCAACCAACAAGCTATCATACAACTACTCCAATGGATTGTATGTAAGCTATCCAATAGATGGTGAGATAATAAATGTGATTGCTCTCTATTTCACCTCGGAGCTTGTGCAAAGGTTGTTGGTTAATCTACATACAACTTTGCTCTCTCTCCATATTTAATACATGCCACATCATCACTATGTCCTAGGTGGCAAATTTACCAACACCTATCTTACAACTATTGGAGATGCCCTAAACAAACGGACAGGTGGAGATCTCGAACATGGTGTCAAACTTTTTTTTTTGCCGGGGACATGATGTCAGCATTCAGCAAAGAGATTAAATGGCGGGAGGGCAGTGATGCTGTCAGTCCATCAGGGATTAAATGCAGATTTGACGTATAAAGGTGGAGTATTAGTTCAATGGGAGACTGATGTTTTCGTCGAGGGAGGTGTGTCGTGTGTGTGATGACTTCGTTAATCTAGCACACAACTGCTTAGTTTCTCAAATGTGCTTACATAGATAGGGCATGTGTTCGTACGTTCATAGAGATGAATGTATGTACGTGTTTGTGAGCGACTGCGTCCGTACTGTATTTTTAAAACGAAAAGAAAACTTCAACAATCAACAACAAATTTTTTTTCACAAAAGTAATAAAAGTAGTCCTAGCTCAACATGGCACCAACAGGGTTCGGGCGTGGTTAATTGTCGGTGGGAAACGACATCTATGGGATCACAAGAACCCCTACTACGGTTGCGGGGCACAGGGTTGTGAAAAGAGCAGGATTAGTAATTGGCACAAGGATCGTTTACCCAGGTTCGGGCCGCGAGGATGCGTAAAACCCTAGTTCTGCTTGGTGGATGCATTGAGTGTTCTTGAGCTCTCGAACTAGCTACGGGTGTTGTGTGGGTCGAAAGAGCCGAATCCTTTTCCAGTACGCCACGGGCCTCCTTTTATAGGCGAAAGGGGCTGCCACAGTGGCACACAGGAGGTGGAAAGGCCTACAGTGTTGCGAGCTTATCGCTCGTTATTACAGGACAAGACGCATTTAATGCGTGGCTTAGGTGTCCCTTCACTTTATCGGGGACGGGGGCGAGGCCCGTCCCGTCCGTCGCCGCTCTTCCTCGCTTCGAAACGCGCCCTGGCCAGCGATGCATGCGGTGCCATGTAGGCAGGCAAGCAGCTGAGGTGGTGCGGTGGTGGAGCCTCCACGAAGATCTGCATGCCGCCACGCAGGTGTGTGCTGAGTTCGCCTGGAAGCCGCATGTTGCCACGCAGGTGCCTGCCCAGCTGGTTGGGCTGGCAGTTGCATGTGAACGGCGGTGGGGATATGGTTGGTGTGGGCCTGGCAGTGGCCCTGCTGTCGCCTCTGGCAAGGGTCTTGTCGGGTGGCCCGGCAAGGGTCTTGTCGTGGCGCGCTGGCGTCCCCAGCAAGGATCTTGCTGGGGGTCTTGTGGGTTTCTTTGGCAAGGATCTCAATCCCCGTCTGATCTTGAATATTCTTTGTCTTCACAAAGATCTGCATGCCACCATGGAGGTGCCTCCCGAGTCCTGGTCCAACGTGGTTGTTGGCGTTGGAGAATGTGGGCTCGAGGGTGGCTCGCTTCACTGGTGTGGGCGAGCTGCCCCGGCAAGGAGCTTGCTAGGGCTGTTGAGGCTGCCCCGGCAAGGGTCTTGCCGGGGAAACCCGCTTCGTCCATCCGATCTCTGTAGCCTTGGTCCTTGACGTTGCTTTGCTTTGCCTCATGCCTTCGGCTTCTCTCCGGCTTCCCTCCTTTGCCCTGCTATGTGCGGTCATGGCGCGTGGCTCCGACTGCCCGTGCACAAGTAAAGGGGACAAAAGGAGAACCCCTACTTTTGTACACCGACAGGAGCCCCCGGGCCTGGGCCACACATAAGCGTGACACGTTGTTGGGCGAGGCCCAGAACGGTGCGCGGGCAGGCGGGGCGGATTTCACCGCGGTAACTGTTCCGTCCGCTGCGCTTCCCCGCGACTTGCGTTGAACGCGCGACGTGGGGGTCGCGCACGCGTGCGTGGCCGAATCATGCTGGCGTCATCATGTGGTGGACAGTAAAGAGGTGGCTTGGGTGTCCTTTCGATACCGCAGAGCCGCTGCTCATTTACTGCCCTTACTTGGGAACCGTCGCTCCACGCATCCCATTGCACCCATCCTTCGCGCCACGTTCGCTGCATGCATGACGCAGAGCGAATGACAGGCGCGCACTCGTGCGGGTCGATTCCCACGCGCCTTCAATTAAGCGGGGAGGGAGGTCGATGGCCGCGCCCGTTGTCACTTCAACGGGCCTGATTGGCTGAGAGGGGCGGCCAAGCCTCGCCCCCGCCCCTTTATAAAGAGGGGAGCAAGAGAACGGCGCCTCTCAATCCTTCGTCATCTGCTTCTCCCCGTTCCGCTTCCTCCTTCCTTTTGTCATGGCGAGGGGGCGTGGCGACGCTTCATCGGTGGCGGCGAGGGTCTCGGCTAGGCAACGAATCGCTCCTCCCCAAGAGCTCGTAGCGGCGGAGCCGGCCGTTAGAGGGAGGGGGAGGGGGCGAGGCTGAGGCCGTCGCGGCGGTCGAGGGAGAGGAGGACGGGGTGGTAGATCGTCTTCGCCTCTGCTAGCGGCCCCTTCCCCGGTGGAGAGCCACGTCGGGGACAACCCTTACGAGTTCTTTATCAGGCTGCGCTAGCCGCTGCACCGTCGTCTTCGCCTTCTGACCCCATTTGCATGGGAGATGGAGCTGGATCCGCTGCAGGCGTTGCGCCTGCACATGAGGGGTTGTGGGAACAGCGGCGTATGGGCCGACGTCGAGTTCTCCGCCCCTCACGTCATGTACCTTCACCGAGGGTGGAAAACTTTTGCCCGCATCCACAGCTTGACGGAGGGGCTCACCCTCCATTTCAAATTAATGGAGAGTGGCCTCCTCTCCGTCAAGATCTTCGGGCACTTTGGGACCCGCGTAAGGTGCTGCATGGAGAGCTCCTCTGATGATGAAGATTCCTCCTCGAGCGAGAGTGGCGAGGAGGACAGCGGCAGCGACGACGAGGGTAGCGGGCGGCAGGGCGATGGGTCCGACTAAGCGTCGGGTGCCACTCCGGGCGGCATCGGCGACCCCATCATCCGTGTCGCCATCTTCTTGAACTTCTCGGGGTCGTCTCCTTGGGCGGCTGGCGTTGGGAGGCTGCGGAAGAGGAAGAGGGCGGGCGGCAAGGCCGTCAAGTCGGAGTACACGGGCACCGATACCTTCGTGGCGTATTGACGTCCTGCCGCCTCGTCTTCGAGCTCTTCGCCCGGCGCCATCATCATCAGCCAGCCTTCGGACGGCCACCGAGATGTCCTCTTGGTGCTTTTTGCTGCTTGTAGCTTGCTTAGGCGCCTCTTTTGCCCTTTTTCGCTTCCTTGAGCTGCCTCCTGGGGAGAGGGACAAGAAAGGGATTACGGGCATCTTATCTCTTTTTAGTCTTGTAAGCCTTTGGGCCTTTGTTAAATTTAGAACTTGTAATCCCCTTGCTCATGTTTTTCATTTCGCATGGACTGTACCTGTACGGGATGCTTTTAATGAAAAAGGGATGTTTGCCAGGTTTTTCGTTCGCGGGTGAAACCCACGACAAGGAGTGAATCCTCGTTATTTTTTAAGATAAATGTTTTCGCCCGGCAACAGGCTTCATCGTCCCCCCACTTTGCTCGACCTTTCTCACGCTCTTGGCGGAGGCAGGGATGAGGTGGGCTTAGGCTCCTCGTTCCATTTCCTTGATGCCGCGACTACGACCAAATTCGGACCCAGGAGATAATCCTTGGGTACGGAAAGAGGGGAACACGGTAGCCTAGAAATAAAATGAGGTTTCACATATCCCAGTCCATAACGAAATGCATGATAGAGGACAAAAAGACTTATCTGGATCTGCAGCCCCCGGCAACCTTGGCTTGCCGTGGATGGATCCTTGTACTCGCATCCCCCGACAACTTTGGCTTGCCGGGGTTGGGACGCCGGTCCGTTCCTTTCTTCCAAACAGCTCGGCAGAAGTGCTTATGTGCCCTGCGAACCAAAGAGGACATAAAAGAACAGAGAGACGCGCACCCGACCTCTAAGCTAGGGGTTAGCCACCGCTAAGCACTATCAACCCTAACCGAGGAGGAGACTCGACCTAGCATGCATGCTATGAGTTAGGGTGCCAGCGCTTCGTTTATTTATGCTCAGGGTCTGCACCTGGCTTTGTACAAAGGGTTACATGCCTCGCCGGCAAGGCTTGTACAAAAGGTGGCTTGCCGGGAAGCCCGGCAGCCGCGCCTTATGGGTAAAACTTGCGAAGATGCTCGATGTTCCAGGAGTTGCTCACTGGAATGGCATCTTCGGTCTCCAGGCGGACTGCGCCCACTACAAGAAATATATCAACTTGTGACCACCACTATTGGTCACTGAAAGGTCATGGTTTTTCATTTGCGACCTTTTTGTGACCAAAAACAGAAGGTCAAAAGCTGGCGTTCGTAAACTGACTATAGCGACCTTTCTTCTCGAATGGTTGTGGACCTTTATGACCAAAATATGTCTACTATGGCGTTTTGGTCACTAGTAACCTCCCCAGTCCACGTAGGCATCCAGCGTGGCAAGCTGATGTGGCACAAGATTCAGCCCGGTCCAATTCGGTTTTCTACATGGGCCTAGCCCAACAATTCGGCCTTTTTACTGTTTATTTTTTTATGAATTTTCGCTAGCTACATGGGCCTGGCCCAACAATTTGGCCTTTTATATTCTAGAATGCAGCCTTTTATAGTCTACTGATTTTCTATTTTCAGCCATTTTATTTTGCAGCGGGTCCCACTTGTCATGCTTAGCTCAAAATTGGTCCCACACATTAGAAATTTCGAAATTTGTCAAACAACCATTTTATTTTGCAGCGGGACCCAACTTATCAGGTTTCCATTTCACGGGTATTCAAATCACATACACAATCATTGTTTCGAACAGACGAGAGAGCAAATGAAATTGGTCCAAAACAATACTACATTAATCTATTACAATAGTTACAGAATATTACAACCCAGATGTGCCTACTACTTCCTACAACTACAACACATAATATGCTACTCTTTGCTGATATGCTTCACAACTTCAGACATGGATTCGCACTTCTCCTGTGCAAAAAATAAGAATGAACATATAAGAATAAGAATAGGTACAGAACATCAAACAGTAGCTAATGAGGGATCCAATAACTTATAATCAAGAATTGACAGCAAATGTCATGTACATAAATAGTATGACTAACACTAACCAGTATGCGTTCATGGAGTGACTAAAATGTTCTCACTAGCTAGGAATTTTTTTGGTATATAATATACTGACATGTGCAACTCTCTAAATTGATCATAGAAATGAAAATTGTAAGAACGAGTTTTAGAATCCAGGCATGTCAAATTTTAAGCACCAGCAGAATAGATCTAACAAACAGTAAAGAGATGGACATCACCATTACCATAAATAGAAGGGACAATCATTGAACAAATCTTGGCATATGCATCCGGCCTCTGCGCAAATTCTTTGAATTCCATTTCCTGCAACACAACAATAAAGTTAACATCACAGGGAAAAAGTCCAGCTCCCATGATTAATGAAAACAGAAGAAATTAAACTACCTCTTCGAGTGTGAAATGTGAGGGGCCATTTGTGTTGTCATCTCGAGACTGCTCTAACCCCACAATTCTAATGTAGGGCTGTTTAACTCCAACAGCACCTTTCTGGCTGCAAAATGAATATACGGCAGCATCAGCCATGTAACCAGCCTAGATAACAACAAAAACTCTGGTTCCAAAACATACTTGTTTGTCCCAGATGCTTGGAACCACACAAGAATAACAAAATAGATTAAATGATTATAAGAGGGTACAAAATAAACAGGCACACAATGTTTTATTCTAGTTTAGACAAAGGGCTAGTTAAACGTTACCTGTCTTCAGGCCTCATTTTGTCAAATTCATCAATACAAACTACTCCACCATCAGCCAGCACCATGGCCCCTCCTTCCAAATAAAACTCACGATGTGCAGGAAAAGAACAATCTTTTACACACAGAATAAATACTTCAGAGTAAACAGAACAAGTGATTCAATTTAGAAAAGCATACCGAGTTACTATCCCGGGTTACAGATGCTGTAAGACCAGCTGCAGATGAACCTTTTCCAGAGGTATAGACTGCAATTGGTGCAGTCTTCTCTACAAACTTCAAAAACTGTCCAAATGTAGAAATGTGTGTCACTCAATCAGACATCATAGGTCTTTATAAGTGTAAAAACCAGAAATGATTATTTTGGCAAATTATATGAACTAAACTAGAGTTTCACATGAATCCAACATGCAAGCGTAGACATTATAGAGCGGAACACTACAGGAATCTGCTACTTTGCCATCTGCCACGGCGGACGGCAAAGGCACGGATGACGGACGGCAAAGACCTTTGCCGTCAGCCACGGACGGCAAAAGGTGACGGCAAAGTAGGGGACGGCTAAGAGCTGTGTTGCCGTCTGCTTCGGGCACCGACGGAAGGGTCCTTGCCATCGATGAGCGGACGGCAAAGAAGATGGATGGCAATAAATGCAATGTTACTCCGTTAGGTGGTTAACGGCGAGCCTTTGCCGTCATTGCTGCGACGGCAAAGCCTTTGTCGTCACCATCAGAGGCAAACCGACCAAATTGGTCACCTCCCGTAAAGCACATTTGTTCGCCACGTGGCCTCTTTGCCGTCCGCTGCTGATGGCAAAGAGCCCTTTGCCGTCGGTGGCAGATGGCAAAGAGCCTGCATATTGTCTCTTTTTTTCTGTTTTTTTAATCCAACAATTTTCACAGCAAATATATATGACATATATAGATATATTTAACAGCAAACATATCACATATCCAGCACATAATTCCATATACATATTACATAGCAAAGTTTCATCAACATAGCAAGTTCCATCAAGTTCCATCCATACACATTGTTCCATATACATATTACATAGCAAAGTTTCATCAACATAGCAAGTTCTATCATAGCAAGCTAGATACAATGCAAAGTTTTAGCAAAGAAAAAGCAAGCACTCCATCATAGCAAGCTAGCTTCCATGAAGTGAGTGAAATCTGCAAAATGGTAAATAAGAAAGTTAGAAATACGTGAATAGAACAAGAAGAAGACTAGAACAAGAAGTATATGTCATTTATGAGCTAACTTAGGTGAAATGGATCATATATGAGCTAACTAAGTTGAAATGGGTTGTTCATGAGCTAACTTTGGTGAAATGGATCATTTATGAGCTAACTTAGTTGAAATGGGTCATTTATGAGCTAACTAAGGTGAAGGGCATCGTTTTTGAGCTAAGTAAGGTGAAATGGATTGTTTTTTAGCTAACTTAGGTGAAATGGATCATTTATGAGTTTTTATGAGCAAACTTAGTTGAAATGGGTCGTTTATGACCTAACTTAGGTGAAATGGATCATTTAAGAGCTAGTTTAGGTGAAATGGGTCATTTTGGAGCTAACCTAGGTGAAATGGGTCATTTTGGAGCTAACCTAGGTGAAATGGGTCATCTTAAAGCTAACGTAGGTATAATGGATCATTTACGAGCTAATCTACTAAAATGGGTCATTTTAGAGCTAACTTGGATAAATTGGATCACTTGTAAGCTAACTAAGGTAAAATGAGTCATATTAGAGATAACTTAGGTAAAATGGATCGTTTATGAGCTAACTAAGTTAATTATGCAATTTTTGACATAAGTAAGCTTATTAAGTCATTTTGAAGGAAAGGAAGCTAACTCTAGGTCATTATGGTAAGCATATTGGAGGAAATAAAGCTAAGTCTAAGTCTAGAGAAACTTACCGTGATCAGGGAGGTGTAGGAGCGGGCTGGCTCGTGCCAAGAGTCGGAGAAGGATCGTGCGATGCGTTTCTGGAGTTAAGCTGCACCAAAGATCATTTCCAATGTCTCGTTAGCATTATGACACTCAAATGTTAAGACTAGCAAGTAATGTCCATTCAAATTAAACTCACCGTGCTCCCTGTGAGCAATTCATCGGCATCGGCGGAGCGGTCTGACCGGACTTCTCGCACACAGACTACACATTTGGTTTTCACAACAGAGTCATACTAGTTAGTAATGAGACTCAAATGTTAAGACTAGCAAGTAATCTGCAGAAGAAACTTACCACAAGGAGCTCATACATGGCCCTTGCCTGCATGTCATTCCGGGCCCTCTCCTCCTCCAACATCTTTGTCGTCCTCTCCTCCAACTCCCGCTGCCTCTCCGCCGCCTCCGCCAGAAGTTTCTCCGTTCTATCTCTCTCACTCTATATAGCAGCCTGCAACACCACTCACATGACCATTTGTAATCATTGATGGAAGCGCATGAAGGAAATATGCCCTAGAGGCAATAATAAAGTTATTATTTATTTCCTTATTTCATGATAAATGTTTATCATTCATGCTAGAATTGTATTAACCGGAAACATGATACATGTGTGAATGCATAGACAAACATGATGTCACTAGTATGCCTCTACTAGACTAGCTTGTTAATCAAAGATGGTTATGTTTCCTAACCATGAACAAGGAGTTGTTATTTGATTAACAAGGTCACATCATTAGTAGAATGATCTGATTGACATGACCCATTCCATTAGCTTAGCACACGATCGCTTAGTATGTTGCTACTGCTTTTATCCATGACATATACATGTTCCTGTAACTATGAGATTATGCAACTCCGCTTACGGAGGAACACTTTCGGTGCTACCAAACGTCACAACGAATCGGGTGATTATAAAGGAGTACTACAGTGTGTCTCCAAAGGCGGATGTTGGGTTGGCGATTTGAGATTAGGTTTTGTCACTCCGATTGTCGGAGAGGTATCTCTGGGCCCTCTCGGTAATGCACATCACTTAAGCCTTGCAAGCATTACAACTAATGAGTTAGTTGCAAGATGATGTATTACGGAACGAGTAAAGAGACTTGCCGTAGCGAGATTGAACTAGGTATTGGATACCGACGATCGAATCTCGGGCAAGTAACATACCGATGACAAAGGAACAACGATGTTGTTATGCGGTCTGACCGATAAAGATCTTCGTAGAATATGTAGGATCCAATATGGGCATCCAGGTCCCGCTATTGGTTATTGACCGAGAATAGTTCTAGGTCATGTCTACATTGTTCTCGAACCGTAGGGTCCGCACGCTTAAGGTTTCGATGATGCTTATTATGAGTTTATGTATTTTGATGTACCGAAGAAGTTCGAGTCCCGGATGTGATCACGGACATGACGAGGAGTCTCAAATGGTCGAGACATAAAGATTGATATATTGGAAGCCTATATTTGAGTTCGAATGGTTCCGTGAAATCGGATTTACCGAGTACCGGGGTTACGGAACCTCCCGGAGGCTATTGGGCCTTAGTGGGCCATGAGGGAGAAGAGGAAGGGCCGGCCAGGGGTGGCCGCGCCCCTCCCCTAGTCCGAATAGGACAAGGAGAGGCGGCGCCCTCTCTCTCTCCCCCCCCCAATCCTACTCCAACTAGGAAGGGGAGTCCTACTCCTGGGAGTAGGACTCCTCCCAGCAGCCCTCCCTTGGGCGGCCGCACCTCCCCCCTCCCTCCTTTATATACAGGGGCAGGGGGCACCCTAGAACACACAAGTTTGATCTACGGATCGCCCTTAGCCGTGTGCGTGCCCCCTCCACCATATTCCACCTCGGTCATATCGTCGCTAAGCTTAGGCGAAGCCTGCGCCGATAGAACATCAAGATCGCCACCACGCCAGGTCGACGGAACTCTCCTCGACACTCGGCTGGATCGGAGTACGAGGGACGCCATCGAGCTGTACGTGTGTCAAGAACTCGGGGCGCCGAGTAACGGCGCCGGATCGGTTGGATCGCGAGGAGAACGTCGACTACTTCCTCTACGCCAGATCGCTTCCGCCGGGTCTACAAGGGTATGTAGACAACACTCTCCTCTCGTTGCTATACATCACCATGATCTTGCGTGTGCGTGGAAATTTTTGAAATTACTACGCTCCCCAACAAAGGCATCCGAGCCTAGGTTTTTTCTATGGTTTGATGTTTTGCATGAGTAGAACACAAGTGAGTTGTGGGCGATACAAGTCATACTACCTACCAGCATGTCATACTTTGGTTCAGCGGTATTGTGAGATGAAGCGGCCCGACCGACATTACGCCAGACGCTTACGCGAGACTGGTTTCACCGCCACGAGCACTCGTTGCTTAAAGGTGATTGGCGGGTGTCTGCTCTCTCACTTTAGTTGAACTGAGTGTGGCTACGCCCGGTCCTTGAGAAGGTTAAACGAGTCTATTTGACGAAGTATCGCTGTGGTTTTGATGCGAGGTGAGACTGGTTCTTGCTTAAGCCCGTAGCAGCCACGTAAAATTTGCAACAACAAAGTAGAGGACGCCTAACTTGTTTTTGCAGGGCATGTTGTGATGTGATATGGTCAAGACGTGATGCTATATTTTATTGTATGAGATGATCATGTTTTGTAACCGGTTATCGGCAATCGGCAGGAGCCATATGGTTGTCGCTTATTGTATGCAATGCAATGCTTCGTAATGCTTTACTTTATCACTAAGCGGTAGCGATAGTCGAGAAGCATAAGTTTGGCGAGACGACAACGATGCTACGATGGAGATCAAGGTGTCGCTACCGGTAACGATGGTGATCATGGTGGTGCTGCAGAGATGGAGATCGCGAAGCACAAGATGATGATGACCATATCATATCACTTATATTGATTTGCATGTGATGTTTATCCTTTATGCATCTTATCTTGCTTTGATTGACGGTAGCATTATAAGATGATCTCTCACTAAATTATCAAGAAGTGTTCTCCCCGAGTATGCACCGTTGCCAAAGTTCGTCGTGCCCGCACACCACGTGATGATCGGGTGTGATAAGCTCTCGTCCATCTACAACGGGTGCAAGCCAGTTTTGCATACGCAGAATACTCGGTTATACTTGACGAGCCTAGCATATGCAGATATGGCCTCGAACACGGAGACCGAAAGGTCGAGCGTGAATCATATAGTAGATATGATCAACATAAGATGTTCACCATTGAAAACTACTCCATTTCACGTGATGATCGGTTATGGTTTAGTTGATTTGGATCACGTGATCACTTAGATGACTAGAGAGATGTCTGTCTAAGTGGGAGTTCTTAAGTAATATGATTAATTGAACTTAAATTTATCATGAACTTAGTACCGATAGTATCTTGCTTGTTTATGTTTGATTGTAGATAGATGGCTCGTCTTTGTTGTTCCGCTGAATTTTAATGCGTTCCTTGAGAAAGCAAAGTTGAAAGATGATGGTAGCAATTACACGGATCGGGTCCGTAACTCGAGGATTATCCTCATTGTTTCACGTAAGAGCTACGCCCCGATGCACCGCTGGGTGCCAACTGCTTCTTTGGAGCAACACCGATGTTGTGAACGTCTGCGAGCAAAGCTGATGACTACTCTATAGTTCAGGTGCCATGCTTTACGGCTTAGAACCGGACTTCAACGACGTTTTGAACGCCATGGAGCATATGAGATGTTCCAGAGTTGAAGTTAATATTCCAACAGAATGCCCGGATTGAGAGATATGAAGTCTCCAATAAGTTCTATAGCTGCAAGATGGAGGAGAATAGTTACATTAGTGAGCACGCACTCGTAATGTCCGGGTACTACAATCACTTGACACAATTGGGAGTTAATCTTCCGGATGATTGTGTCATTGATGTAATTCTTCAATCACTGCCACCAAGCTACAAAGGCTTTGTGATGAACTATAATATGCAAGGGTTAGTAAAGACTATACCGAGCTCTTCGCAATGCTAAAGGCTGCGGAGGTAGAAATCAAGAAGGAGCATCAAGTGTTGATGGTCAATAAGACCACTAGTTTCAAGAAGAAAGGCAAAGGGAAGAAGAAGGAACTTCAAGAAGAACAGCAAGCAAGTTGTCGCTCAGAGAAGAAACCCAAGTCTGGACCTAAGCCTGAAATCGAGTGCTTCTCTTATCGCAAGCGATCGTCACTTTGAAGCGGAACTGCCCCAAGTATTTGGCGGATAAGAAGGATGGCAAGGTGAACAAAGGTATATGTGATATACATGTTATTGATGTGTACCTTACTAGAGCTCGCAGAGCACTGGTATTTGATACTGGTTCTGCTGCTAATATTTGCAACTCAAACAGGACTACGGATTAGCTTAACACTCGCAAAGGACGAGGTGACGATCGCGCGTGGGAAATGGTTTCAAAGTCGATGTGATCGCGGTCGGCATGCTACCTCTACATCTACCTTCGGATTAGTTTTAGACCTAAATAATTGTTATTTGGTGCTGCGTTGAGCATGAACATTATATCTGGATCTTGTTTGATGCGAGACGGTTATTCATTTAAATCAGAGAATAATGGTTGTTCTATTTATATGAGTAATATCTTTTATGGTCATGCACCCTTGAAGAGTGGTCTATTTTGATGAATCTCGATAGTAGTGATACACATATTCATAATGTTGAAACCAAAAGATGCAGAGTTGATAATGATAGTGCAACTTATTTGTGGCACTCGCCGCTTAGGTCATATCGGTTAAAGCGCATGAAGAAACTCCATATTGATGGACTTTTGGAGTCACTTGATTATGAATCACTTGGCACTTGCGAACCGTGCCTCATGGGCAAGATGACTAGAACACCGCTTCTCGGTACTATGGAGAGAGCAACAGATTTATTGGAAATCATACATACAGATGTATGTGGTCCGATGAATGTTGAGGCTCGTGGCGGATATCGTTATTTTCTCACCTTCACAGATGACTTAAGCGATATGGGTATATCTACTTAATGAAACATAAGTCTGAAACATTTGAAAAGTTCAAAGAATTTCAGAGTGAAGTTGAAAATCATCGTAACAAGAAAATTAAATTTCTACGATCCGATCGTGGAGGAGAATATTTGAGTTACGAGTTTGGTCTACATTTGAAACAATGTGGAATAGTTTCAAGAACTTACGCCACCCGAACACCACAACAGTAATGGTGTTTCCGAACGTCGAATCGTATTTTACTAGATATGGTGCGATCTATGATGTCTCTTACAGATTTACCGCTATCGTTTTGGGGTTATGCTCTAGAGACGGCCGCATTCACACTGAATAGAACACCGTCAAATCCATTGAGACGACACCTTATGAACTGTGGTTTAGCAAGAAACCAAAGTTGTCTTTTCTTAAAGTTTGGGGATGCGATGCTTATGTGAAAAAGCTTCAACCCGATAAGCTCGAACCCAAATCGAGAAATGTGTCTTCATAGGATACCCAAAGGAGACAGTTGGGTACACCTTCTATCACAGATCCGAAGGCAAGACATTCGTTGCTAAGAATGGATCCTTTCTAGAGAAGGAGTTTCTCTCGAAAGAAGTGAGTGGGAGGAAAGTAGAACTTGATGAGGTAATTGTACCTTCTCCTTACTTGAAAGTAGTTTGTCGCACAAACCTGTTTACGAGACACCTACACCAAGTAGTGAGGAAGTTGATGATGTTGATCATGAAACTTCAGATCAAGTTGCTACTGTAACCTCGTAGATCAACCAGAGTAAGATCCGCACTGAGTGGTACGGTAATCCTGTTCGAAATCATGCTACTAGATCATGATGAACCTACGAACTATGAAGAAGCGATGGTGAGCCCAGATTCGCAAAATGGCTTGAGGCCATGAAATCTGAGATGGGATCCATGTATGAAAACAAAGTATGGACTTTGGTTGACTTGCCCGAGGGTAGGCAAGCAATAGAAAACAAGTGGATCTTCAAGAAGAAGACCGACGCCGACGGTAATATTATCGTCTACAAAGCTCGACTTGTCGCAAAGGGTTTTCGACAGTTCAAGGGATTGACTACGATGAGACCTTCTCACCAGAAGCGATGCTTAAGTCCGTCCGAATCATGTTAGCGATTGCGCATTTTATGATTATGAAATTTGGCAAATGGATGTAAAGACTGCATTCTGAATGGATTTACGAAGAAGAGTTGTATATGATGCAACCGAAGGTTTTATCGATCCAAAGGAGCTAACAAAGTATGCAAGCTCCAATGATCCATTTATGGACTGGTGCAAGCATCTCGAGTTGGAATAAACGCTTTGATAGTGTGATCAAAGCATTTGGGTTCATACAGACTTTTGGAGAAGCTCGATTTACAAGAAAGTGAGTGGGAGCTCAAGAGCATTTCGATATTATATGTAGATGACATATTGCTGATCGGAAATGATATAGAATTTCTGGATAGCATAAAGGGATACTTGAATAAGATTTTTCAATGAAAGACCTCGTGAAGCTGCTTACATATTGGGCATTAAGATCTATAGAGATAGATCAAGACGCTTAATTGACTTTCACAAAGCACATACCTTGACAAAATTTTGAAGAAGTTCAAAATGGATCAAGCAAAGAAAGGGTTCTTGCTCTGTGTTACAAGGTGTGAAGTTGAGTAAGACTCAATTCCCACCACCGCAGAAGATAGAGAGAAATGAAAGATGTTCCTATGCTTCAGCCATAGGCTCTATCATGTATGCAATGCTGTGTACCAGACTGATGTGTGCCTTGCTATAAGCCTAGCAGGAGGTACCAAAGTAATCCAGAGTGGATCATCGGACAGCGGTCAAGAACATCCCAAATACCGAAAAGGACTAAGGATATGTTTCTCGATATGGAGGTGACAAAGAGCTCATCGTGGCGGTTACGTTGATGCAAGCTTTGACACCGATCCGGACGATTCTAAATCGCAGACCGGATACGATTTACACTAAACGGAGGAGCTGTCGGTTGGTGCAGTTCTAAACAAAGCGTCGTGAAGGGATCTACATGTGAAGCGGAGTACATAGCAGCTTCGAAGCAGCTAATGAAGGAGTCTGGATGAAGGAGTTCATATCCGATCTAGGTGTCATACCTAGTGCATCGGGTCCAATGAAAATCTTCGTGACAATCTTCGAGCAATTGCCTTAGCGAAGGAATCCAGATTTCACAAGAGGACCAAGCACATCAAGAGACGCTTCAATTCCATCCGGACTTAGTCCGTGGGAGACATAGAGATTTGCAAGATACATACGGATCTGAATGTTGCGCACCGCTGACTAAGCCTCTTCCACGAGCAAAACATGATCAGCACCAAGACTCCATGGGTGTTAGAATCATTACTATGTAATCTAGATTATTGACTCTAGTGCAAGTGGGAGATCAAGGAAATATGCCCTAGAGGCAATAATAAAGTTATTATTTATTTCCTTATTTCATGATAAATGTTTATCATTCATGCTAGAATTGTATTAACCGGAAACATGATACATGTGTGAATGCATAGACAAACATGATGTCACTAGTATGCCTCTACTAGACTATCTTGTTAATCAAAGATGGTTATGTTTCCTAACCATGAACAAGGAGTTGTTATTTGATTAACAAGGTCACATCATTAGTAGAATGATCGATTGACATGACCTATTCCATTAGCTTAGCACACGATCGCTTAGTATGTTGCTACTGCTTTTATCCATGACATATACATGTTCCTGTAACTATGAGATTATGCAACTCCGCTTACGGAGGAACACTTTGGTGCTACCAAACGTCACAACGAATCGGGTGATTATAAAGGAGTACTACAGTGTCTCCAAAGGCGATGTTGGGTTGGCGATTTGAGATTAGGTTTTGTCACTCCGATTGTCGGAGAGGTATCTCTGGCCCTCTCGGTAATGCACATCACTTAAGCCTTGCAAGCATTACAACTAATGAGTTAGTTGCAAGATGATGTATTACGGAACGAGTAAAGAGACTTGCCGGTAACGAGATTGAACTAGGTATTGATACCGACGATCGAATCTCGGGCAAGTAACATACCGATGACAAAGGAACAACGATGTTGTTATGCGGTCTGACCGATAAAGATCTTCGAGAATATGTAGGAGCCAATATGGGCATCCAGGTCCCGCTATTGGTTATTGACCGAGAATAGTTCTAGGTCATGTCTACATTGTTCTCGAACCGTAGGGTCCGCACGCTTAAGGTTTCGGCGATGCTTATTATGAGTTTATGTATTTTGATGTACCAAGAAGTTCGAGTCCCGGATGTGATCACAGACATGACGAGAAGTCTCGAAATGGTCGAGACATAAAGATTGATATATTGAAGCCTATATTTGGAGTTCGAATGGTTCCGGTGAAATCGGATTTTACCGAGTACCGGGGTTACGGAACCCTCCCGGAGGCTATTGGGCCTTAGTGGGCCTCGAGGGAGAAGAGGAAGGGCCGGCCAGGTGGCCGCGCCTCCTCCCCTAGTCTGAATAGGACAGGAGAGGGGGCGCCCCTCTCTCTCTTCCCCCCCCAATCCTACTCCAACTAGGAAGGGGAGTCCTACTCCCTGGGAGTAGGACTCCTCCCGCCTCCCTTGGGCCGGCCGCACCTCCCCCTCCTCCTTTATATACAGGGCAGGGGGCACCCTAGAACACACAAGTTTGATCTACGGATCGTTCCTTAGCCGTGTGCGGTACCCCTCCACCATATTCCACCTCGGTCATATCGTCGCAAGCTTAGGCGAAGCCTGCGCCGATAGAACATCAAGATCGCCACCACGCCATCGCGGCCGACGAACTCTCCTCGACACTCGGCTGGATCGAGTACGAGGGACGCCATCGAGCTGTACGTGTGTCAAGAACTCGGGGCGCCGGAGTAACGGCGCCGGATCGGTCGGATCGCGAGGAGAACGTCGACTACTTCCTCTATGTTGTGATCGCTTCCGCCGGGTCTACAAGGGTATGTAGACAACACTCTCCCTCTCGTTGCTATACATCACCATGATCTTGCGTGTGCGTAGGAAAATTTTTGAAATTACTACGCTCCCCAACAGCACACACAATGTAATGGAGAAAGATAGCTGAGTACGATAACTAACCTTGATGGCGAGTTGACCGGCCGCTCACGAGGCCTTATCTTAGGAGCGGAGCTTGATCGGCGCCTTTTGATCTCTCGGGAGAGTGCTAGGACAACGGATAAGTCCATCTCCCATGGCTATGGAGCCATGGGACCTCCCGCCACCAGATATCATCAAGAACTCAGATCAATGGGACCTCAGCTCGGGTTAAAGTCCTCCCTTTCTCGCCTTCCCCGATCTCTATATTGCACGGGCTTTTCGTGGGCGGAGATGTTGGTGAAGTTCTTTGGATCATCGGGTCGACGCAGAGAATGCCTTGACTTTCTTGTAAGAGCCAGTGTGGGCCATGGCATACAGGTCGTACACCTCCGCACCTTATCCGCCTTATTGTAGCGTGCTCGAAAGAGAGAAACAAAGTAAATTAGTAATTAAAGGGCTAAAGCTAGCATGATGAATGAATTGCATGAATCATGAAGCAAACCACATACCCAGTTCCGCCTCATCAAATAAGTTGAGCTGCCTTGGTGGTGTGGCACACCTTCCATTTGGGCATGTTTGTCCTTGGCCTCGTTGTGGGTGGCCAGCCATTCTTTTGAGCACCACCCATCGACCAACACCTCCCAACAATCCATACGATCCGCACACCATCTCTGAGGGGCCTAAGTTAGCAAATAGAAACTTCAGCTATGGCTATAAATTACTAAATAAAGGAATTAAGTACAAGGCCTTAAGAATTACCTTCATGTCTTGCTCCTTACTCAAGAACTTATCGCGCACTCCTGCTTGGACTTCTTGATACCACGGTCGGCGAGTAGTCTCGAACAGATCGCACCCGAGCCTCATGCCGAAGTTCAAGTAGGCGCTTGCACTCCTTGTGGATAACATCTGCAGCCTCCTCCTCATATCCTTCCTCACACCAGAGAATGTCCGCAATCAAATGAGACAATATTGATTAGTACAATTAATAACTAGCTAGTTGAAGATTTTTAATTGTGTAAAGGAGAAATTACCTAACTTCTCGATCACCATGTTCGCCTCGCCTTGCACAAGACACCGCCGATAATCTCACCCGGCGGGGCGGGCAGCCAAGTAGTGCTCCCAACTCAATCCAACCTCTGAAGCCGACCCTCACCAGCAACGTGACAATCCCGGAAAGTTTTGCCGAATCGAACTCCAAGGACGGAGTTGGGCGGCGGACACTTTCATGGTGGTCCCAACCCCGCAAAGATGACAAGGCCAACGATTAGTTATTTGAACAAATTTGAATGCGTAGGTACAAAAGATTAAATGCACTTACCTCTCCCCATAAGGGAAAATCAACCACCTCTGCGCTGGTCGCCGGCACGGACGGAGCCGTGTAGCACCACGCCGGTAGACGCCGCCCCTCCTCCCCCTCCTCCTCAAGACCACCAGCTCCCGCCATCATCAAGATGGCCACTGCTCCCGCCATCATCAAGATGGCCACTCGGCTCTCAGGTGACCACCAAGTACCCCATCCAGACGTGTGCTCCTCCGGGGTCTCGTGGGCCCAACTCTCGTGGGCAAGGCCGTCGACCCGAGGCTCGTGGGCAAGACCCGTGGACCGGAGGCTCATGGACCGAGTCCGTGTAGCCTCCTCCTCGACGAGTCCACCCTAGCAGCACGTGCTCGGGTGAAACAGCTGGGGCGGCGGCGAGGAAGGCGCCAGAAGAGCCACTCCTACCTCCTCTCCCGCGACCACGTGCTCCACCTTGGCCCTTCTTCTTACCTCGTCCCCTGCTGGGCACCGCGGTCGACGAAGAAGGGCCCGACGGTGTCACCATACTGTCCAGCAATGCTCGGCGGAGAGGTGCGTGTGGAATGGAAGACCTCACACTACGCGCCGACGAAGAAGGGGCCTCGGCGCGCTCCCGACCAGCGCCCACCATCTGTCAACACCAGCCAAGACAAAGAATAAACGAAATTAGTACAACATGAAAAAAAGTACCGACATGAATAATAATATGTATATCACTGAAGTGTATCATCATCAAGTACAACATAAACAACTGCACATTTAAAACTACCCGATCAACACAATTATATATGATGTTTTTCATAAAAAATCGAAAAATATATGACCTAACTAATAATTCACAAATATATGACCCGCCGGCCTGGAAGGCCAAAGAACACCTTTTCGGAGGTGTCGGGGTCGGGTGTCGGTCGGTGTCGGGGTGCCATGTCGGGTCGGGTCGGGTCTCGGGGTCGGGGTGTCGGGTCGGGTGCCGTGTCGGTGTCGGGTCGGGTGTCGGGTCAGCCTCGGGTCGGGGTGTCGGTGTCGGGTCGGGTCTCGGGTCGGGTGCCGGGTCGGGTCGGGTGTCGTGTCGGTGTCGGGTCGGAGTGTCGGTGTAGGGGTCGGGTGCCGTGTCGGTGTCGGGTCGGGTGTCGGGTCAAGCTCGGGTCGGGTGCTGGGTCGGGTCATGATGCCATGTCGGTGTCGGGTCGGGGTGTCGGGTCGCTCGGGTCGGGTGTCGGTGTCGGGTCGGGGTCGGGTGTCGGGTCGAGGTCGGGTCTCGGGTCGGGTCTCGGGTCGGGTCGGGTGCCATGTCGGTGTCGGGTCGGGGTGTCGGGTCGGGTCGCTCGGGGTCGGGTGTCGGGTCGGGCCGGGGTGTCGGGTCGGGTCTCGTGGTCGGGGTGTCGTGTCGGGGTGCCGGGTCGAGGTCTTTTTTCCTTTTCTTCTTCTTCCTCTTCTTCCTTTTCTTCCTTTTCTTCCTTTTTTCCTTCTTCTTCTTCTTCTTCTTCCTCCTCCTCCTTTCCTTTTTCCTCTTCTTCTTCTCCTCCTCTCCTGTTTTTTTCTTCTTCTTCTTCCTCTTCTTCTTTTTTCTTCTTCTTCTTCCTTCCCTTTTTCCTCCTCTTCTTCTCCTCCTCTCCTGTTTTTTTCTTCTTCTTCTTCTTCTTCTTCTTCTTCTTCTTCTTTTTTCTTCTCCTCCTCTTCTTCTTCTTCTTCCTTTCCTTTTTCCTCTTCTTCTTCTCCTCCTCTCCTGTTTTTTTCTTCTTCTTCTTCCTCTTCTTCTTTTTTCTTCTCCTCCTCCTCTTCTTCTTCTTCCTTTCCTTTTTCCTCTTCTTCTTCTCCTCCTCTCCTGTTTTTTTCTTCTTCTTCTTTTTCTTTCCTAAAACTGAACTAAACCTAAAACTAAACCTAAATCTAATCTAAACATAAACCTAAAACTAAAAAAACAAAAAAAAGGAAAAAACTAAATCTAAACCTAAAACTGAACTAAAACTAAACCTAAACCTAAAACTAAACCTAAAACTAAAACTAAAACTAAATCTAAACTAAACATAAACCTAAAACTAAAAAAAAAGAAAAAAAAGGAAAACAGAGGAGAGGTAGAGCTCACTGGCTGGTGGAGGAGGTGGCCGGTGGAGGAGGGGGGCGGCGGGCGGCGTGGCGGCGCCGTCCGGTGGCTGGGCGCGGGGCAGGCGGCGCGACACGGCAGGCGGTGGGGCGACGGGCGGGCGGTGGAGCGACGGCGCCGGTGGCGAGTGGCGACGAGGCGGGGGCAGGTGGAGGAGGGGCGGGCGGTGCCGGGCCGGGGGCGGGGGCCGGGCGCCAGGGGCTGGAGGGCGGCGCGAGACGGGCGGGCGACGGGCGGGGCGGTGGGGCGGGCGGGCGGTGACTGCGGCGGGCGGTGGTGAGTGGTGGGGCGGCGGTGTGTGGGAGGAAAGAGAGAGAGGGGGTGAAGGCCGCCGTTAGCTAGATACATTTAATCTTTGCCGTCCGCCACCTTTGTCGTCCGCTAATGTGCGCTGCGGTCCGCTAGCGACGGCAAAGAGGGGGCCGTTATATTTTTAACCAGCTCCTCGGTGGGGCCCCCTCCTCTTTGTCGTCCGCTAGCGACGGCAAAGAACAGTGATGGCAAAGGCTTTTGCCATCAGCCTGTTCTTTCGTCGCTCGCTTTCGTAGCCGATGGCAAGAGCTTCTTTGCCGTCCGCTTGCTGACGGCAAAGAGCTGGCAGATGGCAAAGTAGCTGATTCCAGTAGTGGAAGGTCCGCACTCCTTCCTAATGCATACAAGAAAAGGTCGAGCACTCAAGCATAAGAGTATAACATACTGACACATGCAACAGCAAAGGGAAAGCAAAGGAGAGCAGGACCTTATCACTAAAAGTTGACTGACTTGAAAGCTACTTGCTAGTTAAAGGTATCAAACTATATTACGTTTCAGTCCTTCCAAATATTCCAGCAAGTGAAATCACTAACCATTTACAAATTTCAACTCTAGGGAGTTGACAAGACTGATATGACATATATTATCAAGTTATTTGCCAACAAACTAAATGCCATGACTCATGATAACTTAAAATAGCACTTGCCTGGGATTTTGCTGTGGATGGATCACCCAAAAGCAAGGCATGAATGTCCCCTCTCAAACGGACACCATCTGGTAGCCTCTGTAGTCATGATTGATGGTTGATGGTTGTTGTCATGCTTACTGAGGAATATCGCCGGATCAGAGCAGCTTGTCCCTGGCCCTCCCCACGGGATGGTACCAAACTGCACACACACACGAAGCAAGAGAGCGGTCACCTTGGCAACAGATGAACATGCAGAAAAAACACGCATCAGATGAGGAAATGAGGGGAAAAACAGAGAAGGGGAGGAGGGATTCATACCATTGTCGGGGTCTTGGAAGAGAGAGGCCTGCGCTCTACCTCTGGCGTGCGGCAGCTTCGTCCGCCATGGCCGCCCGCTGGCTAGGGTTTCGGCCGGGCGCGAGGAGGGGTGTATGAGGAGGCTGGACGCGGCAGGGGACTAGGGGGTTGAAGGAGGAGGGCGCGGAGGTGGTGGTGTCGGAGGAGGAGGATTCCTTTGCGGTGCGTGGCTGCCGCAGCCACGCTCGAGTGGATCTGGATCTTCCCTCGCCAGTCGCCAGGGAGAGGAAGAGAGGTTAGGGGCCGCCAGGGCGACGGGGTTGAGGGTGGAGGTCTCCGGGGATGGGGAGACCACGGAAGTCATCGGTGGGGCTGGCTGGGGAGAGGAGGTCGATGGTGGGAGAGGAGAGGAGGTCGGCGGCGTTTGGTGGATTGGGAAATCGAGGCCAAGGGGAGGAAGACGGAAGAGGTGCGGGTCGCCCGCCACTCGCGGCCCCCTCGCGACGACGTTGGTGCCGCCGCCGCCGGTCGCCCGCCACTTGGACGAGCCCGCATCCTCGGGGAGCAACGCGAGGAGCGCGGCCCCGCAGGCGGAGAGGGAGCAAGGGCGCGAGCGGGCGGAGGGATCCGAAGGTGGGTGGCGCACGGCAGGGGACGGGGCGGCGGCGGAGGACGGGGCGCTTGGGTTGGATCTGGATCGGGGAGAAGGGGAAAGAGAGAGGCGACGGAGAGGGGAAGAGAGAGGGGAAGAGAGAGGCTAGGGTTTGGATTGGGCCGATGAGAGGTGGATAGTTAGATCAGCTAGAACGGACGGTTCAGATCGGCTAAGGGGGGTGATCCGTGGGATGAGCCCTGATTGGCTCAGAAAATTTATGGTTTTAAATAGTTTCTAAGTACTAAAACTATGGGTATTTTGTGAAGCAGCTATCAAAATATTTTGCAAAACGGCACAACTAAATTTTTCTCTCAAGTTAGACCACATTTTTTGGATGATCACCAATTTGCATGCATTTTTATCTTTCTAGCTATTTTTAATCATTTTCCGAGTGCCCAAAATGAGGTTTTTTTGAAGGACCTACCAAATAATTGTTCCAAAATTAGACCAAATTAATTTTATAAAATACTAAGCCATATTTAATGCACAATTGACCAAATGGTTGGGTGTCACAAGTTTTGATCCACATCTCATGAAAAAGACAAATTTCCGTCGATTTAGTTGGAAGCAGGTCAAATTTGAACTGCAGCTGCCTCATAGTTTGCGCTTTATTTTTTCCAAAAATCATTTCTAGGTCCATAAGTATCTATTTTACCATAGAAACACCAAAAGTTTTCCAAGATTCAACCACTACCTACGAACGGTCAAGCCCGCCGTTTTGACAACATTTTGAAACGGGCATAAAAAATTCAAAAAAAAAATCAAAAAATTGGAAAACCTTTGCATTGTGTCATTATATGTGACCAAGTTTCCAGGAAAAATAATAAACTTGTAATACGGTACTTATTTTTAAAAAGTGTTCTCACAAATGAGCTATCATGTCTGAAGATTCATGGCTTTCAAGCCAAATGATCAATCTTATGGCCACATTCATGGCATAGTTTGTTTAAATGATCTCATATTATGCACAAGGGTGCATCTTTGAATTCCAAACAATGTTGCCTAAGGGACTTTTCATTTTCTTTTCACAGAAAATACATTTTCCATTTTTCGAGTGCCCGAAATGAGGTTTTTTTTGAAGGAATTACCAAATAATTGTTGCAAAAATGGACCAAATCAATTTTATAAAATACTAGGTCATGTTTAATGCACAATTGACAAAATGGTTGGGTGTAAAAAGTTTTGATTCACCTGTGGTGAAAAAGACAAATTGCCGTCAATTCAGTTGGAAGCGGGTCAAATTTGAACTGCAGCTGCCTCATAGTTTGCACTTTATTTTTTCCAAAATCATTTCTAGGTCCATAAATATCTATTTTATCATAGAAACACCAAAAGTTTTCCAAGATTCAACCACTAGCTACGAACGGTCAAGCCGCCGTTTTGACCGCATTTTGAAACGGGCATAAAAAATTTAAAAAAACTAAAAAATTGGAAAACTTTCGCATTGTGTCATTATATGTGACCAAGTTTCCAAGAAAAATAATAAACTTGTAATACAGTAATTATTTTAAAAAATGTTCTCAGAAATGAGCCTATCATGTGTGAAGATTCATGGCTTTCAAGCCAAATGATCAATCTTATGGCCACATTGATGTCATAGTTTGTTCAAACGATCTTATATTGTGCACAAGGGTGCATCTTGGAATTCTAAACAATGTTGCCAAAGGGAGTTTTCACTTTCATTGCACAAATGAGCCATTTTCCATTTTTTCGAGTGCCCAAAATGAGTTTTTTTTGTGAAGGACCTACCATATATTTGTTGCAAAATTGGAACTAATCAATTTTATAAAATACTAGGCCATATATAATGCACAATTAACAAAATAGTTGGGTGTCAAAAGTTTTGATCCACCTCTGCTGAAAAAGACAAATTGCCGCTAATTCAGCTGGAAGCGGGTCAAATTTGAACTGTAGCTACCTCGTAGTTTGCTCTTTATTTTTTTCCAAAAATCACTTCTAGGTCCATAAGTATCTATTTAATCAGAGAAACACCAAAAAAATTTCAAGATTCAACAACTAGCTAGGAATGGCAAGCCTGGCGTTTTGACCGCATTTTGAAACAGGGCATAAAAAATTCAAAAAAAATCAAAATATTGGAAAACCTTCGCATTGTGTCATTATATGTGACCAAGTTTCCAGGAAAAATAATAAACTTGTAATACAACAATTATTTCTGGCCGTATTTTCAAACGGGCATAAAAAATTCTAAAAAAATCAAAAAATTGGGAGGCCTTCACATTGTGTCATTATATGTGGCCAAGTTCTGAGGAAAAATAATAAACTTGTAATATGGCAATTATTTCTGGTCGTATTTTGAAACACCAAAATTTTTCCACGATTCAACCACTAGCTAGGAGCGGTCAAACCCGCTGTTTTGACCGCATTTTGAAACGGGCATGAAAAATTCGTTTTCCATTTTTTGAGTGCCCAAAATGAGTTTTTTGTGTAGGACCTACCATATATTTGTTGCAAAATCGAACCAAATGGTTGCGTGTCTAAAGCTTTGATGCACCTCTCGAGAAAAAGACAAATTTCTGCCGATTTAGTTGGAACCGGGTCAAATTTGAACTGCGGCTGCCTTATATATTATTCTTAATTTTTTCCAAAAATGATTTCTAGGTACGTAAATAGCTATTTCTTCGTAGAAACACCAAGATTTTTCCAGCATTTAACCCCTAGCTACAAACGATCCTACCCGCCGTTTTGGCCGCATTTTGAAACGGGCATGAAATTTTTCAAAATAAAAAATAAAAAAATGAGAAACCTTCACATTGTTTCATTATATGTGACCTAGTTTCCGGGAAATATAACCAACTTGCAATACGACAAATATTAAAAGAAATGTTCTAAAAAATGAGCTATTATGTATCTTTCAATGGAAAATAATTGTTGTAAAATGGAACCACTCCATTTTTTATATATACTTAACATTTTTAAATGAAAGCTTAATTGTTTTTTAAAACATGGTCTACATTTAATAAAAAATTGTTTAACATATTTTTCGAATGCCTGGATTAACATTTTTTAACATAGATGATCAACTTTTTTCATACACATTATATTTTTTGGTATACATTTTCCGTATATGTGAGACACATTTTCTCTATTCTCATAATTTTTTAATACATGGTAAACATTTTTTGTATATACATTTAACATTTTTCAAATATTTGATTATCATTTTTAACACTAGTCAGTAGGGCAGATCCCACATGGCGTGTCCACTAATTAGTAATGCGGGTCCATTTTTTAAAAAGACAAAACCCCCAAACCCTAATTCGAAGTCCTCTAAAGTCCCTATCAAAGGAATATATACTCATGGGCAAGCTTGTATTTTCTTTGTAAAAAATGGTTCCAAATGGTCTATAATGACTATGACTAATTTTTCATTTTTTTGAAAACTGCTCTCGGTCAATTTGGAGGCCAAATTTAATTTGTAGCAAAGGAAAACAAGAAAAAAAAAATCCACGTACCACGTAGTAGTCATCAACGCTACCAGCCTTGCCTTCCGCTTCTCCAGATGACTTACGGCCCATTTCCATCCACTCACCGAGGTCCTGGCCCAGCGACGTAGTTTGTTTAAAAGCAGCCGGTGCGCTCCTGTATCACATGTGAAGTGGTAGCCTGGTGGTTAGGATCGATGCGCTACATAGGCAGGTCACGGGTTCGAACCCCCAGGCATTTTATCGCCGCCATGGCGCTGGTTCTTGGTCCTACGTGTCAGCTTGGCCCACATGTCATTTAGCAGGTCGCACAACTCAGACTAGGTCTAGCCGATGTTTGCCGGGTCCCATGTCACAGTTTGGTTGGGACAACATGTGGGTCCCGTGTGTAAGTAGTAGCCCCAGAGGTCAGTTTAATCTTCAAATCAAGTGACACATAAGAAAAAAATGACAACTAGATAGGACACGTAGGCGAAAATGATGATGTGACAGTCCAGTCATGACAACCGGGGGCCTCTTTTTGTTGCATTTTATTGCCGCCATGGCGCTGGTTCTTGGTCCTACGTGTCAGCTTGGCCCACATGTCATTTAGCAGGTCGCACAACTCAGACTAGGTCTAGCCTATGTGTGTCAGGTCCCATGTCACAGTTTGGTTGGGACAACATGTTAGTGGGTCCCGTGTGTAAGTAGTAGCCCCAGAGGTCAGTTTAATCTTCAAATCAAGTGACACATAAGAAAAAAATGACAACTAGATAGGACACGTAGGCGAAAATGATGATGTGACAGTCCAGTCATGACAACTAGATAGGACACGTAGACAAAAGTGATGATGTGGAAATCTAGTCACACTAATGCATCTATGTTTACAACACTATGACGATCTAGATAGGTCCTAATCAGCCAAAATATGGCCGCCGACCACAACTATCTATTTTATGACCATTTCATGTAAGGAAATTATGACCTTTATGGCCAAAATGGTCGATATGGTTGAGGGTTTGGAGCCCCCCGAGCAGCTTTTGACCAATTGGTCTCAAATGGTCGTAGATCTATGACCAATTCTTCCAGGGTCACTGACAGAAGGTCACTAGTTGACATATTTCTTGTAGTGGCCGGGCCTGGTGACTCGTGTTACCCGATAAGTGTTGGAAATATGCCCTAGAGGCAATAATAAAAGTATTATTATATTTCCCTGTTCATGATAATTGTCTTTTATTCATGCTATAACTGTATTATCCGGAAATCGTAATACATGTGTGAATACATAGACCACAATATGTCCCTAGTGAGCCTCTAGTTGACTAGCTCGTTGATCAACAGATAGTCATGGTTTCTGACTATGGACATTGGATGTCGTTGATAACGGGATCACATCATTAGGAGAATGATATGATGGACAAGACCCAATACTAAGCATAGCACAAAGATCGTAGTTCGCTTGCTAGAGCTTTTCTAATGTCAAGTATCTCTTCCTTAGACCATGAGATCGTAACTCTCGGATACCGTAGGAGTGCTTTGGGTGTATCAAACGTCACAACGAATCGGGTGACTATAAAGGTGCACTACTGTATCTCCGAAAGTGTCTTGGGTTGACACGGATCGAGATCGGATTTGTCACTCCGCAAACGGAGAGGTATCTCTGGGCCCACTCGGTAGTACATCATCATAATGTGCACAATGTGACCAAGGGGTTGATCACGGATGATGTGTTGCGGAACGAGTAAAGAGACTTGTCGGTAACGAGATTGAACAAGGTATCGGTATACCGACGATCGAATCTCGCAAGTAAAATACCGCTAGACAAAGGGAATTGTATACGGATCGATTGAGTCCTTGACATCGTGGTTCATCCGATGAGATCATCGTGGAACATGTGGGAGCCAACATGGGTATCCAGATCCCATCGTTGGTTATTGACCGGAGAACGCCTCGGCCATGTCTACATGTCTCCCAACCCATAGGGTCTACACACTTAAGGTTCGATGACGCTAGGGTTATAAAGGAAGTTTGTATGTGGTTACCGAATATTGTTTGGAGTCCTGGATGAGATCCCTGACGTCACGAGGAGTTCGGAATGGTCCGGAGGTAAAGATTTATATATGGAAGTCCTATTTTGGCCACCGAAAATGTTCGGGATTTTTCGGTATTGTACCGGAAGGTTCTAGAAGGTTTGGAGTGGGGCCCGCCTGCATGGGGGGACCCACATGAACGTGGGTAGTGGGGGCAAGGCCCCACACCCCTGGTCAAGGCGCACCAAGATCCCCCCTTAGAAGGAATAAGATCATATCCCGAAGGGATAAGATCAAGATCCCTAAAAAGGGGGGATAGCAATCGGTGGGGAAGGAAATGATGGGATTTCTTTCCTCCCACCTTGGCCAACGCCCCAATGGACTTGGAGGGCAAGAAACGAGCCCCTCCACCCCTATATATAGTGGGGAGGCGCATGGGAGCAACACACGAAGTTCTGGCGCAGCCCTCCCCCTCTCCCAAGTCCTCCTCCTCTCCCGCGGTGCTTGGCGAAGCCCTGCAGGATTGCCACGCTCCTCCACCACCACCACGCCGTCGTGCTGCTGCTGGATGGAGTCTTCTCAACCTCTCCTCTCTCCTTGCTGGATCAAGGCATGGGAGACGCCACCGGCTGTACGTGTTGAACGCGGAGGTGCCGTCTGCTCGCACTAGGATCTCCGGTGATTTGGATCACGACGAGTACGACTCCTTCAACCCCGTTCTCTTGAACGCTTCCGCTTAGCGATCTACAAGGGTATGTAGATGCACTCTCCTTCCCTCGTTGCTGGTCTCTCCATAGATAGATCTTGGTGACACGTGGGAAAATTTTGAATTTCTCACGCTCCCCAACAAAGGGTATCGAGCTAGGTCTATTGCGTAGATTCTTTGCACGAGTAGAACACAAAGTAGTTGTGGGCGCTGATGTTGTTCAATATGCTTACCGTTACTAGTCCAATCTTGTTTCGACGGTATTGTGGGATGAAGCGGCCCGACCGACCTTACACGCATTTCCACGTGAGACAGGTTCCACGATTGACATGCACTTCGTGCATAAGGTGGCTAGCGGGTGCCGCTCTCCCACTTTAGTCGGAACGGATTCGATGAAAAGGGTCCTTATGAAGGGTAAATAGCAATTGGCATATCACGCTGTGGTTTTGCGAGGTAAGAAACGTTTTGCTAGAAACCCATAGCAGCCACGTAAAACATGCAAACAACAATTAGAGGACGTCTAACTTGTTTTTGCAGGGTATGCTATGTGATGTGATATGGCCAAGAAGAATGTGATGAATGATATGTGATGTATGAGATTGATCATGTTCTTGTAATAGGAATCACGACTTGCATGTCGATGAGTATGACAACCGGCAGGAGCCATAGGAGTTGTCTTGATTTATTGTATGACCTGCGTGTCATTGAACGACGACATGTAATTACTTTACTCTATTGCTAACCGGTAGCCATAGTAGTAGAAGTAATAGTTGGCGAGACAATTTCATGAAGACACGATGATGGAGATCATGATGATGGAGATCATGGTGTCATGCCGGTGACGATGATGATCATGGAGCCCCGAAGATGGAGATCAAAAGGAGCAAAATGATATTGGCCATATCATGTCACTATTTGATTGCATGTGATGTTTATCATGTTTATGCATCTTGTTTACTTAGGACGACGGTAGTAAATAAGATGATCCTTACAAAATTTCAAGAAGTGTTCTCCCTAATCGTGCACCGTTGCTACAGTTAAGTCGCTTCTAAGCACCACGTGATGATCGGGTGTGATGGATTCTTACGCTCACATACAACGGTGTAAGACAGTTTTACACAAATAAAACACTTAGGGTTAACTTGACGAGCCTAGCATGTACGCAGACATGGCCTCGAACACGGAGACCGAAAGGTCGAGCATGAGTTGTATAGTAGATACGATCAACATGAAGATGTTCACCGATGATGACTAGTCCGTCTCACGTGATGATCGGACACGGCCTAGTTGACTTGGATCATGTAATCACTTAGATGACCGGAGGGATGTCTATCTCGAGTGGGAGTTCATAAGATGAACTTAATTATCCTGAACATAGTCAAAAGATCTTTGCAAATTATGTTGTAAGCTCGCACTTTAGTTCCACTGCTTAGATATGTTCCTAGAGAAAATATAGTTGAAAGTTGACATGGCGATTATGCGACAAGAGAAAGCTCATGTCCTTAATGCACCGCTCGATGTGCTGAACCCCAAACGCCGTTTGTGGATGTTGCGAACATCGGACATACACATTTTGATAACTACGTGATAGTTAGATAAACGGTTTAGAATTAAGGCACCAAGATGTTTTTCAAACGTCATGAACATATGAGATGTTTCGAGGGCTGAAATTGAGATTTCAGGCTCGTGCCCACGCCAAGAGGTATGAGACCTCCGACGATTTTCTTAGCCTGAAAACTAAGGGAGAAAAGCTCAATCGTTGAGCTTGTGCTCGATTGTCCGAGTCAACAATCACTTGAATCGTGGGAGTCGATCTTCCGATGAGATAGTGATGTTTCTCCAAAGTCATTACCACCAAGCTGCTAGAGCTTCGTGATGAACTATAACATATCGTGGATAGATATGATGATCCTTGAGGTATTCGTGATGTTTGACACGCGAAAGTAGAAATCAAGAAGGAGCATCAATTGTTGATGGTTGGTGAAACCACTAGTTTTAAGAAGGGCAAGGGCAAGAAGGATACTTCATGAAACGGCAAATCAGCTGCTGCTCCAAAGTGAAGAAACCCAAGGTTGAACCTAAACCCGAGACTAAGTGCTTCGTAATAAAGGGAACCACCATCGAGCGAATTACCCTAGATACTTGGTAGATGAGAAGGTGGCAAGGTCGATAGAACTATATTGATATACATTATGTTAATGTGTACTTTACTAGTACTCCTAGTAGCACCAGGGTATTAGATACCGGTTCGGTTGCTAAGTGTTAGTAACTCGAAATAAAAGAGCTACGGAACAAACGGAGACTAGCTAAAGGTGAGCTGACGATATGTGTTGGAAGTATTTCCAAGGTTGATGTGATCAAGCATCACACGCTCCCTCTACCATCGAGATTTGGTGTTTGCGTAGAGCATAGACATGATTGGATTATGTCTATCGCAATACGGTTATTCATTTAAGGAGAATAATGGTTACTCTATTTATTTAAATAATACCTTCAAATGGTCTTGCACCTAAAGGAATGGTTTATTGAATCTCGATCGTAGTGATACACATTTTCATGCCAAAAGGATATAAGATAGTAATGATAGTACCACTTACTTGTGGCACTGCCATGTAAGTCATATTGGTGTAAAACGCATGAAGAAACTCCATGTTGATGGATCTTTGGACTCACTCGTTTTGAAAGGTTTGAGACATGCGAACCATGTCTATTGGTGTATACGCATGAAGAAACTCCATGCAGATGGATCGTTTGGACTCACTTGATTTTGAATCACTTGAGATATGCAAATCATACCACATGGGCAAGATGACTAAAAAGCCTCGTTTTTCAGTAAAATGGAACAAGATAGCAACTTGTTGGAAGTAAAACTTTTTGATGTGTGCAGTCCAATGAGTGCTGAGGCATGCAGTGAATATCGTTATGTTCTTACTTCACAGATGATTCGAGTAGATGTAGAGTATATTTACTTGATGAAACACAAGTCTGAATTATTGAATGGTTCAAGTAATTTCAGAGTGAAGTTGAAGATCATCGTGACAAGAGGATGAAATGTCTATGATATGATCATAGAGATGAGTATCTGAGTGACGAGCCTTGGCACACAATTAAGACATTGTGGAAATTGTTTCACAATTAATACCGCCTGGAACACCATAGTTTGATGGTGTGTCCGAACATCATAGTTGCACCCTATTGGATATGGTGCGTACCATGATGTCTCTTATCGAATTACCACTATAGTTTATGGGTTAGACATTAGAGACAACCACATTCACTTTAAATAGGGCATCACATAATTCCGTTGAGATGACACCATATGAACTATGGTTTAGAGAAACCTAAGTTGTCATTTCTTAAAGGTTTGGGGCTGCGACGCTTATGTGAAAAAGTTTCAGGTTGATAAGCTCGAACCCAAAGCGAATAAAATGCATCTTCATAGGACACCCAAAACAGTTGGGTATACCTCCTAATTCAGATCCGAAAGCAATAGGGATTGTTTCTTGAATCGGGTCCTTTCTCGAGGAAAAGTTTGTCTCGAAAAGTTGAGTGGGAGGATGGTGGAGACTTGATATGGTTATTGAACCGTCACTACAACTAGTGTGTAGCAGGGCACGTGAAGTTGTTCTGTGGCACCTACACCAATTGAAGTAGAAGCTTATGATAGTGATCATGAAACTTGGATCAAGTCACTACCGCACTCGTAGGGTAACAAGGATGTGTACTTGCTTGAGTGGTACAAGAATCCTGTCTTGAAGGTCATGTTGCTAGACAACAATGAACCTACGAGCTATGGAGAAGCAATGGTGGGCCCAAATTCCGACAAATGGTTAGAAGCCATGACATCCGAGATAGGATCCATGTATCAGAACAAAGCATGGACTTTGGTGGACTTGCCCGATGATCGGCAAGCCATTGAGATAAATGGATCTTTAAGAAGAAGACGGACGTGGACGGTAATGTCACCGTCTATGAAGCTCGACTTGTGGCGAAGAGTTTTTCACAAGTTCAAGGAGTTGACTACGATGAGATTTTCTCATCCGTAGCGATGCTTAAGTCCGTCGGAATCATGTTAGCATTAGCTGCATTTATGAAATCTGGCAGATGGATGTCAAAACGTGTTTCCTTACCAGTCTTCATAAGGAAAGGTTGTATGCGATACAATCAGAAAGGTTTTGTCGATCCTAAGGATGCTAAAAGGTATGCTAGCTCCAGCGGTCCTTCCATGGATTGGAGTAAGCATCTCGGAGTTGGAATGTGCACTTTGATAAGATGATCAAAGATTTTTGTTTATACAAAGTTTATGAGAAACTTGTATTTCCAAAGAAGTGAGTGGGAGCACTATAGAATTTCTGATGAGTATATTGTTGATCAGAAATGATGTAGAATTTCTGGAAAGCATATAGGGTTATTTGAAAAGTGTTTTTCAATGGAAAACCTGGATTAGGCTACTTGAACAATAAGCATCAAGATCTATAAGATAGATCAAAATGCTTAATAGTACTTTCAAATGAGCACGTACCTTGACATGATCTTGAAGGAGTTCAAGATGGATCAGTCAAAGAAGGAGTTCTTGCCTGAGATATAAGGTATTAAGTTAAGACTTAAAAGCTCGACCATGGCAGAAAAGAGAGAAAGGACGAAGGTCGTCCCCTATGTTTCAGACGTAGGTTCTATAGTATGCTATGTTGTGTACCGCACCGGAAGTGTGCCCTGCCATGAGTCAGTCAAGGGGTACAAGAATGATCCAGGAATGGATCATTGGACAGCGGTCAAAATTGTCCTTGAAGTAAATAAGGACTTGTTTCTCGATTATGGAGGTGATAAAGAGTTCGGCGTAAAGGGTTACGTCGATGCAAGCTTTAACACCTATCCGAGTGACTCTGAGTAGCAAACCGGATACGTATAGTGGAGCAACCATTTGGAATAGCTCCAAGTGGAGCGTGGAAGCAGCATTTACAATATGACCTAGAAATTTGCAAAGCACACACGGATCTGAAAGGTTCGCACCGTTGACTAAAACCTCTCTCACAAGCAAAACATGATCAAACCCCGTAACTCATTTGATGATGTTGGTCACATTGCGATGTGACTGTGAGTGTTAATCACATGGCGATGTGAACTAGATTATTGACTCTAGTGCAAGTGGGAGACTGTTGGAAATATGCCCTAGAGGCAATAATAAAAGTATTATTATATTTCCTGTTCATGATAATTGTCTTTATTCATGCTATAACTGTATTATCCGGAAATCGTAATACATGTGTGAATACATAGACCACAATATGTCCCTAGTGAGCCTCTAGTTGACTAGCTCGTTGTGATCAACAGATAGTCATGGTTTCTGACTATGGACATTGGATGTCGTTGATAACGGGATCACATCATTAGGAGAATGATATGATGGACAAGACCCAATACTAAGCATAGCACAAAGATCGTAGTAGTTAGCTTGCTAGAGCTTTTCTAATGTCAAGTATCTCTTCCTTAGACCATGAGATCGTGTAACTCCCGGATACCGTAGGAGTGCTTTGGGTGTATCAAACGTCACAACGAATCGGGTGACTATAAAGGTGCACTACAGTATCTCCGAAAGTGTCTGCTGGGTTGACACGGATCGAGATCGATTTGTCACTCCGCAAACGGAGAGGTATCTCTGGGCCCACTCGGTAGTACATCATCATAATGTGCACAATGTGACCAAGGGGTTGATCACGGGATGATGTGTTGCGGAACGAGTAAAGAGACTTGTCGGTAACGAGATTGAACAAGGTATCGGTATACCGACGATCGAATCTCGGGCAAGTAAAATACCGCTAGACAAAGGGAATTGTATACGGGATCGATTGAGTCCTTGACATCGTGGTTCATCCGATGAGATCATCGTGGAACATGTGGGAGCCAACATGGGTATCCAGATCCCACTGTTGGTTATTGACCGGAGAACGTCTCGGTCATGTCTACATGTCTCCCGAACCCATAGGGTCTACACACTTAAGGTTCGATGACGCTAGGGTTATAAAGGAAGTTTGTATGTGGTTACCGAATGTTGTTCGGAGTCCCGGATGAGATCCCGGACGTCACGAGGAGTTCCGGAATGGTCCGGAGGTAAAGATTTATATATGGGAAGTCCTATTTTGGCCACCGGAAAATGTTCGGGATTTTTCGGTATTGTACCGGGAAGGTTCTAGAAGGTTCCGGAGTGGGGCCCACCTGCATGGGGGGACCCACATGAACGTGGGTAGTGGGGGCAAGGCCCCACACCCCTGGTCAAGGCGCACCAAGATCCCCCCTTAGAAGGAATAAGATCATATCCCGAAGGGATAAGATCAAGATCCCTAAAAAGGGGGGATAGCAATCGGTGGGGAAGGAAATGATGGGATTTCTTTCCTCCCACCTTGGCCAACGCCCCAATGGACTTGGAGGGCAAGAAACGAGCCCCTCCACCCCTATATATAGTGGGGAGGCGCATGGGAGCAACACACGAAGTTCTGGCGCAGCCCTCCCCCTCTCCCAAGTCCTCCTCCTCTCCCGCGGTGCTTGGCGAAGCCTGCAGATTGCCACGCCCTCCACCACCACCACGCCGTCGTGCTGCTGCTGGATGGAGTCTTCTCAACCTCTCCTCTCTCCTTGCTGGATCAAGGCATGGGAGACGCCACCGGCTGTACGTGTGTTGAACGTGGAGGTGCCGTCTGCTCGCACTAGGATCTCCGGTGATTTGGATCACGACGAGTACGACTCCTTCAACCCCGTTCTCTTGAACGCTTCCGCTTAGCGATCTACAAGGGTATGTAGATGCACTCTCCTTCCCCTCGTTGCTGGTCTCTCCATAGATAGATCTTGGTGACACATAGGAAAATTTTGAATTTCTGTTACGTTCCCCAACAATAAGGGCCTTCCCACTTCGGCGTCAACTTGTTGGAATTCTTGGCCGACTGAACGTGCCGAAGAACAAGGTCGCCTTCCTCAAAGCTCCGGGCATGAACCTTGCGGCTATGGTAGCGGCGCAAGGCTTGCTGGTAGTGTGCTGCTCTCACAGCCATCCGGAGACGATCCTCCTCAAGGAGCGTTGCGTCGTCTTGCCGCAATCGCTCTTGCTCAAGCTCATCATAAACGAGCACTCGAGGTGACCCGTATATGAGTTCCGTGGGGAGAACTGCTTCTGCCCCATAGACCAGGGCAAAGGGTGTCTGGCCGATGGCTCGATTTGGCGTCGTTCTGATCGACCAAAGAACCGCCGGCAACTCGTCAATCCAGCGCCTTCCACTCTTGCGCAGCCTCTCAAAATTCTTCCTTCTCAAGCCTCGTAGAACTTCAGCATTTGCTCTCTCCGCTTGGCCGTTGCTCCGTGGATGTGCCACGGAAGCAAAACAGACCTTGTTGCCGAGGTCCTCAATATATCGCATGAAGGCATGGCTTGTGAACTGTGTGTCGTTGTCGGTGATGATCCTGTTGGGTACCCCAAAACGGCAAACTAGTCCCTTGAAAACTTGATGGTTGACTGCGCTATCACCTTCCTCACTGCTTCCACCTCTGGCCACTTTGTGAACTTGTCGATTGCAACGTACAAGTACTCAAAGCCCCCGACGACATGAGGGAAAGGGCCCAATATGTTGAGCCCCCAGACCGAGAAGGGCCAGGAGAGAGGGATGGTTTGAAGGGCTTGAGCTGGTTGATGAAGCTTCTTTGAATGGAACTGGCACGCTTCACACTTGGTTACTAGTGTCGTCGCATCCTGGAGGGCGGTGGGCCAGAAGAAGCCTTGCCGGAAAGCCTTGCCGGCAAGGGCCCTCGACCCTATGTGGGAGCCACATATGCCTCCATGTATCTCTGTCAACAGCTCTAGTCCTTCCTTCCGGGAGATGCACTTCAATTTCACCCCATTCGATCTTTTTCTGTACAACGCGTTGTCAATGAATTGGTACAGACCGGCGGGCTACTCTTTCTGCCTCTTCCTGCTCCTCAGGAAGCTCTCCTTTTTGGAGGAATCGGACGGTGTGCTGCGCCCATGCCGAAGCCTGTGGCTCGACGACAAGGACTAAAGGCATCTCTTCTGCCACGGGAGCGGCCGTCTCTACGGCTGCGGCCTGAGGATCGGCCGGAGTTGGTTGCCCCGCGGTAGGATTGGCATCCACGACAACGTCTCCGCCGGTGGCTCTGGGGAGCTCGGTGGGGAAGTACTTGCCGGGGCCTAGCTTCCTCCACTTGCTCTGCCCGGTTGATGGTTCGACGGGTGGTTGAGTTAACTGAAGCACAAAAGTACCTGGTTCCGCAGGTAGCCTGAGGGCAGCGCGCTTTGACAAGTAGTCGGCAATGTCGTTCTCCGTCCGAGGGACGTGCTCCGCTTGTATACCGTCAAAGCGCTCCTCTAGTTTCCTCACTTCATCCACGTAAGCTTCCATCAACGGGCTTTGGTAATCTTTGTTGATTTGCCTGACGACGAGCTGCGAGTCGCCCCTGACGATGAGCTTTTTGACTCCGAGGTCCGCCGCAAGCAAACCCTCGTACTCGGCGGTGTTGTTGGTTGACATCTCCCGGGGAAATTGCATTTGGATGGCATACTTGAGGTGCTCTCCGGTGGGTGCGACAAGCAGCACACCGGCACCGGCACCTTGCAGCGAGAAAGCCCCATCAAAGTACATGATCCAGTTGCGGCTCGTCTCCTTGCCGGGGAGAGTGGTCTCCTGTTCCTCTTCATCGGGCGTCAAGGTCCTGACGGTGCCCCTAGAGGGCCCCGCACCGCCCGCGGGGGGCCCGACTCCGTCTCTGGAGCCCGCGACGTGTGGCTCGTCGCCTGGCGTACGTACGACGCTGCTCACCAGGCCTGGACTGCCAGGATGATGTGGATGTTCACGGGTCGCGCCACGTTGTTGACTGTTTTCTACCATACCGTAATTTTTGCAACAGAGCTTGTGTTAGAGAAAGCTTTTTACAACATCAGACATATTTGCAGAGAGCATTCTAGTGGTAGTTGCGTGCAGCTTGTTGGAGAAGCTCGTCGGCGTGCTTGCCGGCGCCAAGTGACGGAGGCGGCGGTCGGAGCAGCACGGGGGAGGCGACAGCTTGACGAGGAAGCTCGGTCTCTCTAGTTGCATGCCTTGCAACAAGTTGCAACTCGCCAGAGAAGCTCGTTCGCACGCGTGCTAGTCGCGCGGCGAGCGCCGGTGGCGGCAATCAGAGCAACACGAGGAGGCGGCGACTCGACGGGAGCTTGGGGCAGTCGGAGTAGCGGGGGGAGGCGACGGACTCAACAAGAGCTTGGCAGGAGCACGAGAGGCGACTTGTCTCAAGGATCCAGATCGTGCAACAGAGCCATTGTTGCGATGAGAGAGATTGCAACAACAGACCAGTTGCAAAAACTAGTAGTGACGGCCATGGGGAACGTGACGTGCAGAGAAAGCGGCAGACGCGAGGCGATCCATTGGCTGATTTATAGCCTTTCCCTTTTTACAGTAGTTTATGATTTCTTTTTAAATAAGAATGATTCATTTTGGGGGCCTGCTACGCGTCGTCCAGATGATGTTTAGAAAATATCCGCCGCCTCGGTAGCCGTAGGATCCCTAGCTCGACAAACATCTGATCTTCTTTCTGTGCACATGCATCAATCTTTGCAACAAGACTTGTGTAGTTGTGTTACTCAGCGCTTTGCAACACGAGCCTTGTTGCACTTTTGTTGAACCCTTTTTCTTTAAAACAAAGCCTATGTAAACAAGACCTCTGTTGCAGAAAAAACAAATACTTCGTTATTGGCCCCTTCGCAACTAACGTAGTGTTGCACTCGCTTCCTCTACAACAAGAAGCTTGTTGCAGAAACAAAAAAAATCCCCTTGCAATCAGTGGTCGTTATAGAAAAGTTTTGCAACAAAGATCTTGTTGTAATTTTTTTTTGCAACAGAGGTCTTGTTTCAATTTTTTTATGCAACAGAGGTCTTGTTGCAGAACTTTTTTTTACAAATTTTTGCAACACCACACTTGTTGCAGAAATATTTTTCAACATAGATCTTGTTGCAGAAAAGCACCCGAGGAGAGAGCGCCATGGAAGCTTGTTTGTGGAGAGAAAGAAAGGGATAAGGAGAGAGAGGAGGGAAGGAAAAAGGGGCTGGCCGTGGAGCGCCATGGGAGCTCGGCCAAAGAGAGAGAGAGGAGGAAGGAGAAAGGGGCTGGCGTCTACGTCCTTCGGCGGCGCTAGATGAGAGTTGCGAGGGAGGGAGTGAAGCGAGAGAGGTCGGCGGTGCTTGCCCCTGAGAGAAATTTCCTAAAGATTAAGGCATGTGGGATAAGGTTGAGCAACGAAGATATGTGGACACGCGTCAAGCAGCCCAAGCGGTTGACGTACACGCTGTAATCAGCCGGGTGAAGGGAAGCTTTTCACTCCATTTTGGTATTTCATAAAAAAGATTTTTTTTTTAGGGAAAAAAGGTTTGTTTGTTTTTTGAGGGAACAAAAGGTTTGTAGTAGTACGTGCTAATGTGCCAGCCTATTCGTGCACCAGAACCAGATCGGACTTGAACAACTCTGAATGAATTGTTAATAAGGAACCAGATTTGCAACACTTTTGGGTCCACCTCACGCGGATATCACGGAGAGGCGATTGAGGCGATCGCAGGGCGGCCGCCTCGAGAGCTAGGGTTAGGGTTCCGCGCGGTGGTGGTGAGGTTACCGACGGCGCGTAAGGGACGACAGCGTCTCCATACGGGCCTTGGGCTGGTGTGGGATCTCCTCGTCCGATCATGGCGGAGAAGACAACGGAAGAAGTGGCGAAGGCGAATGGAGCGGCGGGTGCTCCAGGAACGGCAGCGGGTGCGGGCACTAGTACCCCAAGAACGGTGCCTACGCCGCGTTCGATAGCACATGAAGAAGCGAGCGACCATGCGATGAGGACGCCACTGGGCCCCAGAGCAGATGCGCTTCTCTCTCCCCGGGCTTGACGGCTCGCTTGGGGGGTTTAGTGCTGACGGAGAAAGAAGCGAAGGGGTTTATCTTCAAAGAACCCGAGCAGGCTCGGGACCGACCGGCGAGGTGGTCAGCAATCGGCAAGGCCTTCACCCCAAGACTGATGAACAAGGTAGCCCTGGAAAAATCGATGACTAGGGCATGGGGCCTGCACAGAGAAGCACAGTTCAAAGTTATCGGCAGGAACTTGTTCGTAGTCACGTTCGGCAGTGAGGGAGATTGGAAGCACGCCCTTAACAACGGACCCTGGCAATTTGACTTCGCTATCTTGGTGTTGAAAGAGTATGACGGTGCAACAAGACCATCTGAGATGACGTTTGAACATGTCGATATATGGGTTAGGGTTGATGATCTCCCGCTAGATAAGAGGTCGCAGGCGTTTGGAGAAGGGCTGGGGAATTGGTTGGGGAAGAGTGTACGAGTTGATGTTGAAAAGGATGGGTTTGCTAACGGCGCGGAGCTCAAATTCAGGGTGAAGTTGCCTATAAAGGAGCCTCTGGTTCGTGGATTCTACCTGAAGAAATCTGAAGAGGATGTGGATAAAACATGGTTTGATTTTAAGTATGAGAAGATCCCGCATTTTTGCTTCGAGTGTGGTTGCTTGGTGCATGGTGATCGAGGCTGTGTCCCATCAAGGGATCCGGAGCAACAATGGGGAGGATGGCTGAGGGCATCACCTGGCCGTTCGGTGGGACAAAAGGAAGGAGTGGGCCGTGGTTTATCAGGGAGCTCGAATAGCTACGGTAGTGTGAAATCTAATGAGGGAGGGAGAGTTAATATGAGAACAGGGACTGTGAGAGACCTCCCGACGAAGAGGAATTTACAGACCAAATTTGCCAACCCGGCCATCTCGCGCATTGGCGGAGAGGGGACCGGGGATGATGAGAGGAGAGGTGCATATGCTAAGCAGCAGAAGGAGCAGGCCCCGATAGAGGAGAGAGACTTACGACAGGATCTTGAGCAGAAGAGAGAACGAGAACTGCGGTCCAAACTACGACAGAGACAGCAGGAGAGACAGTCGGAGCTCAGGGCGAACTATAAGCAGTTTGGTCACAACTGGACTGATGGAGCGGGATCGTCTAGCCAGTACAGGGAGAGGGAGAGAAGGCAAGGCTATTATGTGAGAAAACCAAGATCGGATTACAGGCCAGTTCAACGTAGTCCGTATAGCCCGAGGCAAGGGGTAAAATACGAAAGAAAAAGGAGGCAGAAGCAGTACTGGGTCCCGAAGAAGGATGGGGAGAGGCTGGTGGAGGGGGATGGTTTTGTCAGGGAAACTAGACAAAAAACAGAGTCAGTGTTTGATCGGATTGAAGAGGGTAACGAGACATCGGCGGACCCTGCGAGGCAGGGCCGCCGTGCACAATGAGTCTTTTGGCCTGGAACTGTCGAGGGTTGGGGTTGGACTCGACAGTTGGCGAGCTTAGAGACCTGGTAAGGTCATACAACCCAGCGGTGGTGTTCTTATCTGAGACAAAAAAATCTTCAAAAGCTATGGAAAGGTTAATGTGGAAGTTGGGCTTCAATAAGGGTGTGGCAGTGAGTTGTGTGGGCAAAAGTGGTGGGCTTGCATTGTGGTGGAGGGATCATGTTAATATGAGCGTTAGGCCATGGTGCCAGTATTACATAGATGCACAAGTCGAGGTGGAAGGGAAAACCTATAGATTCACTGGAATTTATGGGGAGCCGTGTGTGGAGAAAAGGGGGCAAAACGTGGGCAGTGTTGAGGTATTTGAGAACACAGGATGATTTGCCTTGGATTTGTGTTGGTGATTATAATGAGGCATTGGTGCAAAAAGAGCAGATCGGTGGCAAACCCCGGTGCATAAAACAGATGGATGACTTTAGAGAGTATTTGGAGGACTGTGGACTTGCAGATATGGGATTCTCAGGGTATCCGTTCACATGGGATAACAAGAGACAGGCGGAGGAAAACATTCAAGTTCGACTAGATCGAGCAACGTGCACATCGTCATTCATGCAAATGTTTCCGGCTTCAGAAGTACAACATATCCTAACGGAGGAGTCGGACCACCAGGCGCTTATAGTGAGGGTTGCGTCGACACTCGTCAGCAATTCGGAGCGAGCGCAGTGTCCTTTTATGTACGAAGCTGCATGGGCCAGACACGCGGACTACGAGGGCATGATAGCCAATGCATGGGAGCAGGCCCATGCGGCCAATCACGTACAGCCGGGCGCTGTGGCGGCGTGTAAACAGCTTGGCTTGCTGGCCAAGGCGATGCAGAAATGGAGCAGAGAGGTGTTTGGGTCCATAAAAAAACAGATTGGGCACTTGAAGTGGCAGCTACGTGACGCGAAGGAAAGGGCTCTGAGGACAGGGTATCGACAGGAGATAAAGGAGATCGTGGACCAGTTGCATGAACTATACGAGCGGGAGGAGATATACTATAAACAGAGATCAAGAGTGGACTGGCTTCAATACGGTGATCAAAATACGCAGTACTTCCAGAATAGAGCCTCGCATAGGAAGAGGAAAAATACGGTGAAGGCGCTACGGAGGGAGGATGGTACGAGATGTACTGAGAATGATGGCATGCGGGCAATGGCCGCACACTTCTATGAGAGGCTGTTCACGTCGGAGGGGTCGAGGGATGTGGATAAAATTTTGCTCCATATTCAGACGACCGTGACGGATGAAATGAATGATCGACTAGGGGAACCGGTTACGGACGAGGAGATTGAACAAGCGTTATTCCAGATGGGACCAACGAAAGCTCCGGGCCCGGATGGATTCCCGGCTATGTTTTATCAAAGACACTGGTCTTTGGTGAAAGAGGAGGTGTGTGCTGCTATACGTGATTTCTTGGCCGGGAGAACGACTCCGGATGACTTTAATGATACGGTGATAGTGATGATTCCAAAGGTGGCCTCTCCGGAATTGCTTACTCAATTCCGACCCATTAGCCTATGCAATGTCTTGTATAAAATAGCATCGAAAACCTTGGCTAATAGGCTCAAAGTGGTGCTGCCTATGTTAATTGCGGAGGAGCAAAGTGCCTTTGTACCAGGAAGGTTAATGACTGATAATGTGATTGTTGCTTATGAGTGCGTGCATGCAATCAGGATGAGGAAGAGGAGGAAACCACTGTGTGCGATTAAGCTTGACATGATGAAGGCGTACAACAGAGTGGAGTGGATGTTTCTCGACCGGACGATGACACAGTATGGCTTCTCTGCTCACTGGAGAGAGATGATCATGAGATGCGTCAGGACAGCTAGTTTTTCGGTCAAGTTGAATGGGGGTCTCTCACACAGATTTATCCCGAGTAGAGGACTGAGACAGGGAGACCCGCTGTCCCCCTACCTTTTTCTCTTTTGTGTTGAAGGATTCTCAGCGTTGTTGAAGCATGCACAAGAGGAGAAGAAGATCAAGGGTGTCTCGTTCGGGAGCACTGGCCCCACGGTCACTCATTTGCTTTTTGCGGATGATAGTATTGTATTCTTGGAAGGCTCGCATGATAACTTTCTGTGCCTTCGGGAGATTTTGCAGGACTACGAAAGGGCTTCAGGACAAAGAGTTAACATGGATAAATCAGCAATTTTCTTTGGCAAGGGGTGTGACGAGGAGGATAAGGTGGCACTTAAGCAAACGTTGGGAATATCTTCGGAGGCGCTGAGTGAGCGCTATTTGGGGCTACCCACTGTTGTTGGGAAATCCAAGGATGGAACTTTCCAGTATGTCAAAGAAAGTGCAAACGGGAAGGTGTCCGGGTGGAAAGGCCAAGGGCTATCCAAGATGGCGCGGGAGGTGTTGATCAAGTCAGGGCTTCAGTCTACTCCAACTCTTACCATGAGCTGTTTTCAACTCACGAAGAAAATGTGCGGGAACTTGTCTTCTATTTCTTCAAACTTCTGGTGGGGTGAGGCGAATGGCGAGAAGAGAGTACATTGGATTGCTTGGGATAAGATGTGTTCAAGGAAGAATGAAGGAGGACTTGGGTTTAGAGACCCGGAAGTGTTTAACCAAGCCTTGCTTGCCAAACAAGCCTGGAGGTTGCTCAAATCGCCAGACACGTTATGTGCAAGAGTACTCAAAGCGAGATATTACCCAGACAATTCCATCCTCAACGCCTCTTGTCCGAGTGGTGGGTCTTTTACATTTAGGAGCATAATCCATGGACGGGAGCTGCTGCGAGAAGGACTTATTTGGCGCATTGGGGAGGGGTCCAGAGTACGCATTCACCACGACAATTGGATACCAAGGAAGGGAAGCCTGAAGCCACTGGGCCAGGTCTATGTTCCGGGAATAATAACAGTCCGGGACCTTTTGAATGAGGCGGGATCGGAGTGGGATATGGTGAAGCTGCAGCTTATGTTCCCCCTTGGAGAGGTATGTGATATCAAGCAGATTTCAGTGGGGGGGGCGACGGTAGATGACTTTCTAGCATGGAACTACACGAAAAATGGAGAGTTCAGCGTCAGATCAGCCTACCACCTTGGTATGATGCAGAAGAAGGCAAAAAAAGGGAGTCCAGGGTCATCATCTTCGACAACGAGTCACAAAGCATGGATGAGCCTGTGGGACACAGTGGTGCCGGGGAGGATGAAGATTCATACGTGGAGGTTGATTCGTAATGGTCTGGCAGTGGGCTCGGAGTTGCATAGGCGAAAGATAAAGCCAGGGGTATTCTGTCCGGTTTGCGGGAGAGAGGAAACAAATATTCACAGGTTTTGGCGATGCCCACATTCAGCGCAATTCTGGAAATTGGTGTGCTCGGAGTTGGGAATACTGGTGGCGATCCCACCGGATGTTGTTCGTTCCCAGGGCGCACTATCTCAATGGCTCCTGTCTTGGTTTGCTTCTGCGACGGAGGATGACAGAGCAATAATGGTGCAGGGTTTGTATGCGCTGTGGATGGCAAGGAATAACACGAGGCAAGGGACGAGGATAGAAGAGGCGAGAGACTTAGTGGATATGATCAAGAGGCTAATGGAGGAGTGGCAACAACTGCATGGCAAAAACAGCAAAACACCTCGACCTGTTCCAACGCAGAAATGGGAGGTTCCTGACCATGGATGGGTTAAAGCCAACGTTGATGGAGCTACAACTAAAGGTGGAGAGAAGGGAGGTGGAGGAGTGGTGTTCCGGAATTCAGATGGGGCGTTCTTAGCAGCGGCGTGCCAGAGTTATACCAGTGGGGGTGACCTGGCAATGGCGGAGCTCAGAGCATGCAAGAGAGTTGCCCAGATGGCCGGAGAACGCAATCTGGCAAGAATCCATATTGAGATGGATTGCCTAGAAGTGGTACGAAAGTTGAAGAGCTCAAGCGATGATCTATCCACTTTGGGGCCAATGATAAAAGAAGTTAAGCATCTTCTTGAAGCAAAGGAGTGGAAGGTGACATGGATTCGGAGGACGGCTAATGGTGTTGCGCATCGTTTAGCAAAGGAGGGATTAGAGAATAATAGTAGTTTGGTCTGGGTGAATGATCCCCCAGAATGTATTTTGCAGTTTCTTTCGGCAGAGATTCCTGCTTATTATGACTAAGTATTGGTGATGTGAACGTCAAAAAAAAAAGAACCAGATCGGACTTGGTATGGTGAGAACGTACACCATGCAATGGTCTAACAGGGCCGGTCCACATATATACGGGGCCCATGGCATGAAGACAACAGGGGGCCCTTGTTTTTTCTTTCTTGACACACATAAACTGAAAACATTTTGTATATCAAAACCAAAGTAAATATTCAGTAGATGGAATAGATAGATGCATTATCTTTGAATTCTAAAACTAACTCTACAATTTATTTATCGACCAAGAGAACTTCAAAAATTTACTATATATTGCCAGTTGCAGTGATTCCTGAAAGAACTACTCGTCCAGTAAAAAATTGCCGACCGATATTTTGGGAATTTTACCTGTTCATATATACATGTCTTTTTCCTTATATTTTCATCACTACTACTAGAGAAATGCTTTTGACAAGACATGTCACCATATAAGCAGTGGCGGAGCCTCTCTGAAGCAAAACCAGGACGTAGCCCGCCCAGTTTTGCTTCAAATCAATAGGCCTAATGGATTAATAGGTCGTCAATGCAGACAAAAGATATGTGATCTGCTCTGGCTTGCCTGCCCAACCATTGCCTCGTAGCTCCGCCACTGCATATAAGGTGCGTAAAAGATGTTCAATATAGATCAGAAAAGCACCTGGATATCATATGGCATAATGTGAATTTGTACGAATGCCACAATAGTCAGCACAAATGAGAAGCCAATGCCATGAATTGAGTTAACGTCTCCCCTTCTCCTAATCTCCTTAATGCTTTCGAACCGATGAATAGCCGAAGAATTTAAGAAGACCTATGCAAGTCAGCAGATCTGAAGGATTTAGAGCCAGAGATGGAGAGCAAAACTATTTGAAATTGAATCATTAAACTAGGAAGAGAATTACAGGGAGGATGCAGATCTCTGTGATTGGAAGGATCGATGATCATCCGCTAATCGCTTGCCGCGCCCTTGGAATCTGGAAGTCACCGAAACGGCGCCGTTGTTCATGGACTGTGAATTTAGGCAAAGTTGGGAGGAGAGGAGTCATCGAATACGAAGGAGAACGAGGGACTTGAGGATCAAGTGGAAACTGATTTGACTTCTCCGTGAGTATTGCTCGTATATCCACCAGTTTAATGGGATTTACACTTGCACGGTTGCACCTTGGGCCCTATTTTTTTTTCTCTAGATTTCCTTGGCCTGAGACAAAAACACACTGGGTCGGGGCCCCTACCTCCTGGGGGCCCAGGGCGGGCGCCCCGCTGCCCCGGCCTATGGGCCGGCCCAGGGTCTACTCGTCGATCGTGCTTGTCCGATTCCTTTTTCTCATCCGAGTCGATCTAGAAGGCGTACGTTCTCGTCTGCTATATAGCCACCACCTGGCTCTCCCGATTGCACGCCAACATCAAGCACTAGCCAGTATCCCAAGACGGGCACCATGCCGTCCAGCAACGCGCTGCCGGCGGCATCACTGCCGGACGAGATCATGACGGAGGTGCTTCTGCGGCTACCGGTCAAGTCCCTCCTCCGCTTCCGCGCCGTGTGCCGCTCCTGGGCAGCGAACCTCTCCAGCGACGAGTTCTGCACGCTCCACGCGGCCAAGGCCGACGCCGACGCCGCGTCCGCTCCACCCAGGCTGCTCTTCGTCGCGCCCACCGCGGGATACAATTCCACGGCGATCTATTCCTGCTCGCCGTCGGGCCCCAGCGCGGACGTGCTCCTCACCCTCGACGAGGTGCGGGGCAACTTCGTCGGCCCGGTGGCCGCGCAGTGCCGGGGCCTCAGCCTCCTGTACGACGCCGTCCCGCCGGCCTACTACGTGCTCAACGCGGCCACCAGGGCGGTCACGCGGCTGCCGCCTTGCCCCGACGCGCCGAGGTCCAGCGCCGGACTGGGGTTTGATCCGCGGACCAACGAGTACAAGGTTGTCAGGCTGTTCACGCAGTCATGCTACGACAAGCAGCTTAAGGACAGCAGGCTCCTTACCAAATGCGAGACATACACTCTTGGAGGCAGGTGTGGTGACCAGTGGACGCCTGCTGCCGGAGGAGTGCCGTCCTCCCGAGCTGCTCATGCTGCCCTTGCAAATGCTGATCTCGACAAGCTGCCGCCGGTGTTCGTGAATGGTTTTCTCCACTGGCTTATGCTTCCACTGGTTCAGAAAACCATGTCCAGCATCATGTCCTTCTCCATCACAGAGGAGGCTTTCGGATGGGTCCAGCCGCCGCCCTTCATAACGTCAAGAAATTCACACTTGGTGGAGCTTGACGGCCACCTATGCATGGCCCGCGACCTTCGTGCTGATTCACCTAGCATACTGGAGATATGGAAGCTGCTGCAGGGCTCTACCTCTGGCGACTGGTCCATGGATTATCGCATCGATTTGTCGGCACAGACAACAAGAGAGGTTCTTATCGAGCTTGAAGCAATTCATATTGAGCCTCAGGTTGTCAGAGTCCTTGGTGTTACGGGCAATGATAGGTCGGGGAAGAAGATCATCATTGGCACGGCACAACACGAGGTGCATGCCTGGGATGCCACGTCTGGAACGACTGAAACCATTTTCTCAATAGAGGATACAAACCTAGGTTATCAAGCCGAGTCGTCTTCTCTCCATCTCTGCTTATTCAAGGAAAGTCTTGCTCCGGTCCATAGAACAAATGAGGAGACGTCATGGTCATCTCCCGTGGGTAAGGCTGTCAAGGAGATCTTGCTCCGGCTCCCTGCTAAATCTGTCACACGGTTCAAAACTGTCTGCAGCCAGTGGCGCAGACTGGTTGAGGGCGAGGTCTTTACGCGCTCATACTTGGAAACGCATAAGAAAATGGACGAGGGGCCAAAGATCATGCTCGTGGGCAAGGGCACCCAACGGTCGCCCTTCCGGTTCACTCCGCTGAAGAAATGGCTTTCCGAGGGATCCAGGTCTATTGAAGGTGCACGACTGGAGACCAAGGTGGTTTGCTCCAAGCCTTGCCATGGCTTGAACCTTGTAAGCACCGGAGAAGAAGACTATCTTTACAACCCTTGCACAGGTTACTGCTACAAAATCCCTTCCGACCCAGGGTCATTTGTGCGTACACCATGGAAAAGGCCCAGTGATGGTTGTGCTGGTATACAACAAAACTCTGCCTTTTCAATAGGCAATAAGAACATTGGCTTGGGTTTCAGTCCGTTGAATCAGGAGCATATAGCTATAATCATTCGTTATAAGCATAAGGACTTCAGATCTCGCAATTATCGCTTGACATGCTCGGTATGGCAGCGATGTAGTTGGTACCAATATAGTATCTCCAACCCGCCACTTCCAGTGAATGACATGCCACCAGCCTATGTGGCGGGGGCATTTTACTGGATGAGCGATCCTTTGCTGGGTCCGATCGATGAACAGGTCATAGTGGCGTTTGACGTTGCCAGAAATGAATATGACACCATCCCCTGCCCCTCACACATTGCAAGATGGTGCGACAATGGCCGTAGGCATGGCTTTGTGACAGAGCTTCAGGGAACGTTGTGTGTTGTTCTTGCAGATTCGATGGAGGATGAGTTACATATATGGAAGCAGGAGCATGATCAGTGGGACAGAGCGTACACCATATGTTTGAAAGCATGGCCTGACTACTCTCTTGTGTCGAATGTCGTGGTTCCGTTGTCCATTGATTCCAAGGATGGCAGGATAATGTTGAGCACCGGAAGGAAGGTTGGTCTCTACGATCCAATTGGTAAAACACTTGAGAGGTTGTGCGCAGTAGACGGGATGCATCGTTGCACCGGTAAAAGGAGGGAACTTCCAAGAGCTTCGGAAGGATTGCAACCAAGCAAAAGGCCACGCTCGGGCCGCGACATACATGGATGCATGGAATCGGTAACGGGACAAGACATACTCCAGGCTTCCTCTTTGAAGAAATGCAGCAACAATATGTCTATGGAGAAGCTAAATGCAGAAATCCCTAGTGCAATTATGTCTGCAGTTCCGTTGTTATACGAGGAGAGCCTAATGAGTTACCCGCGTGTGCTCAAAAACAGGGTGTTAGAATGATATGGACATCCTATCAGGAAGGGAATGAAAAGCTATGATGTCATATCTAAGGGAATGAAGGCTAGCTACCATGTCATATCTAAATTCAGACTAATAATGCCATGTGAAGTAATGATGAGTTGTCAACTCTTTATATTCAGCTAAAGTGTTTTGAAAGATAACATTCACTAGTTTTCTTTTAGGGGAGGTAACCTTTCACTAGGCGGTTAAAGGGAACAAATGTTGTCATTACTAGATGATTCCCGCGCGGGAACAAGTGCATATAAATTGTTGTAATTTTTTGCTTTGGTATATTGAATCATCAGAGTTTGCAATTTACTTATTTCAAGGAAGATTTCATAAGGAATTGTAAGTATTTTTTTATGAGATGAAATCGACTAATATCCAGAGAGATAAATACTGCATTCATCAAAACAATACAATGATGAGCACCAAACAAAAAGTAGTTGGTAAACAGTGAAAAAATTCTACCAAATTTGTGTCCATATTTGATCTGAAGAGCCATCGCTTCAAAGCATCACCATTAATCATTCGCTAAATTGCAAAAGGTATCTAAGAAAGAACTGAAGACCTACTACGGTGCAGTGGTGATTAGACCTTGATAAAAATCAAACAGATTTGTTCCCTCTGAATCTTAATAAACATGGTCAAATTTGATTTGCTACCTCTGGAATCATAATAAACATGTTCACATTTGGTGTTGAGTTTATATCTTGACTTGTCATTGGCGAATATCCGCGAACAGCAGCATCAATCATTATTTCTGAACGTCTGCAAGAATGAACCTAGAACTAAACTAATCGATCAGGATGCATTCCAACCATGCAACTTGGCAAGCAAAAACACCATCTATTCGTGTGCATATATATATATATAACCAAGCAGAACTGCTGCATCGAATCAATAGCCGAGTAAAACAAATTACAAACTATGTCTGTCGCCGCTAGCGCTAGCGGTGTTCCAGTCTGATGGAGAGAAGTAAATAAGCATGGCAGAGGCAAGTAGAGGCCACTGCAAAGAGCCCCTCTTCATCTCCCAGCATACGCCTTGCCGCCCGGCTCACCGAGCTCCACGCCAGAGCAAAGAGAGGAGGGATCGAGGGGATGTAGGACGGGCGACGGCAAGATCCACGGTGGCGCTCGCTGAGACGGTGTGGGGTACGTGGGCACGGAGGGTAGCGGCTGACGGGTGAAACCATGCGGACAATCGGAAGTAGCCGGTCGGACGCGTTGCTGTGGTTGCGCAAGGCTGAAGCAGGGCACCAGGGAGGTGATGCGGGCGTGCGTTATTAGTGCTGCCCAGGCGCGGCATCGAGCTCCATCTCAGCAGCATGCTTATGATGTTGTGCACCTCGGAGCTTGATTCCGGCGGCGACGGCTCGATTATGAAGAATAAGCGCATGACAAGTGTAAATCAAACATCTCTTATTAGACGCATCTAGCGGACTCTTCGACTACCTAGCTAGTGTGATATAGTGGAAGATTGAAGAGCAAACAACCAAGGGATGGCTGATCGTTTCGCGTAAATAAAAGTGGCATTTGAAGAGCAAACGACCGAGGGACGGCTGCGTACTAAATAGTATGTAAAAGCTTTGTTGCATGATTCGTTTAGTATCTTTTTTTATAATATGGAATCTGTGGGGCATGTGTGATGACGTGGATAGCTTGCACGTTAAGATAAATAGAATAGTAGGGGTGAATCTTTTAGATATATATACGATATAGGATTTGTATATCTAAGTGTGGAAGCTCACAAAGAAAGTGCTACAATAGTGTTTGTCCATCAATATAGATGTATGTACAAATAAAGTGCGGCGATGGATTGGCGGCAGTGGTGGCCGACGTAAGGCTACGACGAGGTGGCGGCGACAGATGCGGTAGGCGGAGGACACCTGGTTGGCTGTTCATTGTGATAAGCATTGCTGTCGGAGATGGCTCCGACGATGGTGCGGCTCCGACAACATGAGAGGTTGTTCGAAAGACCATGCTCGATCCGAAAGTGAACTAGCCATCCCTTGTAGTTTAGAGCAACTCTAACGGGAGACCCAAACGGACACGGATTATGTCCGTTTTTTGTCCATTTAGATCATCTGTCTGCCTAGCGGATATCAGGCAGACACACTCAGCCCGTGGATGTACCCAATGCACGATGACAAAAAATTCATCCTGTCCAGCTCGCCCGCCCCGCGCCAGTAGCAGCGCTCGCCAGCCAGTGCTCCAGCCGCACCCCCGCGCGCCCGCCCGCAGCCGTGCTCGTCAGCAGCGGCTAGCTAGCTTGCTTGCCCGCCCGCGCCATGCCGTAAGCTAGCTAGCTAGCACGCCAGCGCACACACGCCGCAGCTAGCTAGCTAGCACGGCTGCCACTCGCGCAGTGTGACGTGCTCGCGCTCGCCCTGCTGCCGCACCCGCTCGCAAGCCCGTCCGCCGTCGCAGCAGAGCTCGCCCTCACCTTCCCATGCGCACCCGTTTTGCCCGCGCCGTCGTCTTTCTCCGTCACCGCCGCGAGGCCGCCGGTGTGGAGCTTTCTTTCCGCGCCGTCGTGTTCCTCCGCCACCGCCGCATTCCTCACGTGCCGCCGCGACCTGCACCATTGGCACCGCCAGCCGCCCGCCCCGCTGCAGCCGCTGCCTCGTCCAGACGCGGCCTGCACTCCCGGCTGGCCGCCCCGGCGGCCCGGCACAGCCGCTGCCTTATCCAGATGCGGCGAGCACCGCCGGCTGGCTGCCCTGCTGCAGCCGTTGCCTCCTCCAGACGCACCTGTACCGCCGGCCGCCCGCCCCGCCGCAGCCGCTGCCTTCCTCCCGCGCGGCCATCGCAGCCTGCGCCGGTGTGCTAGTCGCGGTAGTTGTGGCCTTGTGGGTCGTTGAAAGGTTGGACCAGACTGGACCCGTCACGAACACATTTGTGGCTCAAATTTGGGCCCAGTTTGGATCGGGACGGACAACAAACAACGGGCGAATGCTTTGTCTGTTTGGGTCGCCCGTTAGGACAATTTTTGTGTCTGGATGATCTAAATGGACAAAATGGGCCGTCCCGATGCGGACACATGGTAAAATTTATCGCTGAATAGGCATGGTTTTATGGAATTTCACTTTGAACAATTAGCGTGTGTTCCGGTATGTATGATAAGTTTTGGGTCCCGATAAGTGCCACACGTGTGGCACAATGACCACCCGACCACACGGCGTTGTGCGGCATACACGCATGCAGCCCACATGAAGTTGTGTGGGCGAACACTGAAACTGCCCACACGTGTGGCAGAAAAGGCAGCTGGACCGAACAAATTGCTCGGGATGATCGCTCTCCCCCGCCCGCACGATTTCATGTAGTGCGATGGCTGCCACCACCCCGAACGTCCGTCATATCGGCCCTACAAGCCTTCTCTATATTGGGCCCTACAATCTTACTAAAGAAAAAGAAGTCCAGATTTTTTTTCTGCAACAAAAAAAGCCTACGATGCCATCCAACAACTTTAAAAGTAGAAACAACCATTTGAATTTTCCAAAAGAGTTGCCACTACATTTATGACTTGCCATCATGTTATTTTTTACAAAAATGGCAGGGTTTACCAAAACATATTAAATTGTCATGGCAGAAAGAAAATATGTTTCAAAAAATAACATGAACTAAAATGTTCAATAGATCATCATCCATACAATATAAGTTCCATGATGCATAGGCTATATTTGCCATGGGCCATGGCAACTTTGTTGAAAAATGTTCTATATATCATGATAAATAGACTAAAAAATGCATAGACTTTCATGGCATGATAAACAAATAAGATCACAGTTTCGCTGTGATAGTAAAGCCCAGATTTACCATCCTATAAAACAGAAAGATGAATTAGCCGTAACAGATAAGAGTGACAAATAAACTAGTACTAAAAATCCCAATGATTCAAACCAAAAAAATGTCGTCGTACCTACAAGCAAAATTTGCCATGGTCAAAAGATTTTTTTTATATTAGAAAAATGAATTGAAAAGGAAAAGTTCATGGCAATTTGCATATGTATCATGGGCGGAAAAAAGTGGATTAAAAAGATTTGTGTATGTTTTTCCGTGCCAATCAAACAACACAAAAAAGATTAAAATTGCCATGGCAAATGCATATAAAAATTTACCATGGGATTTTTGTCAAAATTGCCATGCTTATATATGATTTCTTTGCCATGATTGTGAAATAATAAAAAAGGATATCAAAAACTGCCAAGGCAAAAACATGTTCCGTGGTATTTTATCCAAACTTGCCATCTTTGTGTAATTAAATTGCCGTGCATATAAAACAACACGAAAAGAAAGAATAAAAAATGCAATGGCAAAAAGCGTATTCTAATTTGCCGTGGAATATGTAATCAAATTTGCCATGCTAATATAAAAAAAATTACCATGAATGTGAAAAAAATACAAAAATGATCAATAGTTTGCCATGGCAAAAGCATGCTCAAAATTGCCATGGTATTTTACTAAAATTGCCATGATTGTGAAATAATAAAAAAAAATTAAAAAATCATGGCAAAAGCATGTTCAAAACTGGCCATGGTATTTTACCAAAAATTGCCATCTTTGTGTAATTAAATTGCCGTGTATGTGAAACAACACGAAAAGAAGATCAAAATTGCCATGGCAATGCATATTCTATATGCCATGGATTTTTTTTATCAAATTTGCAATATTGTGAAAATATTACAAAAATGATGAATAGTTGCCATGGCAAGGGAATGTTCAAATTTGCCATGGTATTTTACCAAATTTTGCCATATTTGGTGTCATTAATTTACCGTGTAATGGAAATAACACAAGAAATTGTCAAATTTGCCATGGAAAAAATGTATATTCGAATGCCATGGCAAAATGCATATTCAATTTTTTTGTGGTTTTTTTTTATCAAATTTACCATGCTTATGTAAAAAAGGTTGCCACGAATGTGAAATTATACAAAAAATGATCAAAAATTGCGATGGCGAAAAGCATGTTCAAACTTGCCATGGCGTTTAACCAAGACTTGATATCTTCTTTGGTATTAAGTTGCCGTGTATGTGAAACAACACAAAAATCACCGTGAACATGGCAACATATTAAGCTACATTTGCCATGCTCTCATCGAAATCAAATTGCCATGTCGCAAAGAAAAAACATGGCAACACATCATATATTTACATGGCAACACAAACATTTTGTTAGTTCCCAGGCAACACATCATGGCAAAACTAAAAAGTTGAGTTGCCATGGCAACTTAAAACTAAAAGGTTTGGTATTTTGATAAAAATAACACGGCAAATTTGAATGTGTTTTTGCCATGGAATTATTTTCCATCATTTCTTTGTGCTATTTTTATCTGTGGCAAATCGGTTATTTTTTTCCATGACCAACACTCTAGTTAGCCATGGCAAATTTGTAACTTTTTTTCACATGACAAACACTCTAGTTAGCTCCAATTTGCCATGGCAACTATGAAGGAAATATGCCCTAGAGGCAATAATAAAGTTATTATTTATTTCCTTATTTCATGATAAATGTTTATCATTCATGCTAGAATTGTATTAACCGGAAACATGATACATGTGTGAATGCATAGACAAAACAACATGTCACTAGTATGCCTCTACTAGACTAGCTTGTTAATCAAAGATGGTTATGTTTCCGACCATGAACAAGGAGTAGTTATTTGATTAACAAGGTCACATCATTAGTAGAATGATCTGATTGACATGACCCATTCCTTAGCTTAGCACACGATCGCTTAGTATGTTGCTACCGCTTTTATCCATGACATATACATGTTCCTGTAACTATGAGATTATGCAACTCCGCTTTACGGAGGAACACTTTGGTGCTACCAAACGTCACAACGTAATCGGGTGATTATAAAGGAGTACTACAGGTGTCTCCAAAGGCGATGTTGGGTTGGCGATTTCGAGATTAGGTTTTGTCACTCCGATTGTCGGAGAGGTATCTCTGGCCCTCTCGGTAATACACATCATCAAGCCTTGCAAGCACTACAACTAATGAGTTAGTTGTGAGATGATGTATTACGGAACGAGTAAAGAGACTTGCCGTAACGAGATTGAACTAGGTATTGGATACCGACGATCGAATCTCGGCAAGTAACATACCGATGACAAAGGAACAACGTATGTTGTTATGCGGTCCGACCGATAAAGATCTTCGTGGAATATGTAGGAACCAATATGGGCATCCAGGTCCCGCTGTTCGTTATTGACCGTGAATAGTTCTAGGTCATGTCTACATTGTTCTCGAACCGTAGGGTCCGCACGCTTAAGGTTTCGATGATGCTTATTATGAGTTTATGTATTTTGATGTACCAAGAAGTTCGAGTCCCGGATGTGATCACGGACATGACGAGGAGTCTCGAAATGGTCGAGACATAAAGATTGATATATTGGAAGCCTATGTTTGGAGTTCGAATGGTTCCGGCGAAAACGGAATTTACCGAGTACCGGAAGTTACGGAACCCCGGGGTAAATGGGCCTCGGTGGGCCTCGAGGGAGAAGAGGAGGGCCGGCCAGAGGTGGTCACAGCCTCTCCCCCCAGTCCGAATAGGACAAGTAGGGGCGGCCCTCTCCTCTTCCCCTCCCCCAACCTAATCCAACTAGGAAAGGGGGAGTCCTACTCCCGTGGGAGTAGGACTCCTCCCGCCGCTTCTAGCTAGGCCGGCCGGCCTCCCCCTCCCTCCTTTATATACGGGGCAGGGGGCACCCTTGGACACACAAGTTTGATCTTTAGATCGTTCCTTAGCCGTGTCGGTGCCCCCTCCACCATATTCCACCTCGGTTATACCGTCGCAAGCTTAGCGAAGCCTGCGCCGGTGAAACATCAAGATCGCCACCACGTCGTCTTGACGAACTCTCCTCGACACTCGGCTGGATCGAGTACGAGGGACGCCATCGAGCTGTACGTGTGTCAAGAACTCGGGCGCCGGAGTAACGGCGCCGGATCGGTCGGATCGCGAGGAGAACGTCGACTACTTCCTCTACGCCAGATCGCTTCGCCGGGTCTCGAGGGTACGTAGACAACACTCTCCCTCTCGTTGCTATACATCACCATGATCTTGCGTGTGCGTAGGAAATTTTTGAAATTACTACGTTCCCCAACAAAGGCATCCGAGCCTAGGTTTTTTCTATGGTTTGATGTTTTGCACGAGTAGAACACAAGTGAGTTGTGGGCGATACAAGTCATACTACCTACCAGCATGTCATACTTTGGTTCAGCGGTATTGTGAGATGAAGCGCCCTGACCGACATTACGCGTGCGCTTACGCGAGACTGGTTTCACCGCCACGAGCACTCGCTGCTTAAAGGTGACCGGTGGGTGCTGTCTCTCTCACTTTAGTTGAACCGAGTGTGGCTACGCCCGGTCCTTGAGAAGGTTAAACGGAGTCTATTTGACGAAGTATCGTTGTGGTTTTGATGCGTGGGTGAGACTGGTTCTTGCTTAAGCCCGTAGCAGCCACGTAAAATTTGCAACAACAAAGTAGAGGACGCCTAACTTGTTTTTGCAGGCATGTTGTGATGTGATATGGTCAAGACGTGATGCTATATTTTATTGTATGAGATGATCATGTTTTGTAACCGGTTATCGGCAATCGGCAGGAGCCATATGGTTGTCGCTTATTGTATGCAATGCATCGCTTCTGTAATGCTTTACTTTATCACTAAGCGGTAGCGATAGTCGAGAAGCATAAGTTTGGCGAGACGACAACGATGCTACGATGAAGATCAAGGTGTCGCGCCGGTGACGATGGTGATCATGGTGGTGCTGCAAGATGGAGATCATGAAGCACAAGATGATGATGACCATATCATATCACTTATATTGATTTGCATGTGATGTTTATCCTTTTATGCATCTTATCTTGCTTTGATTGACGGTAGCATTATAAGATGATCTCTCACTAAATTATCAAGAAGTGTTCTCCCCGAGTATGCACCGCTGCCAAAGTTCGTCGTGCCTGCACACCACGTGATGATCGGGTGTGATAAGCTCTCGTCCATCTACAACGGGTGCAAGCCGTTTTGCACACGCAGAATACTCGGGTTATACTTGACGAGCCTAGCATATGCAGATATGGCCTCGGAACACGGAGACCGAAAGGTCGAGCGTGAATCATATAGTAGATATGATCAACATAAGATGTTCACCATTGAAACTACTCCATTTCACGTGATGATCGGTTATGGTTTAGTTGATTTGGATCACGTGATCACTTAGATGACTAGAGAGATGTTTTTCTAAGTGGGAGTTCTTAAGTAATATGATTAATTGAACTTAAATTTATCATGAACTTAGTACCGATAGTATCTTGCTTGTTTATGTTTGATTGTAGATAGATGGCTCGTCTTTGTTGTTCCGTTGAATTTTAATGCGTTCCTTGAGAAAGCAAAGTTGAAAGATGATGGTAGCAATTACACGGATCGGGTCCGTAACGAGGATCATCCTCATTGCTGCACGAAGAGTTACGTCCCGGATGCACCGCTAGGTGCCGTGACTCTCTTGCTAATGCAACCGCAGATGTTATGAACGTCTGGCGAGCAAAGCCGATGACTACTCTATAGTTCAAGGTGCCATGCTTTACGGCTTAGAACCGGGACTTCAACGACGTTTTGAACGTCATGGAGCATATGAGATGTTCCAGAGTTGAAGTTGATATTCCAAAGTAATGCCCGGATTGAGAGATATGAAGTCTCCAATAAGTTCTATAGCTGCAAGATGGAGGAGAATAGTTACATTAGTGAGCATATACTTAGAATGTCCGGGTACTACAATCACTTGACACAATTGGGAGTTAATCTTCCGGATGATTGTGTCATTGATGAAATTCTTCAATCACCGCCACCAAGCTACAAAGGCTTCGTGATGAACTATAATATGCAAGGGTTAGTAAAGACTATACCGAGCTCTTCGCAATGCTAAAGGCTGCGGAGGTAGAAATCAAGAAGGAGCATCAAGTGTTGATGGTCAATAAGACCACTAGTTTCAAGAAGAAAGGCAAAGGGAAGAAGAAGGAACTTCAAGAAGAACAACAAGCAAGTTGTTTGCTCAGAGAAGAAACCCAAGTCGGCCCTAAACCTGAAATCGAGTGCTTCTACCGCAAGCGATCGTCATTTGAAGCGGAACTGCCCCAAGTATTTGGCGGATAAGAAGGATGGCAAGGTGAACAAAGGTATATGTGATATACATGTTATTGATGTGTACCTTACTAGAGCTCGTAGTAGCACTGGTATTTGATATCGGTTCATGCTAATATTTGCAACTCAAACAGGACTACTGATTGCTTAACTCGCAAAGGACGAGGTGACGATCGCTGGGAAATGGTTCCAAAGTCGATGTGATCGCGGTCGGCACGCTACCTCTACATCTACCTTCGGGATTAGTTTTAGACCTAAATAATTGTTATTTGGTGCTGCGTTGAGCATGAACATTATATCTGGATCTTGTTTGATGCGAGACGGTTATTCATTTAAATCGAGAATAATGGTTGTTCTATTTATATGAGTAATATCTTTTATGGTCATGCACCCTTGAGGAATGGTCTATTTTGATGAATCTCGATAGTAGTGATACACATATTCATAATGTTGAAACCAAAAGATGCAGAGTTGATAATGATAGTGCAACTTATTTGTGGCAATTGCCGTTTAGGTCATATCGGTGTAAAGCGCATGAAGAAACTCCATGCCGATGGACTTTTGGAGTCACTTGATTATGAATCACTTGGCACTTATGAACCGTGCCTCATGGGCAAGATGACTAGAACACCGTTCTCGGTACTATGGAGAGAGCAACAGATTTGTTGGAAATCATACATACGAGATGTATGTGGTCCAATGAATGTTGAGGCTCGTGGCGGATATCGTTATTTTCTCACCTTCACAGATGACTTAAGCAGATATGGGTATATCTACTTAATGAAACATAAGTCTGAAACGTTTGGAAAGTTCAAAGAATTTCAGAGTGAAGTTGAAAATCATCGTAACAAGAAAATTAAGTTTCTACGATCCGATCGTGGAGGTGAATATTTGAGTTACGAGTTTGGTCTACATTTGAAACAATGCGAATAGTTTCAAAACTCACGCCACCGGAACACCACAACAGAATGGTGTGTCCGAACGTCAGAATCGTACTTTACTAGATATGGTGCGATCTATGATGTCTCTTCAGATTTACCGCTATCGCTTTGGGGTTATGCTCTAGAGACGGCCGCATTCACATCGAATAGAACACCGTCGAAATCCGTTGAGACGACACCTTATGAACTATGGTTTGGCAAGAAACCAAAGTTGTCGTTTCTTAAAGTTTGGGGATGCGATGCTTATGTGAAAAAGCTTCAACCTGATAAGCTCGAACCCAAATCGAGAAATGTGTCTTCATAGGATACCCAAAGGAGACATTGGGTACACCTTCTATCACAGATCCGAAGGCAAGACATTTGTTGCTAAGAATGGATCCTTTCTAGAGAAGGAGTTTCTCTCGAAAGAAGTGAGTGGGAGGAAAGTGGAACTTGATGAGGTAATAGTACCTTCTCCCTTACTTGAAAGTAGTTCGTCGCAGAAAACGGTTTCTGAGACACCTACACCAAGTAGTGAGGAAGTTGATGATGTTGATCATGAAACTTCAGATCAAGTTACCGCAGAACCTCGTAGAACAACCAGAGTAAGATCCGCACTGAGTGGTACGGTAATCCTGTTCGGAAATCATGCTACTAGATCATGATGAACCTACGAACTATGAAGAAGCGATGGTGAGCCCAGATTCGCAAAATGGCTTGAGGCCATGAAATCGAGATGGGATCCATGTATGAAAACAAAGTATGGACTTTGGTTGACTTGCCCGAGGGTCGGCAAGCAATAGAAAACAAGTGGATCTTCAAGAAGAAGACCGACGCCGACGGTAATGTTATCGTCTATAAAGCTCGACTTGTCGCAAAGGGTTTTCGCAAGTTCAAGGGATTGACTACGATGAGACCTTCTCACCCGTAGCGATGCTTAAGTCCGTCCGAATCATGTTAGCAATTGCCGCATTTTATGATTATGAAATTTGGCAAATGGATGTAAAGACGCATTCTGAATGGATTTACGGAAGAAGAGTTGTATATGATGCAACCGAAGGTTTTATCGATCCAAAGGAGCTAACAAAGTGTGCAAGCTCCAATGATCCATCTATGGACTGGTGCAAGCATCTCGGAGTTGGAATAAACGCTTTGATAGTGTGATCAAAGCATTTGGGTTTGTACAGACTTTTGGAGAAGCCAGATTTACAAGAAAGTGAGTGGGAGCTCTGTAGCATTTCTGATATTATATGTAGATGACATATTGCTGATCGGAAATGATATAGAATTTCTGGATAGCATAAAGGGATACTTGAATAAGAGTTTTTCAATGAAAGACCTCGGTGAAGCTGCTTACATATTGGGCATTAAGATCTATAGAGATAGATCAAGGCGCTTAATTGGACTTTCACAAAGCACATACCTTGACAAAATTTTGAAGAAGTTCAAAATGGATCAAGCAAAGAAAGGGTTCTTGCACGTGTTACAAGGTGTGAAGTTGAGTCGGACTCAATGCCCGACCACTGCAGAAGATAGAGAGAAAATGAAAGATGTTCCTATGCTTCACCATAGGCTCTATCATGTATGCAATGCTTGTGTACCGCACTGATGTGTGCCTTGCTATAAGCCTAGCAGGAGGTACCAAAGTAATCCAGAGTGGATCATCGACAGCGGTCAAGAACATCCCAATACCGAAAAGGACTAAGGATATGTTTCTCGATATGGAGGTGACAAAGAGCTCATCGTGGCGGTTACGTTGATGCAAGCTTTGACACCGATCCGGACGATTCTAATTCGCAGACCGGATACGTATTTACACTAAACGGAGGAGCTGTCGGTTGGTGCGATTCTAAACAAAGCGTCGTGAAGGGATCTACATGTGAAGCGGAATACATAGCAGCTTCGGAAGCAGCTAATGAAGGAGTCGGATGAAGGAGTTCATATCCGATCTAGGTGTCATACCTAGTGCATCGGGTCCAATGAAAATCTTCGTGACAATCTCGAGCAATTGCCTTAGCAAAGGAATCCAGATTTCACAAGAGGACCAAGCACATCAAGAGACGCTTCAATTCCATCCGGGACTTAGTCCGTGGGAGACATAGAGATTTGCAAGATACACACGGATCTGAATGTTGCGACACCGTTGACTAAGCCTCTTCCACGAGCAAAACATGATCAGCACCAAGACTCCATGGGTGTTAGAATCATTACTATGTAATCTAGATTATTGACTCTAGTGCAAGTGGGAGATCAAGGAAATATGCCCTAGAGGCAATAATAAAGTTATTATTTATTTCCTTATTTCATGATAAATGTTTATCATTCATGCTAGAATTGTATTAACCGGAAACATGATACATGTGTGAATGCATAGACAAAACAACATGTCACTAGTATGCCTCTACTAGACTAGCTTGTTAATCAAAGATGGTTATGTTTCCGACCATGAACAAGGAGTTGTTATTTGATTAACAAGGTCACATCATTAGTAGAATGATCGATTGACATGACCCATTCCCTTAGCTTAGCACACGATCGCTTTAGTATGTTGCTACCGCTTTTATCCATGACATATACATGTTCCTGTAACTATGAGATTATGCAACTCCGTTTACGGAGGAACACTTTGGTGCTACCAAACGTCACAACGAATCGGGTGATTATAAAGGAGTACTACAGGTGTCTCCAAAGGCGATGTTGGGTTGGCGTATTTGAGATTAGGTTTTGTCACTCCGATTGCTCTGAGAGGTATCTCTGGGCCTCTCGGTAATACACATCATGAAGCCTTGCAAGCACTACAACTAATGAGTTAGTTGTGAGATGATGTATTACGGAACGAGTAAAGAGACTTGCCGGTAACGAGATTGAACTAGGTATTGGATACCGACGATCGAATCTCGCAAGTAACATACCGATGACAAAGGAACAACGATGTTGTTATGCGGTCTGACCGATAAAGATCTTCGTGGAATATGTAGGAACCAATATGGGCATCCAGGTCCCGCTGTTGGTTATTGACCGTGAATAGTTCTAGGTCATGTCTACATTGTTCTCGAACCGTAGGGTCCGCACGCTTAAGGTTTCGATGATGCTTATTATGAGTTTATGTATTTTGATGTACCGAAGAAGTTCGAGTCCGGATGTGATCACGGACATGACGAGGAGTTGGTCGAGACATAAAGATTGATATATTGGAAGCCTATGTTTGGAGTTCGAATGGTTCCGGTAAAACGGAATTTACCGAGTACTTAGGAAGTTACTGGAACCCCGGGGTAAATGGGCCTCGGTGGGCCTCGAGGGAGAAGAGGAGGGCCGGCCAGAGGTGGTGGCACGCCTCTCCCCCCATCCGAATAGGACAAGTAGGGGCGGCCTCTCTCTTCCCTCCCCCAAACCTAATCCAACTAGGAAGGGGGAGTCCTACTCCCTGTGGGAGTAGGACTCCTCCCAGCAGCCTCTAGCTAGGCCGGCCGGCCTCCCCCTCCCTCCTTTATATACGGGGCAGGGGGCACCCTTGACACACAAGTTTGATCTTTAGATCGTTCCTTAGCCGTGTCTGGTGCCCCTCCACCATATTCCACCTCGGTTATACCGTCGCGAAGCTTAGGCGAAGCCTGCTACCGTGAAACATCAAGATCGTCACCACGCCGTCAGGTCGACGAAACTCTCCTCGACACTCGGCTGGATCGGAGTACGAGGGGCGTCATCGAGCTGTCGTGTGTCAAGAACTCGGGGCGTCGGAGTAACGGCGCCGGATCGGTCGGATCGCGAGGAGAACGTCGACTACTTCCTCTACGCCAGATCGCTTCGCTTCGGTCTCGAGGGTACGAGACAACACTCTCCCCTCTCGTTGCTATACATCACCATGATCTTGCGTGTGCGTAGGAAATTTTTTGAAATTACTACGTTCCCCAACAAACTATACCATTGGGATGAGGGTAAATGTGCCACCTGAACTAACTTGCCTCTTCAAAAATTAAGAGCAAAAATCATCACATTCCTCAACACGCAGCACAAACCATCAAGCAAAAATGGTAGAGGCATACTAGAAAAGCCATAGGAGAGATGGCAAACGTACCGTATGTGCTGGCCCATACATGCAATGGTGGAGTTCGCCGTACAAAAGCGACTCATAAGAATCGCTCCAGCTTGGGCGCGTGCTACGCTAGACGGCGGTGCACAGCAGTGCCACGAGCCATGGGAGCTCGCCTCGAGCGTGCAGCTCGACCACCAGCTGCCACGACGAAGAGCTATCGCCTCCCCTTGCATCGGTGCCTCGATGACCTAGCCGTCGCAGCCACCTTCCCGCACGGGATCTGAAGAAGTTTGTCGTGTTTTAGAATTTTCCAGAATTTAACAAGTAAATTTGGCATGGCAATGTAGGTACTAAATTTGCCATGGCAAGTGAAAACTATATATTGCCATGGCAATGAAAAGTGTAGAATCTGCCATGGATGTGTAGTTACATTTGCCATGTCAACAAAGATAGAATTGCCATTACAAATATAAAAACAACAAAATTTGAAGAACTTGCCATGAGAGCAATACAAAGGAAAGCTGAAATTTGCCATGTTCGGAAAACATGAATGTGATGGACTTCATGAGATCAAAAATGCACAATAAAAACACATAAACACATGGCAACAAACTAACACTTATATGACAAAATGGCACGGACGACTGTATGATCCTCTCCATGAAGATTTGAATTGCCATGGCAACTACTATGTCCCATCCAATACTAAAAACATGAAAAAATACAGATTGAAAATTACCATGACAACTATGGATTGAACATGAGAGGATTTATATCAAAAACTTTCACAAACATCATATTGAAAATGAAAACAAAAAACTGATCATCAATTGACAGTGATCATCGCACTAAATAATTGGGCACCTTGGCACTGGTTGTTCATTTATGAAACAAACAAATCTTCTGAATGCTAAACAGGGTAAGGTATAATGAGGGTTTAGCTAAGTGAATTACAATGTGGCTCACAACACAAATTACATGATGCTGAACACACAACGCAAGTGCTCTGACAGTCCAAATCTGGCAACTCCGGCCACAGTCGCGGGCCACGAATTCTACAGGCACAACGCCTCTGTATATCGATATTTGGGGAAGGAAGCAGGGGTAAGACGCAGCTCACCTTGGGGACGTGCTGGTGAGCACGGGGGAGCCCAGGGAAGCAGGACGGCGGCAGGAACTAGAGGAGAGCATCGGTGGCAAGCCCGCCTCCACTGCACCGGCCTGCCTCACACACGCGACGCCATCCTTTCGTCGGTGGAACTCCTCTCTGCAGTGGCCCTCCTCGGCTCTGTTGCCACCAGCCATGGAAACGGCTGCGCAGGGGAGGTTAAGATGTCAGGCACGCCGTGCGCTTCCACGCCCTCGAGCAATCCATCGCGCGCATCTCCACATCGTCGTCGATGCACGCTGCGCCACCCCCCTCACGCCGACCCCGTCTTTGGATGCGGGCTGGTTGGAGGATTAGGCGCCTTTCCGTCCGCTCGTCGCATGAGGGTTGGCGCCACGCACACCGTGGCTGCTCGCGCGAAGCATCCCTTCATCGGCTCCTCGTCCGCGACGCAGTGCCGAATCGAGGCGGAGCTGCGCGCGCTTGATGTGGGGACAACGAGACCTGACCTCATCCGCCAACCTCGGCGACAATGGCAGGTCAACGCCGGCGGCCCTTCTTCAGACCCGGCGACGAGAAGGGGGAGAAGACAGTGAGGAGTGTTGGGGGAGGGGGCGCTGGGGTGGGGGTGAAGGGGAATTGTGCCATCGCGGTCGCCGGCCACCTCACGGAGCCGGAATCTTCTCTCTCGATCGTCGGGATGCCCTCTCTCTTTCTGCTCACTCGCTCCATGGGGGAGGGGGGGGAGAAGGGTGGGAGTGAGCGAGCGAGGAGAAGACACCGTTCGGGCGAGGACCCAAACAGCCCGCACGACCGCTACTGCTGACGTGGCTGTGCGCCCTGCTTTAAGATTGATGCAGCGCATCCAACGGCAAAGAAGGTGTTCGGGCGAAGTGGTCTCAGCCCACACGTGTGGGCGTTAACATTTCCGTAAGTTTTTTTTTGAGAGGATGTATGATCAAATTGCCAAAGTAGAAACTGTTGCACCATGAAATTCCCTATGAACAAACGGCTGTTTGACACAATGGATCTGTGAGTCTGTCAGCAGCACGCACAACCAAACACCCTTCGGTCGGCGGTTGCGCGGCCCAGCGATCCACCAACCCGCGCCGCCGCTCCAATCCGCGCACTCCGGCGGGGCGCCATGGCCGGCTGGATCTCCTCCAAGCTCAAGGCCGCGGAAACCCTCCTCCACCAAGCAAGCGCCGCGCTCCCCCCTCTCGTTCGTCCTCACTACCTTTCCAGCTCTTCTAACTATCCACTCGTCTTCTCCCACAGATCGACCAGCAGGCGGCGGAGTCGCTCGGCAAGTCCTCCTCGGCCTCCGACCTCACCGCCCTCCAGCAGCCCTCGTCGTCCGCGCTCCTCGACGCCCCCGCCCCTCGCAGGCCGCCGCCGGCGACCCCGCCCCCCTCCCTCGGCCTCCGCATCGCCGCCAGGCGCCACTCCCAGCCTCCCCCTCCGCCGCCCTCCGCGCCCCGCCGCTCCGCCTCCGCCGCGGCGGATCTCTCGGCGCAGGATCAGCCCGGTGCTGAGCCTGCCGTTGCGGTCGAGGCAAAGGCGGAGGAGGATCGGAGGGATCGGGAGGAGGCCGAGAAGGGAGGCCCGTCTGAGAGCGGGAGCGGGAGCGATGACGATTCCGATGGGTCCGGGAGCGACGATTCGGAGGAGGAGAGGCGGAGGGAGGAGGAGCGGAGCCGGCGGCGTGCTGAGCGGCTCGCGGCGATGGCGGCACGAGCCATTGCAGAGAGGGAGGAGGCCGTGGCGAGGCTGGAGGGGGAGAAGACCAGCCTTGAGAAGCTGCTCGCCGTGCGTGAGAAGGAGCAAGCGCAGGAGGTGAGTCTGCCTCAATCTTCGAGGCAATTTTAGGTTTCCTTGTGTAGCTTGAGAGATTGCTACTATGTCCTACGACTCCATGAGCGGATTGAAAGAGAATGTTCTAAGCCTTACCATTGATGATCACTCTACTTTAGCCATTCATGGAACGTTTGAATCAGTACAGGAGTTCATGCATATTTTTAGGATCAGTTCAGGCTGTGTTTTGTACTATGAGAAGCAATAAATAAGAAAACAAAACTAACAAGCAGACATTTGACAAGAATGATATAATTTGACATTTCCCTGGCTGTGCAACTTTATGCTGATCTTAACAATGGCAGTAAGCAACCTTTGGCCATGGGAGTTCCAATTATGTTGATGGACTTTGCTCTTGCTATCAGCCTATCACCAGTCTGCTACTGCTTTGAGTTTTTACTTTTTAGCACTGATTTCATTCTGTGATCCGTTGATTGTGTATTGCTATACTTTTCTCATGAGGCCTTTTAGTATATATTGCTCATGAATTTTTTTTGAGTGGTCTCAAACTCTCGATTGACTAATTGAACGCTTATTTAACGACTAATGCTGATTGTCTTCTCATGCTCTCTTCCCACAACTGTGCATTGTGAATTACGAGATTGGGTTGACAACTCAATTTCATATAATAAGTTGTCATGTGAGTTTGATTTCCAGTAAATGATATTTCTTTATCATCATTCTTTTCCAACTATTTTCATGTTTAATTGCAGGCTTCAGAGTTGCAGACTAGTATGATTGAAACCATGGAAGCTACAGAGATAGAGAAACAACGGCATCACAGCACTAGAATGGAAGCCCTTGTGCGGTTGGCTGAGCTTGAGGTGTGTGTCACCATGTTTAGAATGATGCATCTGTTCTTCTTGCCCTGCTTTTACAACAAGCAACACAATATACCCCTTTTTACTTTTGTGGCAGAGAATTTTATGTTCTCAGTGTCCTAAAAGTGTGTGTATTAGGCTTTATACTTGCCGTATATAAGGCCCATATCTCTTACCACTTGCAGCATAAATTGGGCATGTTAGTTTGTATAATCACTACAAGTCTCGACAATGTCTTTACCAAATATCTATGCAGGTTACAAATGCAGAGCTTGCAAAGTCACTTGCCAGGGAACAATGGAATTTGGAAGTTCAAGTATGTTTTATTTTCCTCTTCTACCTCATCTCTCTATGTCAGTTGACTGTCTATGTCGTTATTCATTTCCAGTTCCTTTTAGTACCAAAAGTTCGTCTGTATGTACAAGCGCACTTCCTTTGTATATACTATGTACAGTTTTGCCGTGGACAACATATTTTCTATGTTTGATCGAAACAGTCAGTTAGGCATAGGATAGGTGTGTTGTGATTTCTACATTGTTAAAACAAAGGTATAGCCACTTTCCTTACATTGTAACTATTTTGAGAACCAATTGAACCATGAAGTGCAATAATGTTATTAACTTGTTTATAATTGGATTGATATGTTCTACTGTATAACAAGAATATCGTAGAGTATGTACTTGTGGTTTGGGGATCAGTTATAATTAGCTATCAACTTACCTACGCATTATAGTTGGTGACATTACGATAGTATTCTAAAACACACACCAAGCGTGGGCAGAGCAAAGAACTGCCAAAATTCTAAGATCTGTGGATTTGTTTTCCCTATTTACACTGTAGCCCCCCGCGCGGGTTTCGTGAAGAAAAGGATATGAACTCGTGTGTATGCAGGGGTAAACCATATATATATGAGTGCTAGCTGAAAGTTAGCTTATTTTGTTCTTTCCTTTTAGATTGGGAGAACACAGGCATTTGCTAGTGCCTATATCGTGCAGAGTACATGGCATTTAGCAAGAAGGAAAAATGTATGTAGAAAGCCTTATTGTACGCTATGTGGGGCCGAACCGCATATAAGGGTGCCAGTTGAAGATTAGCTTATTTCATGCTTCTTTTTTGAATTTAGAGAATGCTGGCGTTTATTAGTGCTTGTATCGTACAAAATTCAAGTCCCAACTCTTGATTGATTGTTTTCTAAAATGCTTCCATTAAGACGTAATTGGTGTATTTGGATTGGGATTGTCTAAAATGAGCATGCTCTACGTATTCATACACAAATATGATTAAGTGGCTAGTGGAAAATAGTTGCCATAGACCATGGTAGTAGAAGTGAGTTGGACGAGTAGCGGAATGCTACATCAATGTTGAGCAGAGTTTAAAATTTTGTTTTTCTTTCTATTGTGAGTAGGTTGATCAAGTGGCTCATCTCCGAGAGGAAGTTGACTTGAAGACTTCTGTTCAAGACAGTAAGTTAGCCATTCTTTGGCTTTCTGTTCCTTTTGGGCTTTAAACGCTTTTGCTTCTGATTATTATGCCAATTTGATATTATTAGCTTGACATTCCTTTCAGGAAGTTTCTCATTAGTAAATAGCACTAGTATTTCATATTCACTACATACGTCTTTATTTTTCAATGAGCAGAGTACAAGAGAAAGATAGCGAAGATACAGAAGACAAGTGCCCCTTTGGTTGATGAAGTATGCATTTGAATTACCCTTGATGTTATTTGTCTTCTATTCCGTACGAAAGAAATGATGTTTGTTAAGCTATTCAATTAAAAATATTAACTTAGGAAAGGCTTATCTTTTCCATTTGTAACTTCGTTGTGATTTTGTCTAGATAGAATCCTTGAGAAGATTAAAACTGGAAGACGAAATCATCGATGCAGAATACACCCAGATCTGTGATAGAATTGTCAGCTTGAAGGACAAGGTATGTTCTCCGGGCTATAACTTGAAAGTTGATGGTTCATTTATGTTACTTCGTATGTTGATCTAGGGACTCTGTCCACATATTGCTTTACGCAATAATTGTTCTGTACTTTAGCATAGTACTGCTCAGGATTCGTTCCAGTGGAGTGCCAACTAGCTAAATATTTTGAGATCCCATTGATCTGGTTTGAGACACAGAGGTCAAAATAACTTTTATGTTTTTTTCTTACTGTATGCACGTTTCTTTTATGCTTTACATCATTGGGTAAAGGGACGGAAATAAATTATAACCACAAATTAATAGCGCATAGCTATCTAACTTTTTGTAAAATATTATTTGTGTATGTGCACCTTAGAGCATGCTATTCTTAGTACTATCCAGTGCTTATAGGCTGAGTGTCATTTGTTGAGTTTTTTTACTTTTTGTTCGCAGAAATTAGTTAGAATTAAACTATTGTCTGCATCGGGATTTCCTTTTTTTATCCATAGGCAAGGAAGATTGAAGAAAACATTGAGCTGACAAGAAGGGACATGGTGCAACCTACAGAGGTTGAAATTGAGCTCAAGAAGAGGCTTGATCAACTCACTGATCGGTTGATTCAGAAACAAATGCAGGTTAGTTCCTTGTATGTGCTGGTCCCGTGTTTGATTTCTGATTATGATTTTAAACCTATTATATTTTATGGCATGTCTTGGGATTCCTGAATTGTGATTGGAAACGATTATATTTTATAGCATGTATTGGGACTTCAGCACCCTTTTTATTCCAAATAGCTATTTGCAGAGAAAAACAATGCTGGACTAATTTTGGTTGGTTATAAATTTGTTAGCTAATGTAATGTCATTATCCAACTTGTCATTATCTTTCTAGATAGTGGATCTGTCAATCTTCCTTAAAACCATTGGTTGATGTATGCTTTGGTACACTATGTACCGTTGAGATTAAAACGTTTTTTTTTCAGGTCGAGTCCCTGTCTTCAGAGAAGTCAACTTTGGTATTGAGAATGGAGGTACGCACATGTAAACCCACCCACTGTATTCAAGTCATCATAGTTTATAGATTCCCAGTCAATCTATTCAGTTAAAACCACACGTAAGACAACTGACATCATCCGTCCATCATCTTCAGGCTGTTTCGAGGTCACTCGACACTAATGCCTCGCCGCTGGCGTCTTCAAGCTCGTCATCAAGGATAGACATCGAGGCCGGTACATGGCAAGAATCATATTCTTCCCCAAGGCTGCGTGACAGGATACGGACTGGGCAGCAGCACCTGGGATACGCGATACGGCAGCTCGACTCCATCTTCTCGGCTGGTCACATCTTCCTGCGGCGAAACCCTAAGGCGCAGGTCGGGGCTGCAGTGTACCTGGTGTGCCTCCACATATGGGTCATGTACATACTATCGTCGCATCCTGCTGTGCCGGACACCCGCCCTGGCGCCACCTTCTCTCTGGAGTCGATCAACAAGACTAACATTTAACCATGTGTGTTCTCTCTCTGTATTTTTGTTTTCCTTGTGTACATCATAGATATATACGTAGCCTATTGCTGTGCAGCGAGCAGCGTGACACATTACGACTTGTTGACATATCACAGATGACATTACTGGTTTTGTGCTCGGTAGGCGAAGTGACCTGATGGATGGTTATACCAACTCAAATATGAACAACCTGAATAGCAATTCTGTCCCATATGATTTCCCTCCTCTGGCACTTCATTTTCTGCAGTAACGTGCACTTGAGGTACAAACCAGCTTCGCGTGTGGAAGGAGCGATGGGTTTAGGTTTGATATTGCCTTGGAAGATGAATTGGCCTCCTAAGTGTGTAAAGAGATTCTTCAGAAAAGTATTCGGACACAGTGGTACTGACTTATGAAAAATATTACAACAAGGTTAAAAATCTTAATCTTGAGCAGATGATGAGTCGATGATGTAGAGTGTAAGACGTTTTTTTGACACTACAGGGAGTAATTTTTGACCAATGTGGTCTGATGAGCACTACAAGATCTGGGTAATCTGTTTTTCTTTTGGGGAGAACTACTGGACCAGTGGTCTGATGAGCACCATAAGATCTGGGTAATATGTGAGATTCAACTTGTACTTTCATACATCATAGCTTTATGATATACTGAATGTAAGCTCCAAATCATAGGAATCCTGTGTAAAAAATAAAGCAAACTGAAGTGGTGTGAAGCATCACCAAACCACTGGCTCTAGATGCTACGTTTCACACTACAACATCATGGAGTGAATAGCAAAACTACCACATTTCGGGCTATCGTTCCGAAAAACTACCTTTTTTTAGTTTTTCAAAAAATTACCACAAAAGTGGCGGGTTGTTCCAAAAAAAAACCAAGTGGCTGAACGGTTACATTTTAAGTGGGTTTATGACATGTGGGGCCCGCCCGTCAGGGTTTTGTCGGCCACAAGCTGACGGCGCGCAGGTGACGACCGTTAGGGCGAACGAGCCTTTTCGACCAGGTCAAGACGACCGAGCCGTTCCTCCGTTCCCGTCCTCTCTCTCTCACTCTCTCTCACCATGTCTCCCTCTCCGACCTAGGCGATGGCGTCGGCGGCGGCGAAACCAGTCGACGACGGCCACTCAAGGGGTGGAGGTGGAACGGGGGATGGAGGCGGAGAGTACTCGGAGGTTGACAACTGGCTGGGGAGCGGTAGCTTTGCAACCCAGCCGACGGTGCCGCCGCTGCAGCAGCGAACACCATAGGCTGCACCGCCGACGCAGGCTCCTACGCCACAGGCTGCACCACCGCCGCTTGAGGATCACCAGTTCTCGCTTGAGTACAGAGCGGCAATGTCTCTTGCTGGCGCTGTGCAGGCGGATCCGGCCAACTCCCACCACTGGGCCTCTGCATTTGGAGGGTGGAGTAATATTAGTTTTCTTCTCTTGATGAGCTCCTTCAACAGTTTCTACATTTGTGCTAGTTCAGTTCAAAAAACAGAGCATCTTTTAGTTAGTTTTTTGATCAAACCCTAGGTTGATGCTGCTATGATTCATCTTAGAACATGAACATGCACTGAATCAAAGTTGAGGAAACACTCTCTGGCATTTGTTGGATGCACCAGTATCATTTTGCACAGAAGGATTAGTTGGATTGAGTAGAAATGCATGGTGGCTTCAGAGAAGCATTTGTTGGATTCAGATTCCTTACTTATTTTATAGTTAGTGTGAACTGAATTTTGCAGCAAAACACTTAGTTAGGCTTTTGAAATAACATATTATGTAATGCAGGCTGGATGATGAAATTTGGGAGGTGAGGCTACATTCCAGGGCAGAGATAACATGGAAAGGAGGTTTTCTGTTTCAGACATCACTTTTCTGAACTTGATAGCACTTACTGAAGCTGAAGGCTACGGGTCAGGTGACTACATGTACTGGGTAAAAGAACAAGGGATTGGAGAGGAAGGTTTATTGCTTCTGGACAATCAAGATGCAGTTGAAGAAATGATATACCACTCTGATTTCACAGTGATGAATATCATTGTGGCCAAGGCAAATGTGAAGGAAATATGCCCTAGAGGCAATAATAAAGTTGTTATTTTATATTTCCTTATATCATGATAAATGTCTATTATTCATGCTAGAATTGTATTAACCGGAAACTTGATACATGTGTGGATACATAGACAAAACACCGTGTGCCCCTAGTATGCCTCTACTTGACTAGCTCGTTAATCAAAGATGGTTAAGTTTCCTAACCATAGACATGTGTTGTCATTTGACGAACGGGATCACATCATTAGGAGAATGATGTGATGGACAAGACCCATTCGTTAGCTTAGCATTATGATCGTTCAGTTTTATTGCTACTGCTTTCTTCATGTCAAATACATATTCCTCCAACTATGAGGTTATGCAACTCCCGGATACCGGAGGAATGCCTTGTGTGCTATCAAACGTCACAACGTAACTGGGTGATTATAAAGATGCTCTACAGGTATCTCCGAAGGTGTTTGTTGGGTTGGTAGATCGAGATTAGGATTTGTCACTTCGAGTATCGGAGAGGTATCTCTAGGCCCTCTCGATAACGCACATCATAAGAAGCCTTGCAAGCAAAGTAACTAATGAGTTAGTTGCAGGATGATGCATTAAGGAACAAGTAAAGAGACTTGCCAAAGATACCGACGATCGAATCTCGGGCAAGTAACATACCGATGACAAAGGGAATAATGTATGTTGACATAGCGGTCCGATTAGAACACACACCAATTGCTCCAAGCCGTATGTGGCGCCCCCCTCCACAGTTTACGCTTCCGGTCATATTCTCGCGGTGCTTATGCGAAGCCCTGCGCGGATCACATCACTATCACCGTCACCACGCCGTCGTGCTGACGGAACTCATCTACTTCCTTGACCCTCTGCTGGATCAAGAGCTCGAGGGAAGTCATCGCGCTGAACGTGTGCAGAACTCGGAGGTGCCGTACGTTCGGTACTCGATCGGTCGGAACGAGAAGCTATTTGACTATATCAACCGCCTTAAGAAAACGATTACGCTTTCGGTCTACGAGGGTACGTGGACACAATCTCCCCCTCTCGTTGCTATGCATCTCCTAGATAGATCTTGCGTGAGCGTAGGATTTTTTTTGAAATTGCATGCTACATTTCCCAACAGTGGCATCCGAGCCAGGTCTATGCGTAGATGATATGCACAAGTAGAACACAAAGAGTTGTGGGCGGTGATCATCATACTGCTTACCACCAATGTCTTACTTTGATTCGGCGGTATTGTTGGATGAAGCGGCCCAGACCAACCTTACATGACCACGTTCATGAGAACGGTTCCACTGGCGGGTGTCTGTTTCTCCAACTTTAGTTGAATCAAATTTGACCGCGGCCGGTCCTTGTGAAGGTTAAAACAACAAACTTGATAAATCACCGTTGTGGTTTTGTGCCGTAGGTAAGAACGGTTCTTGCTAGAAGCCCGTAGTAGCCACGTAAAACTTGCAACAATAGAGTAGAGGACGTCTAACTTGTTTTTGCAGGGCATGTTGTGATGTGATATGGTCAAGACAGGATGAGATATACGTTGTTGTATGAGATGATCATGTTTTGTAAAAGTTATCGGCACTGGCAGGAGCCTTATGGTTGTCGCTTTATTGTATGAAATACAACGCCATGTAATTGCTTTACTTTATCACTAAGCGGTAGCGATAGTCGTAGAAGCAATAGTTCGCAAGGCGACCACGACACTACGATGGAGATCAAGGTGTCAAGCCGGTGACAATGGAGATCATGACGTTGCTTTGGTGATGGAGATCAAAAGCACAAGATGATGATGGCCATATCATGTCACATATTTTGATTGCATGCGATGTTTATCTTTTTGCATCTTATTTTGCTTAGTACGACAGTAGCATTATAAGATGATCCCTTAACTAAATTTCAGGGTATAAGTGTTCTCCCCGAGTATGCACCGTTGCGAAAGTTCTTCGTGCCGAGACACCACGTGATGATCGGTCTATGTTCACATACAACGGGTGCAAGCCAGTTTTGCACATGCAGAATACTCGGATTAAACTTGATGAGCCTAGCATGTACAAACATGGCCTCGGAACACTGGAGACCGAAAGGTCGAACATGAATCATATAGTAGATATGATCAACATAGAGATGTTCACCATTGATGACTACTCCATCTCACATGATGATCGGACATGGTTTAGTTGATATGTATCACATGATCATTTAGATGACAAGAGGGATGTCTATCTAAGTGGGAGTTCTTTAGTAATATGATTAATTGAACTTTAATTTATCATGAACTTAGTCCTGATAGTATTTTGCAAATTATGTTGTAGATCAATAGCTAGCGTTGTAGTTTCCCTATGTTTTAAATATGTTCCTAGAGAAAACTAAGTTGAAAGATGATAGTAGCAATGATGCGGACTGGGTCCGTAATATGAGGATTATCCTCATTGCTGCACAGAAGAATTATGTCCTTAATGCACCGCTAGGTGACAGACCTATTGCAGGAGAAGATGCAGACGTTATGAACGTTTCGCTAGATCGATATGATGACTACTTGATAGTTTAGTGCACCATGCTTTACGGCTTAGAACCGAGACTTCAAAAACATTTTGAACGCCACGGAGCATATGAGATGTTCCAAGAGCTGAAATTGGTATTTTAGACTATGCCTGTGTTGAGAGGTATGAGACCTCTGACAAGTACTTTGCCTACAAGATGGAGGAGAATAGCTCAACCAGTGAACATGTGCTCAGAATGTCTGGGTACTACAATCACTTGAATCAAGTGGGAGTTAATCTTCCAGATAAGATAATGATCGACTGAGTTCTCTAGTCACTATCACAAAGTTACTAGAACTTCGTGATGAACTATAATATGCAAGGGATGACGAAAATGATTCCCGAGCTCTTCGTGATGTTGAAATCGGCGAAGGTAGAAATCAAGAAAGAACATCAAGTGTTGATGATTAACAATACCACTAGTTTCAAGAAAAAGGACAAGGGAAAGAAAGGGAACTTCAAGAAGAATGGCAAGCAAGTTGCCTCTCCCGTGAAGAAGCCCAAAGCTGGACCTAAGCCTGAAACTGAGTGCTTCTACTGCAAAGGGAATGGTCACTAGAAGCGGAACTACCCAAAATACTTGGCGGATAAGAAGGATGGCAAAAGTGAACACATGTATATTTGATATACATGTTATTAATGTGTACCTTACTAGTGTTCATAGTAACCCCTGGGTATTTGATACCAGTTTAGTTGCTAAGATTAGTAACTCAAAACAGGAGTTACAGAATGAACAGAGACTAGTTAAGGGCGAGGTGACGATGTATGTTGGAAGTGATTCCAAGGTTGATAAGATCACCATCACACACTCCCTCTACCTTCGGGATTAGTGTTAAACCTAAATAAATGTTATTTTGTGTTTGTGTTGAGCATGAATATGATTGAATCATGTTTATTGCAATACGGTTATTCATTTAAGAATAATTGTTATTCTGTTCATGGGTAAAACCTTCTATGGTCATACACCAAATGGTTTATTGAATCGCGATCATAGTAATATTGATGCCAAAAGATGCAAAGCTGATAATGATAGTGCAACATACTTGTGGCACTGCCGTTTAGGTCATATTGGTGTAAAGCGCATGAAGAAACTCCATGCAGATGGACTTTTGGAATCACTTGATTATGAATCAGTTGATACTTGCGAACCATGCCTCCTGGGAAATATGACTAAAACTCCGTTCTCCGGAACAATGGAGCGAGCCAATGACTTATCGGAAATAATACATACTGATGTATGTGGTCCGATGAGTGTTGAGGCTCGCGGCGGGTATCGTTATTTTATGCCCTTCACAGATGATTTGAGCAGATATGGGTATAGCTACTTAATGAAACACAAGTCTGGAACATTTGAAAAGTTCAAAGAATTTCAGAGTAAAGTGAAGAATCATCATAACAAGAAAATACACTTTCTACAATCTGATCGCGAAGGTGAATATTGGAGTTACGAGTTTGTCCTTCATTTAAAACAATGTGGAATAGTTTCACAACTCACGCCACCTGGAACACCATAGTTTAATGGTGTGTCTGAATGTCATAACCTTACTTTATTAGATATGGTGCGATCTATGATGTCTCTTACAGATTTACCACTATCGTTTTGGGGTTATGCATTAGAGACAACTGCATTCACATTAAATAGGGCACCGTAAAAATGTTGAGATGACACCTTATGAACTATGGTTTGGCAATAAACCTAAGCTGTCATTTCTTAAAGTTTGGGGTATCGATGCAAAGAATGGAACCTTTCTAGAGAAGGAGTTTTTCTCGAAAGAAGTGAGTGGGAGGAAAGTAGACCTTGATGAGGTAATTGTACCTTCTCCCTTATTGGAAAGTAATTGTACCTTCTCTCGAATTGGAAAGTAGCTCATCACAGAAAACCGTTCCCGTGATGCCTACACCAACTAGAGAGGAAGCTAATGATAATGATCATGAAACTTCAGATCAAGTTACTACTGAACCTCGTAGGTCAACCAGAGCACGTTCCGCACCAGAGTGGTACAATAATCCTATTCTGGAAGTCATGTTACTAGACCATGATGAACCTACGGACTATGAAGAAGCAATGATGAACCCAGATTCCGATAAATGGCTTGAGGCCATGAAATCCGAGATAAGATCCATGTATGAGAACAAAGTGTGGACTTTGGTTGACTTGCTCGATGATCGGCGAGCCATATAAAATAAATGGATCTTCAAGGGGAAGACGGACAGTGATGGTAGTGTTACTATCTACAAAGCTCGAATTGTCGCAAAAGGTTTTCGACAAGTTCAAGGTGTTGAGTACGATGAGATTTTCTCACTAATATCGATGCTTAAGTCTGTCCGAATCATGTTAGCAATTGCCACATTTTATGAAATCTGGCAAATGGATTTATTAAAAAGAGTTGTATATGATGCAACCAGAAGGTTTTGTCAATCCTAAAGGTGATAACAAAATGTGCAAGCTCCAGCGATCCATCTATGGACTGGTGCAAGCATCTCGGAGTTGGAATATACTCTTTGATGAGTTGATTAAAGCATATAGTTCTATACAGACTTGCGGTGAAGCCTTTATTTACAAGAAAGTGAGTGAGAGCACTACAACCTTTCTGATAAGTATATGTGAATGACATATTGTTGATCGGAAATGATGTAGAATTTTCTAGAAAGCATAAAGGAGAGTTTGAAAGGAGTTTTTCAAAGAAATACCTCAATGAAGCAGCTTACATATTGGGCATCAAGATCTATAGAGATAGATCAAGAAGCTTGATAAGATTTTTTAGTGACTACATACCTTGACAAGATTTTGAAGTATTTCAAAATGGAACAGTCAAAGAAGGAGTTATTGCCTGTGTTGCAAGGTGTAAAGTTGAGTAAGACTGAAAACCCAACCACATCAGAAAATAGAAAGAGAATGAAAGTCATTCCCTATGCCTCAGCCATAGGTTCTATAAAGTATGCTATGCTGTGTACCAGACCTATTGTGTACCTTATCATGAGTGGATCACTGGACAACGGTCAAAGTTATCCTTAGTTAACTAAGAGGACTAAGGAAATATTTCTCTGTTATGGAGGTGATAAAGAGTTAGTCGCAAAGAGTTACGTCGATGTAAGCTTTTACACCGATCTGGATGACTCTGAGTCTCAATCTGGATACAGTGGGAGCAATTAGCTAGATTAGCTCCATGCAGAGCATTGTAGAGATAGAAAATTTGCAAAATACATACGGATCTGAATGTGTCAGACCCGTTGACTAAACTTCTCTCATAAGCAAAACATGATCACACCTTAGTACTCTTTGGGTGTTAATCACATAGTGATGTCAACTAGATTATTGACTCTAGTAAACCCTTTGGGTGTTGGTCACATGGTGATGTGAACTATGGGTGTTAATCACAATCAGATGTAAACTATTGGTGTTAAATCACATGGCGATGTGAACTAGATTATTGACTCTAGTGCAAGTGGGAGACTAAAGGAAATATGCCCTAGAGGCAATAATAAAGTTGTTATTTTATATTTTCTTATATCATGATAAATGTCTATTATTCATGCTAGAATTGTACTAACCGTAAACTTGATACATGTGTGGATACATAGACAAAACACCTTGTCCCTAGTATGCCTCTACTTGACTAGCTCATTAATCAAAGATGGTTAAGTTTCCTAACCATAGACATATGTTGTCATTTGATGAATGGGATCACATCATTAGGAGAATAATGTGATGGACAAGACCCATTCGTTAGCTTAGCATTATGATCATTCAGTTTTATTGCTACTACTTTCTTCATGTCAAATACATATTCCTCAAACTATGAGATTATGCAGCTCCCGGATACCGAAGGAATGCCTTGTGTGCTATCAAACGTCACAACGTAACTAGGTGATTATAAAGATGCTCTACAGGTATCTCCGAAGGTATTTGTTAGGTTGGCATAGATCAAGATTAGGATTTCTCACTCCGAGTATCGAAGATGTATCTCTGGGCCCTCTCGGTAATGCACATCATAAGAAGCCTTGCAAGCAAAGTAACTAATGATTTAGTTGTAGGATGATGCATTAGGGAACAAGTAAAGAGACTTGACGGTAACGAGATTGAACTAGGTATAAAGATACCGACGATCGGATCTCAGGCAAGTAACATACCAATGACAAAGGGAATAACGTATGTTGACATAGCGGTTTGACCGATGAAGATCTATGTAGAATATATGGGAACCAATATGAGCATCCAGGTTCCGCTATTGGTTATTGACTGGAGAGGTGTCTCGGTCATGTCTAAATAGTTCTCGAACTCGTAGGGTCCGCACGCTTCACATTCGATGATGATATGTATTATATGAGTTATATATTTTGGTGACCGAAGGTGGTTCGGTGTCCCGGATGAGATCATGGACATGACGAGGAGTCTCGAAATGGTTGAGACACTACAGGAATCAGCTACTTTGCCATCAGCCACGGCGGACGGCAAAGGCATGGATGGCGGACGGCAAAGGTCTTTGCCGTCCGCCGCGGACGGCAAAAGTGGACGGCAATGTAAGGGACGGCAAAGAGCTACATTGCCGTCCGCTTCGGGCGGCTGATGGCAAAGGGTCCTTTGCCATCAGCTGCCGACGGCAAAGAATGCTGACGGCAATAATTGCGCTGTTACTCCGTTAGGTGGTTAACGACAAGCCTTTGCCGTCGGCCGCTGACGGCAAACATTGGAAGGCCTTTGCCGTCCGCCGCTGTAGGCAAAGTTACTTTCTCTTTGCCGTCACCATCATGGCAAACCGACCAGATAGGTCACCTCCCAGAAGCACGATTGCCGCCACGTGGCCTCTTTGCCGTCCATTGCGATGGCAAAGAGCCCTTTGCCGTCGGTGGCGCATTTACAAAGAGCCCGTGATAATGGCTTTTTTTGCCTGTTTTTTTAAATCCAACAATTTTCACAGCAAATATATATGACATATATAGATATATTTCACAGGGCTATTTAACAGCACATAAGTTTGGTCGTACATACATATATAGTTCCATCCACTCATACATAGCAAGTTGCACATACACATAAGTTGCAACCATTAGGAAGTTGCACATACATATTACAATGCAAAGTTTCATCAAGATAGCAAGTTCCATCGTAGCAAGCTAGAAGAATACTAGAAGAGAATGAAATAAAAAACAAGCACTCCATCATAGCAAGCTAGCTTCCGCGAAGTGAATGAAATTTGCAAAATGGCAAATAAGAAAGTTAGGAAAAGGTGACTAGAAGAAGAAGACTAGAAGAAGAAGCACGCCATCGTTTGTGAGGTAACTTCGGTGAAATGGATCGTTTATGAGCTAACTTAGGTAAAATGCATCATTTTAGAGCTAATGTAGGTAAAATGGATCGTTTATGAGCTAACTAAGCTAATTATGCCTTTTTTTACATAAGTAAGGTAAGTACATGTCATTATTGAGCAAACCTAGTTAACTAAGCATATTATAACTAACTTAGGTCATTTTGGAGGAAACAAAGCTAAGTATAGATCGTTTTAGAGCTAACTTAGGTAAAATGGCTGGTTTTGGAGGTCACTAAGCTTATTAAGTCATTTTACAGGAAAAGAAGCTAACTCTAGGTCATTAAGGTAAGCATATTGGATGAAATAAAGCTAAGTCTTGGTCTTTATGCATTTGTTAAGCAAAAAACTAGAGAAACTTACCTTGATCATGGAGGTGTGGGAGCAGGCTGGCTCATGCCAGTAGTTGGAGAAGGATCGTGTGATGCTTGTGTGGAGTAACGCTGCACCAAAGATCATTTCCAATGTTCCGTTAGCATGATGACACTCAAATGTTAAGACTAGCAAGTAACGTCCATTCAAATTAAACTCACCATGGTCTCAGGAGCAATCTCTGGATGGCTATGGAGCCACGGGACCTCCCGCCACTAGATATCATCACCTGCTCTGGATTGTAGGGGATCTGGCTCGGGTTAAACTCCTCCCCTTTCCTCGCCTTCCCCTTGACTTGCTTGTAAGAGGTAGTGTGGGCCATGGCATACAGGTCGTACCCTCCGCACCTTATCCGTCTTATTGTAGCATGCCTGAAAGAGAGAAACAAAGTAAATTAGTAATTAAAGGGCTCAAGCTAGCATGATGAATGAATTGCATTAATAATGAAGCAAACCACATTACCCAATTCCGCCTTGAATCGATATAAGTGGAGCTACCTTGATGGTGTGGCACACCTTCAATTTGGGCACGTTTGTCCTTGGCCTCAGTCGGCTCCCCTTCGATCTTTCAACACCTGCCATGACAAAGAGTAAACGAAATTAGTACAACATAAAAAAAATTCCGACATGAATAATAATATGTATATCACTTAAGTGTATCATCATCAAGTACAACATAAAAAAATTGAATACCTGACACTACTAATAATCTCGATCAGTATCATCAATAAATGCATAATCATCATCATCACTATAATTAATGACGGGCTCATAGGGTTCAGTGGCATCAACATGTGGAAGGCCACCTTTACGTAATCGGTCAAGCATTGAGAGGTCGTCCGCAGCAGTAACCTCTTCTTGTTCCGGCTCTTGTCCCTCCTCTAGGGTGATGTGGGATTCATTGTCGCTGTCTACTTCAATGTTTTGGGGTGAAGTATACCGGTTCTTGAAATGCTTTTTGGAAAGACGTGTCTCTTGGAAGAATTCTCCTTCATATGTGTCTGGGTTAATTTGAGGCTCATAATCCTCTTCCTTTGGGGGAGATAGTCTAGCACGTGGCGGCACTTCATAAACGACATCCCAACCTTTCAGATTTGGATTAGTTTGGCAGGCCCAGGGTAGATAGAATACTTGGGTCGCCTGTTGAGCCATAATATAGACATCAGGAACATCTAAATGGGTGCTTTGGTTGATTTCAACTAGCCCTATATGTTCATGAGTCCTTCTAGTCTCCTTCGGCTGAAACCAATAACATTTGAAGACTACGACATTCGTGGGTTTTCACCATAGAATAGAAGTTCATAAATTGCTTCAACTCTCCCATAATACTCGGTACCTCCTTCGCCGATAGCAGATACACAACAATTTGTAGACTTTCGGTCGGCCATAGATAGCTCTTTGCCATAGGTACGAAAATGATACCCGTTGATTTCGTATTTGTCAAATGAACGGACCTTATAGTCAAAACCATTAGCGACTTGTCTCAATTCGGCGTCCATAGACTCTGAATTAGCCTACAAGTTTAATATGAAAGGATTGTTGCATTACGCACAAATTAGCGAATGAAATGAAATTGTCTAATAGAATTTACCGTTTGTTTGAACCAAGAGATGAAACCGGGATAGCCGCCTCCTTGATTTGCGAGAAGCTCATACTCTTCGATGGAATCCTTTTGGATCACCGCTCCATACGAGAATAGGGCGACGTATCGACTGTATGAAATATTCAGGAATAAGAGTAGTTCAAAGGAAATAGAAGTTGCGAAACAATGTACTGAGAACTTACTCGATGTACGGCCGCACTTCTATCAGGTTGTTGAAGATATACAACGAAATGGTCCGCCATTCTTCGTTATCCAAAGATACTGGATTTGAAACACTGGCTGGTGCGAGATTGCCTTTGAATAGGCTGAGGTTGATCCACCCTTTTAGGCTCGTCGAGATTGTACCGAGGCTTGGATTATGCAAATGACGATTTTTGGTTTCAGTAGTGTGCTGCCACGAAGTTTGCCGCCTCCTCGATGATGAATGCCTCAGCCATAGACGCTTCAATTCTACGCTTATTTTTACATTTTTCTCGCCGCCTTCTCGCATCCTCTCGGTTAGGTAGCACCAACGATTTTGCACGGCCCCCAATCTTGCCTCGGTCGGAGATGCAAAATCAAATGCTGCATTGGATTAAAGAAGCCCGTGGAAAGATCTTCTCTAACTTGCAGATCAACTCGGCGCCAACTCTTCCATTTCTTCTAGCACGCCAGCGATAGTTCTTTCACAAAAGAACACGGAAGAAATAGCTGAGTTCTGCCAAGATTAGCCATTCATCCTCGTGGATGAAGCCACGCAACATCACCGACATTACCCGCTCAATCCATATGTGCCAATCATGACTCTTGAGACCAAATATCTTCAATTTATCAAGACTCGCCCCCTCTTTAGATTCGCTGCATACCCGCATCGGGAACATCAACTGCATTTTCACCCACAAGATAATTTCCCCATAGCTAGCCTTCCAAGATTGAACCATGCCTTTGGCTTCGTCCAGTTCTGCTTTCCTTTCGGTTCTTTCATGTTTTGTAACGGCCTATCACATAGCGCCTCCAGATCGACTCTAGCCTTAGTATTATCCTTTGACTTCCCATCTATGCCTAACAATGTACCAAAAAGTGCCTCGGCGATATTCTTCTCGGTGTGCATCACGTCGATGTTGTGTGGGCAAATGAGGTCTTTGAAGTAAGGCGGATCCCATAAGCATGTTTTGTGAGTCCATGCGTGCTCGTAATTATACCCTTGAAGTACCTCGGATGCTCTGGATCCGCTCGAGAGCGTTTAATCGATCCAGGTCTGCTGGCTGTCAACGCAGTGGTGCGAGTTTTTACAACTCTACCTCGATGAAGTTCTTCTTGTCTTTCCCGAACTTATGGCGAGGATCCGAGAACTGTCTATGCATGTCGAAGCAAGAAAACTTGCGACCGCCCGGCCAACGAAACTCAAGAGCTCCCTTGCATGTGGGGCACGGAACCTTCCATGCACACACCAGCCAACTAATAGCGATACGCCGGCAAGTCATGCGCCGAGTACATGTACCGGACACGCATTATGAAGTTTCGCTTGCTATAGGCGTCGTATGTCTTGAACCCATTATCCCGTGCTTCTTGCAATTCGTCCTGCGGCTGCATGTACACATTCATATTTTTCCCGGATAGTTGGGCCTGGAATTATCAATGTCGGAAAATGTTCTTTCTTTGCATAATCAGACGGGGGATTGAGTGGAAAGACAAATACGGGCCAACAATCTGTATTGGGCTGCCGTCATACCAAACACATCAACCCATCGGTGCCGATGCCGACTCGAGGATGCCTCGGATCTGCCGCTTTGTCAAGATGTAATTCATCAAACTTTTTCCACGCAACACCATCCGATGTGTACCATCATCGATTACCATCCGCATCTAGTTCGGTTCTTTTGCCTGTTTTGTGCCATGTCATCATCCGCCGCCTCTTCGACCATGAAAAGACGTTGAAGTCTTGGTACGATTGGCATATACCAAGAACACTAACATGGATTTTGGTGCGTGTCTTCTCACCCATACCGTTGTCTACCACAATATACCTGGAACACTTGCAAATGGGACAATAGTTCAAGTCCGCATAGTCAAGCCTAAATAAGGCACATCCTTTCTCACAGGCATGTATCTTCTCATAGGGCATCTTCAGTGCACGGAGGATTTTGTCCGACTGGTACAGGTTTGCAGGCATTACATGGCTTTTGGGTAGAAAGCGTCCAAATACTGTCATAATTGCGTCATAGCATTCTCTGCCCAAGTTGAACTAAGCCTTCAAAGCCATTACTTGTGAGATGGCATCCAACTGACAAAGCTCAGTGTGCTCATGGAGCGGACGTTTTGAAGACTCCAACATTTCATTGAAGGCCTTTGCAGATTCCTCCATCTCCTCATCCGAATCCCGAGCATCATCATAGTCTTGCACCATGTTTTCCATCCCAGTACCATGCTCATCGGTGCGACGATGATCCACCTCAGCTCGGTCACGTTGGGCAGACTCACCATGAAATGTCCACAGCGTATAATCGGGCGTAAAACCATTCTTCTGTAGGTGTTTACCATTTCAGCCTCTGTCCTCTTTTCCCAATTGCTGCATCGGAAACAGGGGCACCAAGTTTTCCTCTGGCCATTTGCAAATGCGGCTTGCACAAACCCTTGGTTTTTGTGAACCATTCATGCTCCATTTGTTCGACCAAGTGTGACCGTATACATCCACGCATCGATCACTCATCTTAACTTTCGAGCTACTGGACACACAACAATTATATATATAATTCACCATGTATATATTCATCAGTTGATCTACTTTTCCAATTTTATTACGTCCATGCAACCTACACTCTAATAGGTAATGATTGGTCCTAATCCCACCCGAGTATGTGTAGATTGGGTTCATTTTCCCAAGCTATGCTCGGATCGACAAAAATTTGGCAGCACCTCCCGCTGTTCTCCTCGATACACGCCTCGCAATAAACAGAGAGGATGTGTACCCGGAGAACAACAGGGGAGGCACTGACGAAATTTATGCGCCGGATCCATAGCAAAGCACATGGGAAAACGAACCCAATCTACACATACTCGGGCTGTCCATGGATAGCGTTGGACAATTCGAAAGAATCAAGGTTATAAATATGCAAATGCATGCATATTTATAACTATGACGCTTTCGAACGGGAGACACATATTGGTTACGCATACTGATGATTCAAGACACATATATAGCTAGCTACCAAATTTCATGTCATTTGTGCAAATAATTAATGGGGGATAAGGACATGTCATTTGTGCTCACCCATGAACGAAGGGGCAGAGCTCGTCAAACACACGGTGAGGTCGTCAAACACCAAATCTCGCAGCGATGAAACAACTGCACATTTAAATCTACCCGATCAACACAATTATATATGATGTTTTTCATAACAAAATCAAAAAATATATGACCTAACTAATAATTCACAAATATATAACCCCGTCGGCCTCTGGAAGGCCAAAGAGCACCTTTTCGGGAGGTTTAGGGGGTCGGGGTGTCATGTCGGTGTCGGGGTGCTGTTTCGGTGTCAGGGTGTCGTGTCTGGGTCGGGGTGTCGGGGTGTGGTGTCGTGGTCTGTGTGTCGGGGTGTGGTGTCGGGGTCGGGGTGTCGGGGTCAGGGTGTTGGGGTTAGGTGTCGGGGTGTGGTGTCGGGGTCGGGGTGTCGGGGTGTTTCCTTCTATCCTTCTTCTTCTTTCCTTCTCTTCTTCTTCTTCTTCTTTTTTCTTCTTCTTTCCTTTCTTCTTCTTCTTCTTTCCTTCTTCTTCTTTCCTTTCTTCTTCTTCTTCTTCTTCTTCTTCTTCTTCTTCTTCTTCTTCTTCTTTCCTTTCTTTTTCTTTCCTTTCTTCTTATTCTTCTTTTTTCATCTTTTTTCTACTTCTTTTACTTCTTTTCTTTTCTTCTATTCTTCTTCTTCTACTTCTTCTACTTCTTTTCTTCTTCTTCTTTTCATCTTTTTCTACTTCTTTTCTTTTCTTCTTTTCATCTTTTTCCACTTCTTCTTCTTTTCTTCTACATATTCTTTTTCTAACACTAACACTAAATTTTCTTCTTTTCTAACACTAAATCTAACACTAACACTAACACTAACAATTAAACAAGAATTAAATAGCAAAAAAAAAAAAACAGAAAAAAATACTCACCGAGCAGGGGTGACGCACGGGTGGTGGGGTGGTGGGTGGGGGCGGGGGCTCGGGCAGGGGATGGCTGGGCGGAGGGGGCGGGGGGGGCGGGCGAGGGGGAGGGGGAGGGCGGGGGCGGAGGGACGGTGGGGGCGGGCGGCAAGGCGGCGGCGGGCGGGCGGGCCAGGGGGGGGCGGGAGGGGCGGGGCGGGGGCGGGGGGCGGCGCGGGGGCGGGTACCGGGCATTAGCGGTGGGGCGGGGCGGGGGGGGGGGCGGCGGGCGGGGCGGGGCGGGGCGACGGGACGGGCGGCGCGCTGGGTGGACGATGTGGGCGTCGGGGAGGAGGTCGAGGGAGAAGAGAGAGTAACGGGCGAGGGAGGGGGCTCGGCCGTTAGTTAGGTTAGCCTTTGCCGTCCGCCCTCCTTTGCCGTCCGCTTTTGTTCATATTTGCCGTATGCTGCGGACGACAAATAGGGGGGACGTTAAGTTTTTTCGTTAGTGGGTGCCACCTCCCTCTTTGCCGTCAGCCAGCGGACGTCAAAGAAATGGCCGATGGCAAAGACCTTCTTTGCCGTCTTCCATTTGTTTGCCGTCTGCTTCTTGGTAGCTGATGGCAAAGACCTTCTTTGCCGTCCGCTAGCTGACGACAAAGATATGGCAGACGACAAATTCCCTGATTCCAGTAGTGAGAGGTAAAGATTGATATATTGGAAGGTAGTATTCGGACACCGGAAGGGTTCCAGAATGTATCGGGGACATATCGGAGTATCGAAGGGGTTACCGGAACCGCCCGGGGAAAGATATGGGCCATATGGGCCATAGGAGGGAGGCACACCAGCCCACAAGGGGGTGGCGCCCCCCCACCAGGAAGGAGTCCGAATTGGACAAGGGGAGGGGGCGATGCCCCCCTTTCCTTCTCCTTCTCCCTCTCCTTCCCCCTTTCCCCCTCTGGTAAAGGAAGGGGGGGCGCGACCAACTAGGACCCCAAGTAGGACTCCTCCTACTTGGGGGCGCGCCTAGGGCCGGCCTCCTCTCCCTCCCTCCTTTATATACGGGGGGGGGGGGGCGTCCCTAGAACACACACCAATTGCTCCAAGCCGTGTGCGGCGCCCCCTCCACAGTTTACACCTCCGGTCATATTCTCGTGGTGCTTAGGCGAAGCCCTGCACGGATCACATCACCATCACCATCACCATGCCGTCGTGCTGACGGAACTCATCTGCTTCCTCGACCCTCTGCTGGATCAAGAGCTCGAGGGACATCATAGTTGTCGGTGTCAAAACCGGCGGATCTCGGGTAGGGGGTCCCGAACTGTGCGTCTAGGCGGATGGTAACAGGAGACGAGGGACACGATGTTTTTACCCAGGTTCGGGCCCTCTCGATGGAGGTAAAACCCTACGTCCTGCTTGATTAATATTGATGATATGGGTAGTACAAGAGTAGATCTACCACGAGATCAAGGAGGCTAAACCCTAGAAGCTAGCCTATGGTATGATTGTTGTAGTGTATGTTTTCCTACGGACTAAAGCCCTCCGGTTTATATAGACACCGGAGGAGGCTAGGGTTACACAGAGTCGGTTACAATGGTAGGAGATCTACATATCCGTATTGCCAAGCTTGCCTTCCACGCCAAGGAAAGTACCATCCGGACACGAGCCGGAGTCTTCAATCTTGTATCTTCGTAGTCTTGGAGTCCGGCGGATAATGATAGTCCAGCTGTCCGGACACCCCCTAGTCCAGGACTCCCTCAGTAGCCCCCGAACCAGGCTTCAATGACGATAAGTCCAGCGTGTTTATAGTCTTTGGCGTTGCAAGGCGGGTTCTCCCTTCAAATTCCATGTACCTGCCGAATAGTGTCCGGCTTCATCTTGAACACTGTGTTCCTCGGCTTCTACGCCAAATAATGGCCCTCTTCCACGCGTCGCACGAGTGCGAAAAGCCAAGGCGTCTTTTACATTTCACCCCCTAATTGTGCGAGTCGTCCGCCTATAAAAGAGGCAGGAATCCAGATCCAAACCGCACCGTCTTCCTCCTGCGAATACTCCATCGAAGTGCCATTGACCTAGAAATCCATTCCATCATGGATCGTCGACGCGGCTCTTCCTCGCGCGCTCCCAGCCCACCGCCGGGGAATTGGAGGAGGTGCTCTATTTCGCACAACGAGCTAGTGAAGCTCCAAACGGAGGGATTTCTCCCTCCGGTCTTCATGGTTCCAGTCTGGGCCGGACTGGTTACTTATCAAGGTGGGAGGCAGGCGGAGGACACTCCAAGCCCCAACAAGGGGGAGCGAGTATGCTTTGTCCCCTATCTAATAAGGGGACTCGGATTCCCAATACATCCGTTCCTCCGCAGGCTCCTGAAGTTGTACGGACTCCAGCTCCACCACCTCACGCCCGCTTCTGTCCTGCATATCGCGGATTACGTAGCTCTTTGTGAGCTATTCCTGGGCATCGAGCCCCATTTTGCATTGTGGAAGAGGCTGTTTTGCCTCGTACCCCGCTCTCATGAGGGGTCCATATATCAAGTGGGCGGCGCCGAAATATGGCGCATCGCCGGGACCGGATACCTATCCGGTACACCCAAGAAGGCGTCCCAAGACTGCCCTCGGGTGGTTTTATATAGGAGACGCTCCGCTGCTGACCAAGATCTGATCAGCCTCCCGGAGTTTAGTGCTGCTCCTTGAAGAAACGCCTCGGTGGCGCCCATGAGCCCCGATTGGAGGAAGACAAGAGCGTCCATTACTTGATGGGCCGAATAAGACTAATGGCTCATTCCGGCTTGACCATGATCGGAGTCATGGCGACATGCATCAAGCGAGGGGTTCAGCCACTACAGTACAGAGGCCACCCCATGTGGGCTTTCAACGGGGAAGACGATGCCACCCGGCACGGTCGTAAAGGTCCGGATTCAACCGAGGATCTGGTAAAGATCCTGTCCGGCTTGTACAAGGGGGAGAAGGAGGACTTCCTTCGAACGAACCCTTTGAACGGGTTTTCCATGATCAACCCTAGAGGATGGGTAAGTGAACACCTTGAAGGGCTCTACCCATGCTTTTGAAGTTTAAGCTTCTTACATTATGTCTTCGGCGCAGGATCTACGCCGGACTGTGGAGGACATGGTGAGTCTGCTCCATAACCCGAGGATCCGAAGGATCCTCGGTCCGCCTCCAAGAGGACCCGGATATCGAGGTGGAGCTGATCGACGGGTGTATCACCAGCTCAGCATAGACAATGCCCTGGTTGCCATTTCGGCAGACTACCCGGACTAAGTCCGCTTCCCAGTGACCGCGGCAAGTCCGGACACCGTTATCTCTTCCTTGCCCATTTCGACCTTCGCGAACGATGGTATTTTGCAGAAGCGCCTTTCTGGCAGAAGCGAGCCTGCGGCGGTGACCAACAGAGGCCATCCAACAAGCAGCGGAAAAGGAGCGCAGTGCGGACAGAAATGTCGCCGCAAAGGTATAGCTCGTATTCGAATTTTCAGAGCAACGTTCCGAGGAAACGTCTGAGTGCTCATGATCTTTGTAGGAGAAAAAGCGCTCGCAGGACTGCGAGCGCAGGAATTGCCGATCCAACCAACACCGGCCAAGCTCCAGCGCCCGGCCTGGAGGGGGAGGCAAGCGTAAGATGCGAGCCGGATCCTTCTCCAACGGAGGATACCGACAGATTGTCCGCAACCAAGTCTGAGGTGGAGAGCGCCATGAACCATAGGCGCCACGACGAGATTTCGTGAAGCGTGCTTTTCCCCTGATGCATTGGATGCCTTTAACGCATGGGACGCGCATCTCCGTGCTGCTCAAAATGGTTTTACCAGAGCCACGGAGCGGTGTGAAAGACATACAAGTAAGGGAATTTTAATGGTTGTACATACCAAGTAGCCCCGAGACTTAAAGTAGTTATGCTAACTGATTTAAGGATCATTTGAAACGCAGAGCTCTTACCGAGAAGAACTCCCACTGTCCCGGAGCTGCAAGATTGCAAGGCCCAACTCGAGGCCGCACTTGCCGCCGCAGGAGGAGATGCAAAGACCTCTCTGGTAACACATTTTATTAATAAACATAAGCGCTGCGCGGCGTGCGCGCAAGTCTAATAATGACATTGTAGGTACCGCGGACAAGATCCGGACAGTAAGCATTGCTGCGCCAAACTAAAGGCAGGCGAGTGTGCTGAATAGGGTTCAGCAGGAAAGGAACAAGCTCCAGGATGCCAACGCCAAACTCGGAGAAGAGCTGAAAGGCGTTCAGGCCGAGCTGTCCGGCTCCGTTAAGGAGAATCAACGTCTTCGTCGCGACATTTATAGTAAGTGCTTGAACGGACTCTTTTGAAAAGAAGAGTTCGACGAGGAAGCGTTTTGACATGATATGTCTTGTAGGTATACTCACAGGTCGTCCTGCAGAGGAGATGCCCATATCAACGGGTGATCAACTTCCCGAACTGTTGCAGCTACTCGAACGAGTTCGGCAGGCAATGAGCGGTGTCATTCAGGCTTTATGGCCAGCCCTCACCCTACCCGAGAGCCTCGGGGAGCTTGCGGAGAAGCTGCAGGGAGTGCGGCAGCGCTTCCGTTTGTGGAAGATTTCGCTTGCGGTCAAGGTGCTGGGAGGCTTGGGCCATGGTGAAGACGCTGTACAAAGAAGGCGGACGCCAACCACATGGCGAAGTTGGACCGGTGGGGCTCGATGGGAAGGAGATCCTGTGAGTTTAGTGTACAGCCAAGTAGAGTTGGCTGCTAAATTTTTCCAACGGGATCAGAACTAGACAGCTGTTAGACGGGATTGAGGAGGAATACAATCAAGAAATATGACAATGTATGTTATCCTTTAAAGTGACATGTGAAATGCCTTCTAGCGGATTGTAGATCGTTTGTCTTTGCCGACCTTTTCGCTTCAACCTCGGGACTCTAGAGTCCGGAGTGTGTCCGAATACCTCTTTGGTTGAGACACAACCGTGGTATGCATGGAGACCAAAGCGTAGGGGTCATTAGTGCTTTATCGGACAAGTGCCCAACTAGTTATGTTATATTACATGGTTAGTAAGAAACATCTTCCAGGAGAATAGTTCCGTTAAGGGTTCCTTTATTTGGGAGGCATGCCCTAAAGTGCATGTCCGGACTGCAAAGAAAGATAAAACATCCGGGGCAGATAGATAAAATAGTTAAAAAGTCATCTTTTAAATCACGGACCGAATATTCCCTTAAGAACGCTAGCTTTCGCTTCACCAGTCGATGTACACATCCGGTGACCCGCAATAGTAATCGCAGAGGTGCTCCTTTACCTCCTAGCCGAACAATCGGGAACGTGGGGGTAAGCACAGAGCGAGCAACCCAGCTTGGCCAAAACTTAAGTCATATCGATGCATATAATGGCGAGTAAAAGGTACATGTGGAAGCTTGACACATGTGCTGGGTATGAAACTCAGATAATTGAGCTTCGTAAAGAAGCCCCGTGAATAATGAGTGCGGGTGGCACATCATGCGTATCACGAAGAGTGCGGAAATAGGCCCGTAAGGGCTTTCAAATAGAAAGGATAAAAGAGAAATAAAAGACAATCGAAGTGTAAAATTTTGGACGGGGAAGGGACTAACTCTTAGTCCGGCGCTAGGCATAGAATCGCCGGAGGCGGGCTCGTTCCATGGGTTCGCTCGAGTCGGTTATCCGACGCATTTCGTAGACGGTATGCTCCGCCGGTCAGGACTTGATCGATAATGAAGGGGCCCTCCCATTTGGGCTTGAGCTTGTCCTTTTTCTTGTCCGGCAGGCATAGAACTAGTTCACCAACGTTGTAAGTCTTGGCCCGTACTTCTCTGCTTTGATATCTTCGGGCCTGCTGCTGATAGAATGCGGAACGAGCCTTCGCGACGTCACGTTCTTCCTCCAATGTGTCCAAGCTGTCCTGCCGATCGAGCTCGGCTTCTCTTTCCTCATACATGCGCACTCGAGGTGAGTCATGAATAATGTCGCAGGGCAAAACTGCCTCTGCGCCGTATACCATAAAAAATGGTGTGAATCCGGTAGTGCGGTTAGGCGTTGTCCGCAGCCCCCAGAGTACAGAGTCGAGCTCCTCGACCCATTGTGTGTCGGATTTAGTAAGTGACCTTACTAGTCTGGGTTTAATGCCGCTCATGATTAGACCATTTGCTCTTTCCACTTGACCGTTGGTTTGAGGGTGATAAACTGAAGCATAGTCGAGCTTGATGCCCATATTTTTGCACCATGACTTAACCTCGTCGACCGTGAAGTTCGTGCCGTTGTCGGTGATGATGCTTTGTGGGGACTCAGAACGGTGTACCACCCCGATATAAAGTCTATCACTGGTCCGGACTCTGCCGTTTTGACCGGTTTGGCCTCTATCCATTTGGTGAATTTATCCACCATGACCAATAGGTACCTTTGCTTGTGGGTTCCCCCTTTAAGGGGTCCAACCATGTCAAGCCCCTGACATGAACGGCCGGTAATGGGTATGGTTTTGAGGCGGTGGGTGGCATATGGCTCGATTAGCAAAGAGTCGACAACCGACGATCGCTGGACCAAGTCTGCTGCGTCCGCCCGAGCCGTCGGCCAATAAAATCCTGTCGGAATGCCTTTCCTACAAGGGCCGGGCTGCTGCGTGGTGTCCGCCTAGTCCGCATGAATTTCAGCCGGAGGTTTCGCCCTTCCTCTTCGGAGATACACCTTTGAAGGACTCCGGTTGTACTTTTCTTATAAAGTTCTCCCTCATGGACCTTGTAGGCCTTCGATCGCCGGACTATACAGCGGGCCTCGTTTTGGTCTTCGGGAAGTTCCTGCCTAAGTAAGTAGGCTAGGAAAGGTTCTATCCACGCGGCAATGACTGCCATTATAACGTGGGCTGAAGGTGTTATGTCATCTGCCGAATCACCAGTTGGTGCGGTTTTCTCTGGTTTGTCACTACCGGGCTCCTCTTCCCATAATACGGATGGATTGAGCCGTTCCAGGAAGATATTAGGAGGGACAGCATCACGTTTCGCACCGATGCGTGCCAGTACATCGGCCGCTTGGTTATTATCTCGAGCTATGTGATGGAATTCTAGTCCTTCAAACCGAGCTGACATTTTTAGGACAGCGTTGCGATATGCTGCCATTTTCGGATCCTTGGCGTCAAAGTCTCCATTTATTTGGGATATTGCAAGGTTTGAATCCCCGCGCACTTCTAGGCATTGAATGCCCATGGAGACTGCCATCCGGAGACCATGTAACAGGGCCTCGTATTCGGCTGCATTGTTGGAGTCCGTGTACATTATTTGAAGTACATACTGGACTGTATCTCTGGTTGGGGACGTCAGTACGACGCCAGCCCCCAGTCCGGCCAACATTTTAGAGCCATCGAAATGCATAATCCAATTGGAGTACGCGCCGTACTCTTTAGGGAGTTCGGCTTCAGTCCATTCGGCGACGAAGTCAGCCAAAACTTGTGACTTTATAGCTCGTCGAGGTTTATAAGTTATGTCGAATGGTAAGAGCTCGATGGCCCATTTTGCAATCCTGCCCGTTCGTGCGGTTATTTATAATGTCATTGAGTGGTACTTGAGGCCACCGTAATCGAACACTCTTGAAAGTAGTGCCGAGTTTCGGGACGCCATGAACACCGCATATGCTATCTTCTGATAGTGCGGGTAGCGGGATTTGCAGGGGGTTAACACAGTGGATACATAGTACACTGGTTTTTGAAGAGGGAATTTATGTCCTTCTGTCACTCGTTCGACGACGAGGACCGCGCTTACAACTTGATGCGTTGCTGCGATGTATAACAACATTGGTTCGCCCAAAGTGGGCGCAGCTAGGACCGGATTTGTTGCCAATATGGCCTTTATTTCTTCGAGTCCGGCAGTGGCGGCATCCGTCCACTCGAAGTGTTCGGTGCGCCTGAGGAGGCGATAGAGGGGCAGCGCCTTTTCTCCTAAACGGGAGATAAATCGGCTTAGGGCTGCCACGCATCCTGTTAATTTTGTATTTGTTTGAGGTCTTTTGGAATATCCAAGCTGTGATGAGCTCGGATTTTAGCGGTTTGCTTCAATTCCTCTACGGATCTGATGAAGCCAAGCACTTTCCGGCTGATACGCCAAACGCATTTTTCCGGATTCAGCTTGATGTCATATGCTCGAGGTTGTCGAATGTGAGCCTCAAATCGTCTACTAAAGTTTCGGCGTGTTTTGTTTTGACGACTCGTCGTCTATGTATGCCTCGATTGTTTTGCCGATCTGGGTGGCGGACATGTTTGAATCATGCGCTGATATATTCGCGGCGTTTTTGAGTCGAAGGGCATCGTGTTGAAGCGAAATGGTCCATATGGAGTGATAAATGCCGTTGCGGCTTGGTTCGCTTCCGCCATCTTGATTTGATGATAGCGAGTATATGCGTCCGGGAAGCACAATGAATCGTGCCTGCTATGGCATCGATAATTTGATCGATCTTGGGAGAGGAAGGGTCCTTTGGGCAAGCTTTATTGAGGTCTTTAAAATCGACCGAGGCGCCAGATTTATCCTTCTTTGGTACCATCACCAAATTTGCTAGCCAGTCCGGATGTTTGATATCTCTAATGAATCCGGCTTCCAATAGTTTGGCTAGCTCTTCTCCCATTGCCTGTCTTTTGGGCTCGGAAAATCGTCGAAGAGCCTGTTTGACTGGCTTAAATCCTTTTAGGATGTTTAGGCTGTGTTCCGCCAACCTGCGAGGGATTCCGGGCATGTCCGAAGGATGCCAGGCGAAGATATCCCAGTTTTCCCGAAGGAATTCACGCAGTGCGGTGTCTACTTCGGGGTTCAATTGTGCCCCAATGGAGGCCGTCTTTGTTGGGTTCGTTGGATGGACCTGGAATTCTATTATCTCGTCTGCTGGTTTGAAGGAGGTGGACTTGGATCTTTTATCAAGTATCACATCGTCCCTGTTCACCGTGAGAGCGCTTGTGTGATGAGTTCCTCTGCTGCTAAGGCTTCGGATAGTGCCTCGAGGGCTAGTGCGGCTGCTTGTTTTCGGCGCGGAGTGCTATGTCCGGATCACTAGCGAGAGTGATTATTCCGCAGGGCCCAGGCATTTTGAGCTTCATGTACCTGTAATGAGGTATTGCTTGAAAAATTGTGAATGCCTCTCGTCCTAATATGGCGTGATACCCACTGCTGAACGAGGCCACCTGAAACGTGACTTCTTTGGATCTATAATTGTCCAGAGAGCCGAACACCACATCGAGTGTGATTTTTCCGGTGCAGCACGCTTCCCGGCTGGGGATTATTCCTCTAAAGGTTGTGCTGCTTCGCTCAATACGGCTCCAATCGATTTCCATTTTTCGCAGAGTTTCCTCATAAATGAGGTTTAGTCCGCTGCCGCCATCCATGAGGACTTTTGTCAGTGGAAAGCCGTCCACTATGGGACTAAGTACCAGTGCGACTGGGGCTCTAGTTGTTCGAAATGTGGGCGCGTCGCTGGCATTGAAAGTAATAGCTGTGTCGCTCCATGGATTTGCTGTTGCTACTTGGTAGACTTCGGCGAGTTCGCGGATTGTTCGTTTTCGCATATTATTTGATGTGAAAGTCTCGAAGACTGTTGATACCGTGCTGGTATTGTTGGAGTGGTTTCCCGGAGCTATGAGCTCTTCGCCACTTTTGGCCACCTGCCGCAATATCCAACATGCTCGAAGGCTATGTGTTGGGACGGCTCCCTCTATACTATGAAGCTTACAGGGTCCATTGAGCCATCCCTCCAGTACGGTTCTGTTTCCCTTATTGGGTTTTTGTTTTTTCGCTTTTGCATCTGGGGCATGAGTGTAAGGCGCCCTTTTACTGCGGACTGGGTTTGGGGCCGGATTATCCCAAAATTGATTTTCGGTTTTCCGAAAACTCTCCATCGCCAAGATACTTTCGCACAATGGATGCCGATCGATGAAGCGCGTAATTTTGCGACGATCAATGGCGTTTAGTATTCCCTTGTCCGTGCGATTATTGCGGAAGATTGATATTGCGTTTTCCTCTCGGCAGTCCTTTATCCTGTCCATAACCAGAGGAATCGCCCGATGGCGATGTCTTCGTTTGATGAGCTCTTGCCGTATTATAGATAGATCGCATATGTCCGGGCGGGTGGGTGGAATAAAATCCGGATCCTGCCCATCTCGAGGCTCAAAGGCCAAGGGTTTCGAATTGAAGTTTGGTTTGCTGGGCACAATCCAGCGAGTCCGGGCGATGCATGATTTCAAGTTCAACGCTCGATCGAAGTTCGTCCCTCCGCGGGAATTCGGCATGGAGGGTTCGGGAATCCGGACATGAATTGTTTTCAACACTGGCAAAGAGTTGCCGTATTGCTCCTCTACCACTGCGACGTGGTGGGTGGCCTGGGGAGAGTTAATTTCTCTCAGATCGGTTTTAAGCCCAATCTGGTTGTAGTCCGTAGCGACTCCTAGGGCGGCGATGCGATCCAAGAGCTCGTTAACCGACGAGAGCTCTATTGGATCTAACTGTTCGGCAGCTTTAGGGCTGACGCAAAGATTGCTTCCGACGACTTGAGAAGTCATTGCCGAAGCGGCGGCCGGACAGGCGGTCATGAGAAAACCACCAAGCCGGATAGTTTGGCCGGCGGCCAAGGCCCCTCCGGCGAAAACACCGTCTTCGAAGACTGGTGGAGGCATCCGCTCTATCGGCGACGACACAAAGGGACTCTCAATGAAAGCACCAATGTCGGTGTCAAAACCGGCGGATCTCGGGTAGGGGATCCCGAACTGTGCGTCTAGGCGGATGGTAACAGGAGACGAGGGACACGATGTTTTTATCCAGGTTCGGGCCCTCTCGATGGAGGTAAAACCCTACGTCCTGCTTGATTAATATTGATGATATGGGTAGTACAAGAGTAGATCTACCACGAGATCAAGGAGGCTAAACCCTAGAAGCTAGCCTATGGTATGATTGTTGTAGTGTATGTTGTCCTACGGACTAAAGCCCTCCGGTTTATATAGACACCGGAGGAGGCTAGGGTTACACAGAGTTGGTTACAATGGTAGGAGATCTACATATCCGTATTGCCAAGCTTGCCTTCCACGCCAAGGAAAGTACCATCCGGACACGAGCCGGAGTCTTCAATCTTGTATCTTCGTAGTCTTGGAGTCCGGCGGATAATGATAGTCCGGCTGTCCGGACACCCCCTAGTCCAGGACTCCCTCAATAGTGCTGAACGTGTGCAGAACTCGGATGTGACGTATGTTCGGTACTCGATCAGTTGGAACGAGAAGACGTTCGACTACATCAACCGCGTTAAGCAAACGCTTCCGCTTTTAGTCTGCGAGTGTACATGGACACACTCTTCCCCTCTCATTGCTATGAATCTCCTAGATAGATCTTGCACGAGCGTAGGAATTTTGTTGAAATAGCATGCTACGTTTCCCAACAAAATTAAGATAGAGATGTTGAACACACATCAGAGCTGCAACTTGAACATTTCAGAAGCTTTTGGTGGTGATGATGGACATGAAGGAAATATGCCCTAGAGGCAATAATAAAGTTATTATTTATTTCCTCATATCATGATAAATGTTTATTATTCATGCTAGAATTGTATTAACCGGAAACATGATACATGTGTGAATACATAGACAAACATATAGTCACTAGTATGCCTCTACTTGACTAGCTCATTAATCAAAGATGGTTATGTTTCCTAACCATAGACATGTGTTGTCATTTGATTAATGGGATCACATCATTAGGATAATGATGTGATTGACATGACCCATCCCGTTAGCTTAGCACTTGATCGTTTAGTATTCTGCTATTGCTTTCTTCATGACTTATACATGTTCCTGTAACTATGAGAATTATGCAACTCCCGTTTACCGGAGGAACACTTTGGGTACTACCAAACGTCACAACGTAACTGGGTGATTATAAAGGAGTACTACAGGTGTCTCCAAAGGTACATGTTGAGTTGGTGTATTTCGAGATTAGGTTTTGTCACTCCGATTGTCGGAGAGGTATCTCTGGGCCCTCTCGGTAATACTCATCACTTAAGCCTTGCAAGCATTATAACTAATGAGTTAGTTATGAGATGACGTATTACAGAACGAGTAAAGAGACTTGCCGGTAACGAGATTGAACTAGGTATTGGATACCGACGATCAAATCTCGGGCAAGTAACATACCGATGACAAAGGGAACAACGTATGTTGTTATGCGGTTTGACCGATAAAGATCTTCGTAGAATATGTAGGAACCAATATGGGCATCCAGGTCCCGCTATTGGTTATTGACCGAGAACAGTTTTAGGTCATGTCTACATAGTTCTCGAACCCGTAGGGTCCGCACGCTTAACGTTTCGTTGACGATATAGTATTATATGAGTTATGCGTGTTGGTAACCGAATGTTGTTCGAGTCCGGATGAGATCATGGACATGACGAGGAACTCCGAATGGTCCGGAAATAAAGTTTGATATATGGAATAATAGTGTTTGATCTCCGGAAGGGTTCCGGAATTCACCGGAAGGGGTTCCGGATGTTTCCCGAAATGTTTGGGTGCGAGAACACGTTATTTGGGCCAAAGGGATAGCCCACAAGGTTTTGGAAAGCGCAAAAGGAAGTTTTATGGAGTCGAGGCCGACGCCAGGTCCTCGGCGTGCAGGGTCCAGACGCCGAACCCCTGGCGTCTCGCCCCGAGTCCGAGAAGGACTCTTGCCTTTCGGGTGAAACCGACTTTGTCTAGGCTTTTACTCCAAGTTTCACCCCAAGGCTCAACATATAAATAGAGGGGTAGGGCTAGCACCAAAGACACATCAAGAAACACCAAGCCGTGTGCCGCAACCCCGCCCCTCTAGTTTATCCTCCGTCGTAGTTTTCAGTAGTGCTTAGGCGAAGCCCGCGAAATTGTTCTTCACCAACACCGCTACCACGCCGTCGTGCTGCGGAACTCATCTACTACTTCGCCCGCCTTGCTGGATCGAGAAGGCGAGGACGCCATCGAGCTGAACGTGTGCGAACTCGGAGGTGCCGTGCGTTCGGTACTTGGATCGGTCGGATCGTGAAGACGTCGACTACATCAACCGCGTTGATAAACGCTTCGCTTAGCGATCTTCAAGGGTATGAAGATACACTCCCCTCTCGTTGCTATACCATCACCATGATCTTGCGTGTGCGTAGGAAATTTTTTGAAATTACTACGCTCCCCAACAAAGGGCATCCGAGCCTAGGTTTTATGCGTTGATGTTATATGCACGAGTAGAACACAAGTGAGTTGTGGACGATATAAGTCATACTGCCTACCAGCATGTCATACTTTGGTTCAGCGGTATTGTGAGATGAAACGGCCCGGACCGACATTACGCGTATGCATACGCGAGACTGGTTTCACCATTACGAGCACTCGTGCTTAAAGGTGACTGGCGGGTGTCTGTCTCTCTCACTTTAGTTGAACCGAGTGTGGCTACGCCCGGTCCTTGTGAAGGTTAAAACGGAGTCTATTTGACAAACTATCGTTGTGCTTTTGATGCGTAGGTAAGAACGGTTCTTGCTAAGCCCGTAGCAGCCATGTAAAATTTGCAACAACTAAGTAGAGGAAGTCTAACTTGTTTTTGCAGGGCATGTTGTGATGTGATATGGTCAAGACGTGATACTATATTTTATTGTATGAGATGATCATGTTTTGTAACCGAAGTTATCGGCAATCGGCAGGAGCCATATGGTTGTCGCTTTATTGTATGAAATGCAAAGTTCTGTAATTGCTTTACTTTATCACTAAGCGGTAGCGATAGTCGAGAAGCAATAGATGGCGAAACGACAACGATGCTACGATGGAGATCAAGGTGTCGCGCCGGTGACGATGGTGATCATGACGGTGCTTCAAGATGGAGATCACAAGCACAAGATGATGATGACCATATCATATCACTTATATTGATTGCATGTGATGTTTATCCTTTATGCATCTTATCTTGCTTTGATTGACGGTAGCATTTTAAGATGATCTCTCACTAATTATCAAGAAGTGTTCTCCCGAGTATGCACCGCTATGAAAGTTCTTCGTCTTTGAGACACCACGTGATGATCGGGTGTGATAGGCTCTACGTTCAAATACAACGGTGCAAAACAGTTGCACACGCGAATACTCAGGTTATACTTGACGAGCCTAGCATATACAGATATGGCCTCGAACACGGAGACCGAAGGTCGAGCGTGAATCATATAGTAGATATGATCAAGATAGAGATGTTCACCATTGAAACTACTCCATCTCACGTGATGATCGGACATGGTTTAGTTGATTTGGATCACGTGATCACTTAGATGACTAGAGAGATGTCTGTCTAAGTGGGAGTTCAAGTAATATGATTAATTGAACTTAAATTTATCATGAACTTAGTACCGATAGTATTTTGCATGTCTATGTTTGTTTGTAGATACATGGCTCGTCTTTGTTGTTCCGTTGAATTTTAATGCGTTCCTTGAGAAAGCAAAGTTGAAAGATGATGGTAGCAATTACACGGATCGGGTCCGTAACTCGAGGATTATCCTCATTGCTGCACGAAAAAGTTATGTCCCGGAAGCACCGCTGGGTGCCAACTGCTTCTTGATGTGGCCGAAGACGTTAAGAACGTCTGGCGAGCAAAGCTGATGACTACTCGATAGTTCAATGTGCCATGCTTTACGGCTTAGAACCGGTCTTCAACGACGTTTTGAACGTCATGGAGCATATGAGATGTTCCAGAGTTGAAGTTAATATTTCAAGCAAATGCCCGGATTGAGAGATATGAAGTCTCCAATAAGTTCTACAACTGCAAGATGGAGGAGAATAGTTCATCGGTGAGCATATACTCAAAATGTCCGGGTATAATAATCACTTGATTCAACTGGGAGTTAATCTTTCGGATGATAGCACCATTGATAGAATTCTCCAATCACTGCCACCAAGCTACAAGAGCTTCGTGATGAACTATAATATGCAAGGGATGAACAAGACTATTCCGAGCTCTTCGCGATGCCGAAAGCCATGGAGGTAGAAATCAAGAAGGAGCATCAAGTGTTGATGGTCAACAAGACCACTAGTTTCAAGAAGAAGGGCAAAGGGAAGAAGAAGGGAACTTCAAAAGAATGGCAAGCAAGTTGCTGCTCAAGAGAAGAAACCCAAGTCCGGACCTAAGCCTAAATCGAGTGCTTCTCTCGCAAGCGATCGACACTTTGAAGCGGAACTGCCCTAAGTATTTGGCGGATAAGAAGGATGGCAAAGTGAACAAAGGTATATGTGATATACATGTTATTGATGTGTACCTTACTAATGCTCGCAGTAGCACCTGGGTATTTGATATTGGTTCTGTTGCTAATATTTGCAACTCGAAACAGGGACTACGGATTAAGCAAAGATTAGCTAAGGACGAGTTGACGATGCGCGTGGGAAATGGTTCCAAAGTCGATGTGATCGCGGTCGGCACGCTACCTCTACATCTACCATCGGGATTAGTTTTAGACCTAAATAATTGTTATTTGGTGCCTGCGTTGAGCATGAACATTATATCTGGATCTTGTTTGATACGAGACGGTTATTCATTTAAATCAGAGAATAATGGTTGTTCTATTTATATGAGTAATATCTTTTATGGTCATGCACCCTTGAAGAGTGGTCTATTTTTATTGAATCTCGATAGTAGTGATACACATATTCATAGTGTTGAAATCAAAAGATGCAGAGTTGATAATGATAGTGCAACTTATTTGTGGCACTGTCGTTTAGGTCATATCGGTGTAAAGCGCATGAAGAAGCTCCATACTGATGGGCTTTTGGAATCACTTGATTACGAATCACTTGGTACTTGCGAACCGTGCCTTATGGGCAAGATGACTAAAATACCGTTCTCCGGTACTATGGAGAGAGCAACAGATTTGTTGGAAATCATACATACAGATGTATGTGGTCCAATGAATGTTGAGGCTCGTGGCGGATATCGTTATTTTCTCACCTTCACAGATGATTTGAGCAGATATGGGTATATCTACTTAATGAAACACAAGTCTTAAACATTTGAAAAGTTCAAAGAATTTCAGAGTGAAGTGGAAAATCATCGTAACAAGAAAATCAAGTTTCTACGATCTGATCGTGGAGGAGAATATTTGAGTTACGAGTTTGGTCTACACTTGAAACAATGCGGGATAGTCTCGCAACTCACGCCACCTGGAACACCACAACGCAATGGTGTGTCCGAACGTCGTAATCGTACTTTACTTGATATGGTGCGATCTATGATGTCTCTTACCGATCTACCGCTATCGTTTTGGGGTTATGCTTTAGAGACGGCCGCATTCACGTTAAATAGGGCACCATCAAAATCCGTTGAGACGACGCCTTGGCAAGAAACAAAAGTTGTCGTTTCTTAAAATTTGGGGCTGCGATGCTTATGTGAAGAAACTTCAACCAGATAAGCTCGAACCTAAATCGGAGAAATGTGTCTTCATAGGATACCCAAAAGAGACTATTGGGTACACCTTCTATCACAGATCTGAGGGCAAGGTTTTCATTTCTAAATTCGGATCCTTTCTAGAGAAGGAGTTTCTCTCGAAAGAAGTGAGTGGGAGGAAAGTAGAACTTGATGAGATAACTGTATCTACTCCCTTATTGGAAGGTAGTTCATCACAAGAACCGGTTCCTGTGACAACTACACCAATTAGTGAGGAAGCTAATGATATTGATCATGAAACTTCGCATCAAGTTTCTGCTGAACCTCGTGGTCTACCAGAGTAAGATCCGCACTAGAGTGGTACGGCAATCCTATTCTGGAAGTCATGTTACTTGACCGTGATGAACCTACGAACTATGAGGAAGCGATGATGAGCCCAGATTCCGCAAAATGGCTAGAGGCCATGAAATCTGAGATGGGATCCATGTATGAAAACAAAGTATGGACTTTGGTTGACTTGACCGATGATCGGCAAGCTATTGAGAATAAATGGATATTTAAGAAGAAGACTGATGCTGATGGTAATGTAACTGTCTATAAAGCTCGACTTGTTGCAAAAGGTTTTCGACAAGTTCAAGGGGTTGACTACGATGAGACTTTCTCACCCGTAGCGATGCTTAAGTCTGTCCGAATCATGTTAGCTATTGCTGCATTTCATGATTATGAAATTTGGCAAATGGATGTCAAGACTGCATTCTTGAATGGATTTCTAGAAGAAGAGTTGTATATGATGCAGCCGGAAGGTTTTGTTGATCCAAAAGGTGCTAACAAAGTGTGCAAGCTCCAATTTCCATTTATGGACTGGTGCAAGCATCTCGAGTTGGAATAAACGCTTTGATAGTGTGATCAAAGCATATGGTTTTATACAGACTTTTGGAGAAGCCTGTATTTACAAGAAAGTGAGTGGGAGCTCTATAGCATTTCTAGTCTTATATGTAGATGACATATTATTAATTGGAAATGATATAGAATTTCTGGATAGCATAAAGGGATACTTGAATAGAAGTTTTTCTATGAAAGACCTTGGTGAAGCTGCTTATATATTGGGCATCAAGATCTATACAGATAGATCAAGACGCTTAATAGGACTTTCACAAAGCACATACCTTGACAAAATTTTGAAAAAGTTCAAAATGGATCAGGCAAAGAAAGGATTCTTTCCTGTGCTACAAGGTGTGAAGTTGAGTCAAACTCAATGCCCGACCACAGCAGAAGATAGAGAGAAAATGAAAGATGTTCCTATGCTTCAGCCATAGGCTCTATCATGTATGCAATGCTGTGTACCAGACTGACGTATCCTTAGCAATAAGCTTAGCAGAAGGTACCAAAGTAATCCAGAGTGGATCATCGACAGCGGTCAAGAACATCCTGAAATACCTGAAAAGGACTAAGGATATGTTTCTCGTATATGGAGGTGACAAAGAGCTAGTCGTAAGAGGTTACGTCGATGCAAGCTTTGACATTGATCCGGACGATTCTAAATCGCAAACCGGATACGTGTTTATATTAAATGGTGGAGCTGTAAGTTGGTGCAGTTCTAAACAAAGCGTCGTAGCGGGATCTACATGTGAAGCGGAGTACATAGCTGCTTCTGAAGCAGCGAATGAAGGAGTCTGGATGAAGGAGTTCATTTCTGATCTAGGTGTCATACCTAGTGCATCGGGACCAATGAAGATCTTCTGTGACAATACTGGTGCAATTGCCATGGCAAAGGAATCTAGATTTCACAAGAGGACCAAGCACATCAAGAGACGCTTCAATTCCATTCGGGACCAAGTCCAAATGGGAGACATAGAAATTTGCAAGATACATACGGATCTGAATGTTGCAGACCCATTGACTAAGCCTCTCTCACGAGCAAAACATGATCAACACCAAGACTCCATGGGTGTTAGAATCATTACTATGTAATCTAGATTATTGACTCTAGTGCAAGTGGGAGACTGAAGGAAATATGCCCTAGAGGCAATAATAAAGTTATTATTTATTTCCTCATATCATGATAAATGTTTATTATTCATGCTAGAATTGTATTAACCGGAAACATGATACATGTGTGAATACATAGACAAACATATAGTCACTAGTATGCCTCTACTTGACTAGCTCATTAATCAAAGATGGTTATGTTTCCTAACCATAGACATGTGTTGTCATTTGATTAATGGGATCACATCATTAGGAGAATGATGTGATTGACATGACCCATCCCGTTAGCTTAGCACTTGATCGTTTAGTATTCTGCTATTGCTTTCTTCATGACTTATACATGTTCCTGTAACTATGAGAATTATGCAACTCCCGTTTACCGGAGGAACACTTTGGGTACTACCAAACGTCACAACGTAACTGGGTGATTATAAAGGAGTACTACAGGTGTCTCCAAAGGTACATGTTGAGTTGGCGTATTTCAAGATTAGGTTTTGTCACTCCGATTGTCGGAGAGGTATCTCTGGGCCCTCTCGGTAATACTCATCACTTAAGCCTTGCAAGCATTATAACTAATGAGTTAGTTATGAGATGACGTATTACAAAGCGAGTAAAGAGACTTGCCGGTAACGAGATTGAACTAGGTATTGGATACCGACGATCAAATCTCGGGCAAGTAACATACCGATGACAAAGGAACAACGATGTTGTTATGCGGTTTGACCGATAAAGATCTTCGTAGAATATGTAGGAACCAATATGGGCATCCAGGTCCCGCTATTGGTTATTGACCGAGAATAGTTTTAGGTCATGTCTACATAGTTCTCGAACCCGTAGGATCCGCACGCTTAACGTTTCGTTGACGATATTGTATTATATGAGTTATGCATGTTGGTAACCAAATGTTGTTCGGAGTCCCGGATGAGATCATGGACATGACGAGGAACTCCGGAATGGTCCAGAAATAAAGTTTGATATATGGAATAATAGTGTTTGATCTCCGGAAGGGTTCGAATTCACCGGAAGGGGTTCCGGATGTTTCCAAATGTTTGGGTACGAGAACACGTTATTTGGGCCAAAGGGAAAGCCCACAAGGTTTTGGAAAGCGCAAAGGAAGTTTTATGAGTCGAGGCCGACGCCAGGTCCTCGGCGTCAGGTCCAGACGCCGGAACCTGGCGTCGCCCTGAGTCCGAGAAGGACTCTTGCCTTTCGGGTGAAACCGACTTTGTGGAGGCTTTTACTCCAAGTTTCACCCCAAGGCTCAACATATAAATAGAGGGTAGGGCTAGCACCAAAGACACATCAAGAAACACCAAGCCGTGTGCCGCAACCCCGCCCCTCTAGTTTATCCTCCGTCATAGTTTTCGTAGTGCTTAGGCGAAGCCCTGCGGAATTGTTCTTCACCAACACCGTCCACGCCGTCGTCGCTGCGGAACTCATCTACTACTTCGCCCGCTTCTTGCTGGATCGAGAAGGCGAGGACGCCATCGAGCTGAACGTGTGCAAAACTCGGAGGTGCCGTGCATTCGGTACTTGGATCGGTCGGATCGTGAAGACGTACGACTACATCAACCGCATTGATAAACGCTTCCGCTTAGCGATCTTCAAGGGTATGAAGATACACTCCCCCTCTCGTTGCTATACCATCACCATGATCTTGCGTGTGCATAGGAATTTTTTTGAAATTACTACGTTCCCCAACAGGACAGGCTAGTGGTGAAGATGGATCTGATGGTGTACCAGATGATGATATTGACAAATCATTCTCAGACTTTGAGATTAATAAGGGTGATTATAGAGGGATAAAGATGTCTTACAAGGCTTGGAAGAGAGGTGAAGAAAATATTGCAAATGAAGAAGAAACAGATGTTGTAGAAGACAGACCACAGTTTGAATGTGACAATGATGTTTCGGAGTTTTGGCAGGAGGAGAAAGAGGCTGACAGTGGAGAGAAGAGAGTTTTGGCTAATGGCAGGCCAGAGAAACTGAAGCCTGTGAGAAGAGCAGCAGTAAATCCAGGTCTTACTTCCAGAGCTCACAGTCAGCCAGAGATCCCCAAGTTTCAAGATTTTGTACCTGAAGCAGATGAATATTATTTCCCTGCTAACGTGGGCATTTCTGACTCAGATGGAGAGGCTCCAAGACTACCTTCTAGAAGGAATAGAAGACTGAAGAAGAAGAAAGAGAGGAAATGGTATGACCCAAAGCTACCTGATGCAGATGAGCAGTTGTGAAAGGACCTTTGCTTCACCAATGTGTATGAGTTTAGAAAGGCTTTGAGAAATTTTCATGTTAGGACTTTGAGAAAATTTCAGTACCATAAGAATGAACCATCAAGGGTTATTGTTTGGTACCTAGAGAGGAAGAATGGCTGTGAATTTTTCATGACTGCCTGTCTACCTCCAAAGTAGCCCATGAAGATACATTCACAATCAAGAAGTGCCACATAGATCATAGTTGTGGAGCCATTGGAGAGAGTACCAAGGTGACTGCAGAGTGGGTTGCAGAAGCTGTGGAGGACACAGTTAGATCAAATGTAAAGGCTGATGTAGAGACAATTCTGAAGCATACTAAGAAGAAGTTTGGGGTGCATGTACCTAGGATTTTGGCATATAGGGCAAGACTGATGGCTGTTGATGTTGTACAAGGTGATCATAGAAAGTAGTATCTTAGGTTGAGGGACTACCTACAATGTGTGCTTGACACAAACCATGGAAGCAGGTGCATAGTGACAACTTTTGAGGATCCTTTGAACCCAGCCCCCACACCAAGGTTCAAGTACATGTTCTACTGCCTCTACGCATCAAAGGATGAATTCCTTGCTAGTGTAATCATGTTTGAAATGTAAGTATTGGACTTAGTTATATAATTTGGCCCTAAGTATCACTGTTTATGCAGGACTTCCTGATTGCTTTTTAGGTGGTTGACAAAGAGGATGAGCCTAGCTGGACCTAGTTTGTAAACCAACTTAGAGTTTGCATTGGAACTAGTAACCATTTTGGGAACTACACCCTCATGTCTGACAGGCAAAAGGTATTTTTTTTCTGTCTCTACATTAATCTTATGCACATAGCCATGTTGCTATAGTTATCTCATTATTTGCTTATGTAATCAAACAATAGGGCCTTCTTAAAGCAACTAATGAAGTATTTCCTCAATCCCCACAAAGATATTGCCTTAGACACATATATGCCAATTTCCAGTCACCTGGCTTTAGAGCAGAAGAACTTAAGAAATGGGTTTACAAAGCTAGCTATTCCTTCACTGAACATGGTCACAAAGAAGGAATGGCTGGTTTGAAAGCAGCATGTGAACCAGCCAACATGTGGTTGAATGGCATCCCTAAGGAGTGTTGGGCTAGATATGCAATGGATCATGTGTGCAAGACTGACTTGGTTGTGAACAACCTTAGTGAGGTTTTCAACAAAATGATTCTAGATGTTAGGTCCAAACCAATTAAGACCATGTTTGAAGGGTTGAGGACCAAACTAATGGTTAAGTACCAGGGCATCAGAGAGAAAACAGAGAGCTGTAGGTGGGAAATAACCCCAAATTACAGGGAGAAGCTTGAAGAGAGCAAGAAGTGGGCTAGATATTGTGAAGAAAACATGGCTGGTCCCAACATCTAGCAAGTTACTAGTGGAGAGAACACATATCGTGTGAAGCTTGATGAAGGGAGCTACTCTTGCAGGAGATGGGACATGACTGGATGACCTTGCCACCATGCAATAGCTGCAATGCAAAAGATAAAAGTTCACCCAGAAGATTATGTGCATCCATTCTTTAAGAAGCAGATGTATAAGGCTGCATACCAGCACATCATCTACCCCATTCCTGGTCCTGAATTCTGCCAAGGTTTTGCTCATGGAACATTTCCCACAACTTGATGAGGCAGTTCTTAAGTACATCAGGCCAGACAGGATCAACCCACTGAACTACACCACAGTTCACACCCCCTGTTCAATCAAACAACAGTTATAATTTCAGAAATAATTTAAGTTTGACCAGACAACACATACTTAAGAAAATGCATAAAGTCAGTACTAAATTCAGTTAAAACAGAGTTAATATACAAGGAGGAGATGTACAAATTCAGAAATCTATGCAATTCAATACAATTAATATACAGAGGATATATACAGAGTAAAACTAGAGAGCACTGACTTCATATATCCATTTAGCATAACTGACTTCATATATCCATTCAATACACTTAATCTATGCAAACAGAAACCAACACTTAGCATAACTGAATCACTGACTTTCTGCAAACTTCAAACCACTACACAATAACTGAATCCATCCAGCATAACTGAATCCACTAGGCATAACTGATAACCAGAAAGCATAAATGAATCACCAAATTCATATATCAAGTGGAAAACCACTCTATGCAAATAAGAACACCGACTCCAGATAACAATGAGCTACTGATTTACTACATTACTCACCTAAACAGGGCATCCATAGAAACTCCTCCCGGTGTTAGCACCTTCAAAAGCAACAAACTTCCTAGGCTTCATCTGGTGCAGAGTGCACTTGGCAACTTCCTCCATGGGAGCACCACACCACAGTGGCTCAGGGATGGTGTCAGGTGTGTCCTACATGCAGTACAAGGTAGATCAGAACTAATGCATCCAATAGTTCCATTTACATCAAGCTTTTCCTTTCTCAAGGTCTGATGTACAAGGTAGATCAGACATCATAGTGGCTATAACTAACACTTAACCAAAGGAATCCATCCATATACATATGTAGCTCATCAACCATAATTCCCAAATTGATTGAACCCTAACCCTAGATAATGACAGAGAAGAGGAGGATGAGGCTTACAAACTACTCCATATCCATTAGGTTGCCCCCCATGCTGTCATCGTCGAAGCTCTCATCCCCATCACTCCAAGAAGGCATCCTGGCCGGTGACGAGGAAGGGAGGTGGTCGGCGATGATGGCGAGCTCGGGCAGGGGAAACAGAGTGAGGGGGGAGAGAGTGGGAGTGAGTGAGCGCGAGGGAGAGAGAGTGAGCCGGATATGACTTAGCACCTGGTCGGAACGGCTCGTTTGCCCTAACGGCCGTCACCCGCGCGTCATCATCCTGTGGCCGACAAAACCCTGATGGGCGGGCCCCACATGTCATAAACCCACCTAAAATGTAACCATTTGGCCACCTGGTTTTTATGGAACAACCCACCACTTTTGTGGTAGTTTTTTGAAAAAAAATAAAAAAAGCGGTAGTTTTTCGGAACGATAGCCCGTAATGTGGTAGTTTTTTGCTATTCACTCCAACATCATGGTAAGTATGTTAACTACTTAAATGCAAATAGTATATCTCGATAAGTATAGGACATGTGGTACTAAATGTCCATCGTGTTCTATTTCTTGTATATAAGACTAAAGAAAATAATGAGAAACCCACACAGAAAGAATGATGGGATGATGAGTGGGTCTCCACAAATATCATATGTAAGTATTATGTAATATTTGAAGTTCACATGTAATGTGTCAGCCAAAATATTAAATGTTTCTGACCTGTATCAACAACGTTCAATCATATTGCACGAAGAAATGCAGGCCAAGAAAACAACTCCTCGAGTAGAAGGTGCGACGCCAAAAACAGATGTGTAGATTGTTGTAGAAGTTCTCTAGGAAAAGATCTTGTCGAGCACGTTTCATGTAAGCATAAGAGAAGAGTCGTCTAGCTCCATGCAGAAACCAACCTCTCAGGAATGCATGAGAGAGCTTGAAGAAAGACTTGCAACTCAGAAGTCAGAGGTGAAAGCGTCAACTCAAAGGTATCAACAAGACCTGAATTCCAGAATAGTTGCCCCAAAAAAATTGAAGAGCTCAAAAGGAAACAACAAAAATAAATTGAAGCTCCGAAGAAGGAATAACAAGAGAAAATCGTTGTTCTTGAGATGAGGTTGTTGTTGTGATATTTGCAGAAGTTTCTTAATCAGTAGAAGGGATTGGGTTGTTGTTGGGCTTTTCTAAATCTAACGGCTTTGCTAGAGTTTCTATTTGCATTTTAGTTTTGGACTAGCGGTTACATTATCTTTCCACCACACAAGGGGTTGATGCATTAATCATGTTCATATTGGGATTAACCGTTGTGTAGTGCACAAAGTATTGGTCGTTTTTGTCGACTGGCTTCAGGTTCGATCCCACTGACCAGGAGCTGATGGAACACCTCGAGGCCAAAGTGAGGGATAAGGGCGCTATATCTCACTCCCTGATTGATGATTATAATTTCTATAGCTGTCGCAGAAGGCACAAACATAAATATTTTTTGAACTGTGTACTTGTAGTATTTATTGGACTATATACTTGTAAAAAAACATGCATGAGACTAGTTTTGGTATGGGATCCATATTGTCAGATCGAGGCCAGACCATCATTGCAACACCGAGCACGGGAATACTTCACCATTAAGGAACGACTGCGTGGGACAATCTTCGACATGCGATGCGACACAGAATTTGCGAAATGCTTATCGAAAACCGAGGTGACCTTGGGGACCTTGGATGCGGTCTAGTGATCAGGACTTTACTTCGAAAGACAGACTCGTTGAGCCAGTTTTAAAGACCAACAACCAAAGAAGAAGAACAACACGGAAAGGCAAGGCCGATATACATCTAGACTTGAAGACCGGTTCAGTGGCTATTGACGGTGTCCCGGACTGGGGCTCTCTCATCACATCTTCTCCCGGCCTGGTGGCCCGGGCCAGGCCAGGGATCCCATGTCGGTTCACCAATGGGCCATGTCGAGTGGCCTGATATGTCTCCAACGTATCTATAAGTTTTTATTGTTCCATGCTATTATATTACCCCTGTTGGATGTTTATGGGCTTTATTTTACACATTTATATCATCTTTGGGACTAACCTACTAACCGGAGGCCCAACCCGTATTGCTGTTTTTTTGCCTATTTCAGTATTTCGAAGAAAAGGAATATCAAATGGAGTCTAAACGGAATGAAACCTTCGGGAGTGTGATATTTGGAACGAACGTGATCCAGAGGACTTGGAGTGCAAGCCAAGAAGCAGCTGAGGCGGCCACGAGGGTGGAGGGCGTGCCCACCCCCCTGGGCGCCCCCTATCTCGTGGGCCCCTCGGGCGGCCACTGATGTACTTCTTCCTCCTATATATACCCACGTACCCCGAAAACATCCAGGGAGCCAACGGAAAACAATTTCCACCGCCGTAACCGTATGTATCCGCGAGATCCCATCTTGGAGCCTTCGCCGGCGCTCCGCCGGAGGGGGAATCGACCGCGGAGGGCTTCTACATCAACACCATAGGCCCTCCGATGAGTTGTGAGTAGTTTACCACAGACCTTCGGGTCCATAGTTATTAGCTAGATGGCCTCTTCTCTCTTTTTGGATCTCAATACCATGTTCTCCCCCTCTCTTGTGGAGATCTATTCGATGTAACTCTTTTTGCGGTGTGTTTGTCGAGATCCGATGAATTGTGGGTTTATGATCAAGTTTATCTATGAGAAATATTTGAATCTCCTCTGAATTCTTTTATGTATGATTGAGTTATGTTTGCAAGTCTCTTCGAATTATCAGTTTGGTTTGGCCTACTAGATTGATCTTTCTTGCAATGGGAGAAGTGCTTATCTTTGGGTTCAATCTTGCGGTGTCCTTTCCCAGTGACAGCAGGGGCAGCAAGGCACGTATTGTATTGTTGCCATCGAGGATAAAAATATGGGTTTTATATCATATTGCTTGAGTTTATCCCTCTACATCATGTCATCTTTCTTAATGTGTTACTCTGTTCTTATGAACTTAATACTCTAGATGCATGCTGGATAGCGGTCGATGTGTGGAGTAATAGTAGTAGATGCAGGCAGGAGTCGGTCTACTTGTCACGGACGTGATGCCTATATACATGATCATGCCTAGATAATCTCATAATTATTCGCTTTTCTATCAATTGCTCGACAGTAATTTGTTCACCCACCGTAATACTTATGCTATCTTGAGAGAAGACACTAGTGAAACCTATGGCCCCCGGGTCTATCTTTTATCATATAAGCTTTCAATCTACTTTTATTTGCATCTTTACTTTTCCAATCTATATTATAAAATACCAAACATATATTTATCTTATCATATTATCTCTATAAGATCTCACTTTCGCAAGTGGCCGTGAAGGGATTGACAACCCCTTTATTGCGTTGGTTGCGAGTTCTTTGTTTGTTTTTGTAGGTGCGTGGGACTTTTGAGGAGCCTCCTACTGGATTGATACCTTGGTTCTCAAAAACTGAGGGAAATACTTACGCTACTATTGCTGCATCACCCTTTCCTCTTCAAGGAAAACCAACACATGCTCAAGACGTAGCAAGAAGAATTTCTTGCGTCGTTGTCGGGGAAGTCTTCGCTCAAGTCAAGACATACCAAGTACCCATCACAAACTCATCTCCCTCGCATTTACATTATTTGCCATTTGCCTCTCGTTTTCCTCTTCCCCACTTCACCCTTGCCGTTTTATTCGCCCTCTCTTTCCCAATCTCCTCCTCTCTTTTTTGTTTGCCTTCCCGTTGCCATGGCTGAATCAAAAAGAACTAAGGGTCCTCTCCCGGGTTCTAGTATCTTGGATAACCCCTCTATCCTCTCTAAGCTCAAAAATAATGATGTTATGGAAAGACCCACCAGGATCACCAATGAGGGCTTAAATAATTTTGATGAAGATGACTCCGGAATTTTTTGCTGTTTGCTTGACGAGTCTTTAAAAGATGCTTGGGATAGGTTATTAAGGATTTGGGCTAGCTATATGCCACAATATCAAATTGAAGTTTACTTAAAAAGTTTCTATGTTGGCCTACCACTAGTAGAAAACCACCCATTAGTCCCGGTTCGTAAGGGCCTTTAGTCCCGGTTCATGAACCGGGACTAATGGGTCGTTACTAATGCCACCAGACATTAGTCCCGGTTCAAAGACGAACCGGGACCAATGTAACTCCACGTGGCGATGTGCACGAGCCCAGTCAGAGGGTCTTTGGTCCCGGTTGGTGGCACCAACCGGGACCAAAAGTCTTTTTTTTTAAGAAAGTGGCTGCTTTAGGGGTTTTGTGGTTTATTTTTAGGTTGTTATTTATAGCTAGCTAATAGAGAGAAGTGTCCTCTCTTATCTTCGTCCTTGGTTTATCAACGCTGCTGCTATATATATGTTCATTGCACCCGCAGATATATATATGACATGGCTCATGCATGCTTTGCATCATACATCATCATATATATGTATATAATAAAGTCCTACTAATCATGCATCATCATACTACTTCTACTAGCTCGTTATTAATAATAAGTCATACGATCATCATCCTCGTATATAGTCATCGAACCCAACCCTACATATATAATTGTTCTTAGCACATGATCATCAATTACAGGTATAGGACCTAAAACACCCTTAAGGTAAAATAGCATAAAACAATATAGACCCCGACTCTCCATTATGAAGAATGGCGATCATCCTGTCTCCAATTCTTGCCTTTCGCTGCTTATTGCTTCCAAGAAGCTCCTTACGATTGTCCATACATTTTTTCCATTCTTTGATTGTTATGTCTCCACTTCTTTTAGAAACCCGATATGGACAGGTTGAGATTCAGAGGGCGACCTGGTAGTATGTTCAAAACATGAAGGCTACCACGCGATACATCGATGAGGGACACACTCATTCGGGATTATCTGTTGAAAAACATAGTAATAACTTCGTAGTTAGCAATGATGTACTAGTTTAGAAGTGTGCAAAAAGATGCACGGATGTTGTAATAGTAAAAATAATCGTACCAAGGTATCTCCATGGTAGTTACCAGAGTTCAACACGTGCACTAGTGGCACGTATTGACCATAATGTTGAGGAGTTTGATTGTAGATATTGTAATTCTCAAGATCTCTACAAAATCCGACTAGATGTCGTTTCTCCCGATAAGTTAATTCGAGCCTTCGTGTAGTATGTTCATCTACCATCTTCCGCACATTCTTTGAAGAATGAAAATAAGCTGTCAATGGAGATAAGTTGTCAACTATATATTTTGAAATAAACAATATAAATTACTTAATAACTATGTTTAGCTCACATGAGGGAAGAACTGGAGGTGTATGCACAAAGACCCAAATCGTAGGTGTCTCTTGCTCGATTGTAGGATCACCAAGATCCATGGTGATAATCATACCCTCATCAAGACCATACATCTTGCAAAATGCATCCCAATTTTGCAACCAAAATGGGTTATGATCGAGCATTGTACAGCTTTACTTGAAAATCCACATCATGTTCGGTACTTAGGACAATTTTTTTGTTTCAAATTTTCATGGTCTTCAAAATCCATCCTCTCCAAGACATAGCGTCTTGCAAAGCATGGGATAAGCTAGTCGAATTGAAAAAGATGAAAATTACACGTTAAAATAGTTGAAGTCGTGCTTAATTACGAAAAAAACTATTGTCGCTGCTATGCATCCGTATGAACATCGCAAGTCTCCTCGAGCTTAATGCTGAATCGCCGATCTTCCTCCAGCTCAATGAATCATCGCACATACCTCGGTCATCGTGGCACCAACGCACTCCCAGCGATTTTCGTGCGTCGGATGAGGACGACATTTCCGCCTCGCTCATAATTCAAATATTAAACTAGATCATTATTATAAATCACGGGTTGACTATAGATGATCGATGTACATACGGGTTGAATACTACATCATCTCTTGGTGTCCGTACATCATCGAATATTATCACTAATAAAACTAGAACCGTGGCGCCGACGGTATCGACGCTGGCGGTGTCCGGATGCCTCACCACCGCATCGCCCACGCGACCGCCACCAAACAAGGATCGGTCAACAACGGGTTGCCTCCTCACCAACCTACTACGCCCCCGAAGGTAACACCTCCCAATACCAACCCGGCGGAGCCCAGTCCGAACATGACCTCGATCAAGCAGGCCTCCATCGCCGACTCCACGACAGCGAGGATGCGGATAGGCATCTCGCCGACGTCGACGCTGAACTACTTCTATATATATAGTTAAATAAAAGTAGTCTTATTAATTAAATCTATCTAGCTCAACTACTAAACACTTACTATAAATAAATAAGTAGTACTTACTAAAACAAACTACTTCATATATAATACATATCTAAATTACTACACATCTAATCCTACAAAAGATCTAAATTACACAATATGAACAAATATTACAGAAAAGAATCTAACATAAAGAAACTAACATAAAAAATCTTACATAATATGAACAAATCTTTTATAGAAAAAAATCTAACATAAAAACTAACTAAAAATCTTTTTACAGAAAAAAATCTAAAATAAAGAAACTAACATAAAAAACTAACATAAAAAATCTAACATAAAAACCTTACATAGAAAATCTAACATAATATGAACAAATTTTACAGAAAAAACTAACATAAAGAAACTAACATAAAAACATCGACATAAAAAATCTTACATAATATGCACAAATCTTTTACAGAAAAAAATCTAACATAAAAACTAACAAATTAATTACACAATCTACATTAACTACATATCTAAATTACACAATCTAATCTAACAAAAATATCTATGAACTAAAAAAATCTAAAACAAATCTAAGAAAAAAAAAAAAAAGACTGCCGGCGACGGCGACGGCGTGGTGCGGCGCGGGCGGGCAGGGCGTCACAGGCGCGCGCGACGGCGGCGGGCGGGCGGGCGGGCGGCGACGGGCGGGCGGCCGGTCGGGTCGGGCGGGCGGCGACGACGGCGTTGTCGGGGGCGGCCGGGCGGGACGGCGACGGCAGGCAGGCGGCGATGGCGACGGCAATGGGAGGCGGAGCGACGACGGCGGGCGGGCGGCGGCGGCGGCGGGGGGCGGCGAGGGGACGGTGTCGGGCGGCGAGGAGCAGGAGATCGAAGTGGGGATGCGGTTACGAAATCCTAAGTGCTACTTATATAGCAAAGCTTTTGTCGGTTCAGGCACAAACGGGACCAATGCCCTCTTTAGTCGGTTGGTGCCACCAACCGACCAAAGACCTTTTTCAGCAGCCCAAAGGGCGGAACGAAGATTTGGTCGGTTGGTGGCACAAACCGACAAAGAGGGCATTGGTCCCGTTGCGACCACGAACCGACAAAGTTGGAACTGGTCGGTTGGTGCCACCAACCGACCAATGGACTCTGCTGTTTTTTTTTGATTCTTCCAGCAGACTTTCGTTTTAGTCCCACCTCCAAGCGAGAGGCACTCGCAATTGTTTATAAGCCCCGAGTGCGAGATACAATGACGAAGATGCTCAATGCTCCTCAAGACGTTGGTGGGCTTCAACCCTTGCGGGATACGGTGAGATCGCAGAGCTATGTGCGGTCACGATTGACACTATCCCGAAAGGGTTGAAGCAGATTAACGAGCATTGCGTCTCTTTTTATTTGTAATGACTTATTATAACTCGAAAAAATAAAAAGGAGCGAAAAAGAAAAAACTATATAAAAAAATACTCATAAATGAATAGAAGCAAAAATAGTTGTGATTAACTATAGTAAAAAAGGAGCATATATGCTTATTTTTAATGGCTTATTACAACTCGAAATAAAAAGAAAAATAAATATAGCAGAAAAGAAAAAACTATATAAAAACTACTCATAAATGAATAGAAGCAAAAAATAGTTGTGATTAACTATAGTAAAAAGGAGCATATATGCTTATTTTAATGGCTTATTACAACTCGAAATAAAAAGAAAAAATAAATATAGCAGAAAAGAAAAACTATATAAAAAATACTCATAAATGAATAGAAGCAAAAAATAGTTGTGATTAACTATAGTAAAAAGGAGCATATATGCTTATTTTTAATGGCTTATTACAACTCGAAATAAAAAGAAAAAATAAATATAGCAGAAAAAGAAAAACTATATAAAAACTACTCATAAATGAATAGAAGCAAAAATAGTTGTGATTAACTATAGTAAAAAGGAGCATATATGCTTATTTTTAATGGCTTATTACAACTCGAAATAAAAAGAAAAAATAAAAAGGAGCAGAAAAAAAAAACTATATAAAAATACTCATAAATGAATAGAAGCAAAAAATAGTTGTGATTAACTATAGTAAAAAGGAGCATATATGCTTATTTTTAATGGCTTATTACAACTCGAAATAAAAAGAAAAAATAAATATAGCGTAAAAAGAAAAACTATATAAAAACTACTCATAAATGAATAGAAGCAAAAAATAGTTGTGATTAACTATAGTAAAAAGGAGCATATATGCTTATTTTTAATGGCTTATTACAACTCGAAATAAAAAGAAAAAATAAATATAGCGAAAAAAGAAAAACTATATAAAAAATACTCATAAATGAATAGAAGCAAAAATAGTTGTGATTAACTATAGTAAAAAGGAGCATATATGCTTATTTTTAATGGCTTATTACAACTCAGAAATAAAAAGAAAAAATAAATATAGCGAGAAAAGGAAAAAAACTACTCGAAATGAGTAGAGATGCTTATAGAGGAATTCAACTTAAATTCATAACTAATTTCAAGAGAAATCTGTATGAATTTATGCTAAATTACCTATATAAGCGCATCTATTTTCATTATCGGAGGAGCTCAATAAAGGAGAGAGGAGGGCTTATAAACCAGTCCGTTCCTTGATTGGCGAGGTGGGACTAAACTCGTCGAACGGCACTAACTTTTAGTCCCGTTGATGGCACGAACCGGACTAATGGAGCCCATTGGTCCTGGTTCAAGCAACCAACCGGGACCAATAGGTTTGGGCTCGAGCAGGACCAATGGTCCCGGTTCGTCCCACCAACCGGGACCAATAGGTCGATTTAACCGGGACCAATGGCCCACGTGGCCCGGCCGGCCCCGGGGCTCACGAAACCGGTCCGATGCCCCCATTGGTCCCGGTTCTGGATTGAACCGGGACTAATGGGCTGGACCGGCCTGGACCATTGCCCCCTTTTCTACTAGTGTACCCGCTTCTTTTAAGCAAGTCCTAGATTCTATTTTTGAAGAAGGTTTTCTTGAAGGGGAAGCTATAGATACCTATGAAAGAATGAAAACTATATTTGGGCACCCCATGAATGATAAGGTTGAATCTACCACCCTCTTATGCTTTTATCAAAATGAAATTATCAAAGAGATGAAGTCTAGTTTAGATGCAAATTTTCATAACGTGCTTAATCTTACTTCCTCCATTAATGGCAATGTGCTTTCCCAAAATAGAAGGATAAATGCCATAGAAAGGAAATTTGCTCTTTTCTTTCCGAGTGCCAAAGATGGCACTACTTAGATCTATCTTCGCTTTTATGCCTAGCTAGGGGCGTTAAACGATAGCGCTAGTTGGGAGGCAACCCAATTTTATTTGTGTTTTTTTGTTTTTGTTTATGTTTAGTAATAAATTTTGCATCTACTTTCTGTTTATATGTGTTTTTATGTTTCAATTAGTGTTTGTGTCAAGTAGAACCTATAGGATAACCTATGGTGATAGTTAATTTGATTCTGCTGGAAAACAGAAACTTTGCATGCACGAAATTAGTTTTGTTACATCACAAAAACGTGCTTTTGCGTTGCTTCTTTTTGCTTATGATCAATAGATAAATTGTACAGGACTTCCTATTTTGGTAGGATTTTTAGAGTTCCAGAAGTTTGCGTTAGTTACAGATTGATACATTCTGTTCTGTTTTTGACAGATTCTGCCTTTCGTGTGTTGTTTGCTTATTTTGATGCATCTATGGCAAGTATTAAGTAGTATGAACCATAGAACTTGGAATACAATAGGTTTAACACCAATTTAAATAAAGAATGATTTCATTATAGTACCTTGTGTGGTGGTTTTGTTTTCTTTCACTAACGGAGCTTATAAGATTTCCTATTGAGTTTTGTGTTGTGAAGTTTTCAAGTTTTGGGTAAAGATTTGATGGACTATGGAATAAGGAGTGGCACAAGCCTAAGCTTGGGGATGCCCATGGCACCCCAAGATATTCAAGAATAGACAAAAGCCTAAGCTTGGGGATGCCCCCGGAAGGCAACCCCTCTTTCGTCTTCGTTCATTGGTAACTTTACTCGGAGCTATATTTTTATTCGCCACATGATATGTGTTTTGCTTGGAGCGTCTTGTATGATATTAGTCTTTGCTATTTAGTTTTCTACAATCATCCTTGTTGTACACACCTTTTGGGAGAAGCCCACTTTATTAGAATTTCCTAGAATACTCTATTTGCTTCACTTATATCTTTTGAGCTAGATAGTGTTTGCTCTAGTGCTTCACTTATATCTTTTAGAGCACGGCGGTGGCCTAATTTTGAAGAAATTGTTGATCTCTCATGCTTCACTTATAATATTTTGAGAGTCTCTTAGAACAGCATGGTATTTGCTATGGTTATAAATTTGGTCCTAGAATGATGAGCATCCAAGTTGGTATAATAAAAACTATCATAGAAAGTGCATAAAACACTAGGATCAATTTGATGCTTGATAATTGTTTTGAGATATAGAGGTAGTAATGTTAGAGTCATGCTAGTGGGTAATTACGAAATTGAGAAATACTTGTGTTGAGGTTGGCAAGTCCCGTAGCATGCACGTATGGTAAAAGTTGTGTGACCAATTTGTTGCATGAGGTGCTGTTTTGATTGTCTTCCTTATGAGTGGCAGTCGGGGATGAGCGTTGGTCTTTTCCTACCAATCTATCCCTCTAGGGGCATGCGTAGTAGCACTTTTCTTCGAGGGCTAAGTAGACTTTTGCAATAAGTATATGAGTTCTTTATGACTAATGTGAGTCCATGGATATACGCACACTCACCCTTCCACTTTGCTAGCCTCTTTTGTGCCGCGCAACTTTCGCCGGTATCATGCGACCATTATTTACCTTCCTCAAAACAACCAGCATACCTACCTATTATGGCATTTCCATAGCCATTCCGAGATATATTGCCATGCAACTTTCCACAGTTCCGTTTATTATGACACGCTTCATCATTGTCATATTGCTCTTTGCATGATCATGTAGTTGACATCGTATTTGTGGCAAAGCCACCTTCATAATTTTCATACATGTCACTCTTGATTCATTGCTTTTCCCGGTACACCGCTGGAGGCATTCATATAGAGTCATATCTTGTTCTAGCTTTGAGTTGTAATTCTTGAGTTGTAAATCAATAAAAGTGTGATGATCTTCATTATTAGAGAATTGTCCCAGTGAGAAAAGGATGATGAACACTATGATTCCCCCACAAGTCGGGATGAGACTTCTGACTTTAAAAAAAGAAAAAAAAGAAAAAAGAGAAAGACCAAAAAGAAAAAAAGAAAGGCCAAAGAAAAAAAAGGGAAAAGAAAAAAAAGAGAAAAATAATAATAAATGAGAGAAAAAGAGAGAAGGGACAATGTTACTACCCTTTTTACCACACTTGTGCTTCAAAGTAGCACCATGATCTTCATGATAGAGAGTCTCCTATGTTGTCACTTTCATATACTAAGTGGGAATTTTTCATTATAGAACTTGACTTGTATATTCCAGTGATGGGCTTCCTCAAAATGCCTAGGTCTTCGTGAGCAAGCAAGTTGGATGCACACCCACTTAGTTTCTTTTGTTGAGCTTTCATATATTTATAGCTCTAGTGCATCCGTTGCATGGCAATCCCTACTCACTCACATTGATATCTATTGATGAGCATCTCCATAGCCCGTTGATACGCCTAGTTGATGTGAGACTATCTTCTTCCCTTTTGTCCTCGCAACCACCACCATATACCACAATAGTGCTATGTCCATGGCTTGCGCTCATGTATTGCGTAAGAGTTGAAAAAGCTGAAGCACATTAAAAAGTATGAACCAATTGTTCGGCTCGTCATTGGGGTTGTTCATGATGGGAGTATGTTGTGTAATGAAAATGAAGCATGGCCTAACTATATGATTTTGTAGGGATAAGCTTTCTTTGGCTATGCTATTTTGACATGATTATTTGTTAGTATGCTTCGAAGCATTATTATTTTTTATGTTTTATAAGATTTTGTCTTGAATCATTTGGATCTGAACAATCATGCCACAATAAAGAAAATTACATTGAGAATTATGCTAGGTAGCATTCCACATCAAAAATTCTATTTTTATCATTTACCTACTCGAGGACGAGCAGGAATTAAGCTTGGGGATGCTTGATACGTCTCCAACGTATCTATAATTTTTGATTGTTCCATGCTATTATATTACCCCTTTTGGATGTTTATGGCTTTATTTTACACATTTATATCATTTTTGGGACTAACCTACTAACCGGAGGCCCAGCCCGTATTGCTGTTTTTTTTTTGCATATTTCAGTATTTCGAAGAAAAGGAATATCAAACGGAGTCCAAACAGGATGAAACCTTCGGGAGCGTGATTTTTGGAACGAACGTGATCTAGAGGACTTGGAGTGCAAGCCAAGAAGCAGCCGAGGCGGCCACGGGGGTGGAGGGCGCGCCCACCCCCCTGGGCGCGCCCCCCTATCTCGTGGGCTCCTCGGGCCCGCCACCGACGTACTTCTTCCTCCTATATATACCCACGTACCTCGAAAACATCCAGGGAGCCAACGAAAAACAATTTCCACCGCCGTAACCTTATGTATCCGCGAGATCCCATCTTGGAGCCTTCGCTGGCGCTCCGCCGGAGGGGGAATCGACCATGGAGGGCTTGTACATCAACACCATAGCCCTCCGATGAGTTGTGAGTAGTTTACCACAGACCTTCAAGTCCATAGTTATTAGCTAGATGGCTTCTTCTCTCTTTTTGGATCTCAATATCATGTTCTCCCCCTCTCTTGTAGAGATCTATTCGATGTAACTCTTTTTGCGGTGTGTTTGTCGAGATCCGATGAATTGCGGGTTTATGATCAAGTTTATCTATGAGAAATATTTGAATCTCCTCTGAATTTTTTTATGTATGATTGAGTTATCTTTGCAAGTCTCTTCGAATTATCAGTTTGGTTTGGCCTACTAGATTGATCTTTCTTGCAATGGGAGAAGTGCTTATCTTTGGGTTCAATCTTGCGGTGTCCTTTCCCAAAGGATGTTAGGGCAGCAAGGCACGTATTGTATTGTTGCCATCGAGGATAAAAAGATGGGGTTTATATCATATTGCTTGAGTTTATCCCTCTACACATGTCATCTTTCTTAATGTGTTACTCTGTTCTTATGAACTTAATACTCTGGATGCATGCTGGATAGCAGTCGATGTGTGGAGTAATAGTAGTAGATGCAGGCAGGAGTCGGTCTACTTGTCACGAACGTGATGCCTATATACATGATCATGCCTAGATAATCTCATAATTATTTGCTTTTCTATCAATTGCTCGACAGTAATTTGTTCACCCACCGTAATACTTATGCTATCTTGAGAGAATCCACTAGTGAAACCTATGCCCCCCGGGTCTATCATTTATCATATAAGCTTTCAATCTACTTTTATTTGCATCTTTACTTTTCCAATCTATATTATAAAATACCAAAAATATATTTATCTTATCATACTATCTCTATAAGATCTCACTTTTGCAAGTGGCCGTGAAGGGATTGACAACCCCTTTATTGCATTGGTTGCGAGTTCTTTGTTTGTTTGTGTAGGTGCGTGGGACTTTTGAGGAGCCTCCTACTGGATTGATACCTTGGTTCTCAAAAACTAAGGGAAATACTTACGCTACTATTGTTGCATCACCCTTTCCTCTTCAAGGAAAACCAACGCAAGCTCAAGACGTAGCAAGAAGGATTTCTTGCGCCGTTGCCGGGGAGGTCTTCGCTCAAGTCAAGACATACCAAGTACCATCACAAACTCATCTCCATCGCATTTACATTATTTGCTATTTGCCTCTCGGTTTCCTCTCCCCCACTTCACCCTTGCTGTTTTATTCGCCCTCTCTTTCCCAATCTCCTCCTCTCTTTTTCGTCTGCCTTCCCGTTGCCATGGCCGAATGAAAAAGATCTAAGGGTCCTCTCCCGGGTTCTAGTACCTTGGATAACCCCTCTATCATCTCTAAGCTCATAAATAATGATGCTATGGAAAGACCCACCGAGGTAACCAATGAGATCTTAAATAATTTTGATGAAGATGACTCCAGAATTTTTTGCTATTTGCTTGATGAGTCTTTAAAAGATGCTTGGGATAGGTTATTAAGGATTTGGGCTAGCTATGTGCCACAATATCAAATTGAAGTTTACTTAAAAAGTTTCTATGTTGGCCTACCCGCTTCTTTCAAGCAAGTCCTAGATTCTATTTTTGAAGAAGGTTTTCTTGAAGGGGATGCTATAGATACCTATGAAAAAATGAAAACTATATTTGGGCACCCCATGAATGATAAGGTTGAATCTACCACCCTCTTATGCTTTTATCAAAACGAAATTATCAAAGAGATGAAGTCTAGTTTAGATGCAAATTTTCGTAACATGCTTAATCTTACTTCCTCCATTAATGGCAATGTGCTTTCCCAAAATAGAAGGATGAATTCCATAGAAAGGAAATTTGCTCTTTTCTTTCCGAGTGCCAAAGATGGCACTACTTAGATCTATCTTCGCTTTTATGCCTAGCTAGGGGCGTTAAACGATAACGCTAGTTGGGAGGCAACCCAATTTTATTTGTGTTTTTTGTTTTTGTTTCTGTTTAGTAATAAAAATTTTGCATCTACTTTCTGTTTAGATGTGTTTTTATGTTTTAATTAGTGTTTGTGCCAAGTAGAACCTATAGGATAACCTATGGTGATAGTTAATTTGATTCTGCTGAAAAACAGAAACTTTGCGCGCACGAAATTAGTTTGGTTAAATCACAGGAACGTGCTTTTGCGTTGATTCTTTTTGCTGCTGATGAATAGATAAATTTTACAGGACTTCCTGTTTTGGTAGGAGTTTTAGAGTTCCAGAAATTTGCGTTAGTTACAGATTGATACAGACTGTTCTGTTTTTGACAGATTCTGCCTTGCGTGTGTTGTTTGCTTATTTTGATGCATCTATGGCTAGTATTAAGTAGTATGAACCATAGAGAACTTGGAATACAGTAGGTTTAACACCAATTTAAATAAAGAATGAGTTCATTATAGTACCTTATGTGATGGTTTTGTTTTCTTTCACTAACGGAGCTTATAAGATTTCCTGTTGCGTTTTGTGTTGTGAAGTTTTCAAGTTTTGGGTAAAGATTTGATGGACTATGTAATAAGGAGTGGCAAAAACCTAAGCTTGGGGATGCCCATGGCACCCCAAGATATTCAAGAATAGACAAAAGCCTAAGCTTGGGGACGCCCCCGGAAGGCATCCCCTATTTCGTCTTCGTTCATTGGTAACTTTACTTGGAGCTATATTTTTATTCGCCACATGATATGTGTTTTGCTTGGAGCGTCTTGTATGATATTAGTCTTTGCTTTTTAGTTTTCCACAATCATCCTTGCTGTACACACCTTTTGGGAGAACCCACTTTATTAGAATTTCCTAGAATACTCTATGTGCTTCACTTATATCTTTTGAGCTAGATAGTATTTGCTCTAGTGCTTCACTTATATCTTTTAGAGCACGGCGGTGGCCTAATTTTGAAGAAATTGTTGATCTCTCATGCTTCACTTATATTATTTTGAGAGTCTCTTAGAACAGCATGGTATTTGCTATGGTTATAAATTTGGTCCTAGAATGATGAGCATCCAAGTTGGTATAATAAAAACTATCATAGAAAGTGCATTAAACACTAGGATCAATTTGATGCTTGGTAATTGTTTTGAGATATAGAGGTAGTAATGTTAGAGTCATGCTAGTGGATAATTATGAAATTGATAAATACTTGTGCTGAAGTAGTCAAGTCTCGTAGCATGCACGTATGGTAAAAGTTGTGTGACAAATTTGTTGCATGAGGTGCTCTTTTGGTTGTCTTCCTTATGAGTGGCGGTCGGGGACGAGAGATGGTCTTTTCCTACCAATATATTGTTGGGGAACGTAGTAATTTCAAAAAATTTCCTACGCACACACAAGATCATGGTGATGATATAGCAACGAGGGGAGAGTGTTGTCTACGTACCCTCGTAGACCGAAGCGGAAGCGTTGACGCAACGTAGAGGAAGTAGTCGTACGTCCTCCCGGTTCGACCGATCCAAGCACCGTTACTCCGGCACCTCCGAGTTCTTGACAGGCGTACAGCTCGATAACGCACCTCGATCTCCAATCCAAGAGAGGCTCGAGGGGAGTTCCACAAGACGATGGCGTGGTGACGATCTTGATGTTCTCCTGTCGCAGGGCTTCGCCTAAGCACCGCTACAATATGATCGAGGTGTAATATCGTGGAGGGGGGCACCCTACACGGCTAAGGAACGATCAATGATCAACTTGTGTGTTCTAGGGTGCCCCCCTACCCTCGTATATAAAGGAGGGAGGGAGGAGGTGGCCGGCCCAAGGGGGGGCGCGCCATAGGGAGGGGGAAACCTACTCCAAGTAGGTTTCCTCTCTTTCCTTATCTTATTTGGAGGGGAAGGAAGGAGTACTAGTATTAGGAAGTAGTACTAGTAGTAGGAAAGGAAGAGGGGAAGGAGAAAGGAAAGGGGCTGGCCCCTCCCCAGTCGGATTGGGCTTGGGGGCGCGCCCCTCCCTTGCTCCTTCTCCCTTCCTCCTACATGGGCCCAATAAGGCCCATATACTTCCCGGGGGGTTCCGGTAACCTCCCGGAGCTCCGGTATATTCCCAAACTCTTCCGGAACCTTTCCGGTGTCCAAATATATCCATCCAATATATCAATCTTTATGTCTCGACCATTTCGAGACTCCTCGTCATGTCCGTGATCATATCCGGGACTCCGAACAAACTTTGGTACATCAAAATACATAAACTCATAATATAACTGTCATCGAAACCTTAAGCGTGCGGACCCTACGGTTCGAGAACAATGCAGACATGACCGAGACACGTCTCTGGTCAATAACCAATAGTGGGACCTAGATGCCCATATTGGTTCCTACATATTCTACGAAGATCTTTATCGGCCAATCCGCATAACAACATACTTTGTTCCCTTTGTCATCGGTATGTTACTTGCCCGAGATTTGATCGTCGGTATCCAATACCTAGTCCAATCTCGTTACCGGCAAGTCTCTTTACTCGTTCTGTAATACGTCATCTCATAACTAACTCATTAGTTATATGCTTGCAAGGCTTAAGTGATTAGTATTACCGAGAGGGCCCAGAGATACCTCTCCGACAATCGGAGTGACAAATCCTAATCTCAATTATGCCAACTCAACATGAACCTTCTAAACACCAGAGAGCACCTTTATAATCACCCGATTCGCCAGACGCTTTGGTAGCACACAAAGTGTTCTTCCGGTACACGGAGTTGCACAATCTCACAGTTGCAGGAACTTTGTATAAGTCATGAAGAAAGCAATAGCAGTATACTAAACGATCAAGTGCTAGGCTAACAAAATGGGTCATGTCAATCACATCATTCTTCTAATGATGCGGTCCCACTAATCAAATGACAACACATGTCTATGGTCAGGAAACATGACCATCTTTGATTAATGAGCTAGTCAAGTAGAGGCATACTAGTGACTATATGTTTGTCTATGTATTCACACATGTATCATGTTTCCGGTTAATACAATTCTAGCATGAAAAATAAACATTTATCATGATGTGAGGAAATAAATAATAACTTTATTATTGCCTCTAGGGCATTTTCCTTCAGTCTCCCACTTGCACTAGAGTCAATAATCTAGATTACATAGCAATGATTCTAACACCCATGGAGTCTTGGTGCTGATCATGTTTTGCTCGTGAGAGAGGCTTAGTCAATGGGTCTGCAACATTCAGATCCGTGTGTATCTTGCAAATCTCTATGTCTCCCACTTGGACTTGGTCCCGAATGGAATTGAAGCGTCTCTTGATGTGCTTGGTCCTCTTGTGAAATTTGGATTACTTTGCCAAGGCAATTGCACCAGTATTGTCACAGAAGATCTTCATTGGTCCCGATGCACTAGATATGACACCTAGATCGGAAATGAACTCCTTCATCCAGACTCCTTCATTTGCTGCTTCAGAAGTAGCTATGTACTCTGCTTCACATGTAGATCCCGCCACGACGCTTTGTTTAGAACTACACCAACTTACAGCTCCACCGTTTAACAAAAACACATATCCGGTTTGCGATTTAGAATCGTCCGGATCAGTGTCAAAGCTTGCATCGACGTAACCATTTACGACTAGCTCTTTGTCACCTCCACATACGAGAAACATATCCTTAGTCCTTTTCAGGTATTTCAGGATGTTCTTGACCTTTGTCCAGTGATCCACTCCTGGATTACTTTGGTACCTTCCTGCTAAGCTTATTGCTAAGCATACGTCAGGTCTGGTACACAGCATTGCATACATGATAGAGCCTATGGCTGATGCATAGGGAACATTTTTCATTTTCTCTCTATCTTCTGCTGTGGTCGGGCATTGAGTTCGACTCAACTTCACACCTTGTAGCACAGGCAAGAATCCTTTCTTTGCCTGATCCATATTGAACTTTTTCAATATTTTGTCAAGGTATGTGCTTTGTGAAAGTCCTATTAAGCATCTTGATCTATCTCTATAGATCTTGATGCCTAATATGTAAGCAGCTTCACCGAGGTCTTTCATCGAAAAACTTTTATTCAAATATCCCTTTATGCTATCCAGAAATTCTATATCATTTCCAATTAATAATATGTCATCAACATATAAAACTAGAAATGCTACAGAGCTCCCACTCACTTTCTTGTAAATACAGGCTTCTCCAAAAGTCTGTATAAAACCATATGCTTTGATCACACTGTCAAAGCGTTTATTCCAACTCCGAGATGCTTGCACCAGTCCATAAATGGAATGCTAGAGCTTGCACACTTTGTAAGCACCTTTTGGATCAACAAAACCTTCAGGCTGCATCATATACAACTCTTCTTCTAGAAATCCATTCAAGAATGCAGTCTTGACATCCATTTGCCAAATTTCATAATCATGAAATGCAGCAATAGCCAACATGATTCGGACAAACTTAAGCATCGCTACGGGTGAGAAAGTCTCATCGTAGTCAACCCCTTGAACTTGTCGAAAACCTTTTGCAACAAGTCGAGCCTTGTAGACAGTAACATTACCATCAGCGTCAGTCTTCTTCTTAAAGATCCATTTATTCTCAATGGCTTGCCGATCATCGGGCAAGTCAACCAAAGTCCATACTTTGTTTTCATACATGGATCCTATCTCAGATTTCATGGCCTCCAGCCATTTTGCGGAATCTGTGCTCATCATCGCTTCCTCATAGTTCGTAGGTTCATCATGGTCAAGCAACATGACTTCCAGAACAGGATTACCGTACCACTCTGGTGCGGATCTTACTCTGGTAGACCTACGAGGTTCAGCAGAAACTTGATCTGAAGTTTCATGATCAATATCATTAGCTTCCTCACTAGTTGGTGTAGTTGTCACGGGAACCGGTTCTCGTGATGAACTACCTTCCAACAAGGGAGTAGATACAGTTATCTCATCAAGTTCTACTTTCCTCCCACTCACTTCTTTCGAGAGAAATTCTTTCTCTAGAAAGGATCCATTCTTAGCAACGAATGTTTTGCCTTCGGATCTGTGATAGAAGGTGTACGCAACAGTTTTCCTTTGGGTATCCTATGAAGACACATTTCTCGATTTGGGTTCGAGCTTATCTGGTTGAAGTTTCTTCACATAAGCATCGCAGCCCCAAATTTTAAGAAACGACAACTTTGGTTTCTTGCCAAACCATAGTTCATAAGGTGTCGTCTGAACGGATTTTGATGGTGCCCTATTTAACGTGAAAGCGGCCGTCTCTCAAGCATAACCCCAAAACGATAGCGGTAAATCGGTAAGAGACATCATAGATCGCACCATATCAAGTAAAGTACGATTCTGACGCTCGACACACCATTTCGCTGTGGTGTTCCGTGGCGTGAGTTGCGAAACTATTCCGCATTGTTTCAAATGTAAACCAAACTCGTAACTCAAATATTCTCCTCCACGATCGATCGTAGAAACTTTATTTTCTTGTTACGATGATTTTCTACTTCACTCTGAAATTCTTTGAACTTTTCAAATGTTTCAGACTTGTGCTTCATTAAGTAGATATACCCATATCTGCTCAAATCATCTGTGAAGGTGAGAAAATAACGATATCCGCCACGAGCCTCAAAATTCATCGGCCACATACATCTCAGATGTATGATTTCCAACAAATCTGTTGCTCTCTCCATAGTACCGAGAACGGCGTTTTAGTCATCTTGCCCATGAGGCACGGTTCACAAGTACCAAGTGATTCATAATCAAGTGATTCCGTAAGTCCATCAAGATGGAGTTTCTTTATGCGTTTTACATCGATATGACCTAAAGGCAAGTGCCACAAATAAGTTGCACTATCATTATCAACTCTGCATCTTTTGGCTTCAACATTATGAATAGGTGTATCACTACTATCGAGATTCAATAAAATAGACCACTCTTCAAGGGTGCATGACCATAAAAGATATTACTCATATAAATAGAACAACCATTATTCTCGATTTAAATAAATAACCGCCTCGCATCAAACAAGATCCAGATATAATGTTCATGCTCAACGCAGCACCAAATAACAATTATTTAGGTCTAAAACTAATCCCGATGGTAGATGTAGAGGTAGCGTGCCGACGGCGATCACATCGACTTTGGAACCGCTTCCCACGCGCATCGTCACCTCGCCCTTGGCGATGCTCGCTTATTCCGTAGTCCTGCTTCGAGTTGCAAATATTAGCAATGTAACCAGATATCAAATACCAGTGCTACTACGAGCTCTAGTTAGGTACACATCAATAACATGTATATCACATATACCTTTGTTCACTTTGCCATCCTTCTTATCCGCCAAATACTTGGGGCAGTTCCTCTTCCAAAGGACGATCGCTTGCGAGAGAAGCACTCGCCAGTGCTTAGGTCCAGACTTGGGTTTCTTCTCTTGAGCAGCAACTTGCTTGCCGCTCTTTTGAAGTTCCCTCTTCTTTCCTTTGCCCTTTTTTTGAAACTAGTGGTCTTGTTGACCATCAACACTTGATGCTCCTTCTTGATTTCTACCTCCGCTGCTTTCAAAGATCGCGAAGAGCTCGGAATAGTCTTGTTCATCCCTTGCATATTATAGTTCATCACAAAGCTCTTGTAGCTTGGTGGCGTGATTGAAGAATTCATCAATGACACTATCATCGTGAAGATTAACTCCCGCTTGAATCAAGTGATTGTTATACCCGCACATTCGAGTATATGTTCACCGACGTAACTATTCTCCTCCATCTTGCAGCTGTAGAACTTATTGGAGACTTCATATCTCTCAATCCGGCATTTGCTTGAAATATTAACTCCAACTCTGGAACATCTCATATGCTCCATGACGCTCAAAACGCCGTTGAAGACCCGGTTCTAAGCCGTAAAGCATGGCACACTAAACTATAGAGTAGTCATCAGCTTTGCTCGCCAGACGTTCTTAACGCCGTCGGTTAGATCAAGCGGCGAGTTCGCACCCAGCGGTGCTTCCAGACGTAACTCTTCTCGTGCAGCAATGAGGATAATCCTCGAGTTACGGACCCAATCCGTAATTGCTACCATCATCTTTCAACTTTGCTTTCTCAAGGAACGCATTAAAATTCAACGGAACAACAAAGACGAGCCATCTATCTACAAACAAACATAGATAAGCAAGATACTAACAGGTACTAAGTTCATGATAAATTTAAGTTCAATTAATCATATTACTTAAGAACTCCCACTTAGACAGACATCTCTCTAGTCATCAAAGTGATCACGTGATCCAAATCAACTAAACCATAACCGATCATCACGTGAGATGGAGTAGTTTTCAATGGTGAACATCATTATGTTGATCATATCTACTATATGATTCACGCTCGACCTTTCGGTCTCCGTGTTCCGAGGCCATATCTGCATATGCTAGGCTCGTCAAGTATAACTCGAGTATTCGTGTGTGCAAAACTGGCTTGCACCCGTTGTAGATGGACGAGAGCTTATCACACCGATCATCACGGGTGTCTCGCACGATTTAATGTGGCAACGGTGCATACTCAGGGAGAACACTACTTGATAATTTTAGTGGGAGATCATCTTAAAATGCTACCGTCAATCAAAGCAAGATAAGATGCATAAAGGATAAACATCACATGCAATCAATATAAGTGATATGATATGGCCATCATCATCTTGTGCTTGTGATCTCCATCTCCGAAGCACCGTCGTGATCACCATCATCACCGGCGTGACACCTTGATCTTCATCGTAGCATCGTTGTCGTTTACGCCATCTATTGCTTCTACGACTATCGCTACCGCTTAGTGATAAAGTAAAGCAACTACAGGGCATTTGCATTTCATACAATAAAGCGACAACCATATGGCTCCTGCCAGTTGCCGATAACTTTGGTTACAAAACATGATCATCTCATACAATAAAATATAGCATCACGTCTTGGCCATATCACATCACAACATGCCCTGCAAAAACAAGTTAGACGTCCTCTACTTTGTTGTTGCAAATTTTACGTGGCTGCTACGGGCTTAAGCAAGAACCAATCTCACCTACGCATCAAAACAACAACGATAGTTTGTCAAGTTGATGCTGTTTTAACCTTCGCAAGGACCGTGCGTAGCCACACTCGGTTCAACTAAAGTTGGAGAAACCGACACCTCTAGTCACCGTGTGCAAAGCACGGCGGTAAAACCAGTCTCGCGTAAGCGTCTGGCGTAATGTCGGTCCGGCCGCTTCATCCAACAATACCATGAACCAAAGTATGACATGCTGGTAAGCAAGATGACTTATATCGCCCACAACTCACTTGTGTTCTACTCGTGCAAATAACATCAAACCATAAAACCTAGGCTCGGATGCCATCATTGGCGAACGAGTAATTTCAAAAATTTCCTACGCACACACAAGATCATGGTGATGATATAGCAACGAGGGAGAGTGTTGTCTACGCACCCTCGAGACCAAAGCGAAGCCTTGACGCAACGTAGAGGAAGTAGTCGACGTCCTCCCGGTTCGACCGATCCAAGCACCGCACTCCGCACCTCCGAAGTTCTTGACACGCGTACAGCTCGATGACGCACCCTCGATCTCCAATCCAAGAGAGGCTCGATGGGGATTTCACAAGACGACGGCGTGGTGGACGATCTTGATGTTCTCTGTCGCAGGCTTCGCCTAAGCACCGCTACAATATGATCGAGGTGTAATATCGTGGGGGGCACCGCACACGGCTAAGGAACGATCAATGATCAACTTGTGTGTTCTAGGGTGCCCCCTACCCCGTATATAAAGGAGGGAGGGAGGAGGTGGCCGCCCAAGGGGGCGCCATAGGGAGGGGAAACCTACTCCAAGTAGGTTTCCTCTTTCCTTATCTTATTTGGAGGGGAAGGAAGGAGTACTAGTATTAGGAAGTAGTACTAGTTGTAGGAAAGGAAGAGGGAAGGAGAAAGGAAGGGGGCCGCCCCCCCCCAATTCGGATTGGGCTGGGGCGCGCCCCCTGCTCCTTCTCCTTCTTCCTACATGGGCCCAATAAGGCCCATATACTTCCTGGGGGTTCCGTAACCTCCTGAGTCTCCAGATATTCCCAAACTCTTCCTAACCTTTCCGGTGTCCAAATATATCCGTCCAATATATCAATCTTTATGTCTCAACCATTTCGAGACTCCTCGTCATGTCCGTGATCATATCCGGACTCAACAAACTTCAAGACATCAAAATACATAAACTCATAATATAACCGCTATCAAAACCATAAGCGTGCGGACCCTACGGTTCGAGAACAATGCAGACATGACCGAGACACGCCTCGTCAATAACCAATAGCGGGACCTGGATGCCCATATTGGTTCCTACATATTCTACGAAGATCTTTATCGGTCAAACCGCATAACAACATACTTTGTTCCTTTGTCATCGGTATGTTACTTGCCCGAGATTTGATCGTCGGTATCCAATACCTAGTCCAATCTCGCTACCGCAAGTCTCTTTACTCGCTCAGAATACGTCATCTCATAACTAACTCATTAGTTATATGCTTGCAAGGCTTAAGTGATTAGTATTACCGAGAGGGCCCAGAGATACCTCTCCGACAATCGGAGTGACAAATCCTAATCTCGAATTATGCCAACTCAACATGAACCTTCGAAACACCAGAGAGCACCTTTATAATCACCCGATTACGCTGTGACGCTTTGGTAGCACACAAAGTGTTCTTCCGGTACACGGAGTTGCACAATCTCATAGTTGCGTGAACTTTGTATAAGTCATGAAGAAAGCAATAGCAGTATACTAAACGATCAAGTGCTAGGCTAACAAAATGGGTCATGTCAATCACATCATTCTTCTAATGATGTGATCCCACTAATCAAATGGCAACACATGTCTATGGTCAGGAAACATGACCATCTTTGATTAATGAGCTAGTCAAGTAGAGGCATACTAGTGACTATATGTTTGTCTATGTATTCACACATGTATCATGTTTCCAGTTAATACAATTCTAGCATGAATAATAAACATTTATCATGATGTGAGGAAATAAATAATAACTTTATTATTGCCTCTAGGGCATATTTCCTTCAGTCTCCCACTTGCACTAGAGTTAATAATCTAGTTTACATAGCAATGATTCTAACACCCATGGAGTCTTGGTGCTGATCATGTTTTGCTCGTGAGAGAGGCTTAGTCAACGGGTCTCCAACATTCAGATCCGTGTGCATCTTGCAAATCTCTATGTCTCCCACTTGGACTTGGTCCCGAATGGAATTGAAGCGTCTCTTGATGTGCTTGGTCCTCTTGTGAAATCTGGATTCCTTTGCCAAGGCAATTGCACCAGTATTGTCACAGAAGATCTTCATTGGTCCCGATGCACTAGATATGACACCTAGATCGGAAATGAACTCCTTCATCCGACTCCTTCATTTGCTGCTTGTAAGCAGCTATGTACTCGCTTCACATGTAGATCCCGCCACGACGCTTTGTTTAGAACTGCACCAACTTACAGCTCCACCGTTTAATAAAAACACATATCCGGTTTGCGATTTAGAATCGTCCGGATCAGTGTCAAAGCTTGCATCGACGTAACCATTTACGACTAGCTCTTTGTCACCTCCATATACGAGAAAGATATCCTTAGTCCTTTTCAAGTATTTCAGGATGTTCTTGACCGCTGTCCAGTGATCCACTCCTGGATTACTTTGGTACCTTCCTGCTAAGCTTATTGCTAAGCATACGTCAGGTTTGGTACACATCATTGCATACATGATAGAGCCTATGGCTGATGCATAGGGAACATTTTTCATTTTCTCTCTATCTTCTGCTGTGGTCGGGCATTGAGTTCGACTCAACTTCACACCTTGTAGCACGTGCAAGAATCCTTTCTTTGCCTCGATCCATATTGAACTTTTTCAATATTTTGTCAAGGTATGTGCTTTGTGAAAGTCCTATTAAGCGCCTTGATCTATCTCTATAGATCTTGATGCCTAATATGTAAGCAGCTTCACCGAGGTCTTTCATCGAAAAACTTTTATTCAAATATCCCTTTATGCTATCCAGAAATTCTATATCATTTCCAATTAATAATATGTCATCAACATATAAAACTAGAAATGCTACAGAGCTCCCACTCACTTTCTTGTAAATACAAGGCTTCTCCAAAGTCTCATATAAAACCATATGCTTTGATCACACTCACAAAGCGTTTATTCCAACTCGAGATGCTTGCACCAGTCCATAAATGGAACGCTGGAGCTTGCACACTTTGTCAAGACCTTTTGGATCAACAAAACCTTCAGCTGCATCATATACAACTCTTCTTCTAGAAATCCATTCAAGAATGCAGTCTTGACATCCATTTGCCAAATTTCATAATCATGAAATGCAGCAATAGCCAACATGATTCGGACAGACTTAAGCATCGCTACGGGTGAGAAAGTCTCATCGTAGTCAACCCCTTGAACTTGTCGAAAACCTTTTGCAACAAGTCGAGCCTTGTAGACGATAACATTATCATCGCCGTCGGTCTTCTTCTTAAAGATCCATTTATTCTCAATGGCTTGCCGATCATCGGCAAGTCAACCAAAGTCCATACTTTGTTTTCATACATGGATCCTATCTCAGATTTCATGGCCTCCAGCCATTTTGCGGAATCTGGGCTCATCATCGCTTCCTCATAGTTCGTAGGTTCATCATGGTCAAGCAACATGACTTCCAGAACAGGATTACCGTACCACTCTGGTGCGGATCTTACTCTGGTAGACCTACGAGGTTCGGAAGAAACTTGATCTGAAGTTTCATGATCAATATCATTAGCTTCATCACTAGTTGGTGTAGTTGTCACGGGAACCGGTTCTTGTGATGAACTACCTTCCAACAAGGGAGTAGATACAGTTATCTCATCAAGTTCTACTTTCCTCCCACTCACTTCTTTCGAGAGAAATTCTTTCTCTAGAAAGGATCCATTCTTAGCAACGACTGTTTTGCCTTTGGATCTGTGATAGAAGGTGTACCCAACAGTTTCCTTTGGGTATCCTATGAAGACACATTTCTCCGATTTGGGTTCGAGCTTATCTGGTTGAAGTTTCTTCACATAAGCATCGCAGCCCCAAATTTTAAGAAACGACAACTTTGGTTTCTTGCCAAACCATAGTTCATAAGGTGTCGTCTGAACGGATTTTGATGGTGCCCTATTTAACGTGAAAGCGGCCGTCTCTCAAGCATAACCCCAAAACGATAGCGGTAAATCGGTAAGAGACATCATAGATCGCACCATATCAAGTAAAGTACGATTACGACGTTCGGACACACCATTTCGTTGTGGTGTTCGGTGGCGTGAGTTGCGAAACTATTCCGCATTGTTTCAAATGTAAACCAAACTCAGAACTCAAATATTCTCCTCCACGATCGATCGTAGAAACTTTATTTTCTTGTTACGATGATTTTCTACTTCACTCTGAAATTCTTTGAACTTTTCAAATGTTTCGACTTGTGCTTCATTAAGTAGATATACCCATAGCTGCTCAAATCATCTGTGAAGGTGAGAAAATAACGATATCCGCCACGAGCCTCAACATTCATCGGGCCACATACATCGTATGTATGATTTCCAACAAATCTGTTGCTCTCTCCATAGTACCGAGAACGGCGTTTTAGTCATCTTGCCCATGAGGCACGGTTCATAAGTACCAAGTGATTCATAATCAAGTGATTCCGTAAGTCCATCAAGATGGAGTTTCTTTATGCGTTTTACACCGATATGACCTAAACGGCAGTGCCACAAATAAGTTGCACTATCATTATCAACTCTGCATCTTTTGGCTTCAACATTATGAATAGGTGTATCACTACTATCGAGATTCAATAAAAATAGACCACTCTTCAAGGGTGCATGACCATAAAAGATATTACTCATATAAATAGAACAACCATTATTCTCCGATTTAAATGAATAACCGCCTCGCATCAAACAAGATCCAGATATAATGTTCATGCTCAACGCAGCACCAAATAACAATTATTTAGGTCTAAAACTAATCCCGATGGTAGATGTAGAGGTAGCATGCCGACGGCGATCACATCGACTTTGGAACCGCTTCCCATGCGCGCCGTCACCTCGTCCTTGGCGGTGCTCGCTTATTCCGTAGTCCCTGCTTTGAGTTGCAAATATTAGCAATGTAACCAAGATCAAATACCAGTGCTAGTACGAGCTCTAGTTAGGTACACATCAATAACATGTATATCACATATACCTTTGTTCACTTTGCCATCCTTCTTATCCGCCAAATACTTGGGGCAGTTCCTCTTCCAAAGGACCGATCGCTTGCGGAGAAGCACTCGATTTGTGCTTAGGTCCGGACTTGGGTTTCTTCTCTTGAGCAGCAACTTGCTTGCCGTTCTTTTGAAGTTCCCTTCTTCTTTCCTTTGCCCTTTTTTTGAAACTAGTGGTCTTGTTGACCATCAACACTTGATGCTCCTTCTTGATTTCTACCTCCGCTGCTTTCAAAGATCGCGAAGAGCTCGGGAATAGTCTTGTTCATCCCTTGCATATTATAGTTCATCACAAAGCTCTTGTAGCTTGGTGGCGATGATTGAAGAATTACATCAATGACACTATCATCGTGAAGATTAACTCCCGCTTGAATCAAGTGATTGTTATACCCGCACATTCGAGTATATGTTCACCGACGTAACTATTCTCCTCCATCTTGCAGCTGTAGAACTTATTGGAGACTTCATATCTCTCAATCCGGGCATTTGCTTGAAATATTAACTTCAACTCCTCGAACATCTCATATGCTCCATGACGCTCAAAACGTCGTTGAAGACCCGGTTCTAAGCCGTAAAGCATGGCACATGAACTATAGAGTAGTCATCAGCTTTGCTCGCCAGACGTTCTTAACGTCGTCGGTTAGATCAAGAAGCAGTTCGCACCCAGCGGTGCTTCCAGGGGCGTAACTCTTCATGCAGCAATGAGGATAATCCTCGAGTTACGGACCCGATCCGTGTAATTGCTACCATCATCTTTCAACTTTGCTTTCTCAAGGAACGCATTAAAATTCAACGGAACAACAAAGACGAGCCATCTATCTACAAACAAACATAGATAAGCAAGATACTAACAGTACTAAGTTCATGATAAATTTAAGTTCAATTAATCATATTACTTAAGAACTCCCACTTAGATGACATCTCTCTAGTCATCTAAGTGATCACGTGATCCAAATCAACTAAACCATAACCGATCATCACGTGAGATGGAGTAGTTTTCAATGGTGAACATCATTATGTTGATCATATCTACTATATGATTCACGCCGACCTTTCGGTCTCCGTGTTCCGAGGCCATATCTGCATATGCTAGGCTCGTCAAGTATAACTCGAGTATTCTGCGTGTGCAAAACTGGCTTGCACCCGTTGTAGATGGACGTGAGCTTATCACACCCGATCATCACGTGGTGTCTCGGCACGACGAACTTTGGCAACGATGCATACTCGGGAGAACACTACTTGATAATTTTAGTGAGAGATCATCTTAAAATGCTACCGTCAATCAAAGCAAGATAAGATGCATAAAGGATAAACATCACATGCAATCAATATAAGTGATATGATATGGCCATCATCATCTTGTGCTTGTGATTCCATCTCCGAAGCACCGTCATGATCACCATCGCCACCGCGCGACACCTTGATCTTCATCGTAGCATCGTTGTCGTTTCGCCATCTATTGCTTCTCGACTATCGCTACCGCTTAGTGATAAAGTAAAGCAATTACAGGCGCTTGCATTTTATACAATAAAGCGACAACCATATGGCTCCTGCCATTGCCGATAACTTTGGTTACAAAACATGATCATCTCATACAATAAAATATAGCATCACGCCTTGGCCATATCACATCACAACATGCCCTGCAAAAACAAGTTAGACGTCCTCTACTTTGTTGTTGCAAATTTTACGTGGCTGCTACGGGCTTAAGCAAGAACCAATCTCACCTCGCATCAAAACCACAACGATAGTTTGTCAAGTTGATGCTGTTTTAACCTTCGCAAGGACCGGCATAGCCACACTCGGTTCAACTAAAGTTGGAGAAACCGACACCGCTAGTCACCGTGTGCAAAGCACGGCGGTAAAACCAGTCTCGCGTAAGCGTCGCGTAATGTCGGTCCGGGCCGCTTCATCCAACAATACCGCTGAACCAAAGTATGACATGCCGGTAAGCGGTATGACTTATATTGCCCACAACTCACTTGTGTTCTACTCGTGCAAATAACATCAAACCATAAAACCTAGGCTCGGATGCCATCATGGGGGAACGTAGTAATTTCAAAAATTTCCTACGCACACACAAGATCATGGTGATGATATAGCAACGAGGGGAGAGTGTTGTCTCGCACCCTCGTGGACCGAAGCGAAGCCTTGACGCAACGTAGAGGAAGTAGTCGTCGTCCTCCCGGTTCGACCGATCCAAGCACCGCACTCGCACCTCCGAGTTCTTGACACGCGTACAGCTCGATGACGCACCTCGATCTCCAATCCAAAGAGAGGCTCCGAGGGGAGTTCCACAAGACGACGGCGTGGTGACGATCTTGATGTTCTCTGTCGCAGGCTTCGCCTAAGCACCGCTACAATATGATCGAGGTGTAATATCGTGGAGGGGGCACCGCACACGGCTAAGGAACGATCAATGATCAACTTGTGTGTCCTAGGGTGCCCCCTACCCCGTATATAAAGGAGGGAGGGAGGAGGTGGCCGCCCAAGGGGCGCGCCATAGGGGGGAAACCTACTCCAAGTAGGTTTCCTCTTTCCTTATCTTATTTGGAGGGAAGGAAGGAGTACTAGTATTAGGAAGTAGTACTAGTAGTAGGAAAGGAAGAGGGGAAGGAGAAAGGAAGGGGGCGGCCCCCTCCCCAATCGGATTGGGCTTGGGCGCGCCTCCCTTGCTCCTTCTCCTTCCTCCTACATGGGCCCAATAAGGCCCATATACTTCCCGGGTTCTGTAACCTCCGGAGCTCCGTATATTCCCAAACTCTTCCTAACCTTTCCGGTGTCCAAATATATCCGTCCAATATATCAATCTTTATGTCTCGACCATTTCGAGACTCCTCGTCATGTCCGTGATCATATTCGGGACTCCGAACAAACTTCGGTACATCAAAATACATAAACTCATAATATAACTGTCATCGAAACCTTAAGCGTGCGGACCTACGGTTCGAGAACAATGCACACATGACCGAGACACGTCTCTGGTCAATAACCAATAGCGGGACCTGGATGCCCATATTGGTTCCTACATATTCTACGAAGATCTTTATCGGTCAAACCGCATAACAACATACTTTGTTCCCTTTGTCATCGGTATGTTACTTGCCCGAGATTTGATCGTCGGTATCCAATACCTAGTCCAATCTCGTTACGCAAGTCTCTTTACTCGCTCAGAATACGTCATCTCATAACTAACTCATTAGTTATATGCTTGCAAGGCCTAAGTGATGAGTATTACCGAGAGGGCCCAGATACCTCTCCGACAATCGGAGTGACAAATCCTAATCTCGAATTATGCCAACTCAACATGAACCTTCGAAACACCTGTAGAGCACCTTTATAATCACCCGATTCGTTGTGATGTTTGGTAGCACACAAAGTGTTCTTCCGTACACGGAGTTGCACAATCTCATAGTTGCGGGAACTTTGTATAAGTCATGAAGAAAGCAATAGCAGATACTAAACGATCAAGTGCTAGGCTAACAAAATGGGTCATGTCAATCACATCATTCTTCTAATGATGTGATCCCACTAATCAAATGACAACACATGTCTATGGTCAGGAAACATGACCATCTTTGATTAATGAGCTAGTCAAGTAGAGGCATACTAGTGACTATATGTTTGTCTATGTATTCACACATGTATCATGTTTCCGGTTAATACAATTCGAGCATGAATAATAAACATTTATCATGATGTGAGGAAATAAATAATAACTTTATTATTGCCTCTAAGGCATATTTCCTTCATATATCCCTCTAGGGGCATGCGTAGTAGCACTTTGCTTCGAGGGCTAAGTAGACTTTTGCAATAATTATATGAGTTCTTTATGACTAATGTGAGTCCATGAATGTACGCACACTCACCCTTCCACTTTGCTAGCCTCTTTTGTGCCGCACAACTTTCGCCGGTATCATGCAACCATTATTTACCTTCCTCAAAACAGCCACCATACCTACCTATTATGGCATTTCCATAGCCATTCCGAGATATATTGCCATGCAACTTTCCACCGTTCCGTTTATTATGACACGCTTCATCATTGTCATATTGCTCTTTGCATGATCATGTAGTTGACATCGTATTTGTGGCACAGCCACCTTCATAATTTTCAAGGAAAACGAACGCAAGCTCAAGACGTAGCATGGCCCATGGTGTATGAAAGGAAGAGTCCCGAAGACTTGTTGTATACAGCAAGATGCTAGAAATCGCCTACAACTCATTCTCCTCGTACGTGGCCGACTAGGGTGTAACCCTACTCCACTTTGGTATAGGGTTAGATCATCTGTTATACCAAAAGACATACAACAACTTGGGGTAGATCATCTGTATATTATACTCCACCCAAAAGCAATAAACAGAAGCATGACGTAGGGTTTTATCTCTCCTCAGAGCCCGAACCTGGGTAAAAACTCGTGTCCTCGTTACCATCGTCTCTAGACCCTTAGTTCGGGAACCCCTACCCGAGATATGTCGGAATTGACTCCGTTAGTGTTGGTGGCAGATCAGGAAAGCTCCAATTGGTTGATCAATTTGCAAAAAGCTCCAATTGGTTTGAGAGAATGCACAACCGATCTACAACAACGATGGTTGATCAATCTGGTTTGGTTGTCATGAACATATTCTGCTGCTCCTTGACACGCCTCTACAACTAATGCCAAGCCTTGATGTCAAGCAAGTTGTAACGGTCGGCTGTTGATACTTATGGCGGACTTGTTATTGGATCACGCATAATGAAACATGTACACCACCTATGAGGTGGCCCATGTCGGTCCTAGCCAGTGCAAGCAACTTTCGGAAAGCCTTCTCAAAGAAGTCTACTACACTTGAGCATAAGAGGTCTAGGTCTAAGCCAAACTTTATAAAAGTGAATGTTGATGTGACTTACTTTGAAGATGAAGGCGCAGGTGCACTGACAACTATCCCGAGGGATGATAAAGGTATGTCCCTAGCGGCCCAGTGCAAACTTGTTTCATATGCAACAGATGTGGTGATAACAGAGACGATGACTATGAGAGATGGTCTTCAGTTGGCAAGCACTTTAGGTTCCCATCATGTGGAGGCGGAGCCGGACTTCCAAGATGTGATCAATTTCTATACTGGGCAAACAAGCTGGTGGGATGCGTCATCTGCAATCTTTACAGAATGTGTTGACATTGGAGCTACGATTGGGAAGGAGAAATTCAAGCATTGTTATTGTTCATCTAATCAAGCAACACATATGCTAGTTAACTATAGTTTTTGTAATAAGTTATCTAGTAGTTGGACTGACGATCCTACATGTCGTCTGGTTAATATGCTCCGATGTAACTCTATTTTGCGATTAATAAAGCTAGTCGTGATGGTCTTTCCTCAAAAGAAAAAAAAATTCACATTTTTTTGAGAAATATAAAACTTTCACATTTTTTCAAGGATATAAAACTTACACATTGAACTTCATATAGTTATATAGAACTTCATATACGTAGTTTTTTTTTTTAGGTCTATATAGTTACCCTCACTTTTGGGCTGAATTTGACTGTTGCGCGGTAGGCCCAACGGGTCATCTAAAGTAATTTCCCTTTGTCCAAACCCTCGTCTCAAACCTTCACCAATCTGGCCGCTTCCCATAAAAAAAAACCCCAATCTGGCCGCTCTGTTTCTTCCGTCGCGCCGCCAGCAGTAATCCAGAGTTCCAACCGCGCCGACCCCCGTTCTCCTCCCAACTCCCACAATGGCAGCATCGCAGGGTTCAATATCGAGGGTTTCGTCGAGGTGCACAGCAGAGACGGCGCGGGCCACGGTCGCGTTCGAGATCGCCGGCTACAGCCTGCACAAGGGCCTCGGTAGAGGCAAATACCTCCGTTCCCCGGTATTCTCCATCGGCGGCTACGAATGGTGCATCTGGTACTACCCCGACGGAAGAAACGAGGACAATGAAGGTTACGTCTCTGTCTACCTCGAGCTCCTGACCAAGAACGCAGAGGCGAAGGCGCTCTACAAGTGGGTGCTTGTGGAGCCGGTTATGGGGACGTCGATTGTGGTGCACTCCGGCAAAGAGCCACGAGTGTTTAACCGTCAAAAGTCAACTTGGGGCATACCAAAGTTCATGGAGACCACTGCTGAAACAGAGTCGTTCTACCTGCGGAACGATTGTCTGGTGATCAAGTGCAAGGTCACTGTTGTCAAGGAAACACTTGAGATCGACTTGCCGCCCTCCGACCTTTCGGATAATCTTGCAACATTGCTAGAGGAGAAGAAAGGAGCGGACGTGACTTTTAAGGTGCAAGGGGAGGTTTTTCCAGCTCATAAGAATTTGCTTGCGACGCGATCGGCGGTCTTCGGCGCGGAGTTCTACGGGCCGATGGGGGACAAAGGGACGCAAGACATAACTATTGACGACATGCAGCCTGCTGTTTTCAAGGCATTTCTTCACTTCATCTACACGGATTTAATGCCTTCCATGGACGATCTTGAGGATGATGACAAAAGAGAAATGGTTAAGCACTTGCTCGTGGCTGCAGATAAGTATGCGATGGAAAGGATGAAAATGATATGTGAAAGGATGCTATGCAAGTGTCTTGACGCTGAGACCGTCGCGACCATATTAGCTCTAGCTGACCAGCATCATTGCAGCAACCTCAAAGATGCTTGCATTGAATTTATGCTCTCTTCGAATAGAATGGATGATGTGATCGCGAGCCAAGGGTATGTGCACCTCAAAAGATCTTTCCCTGGTCTCTTTGTAGAGATGTTTGAGAGAAGTGTTAAGTCCCGCAAAATTTAGTATGCCAACTTGGTATGAGCTACTGCTTAGATCTTTCGAGGCGAATGCCTTATGTTGGGTTGAGAAGGGAATTAAGTCTTGCTAATTTCGCATGCCTATCCTGGTTAGGTACTATCTAGTTACTTTCCTGAGATGAGGGTGCCGTGCCTTTTAGTTTTCAGAGATCTTTTGGAGGGAGTGAATTGGTTCTGTAAAGTGTACTATGTCTCCATTGTATTGGTTGGCCCATCTTATATAAGTATATATGAATCCATGGTAGCTCACTAGTTTCCTTTTTTTTCTCTCTTATATACTTTAATGTCTGGCTTATGTGAATAATGATAAAACTTTTGAGTATTTTTTTGAATTAAGGAGCAGAGCTCCCAATTTCATTTCATTCAAGATGAAACTGATAACACACTGAGTTTTTTGCTACCCCTTTTGAGATGATCTGTTTTACCTGTATGAAAAACTTACATTTGAATGCCAACTGCTAGATTTTAGTTAGAGACAGTTACAAATGGTTTCTTGACACGGTTGGCTGACCCAACAAAGATGGAATTAACAATCAAATGTATGTTCCACTTTGAAAGGCACTGTAAGTCTGTACAGGTAACTTCTTATATGCAATTGCTTCCTGTTCATGAATTTTATCATAGAGGGTTCTATGGGAAGAGAAATGATCAGTGAATCCGTTTCTGAATTGAATATATTGAATCAGATTAAAACAGCAACTTGCATTTCCCTTGAAACTGGCAGTGCAAGATGCTAATGTGAGTGATGCAGCTTTCTGAGGCAAATCACGGTTGCATATCTCAATTTTTTTTCTGAGGTAGGATGTTGGCCTAGAACTAAAATCATACTATTATGGTTTGGTAATTTGATGCAAATGGGGAAAGTTTTGGTGTTGACACAGTTTCTCCTCAGGGGCAAAAATTATTTAGAGATTTTTTGGAGGAAATGAGTTGGTTCTGTAATATGTATGTCTCCATTTTATTGTTGGCTCGTCCGATATAAATATCTGTGTGTATGAATCTATTGTAGCTCACTAGTTGCCTTTTTTTTATCTGCTTTACTTTTTTGCTTATGTGAAGGATAATAAAACCTTGACTTCTTAGCTATCGCTTTCGAGATAATCTTTTTCACCTGTATGAAAAACTTACATTTGAATGCCAACTGCTACATTTTGATTAGAGTTAGTTAGAAATTATTTCTTGACATGGACCTTGGTAGCTCAGTAGTTTGTCTTTGATTCAGAAATTTTCAGTTAGAAAATGAACTGAGGGATGCGTTAACCGTACAAAAACTGAGGGAGTTCATTGAGGGGAATCAAGAATTGAATAGGTGAGGGAGTGGGGATCTCCCAACCCCTGGGTGGATTGAATCCTCTAGTGGATTAGATGCCCACCAACAGAACAAAGCCTAACGTGGATCCGTGCGTGGTGCGCCCCTCAGCGTTTAGCTCGGCTTCCAGGCCACCCGAAGCTGGAGTTGCCCTGGCAAGGCGACAATGCCACCTGCTCGTGGATCTCGCTCTGCCGACAGAATCTAGCAGCTAACAAGAAAGTAAGTGTTTCTGCAAAAAAAAAACAAGAAAGTAAGTGAGGTAATGTGTTTGCGATAGCTTCATGTGAGTGATTTCGGTTAGTTCTATGAAATTTTGTTTTGTCCATCATTTCTATGCCCCAAAACAAAAGCCCACTGCTTGACCAGTTTTCTAGGAATATTCAGTCCCAAATGTGGTTGATCTCTGTATCTTTTTTTTTTTTTTTGAAACGAGGCAAAAGACTTGCCATTTTCATTGATTAAGAAGAAGTAAGAATTGCCCGGTTAATTGACGGAAAACCGGGCTAAAACCGATACAACCCAACCCATATAACATGGGCACCACCGGCCAGCCTGGCCACCGACATGAAACATGAGCTGCAAAGAAGAAAAGACATCCGCCGGGGAGTCGCAAGCGTCATCGTCATCACCGGTTATCTCCGAACGGGCGACTCCGACTTCACCATAGAGCTCCACCAACAAGTCGCCCTCGCAAACAGCTACACAGAGCAATGACGGCACATGCCAACAGATGGCCACACGCGCCAACAACCGACAACTTCGACTTTGACGACGAGCCTCACAAGGGAAATATGCAGGACTTGCGCCGACCGTGCCCAAAAGAGCACCTCGGGCACGCCGGGAAGATCCGACTACCAAAGCCCGAGCCGCGACCCAAGCTCCTCTTGACGCCATCATCGTTGCCAAACAGCAATCGGCGCCCAAACGGCCGCCAAAGAAACCACGCGCGAAGATGCCGCCTTCCACGCGCGAAGATGCCGCCATCCCACGCGCGAAGATGCCGCCTTCCATGCGGCGAAGATGCCGCCATCCACCGTCTCGTGTTGTAGCCGGCTCCAAGACGATGCCCCCAAGGAGGAAGAAGACGTGAAGACGCCTTCATCGCCCGATCCCGCAGATCAGAGGTTTCCCTCCGGAGCCAAGGCCGCGGGATGAGGGGTGGAGCACCATACATCAACGACGCTTCCAAGAAAGAGCGCGACGCCCACAGGCGCCGCCGTCCCAGCTTCGGCAAAGGCCGAAAGAAGGATTTCTCCCTGAGATGCTCGACCACCACCAGCCCGTACCGGCCAGCCACAGACCTCCATCAAACCTCCCTAAAACCTCCACCAAACCAGCACCGCAGAGCACCGAGGAAGCCTCCCGTCAGCGCCCGCCCCTGCCAAGGCCGTCCCGCGCGCCCGCCCGATCAGATGCCGGGCCCTGGACGCACACCACCGTCACCGCCATCGGGCCGACCTCACGCCGTCGCCCTCACCGGGCCTTGGGGCAGGAGGTCACCGCCGCCACGCCGCAGGAACCGCACCACGCGGAGGCAACGAACAGGCTGCAGCAGAAAACCCCCGAAGAACGCCCGGATCCAGCCACGCCCGGTCAGATCCAGCGTCCGCCAGCCTCCCCGCCGGCCACCGAAGCACCACCGAGGCTCCCGCGCCGCCCAGCCGAGCAGAAACGGAGACCCATCAGGGAAGCGCCGAGATCCGGAGCACCACGCCCCCGAAGCCGAGCGCCGCCAAGGGAGAGGCAGGAGCACCACCAGGCCTCGCCGCCGCGCCGCCCACGCGGCCGCAGCAGCCGACAACCGCCGCGAAGACCGGGCCGCCGCCCGAGATCCAGAGCCGCCCGCGCCGCTGCGGGCCAGGGAGCCCCGCCGCCGCCGTCCGCTGCGCGGGCTTAGCCCGGCCTCGTCATTCGGTGGCGCCGGCGGTGCTGGGCTCCGCCCGAGCCGCCCAGAGGCGACGCGGGGGACGGGAGAGGAAAAGGAGTCAACACGATAAGGAGCAGCCAGCCCCTCTGTATCTTTTTGTGCGTGTTTCTTCTATGCAGTGGGCATTGCAAAATCTGATGCACTGATACTATTTTGTTTGAATTGGTTTTATGTGATCCATGCAGTAATAGTCTGGTTTGTTCAATCCAGTAAGTCTCTCTGGGTCATGAAGGGGTATACTAGTTTCCCTCATACTGCCACTTCATTTTTTTCTGAATTGTTCTGTTCAACATTGGTGCCTCTCAGTATTTCGTGAACACCTGATACTTGTACATATCCAGCCAAAATCATCGTTGACCCACTCAGTTCTTATGCAGTCTTGTTCAAAGTTCAATACGATTGTAGCTGGGAGGTTATCTGGATCTATCAGTGGTACAACTGTGTCACTGTGTGTTCTAGTAAGATATACGGTGCCGAAAAGTTGCTCTGCTGCTTGAAAGCTGCGCAGATATGTGTAGAGCATACACGGACTTGGCTGGGACTTGATCCTTGCGTAGAGCATACACATTAGTTTGATTTAGCCAAATTGTGCAGAAGATTAAAGCAGGAAGACGAAATTATTGATGCAGAATACACTCAGACCTGTGTTAGGATTGTCAGCCTGAAGGACAAGGTATGTTCTCCAGGCTGTAACCTGAAAATCGATGGTTCATTTATGTTCGTGTATCTGTACCTTAGACCATGCTATTCTTACCAGTATTTACTACTCCCTCAGTCCCATAATGTAAGACGTTTTTTAACACTACACTAGTGCCAAAAAACGTCTTACATTATGGGACGGAGGGAGTAGTATCTAATGCTTATGGTCTGACTGTCCTTTGTTGAGTTTTCTACTTTTTGTTTGCAGAGATTAGTAAAATTAACCAATTGTCTTTATTTGATTTCCTTTTTTGAACCCTAGGTGAAGAAAACATTGAGCTGACAAGAAGGGACATGGTGCAACCTACAGACTACAGAGGTTGAAATTGAGCTCAAGAAGAGCCTTGATCAACTCACGGACTGGTTGATCCAGAAACAAATGCAGGTTAGCTCCTTGTATGTGTTTTGGTCCCATGTTTGATTCCTGGATTTTGATCGGACAATGATTATATTTTATAGCTGTAGAAAACGATGGGAAGCGTTCTACCCTCGTGAGAGGGCCGCGTAGTATTTATTGATAGAGATGGGGCATATCCCATGATCGCATACATGTCTTGGAGTACAAGGGATTAGGAGATAGAGAGGAAATAGTTAGTAGATACTAATCTATCTCTAGTCTAACCAGAACTCCAACTAACAATATATGTGCGCCTGAGATATATTTCAACACACCCCCTTAATCAAGTTGAGATTACGCCTGAATTTCTCAAAGCTTTGTGTGGGCAATTCCTTGGTGAAGCCATCCGCAATTTGATCTCCAGAATGAATAAACCGGACATCCAACTGTTTGTTTGCAACCCGTTCTCTTACAAAGTGGAAGTCTATCTCAATATGCTTTGTTCTGGCATGAAAAACTGGATTGGCAGAGAGATAAGTAGCACCAAGATTATCACACCATAAACAAGGAGCTTGCACTTGTGTTACCCCAAGTTCCTTCAGCATTGACTGAAGCCAGATAATTTCTGCAGTAGCATTTGCCAGAGCCTTACACTCAGCCTCTGTACTAGACCTAGAGACAGTTGCTTGTTTCTTAGCACACCATGATATCAGGTTGGGACCAAAGAATATAGCAAAGCCACCTGTGGACCTTCTGTCATCTATACTTCCAGCCCAGTCAGCGTCAGTGAATGCACTAACAAGGGTGGACTGAGACCTGCTGAATGTTAGTCCAACATTAACTATATATTTTACATATCTCAGAATACGTTTAGCAGCAGTCCAATGCAATGTGGTAGGTGCATGCAGAAACTGACACACTTTGTTCACAGCAAAGCATAAATCTGGTCTAGTAAGGGTGAGATATTGGAGTGCACCTATCATACTTCTGTACTGAGTGCTATCTTCCAAACTTAGGGGCTCACCTTCATACAGGGATAACTTTTCTGAGCTAGATAATGGAGTTGGTGAAGGCTTGTAGTCCTGCATCCCAACTCTTTTCAAAAGATCAGTTGCATACTTTTCTAGAGATAAGACTATACCATCTTTGTTTTTGGTGACTTCAATGCCCAAGAAGAAATTCAGGTCTCCTAGGTCCTTCGAAGCAAATTCTAAGCCAAGGTCCTTTAGGAGTGTTGTCACTGCTTCATCAGATGAACTAGTAACGATGATATCATCAACATATATGAGCATGTACATTGTTATATTGGATTTATTGAAAATAAACAATGAAGTGTCGAACTTGCAAGGAACAAAACCAATCCTTTGCAGTTTCATGCTCAGACGAGAATACCAAGCTCTTGGGGCCTGCTTCAGACCATACAGAGCCTTATCAAGTTTGCACACATGGAAAGGTGCATCCTTGTTTTCAAACCCAGGTGATTGTTTCATGTAAACCTCATTTTCCAGAACGCCGTGTAAAAACGCATTCTGTACGTCCAACTGCCTTAGGCTCCATCTCCTAGATACAGCAATAGATAAAACCAATCTGATAGTAGCAGCTTTAACAACTGGGCTAAAAGTATCCTCATAGTCAATAACATACCTCTGTTTAAAACCCTTTACTACTAACCTAGCCTTATAGCGGTCAATAGATCCATCTGCCTTCTTTTTTATTTTATAAACCTATTTGCAATCTATCAAATTTTTACCTTGACCACGTGGAACGAGATGCCAAGTCTTGTTTTTCTTCAAAGCCAAGTATTCCTCCTCCCTGGCCTTGTGCCACTTAGCATCCCCCAATGCCTCTTCAACAGACTGTGGTTCTCCTGTAGAACAAGCTAATCCAAACTTCAAAATTCTTTTGTAATTCATAGGCTGCAATTTTCCTGTTTGTAACCATGTGCCCATGCGTGTGGAACGAGGTGGCACAGCTGATGGAGTAGTCGTCCCGTCCATAGAAGATACTGCCACAGGATCTAGCGCACCACCCGCAGCTTCTCCACCAGGCGAAGGCGAACACGCAGTAGCATCTGTCGCGGGCCCCGCGTCCCTCGCGGGAGACAGCTGGTGCGTGGCCGCCTGCGGGCCAGCACCAGGCGTGTGGTCGGGCGCCTGCTGGACCGTCCCACGGCCCGAGCCGCAGGTGGCTAGCGTGGGTTGGGCCACATCCATCCTGCAGGACGCGTCGGATCCCGAGGGCGAGCCCACCTCGGTCTGCCGCTGCTGCAGCGTATCTGCACGGGATCTGCCGCCTGCGGATCCCGAGGCTGCCGGTGCAGGGGAATCGACCTCGTGTTCTGCGCGGCTGGCATCTTCTGCCACATGAAATAAGGGTCCGTTTTGGACAATTTCGACACCATTTTCTTCAGAATAAAATCATGTGTCATCTGCACCATCATCATGAGACTGAAAAAGGTTATGAGGGTTAGTCACATGATTATCATAATTGTTTTCATCACCCCCTTGATCTAAGCCGGAAAAATGACTAGGGAGAAGAAGATTTCCTTTCGCAATAGAGCTCCGGCATTAGGGTGTAGATCTTTGAAAGGAAAAACGGTCTCATCGAACACACCGTCGCGAGAAATATATACCCAGCCTGTGGACACATCAAGACACTTGACGCCCTTGTGTTGAGGACTGTAACCAATGAACATGCATTGCTTGGAGCGAAAGGAGAGTTTGCGAGCATTGTATGGTCGAAGATTAGGCCAACATGCGCAACCAAACACTCGTAAGGAGGCATAGTTAGGTTTGACGTGCAATAGTTTTTCCGTAGGAGTTTGGTAGTTGATGACACGACTAGGCAGAAGATTAATGAGATAGGTGGCTATGAGGAATGCTTCATCCCAAAACTTGAGTGGCATAGACGCATTTGCGAGAGGTGAGAGGCCAACCTCAACAATGTGGCGGTGCTTGCGTTCGGCGGAGCCATTTTGTTGGTGTGCGTGCGGGCAAGAGACGTGATGGGAAATTCCCAATTTTTGGAAGAATGAATTGAGTTTCTCATACTCACCACCCCAGTCCGATTGGACTGAAATAATCTTTCTGTCAAACTTGCGTTCAACGAGTGCTTGAAAATTTTGGAAAACTTGAAACACATCGAATTTATTTTTGATAAGATAGATTCAAGTAAACTTACTATAATCATCAATAAAGCTTACATAGTATTTGTGTCTACCAACGGAGATGGGTGCTTGCCCCCATACATCAGAGAAAATGAGCTCTAATGGTTGAGACGAAACACTTGTTGACACGGGGTAAGGCAAGTGATGACTTTTTGCTCTCTGACAAGAATCACACACTGTTTCTAAGCTATGCTCACCAACAAAAGGGAGTTTATTTTTTCTAAGCACTAGTTGAACAATAGTAAAAGACGGATGACCTAATCGATCGTGCCACCTTGCCGAAGATAGCTTTGTGACACCAAGAACTTGTTTATTTGACTACCTAAAGCGAGGAATCAACGGATAGAGATCACCAACGCATCTACCTCTGTAGAGCACCCTCCTCGTTGCCTGATCCTTTATCAAAAAGAAAAAGGGGTAAAACTCAAGGAATACATGATTGTCTAAGGCAATACGATGTACGTAAAGAAGATTTTTGTTTGCATGAGGAGAGTAAAGGATCTTGCGTAGATGAATAGAACGACTAGGGGTTTTGAATTCTAAATAACCAATGTGATCTATCCTCATACCTGAACCATTCGCACCATGAATTTGTTCCTGTCCATGGAACTTCTCCCGCACCGTGAGCTTCTCCAAGTCGCCGGTGAGATGATCGGTTGCCCCACTGTCGACGTACCAATTTGTATCGACGCCGTATTGAGCAGCAGCTGCAACCTTTTCTTCTAGTGCATCATCATCGAAACGGTACCAACAGTCCTTGGCACTATGCCCGAACTTACCACATATCTGGCATTGGATTGGGTCGTTGTTCATGGCGTTGTTGCCAGGTGCAGGGCCGCCTGGACCTCCGGGACCTCCTGGCCTCCTTGGCCGGGACGGGAGCCCTTGTTGTTGGAGTAGAAGGGGCGCTTGTTGCCTTGCCGTTTCTTGTAGCCGCCGTTGTTCTGCTTCTTGTACCCACCGCCATTTTGCTTCTGTGGCGGAGGAGGAGGGCCACCACGACGAGCAGCGAGGTTGGCAGAGGACTTGAAGCCATCGGTGCCTCCAACCCCGCCTGTGAAGAGCTCGACGCGCTGGTCGAAGTTGCAGACCGCCGAGTAGAGGAAGTCGACGGTGACCAGCTCGGTGCGGGCGTCCAAAGCCGAGACTATAGAGTTGTAGTCAAGGTCTAGCCCCACGATGATGAAGGAGAGGAGTTCGTCCTCTTCCAGTGGCCTCCCAAAGATGGGCGAAGTTCGTCTGCCAATGACCGTGATCCGGCGAAGTAGACCGACGCAGATTATGCTCCTTCGAGCATTGGTTAAAGCTATGCGGATGTTATTGATGCGGGAACGAGATTGTGAGGCAAACATGTTACCCAGGGAAGTCTACATTGTGTCCGCCGTCTTGATGGAGACGACAGAAACGAGCACATCTCTCGTCAAGTTGCTGAGGATGTGCCCGAGGACCTGTTGGTCTTGCCGAACCCATGCTTCATATGCCGGGTTGGGGATGTCCTGCTCCTTGCCATCCTTGTCCTTGGCGGTGATCAGCTTCTCCGGTGCAGGGATGGAGCCGTCGAGGTAGCCATATAGGCCAACGCCAAGGAAGTGGGGGGGGGGGAGGATCTGAGCCCTCCCGAGGAGATAATTCTCCCTGGTTAACTTCTCCGAAACCTGAGAACCGAGGCTGGAGAGGGTAGAGGTGGAGGAGGAGGACGCCATGGATTTGTTTTGGTGTAGATCGGTTTGTCTCATAACGAAGGGGAAGAGGTCGCTCTGAATACCATGTAGAAAACGATGGGAGGCGTTCTACCCTCTCGTGAGAGGGCCGCGTAGTATTTATTGATAGAGATGGGGCATATCCCATGATGGCATACATGTCTTGGAGTACAAGGGATTAGGAGATAGAGAGGAAGTAGTTTAAGTAGATACTAATCTATCTCTAGTCTAACCAGAACTCCAACTAACAATATATGTGCGCCTGAGATATATTTCAACAATAGCATATATTGGGACTTCATTGCCCTTCTAGTTTCGAATGGCTATTTTCACAGAGAAAAAAATGCATGACTAATCTTGCTTGATTATAATCTGGTAGCTTATGCAATGTCATTATCCAACTTGTCATTATCTTTCTAGATAGTGGATCTGTCAATCTTCCTTAAAACCATTGGTTGACGCATGCTTTGGTACACTATGTAACACTGGGATTAAAACGTTTTCGTTCAGGTCGAGTCCCTATCTTGTGAGAAGTCAACTTTGGTATTGAGGATGGAGGTACCCACATGTAAACTCATCTTCCCCACCGTATTCAACTCGTCATAGTTTGTAGATTCCCGGTCATTCTATCTACTCAGTTAGAGCATCTACAGCTGGGCGCCCCAAACCCGCCTCATACGCTCGGGCGGGCCGCTCGGTCACTGACTGGTCACGTTTTTCTGACCCAGACAGCCCCCTCAAACGGGCCTCAGACGCCCGGGCTGACCGGCACCCTTCATATCCGGCCCAAATATGAGACGGATATGGAGGAGCCCGGACGCGCCCCGTACTGCGCCCGCCATGTAGTACTGACGACGGGGGTCCCATGCGGACTCACCCGGAAACCCGGTGGTCCGACAGACGCTTCTTCCGTCACCGCAGTGTGAACGCCGCGTGACGCCGCTCGGGCTCGCCGCCCGAGAGCAAATCCGCCTATTTAACCCGGTCGGAGTCCTGCAACTCTAGTCCATCCACCTCCCCCCTCTCCACGCCACCAGTCCGAGCCCATGCACCTTCTCCCTCTCCCGCTCCGGCGGTTCGCCATGGTCCGGAGGAAGATAACCTCCTACGCAATGCTCACGTCGGAGCGCTGCGCCAAGATCCAGCAGGAGATCCAGGCGAGACAAGCCGCGCGAGCAGCACGCATCGCTGTCGTGCTGCCTCCGGACTCGCCGGGGTCAGAGGAGGAGGAGTAGCCGGGGAAGAGGAGGAGGGAGGAGCTGGATTCGATGGAGGTGAAGGAGGCGGATCAGCCGGAGTAGCAGTTGCCGGGCTTCAACATGGAGCAGGCGGAGGCGAAGTTCGCCATCGCCCTATCCGACGAGATGATGGAGCAACAGGCTATCCTGGAGTCCATCCAGGATGAGGCCTATGTGGAGGCCAACCAGGGGTTCCTTTGGCGGGAGCAGGCGGCATCTGATGCGCTCTTCGCCGAACTCGACGCGGAGGAGGTCGGAGCGGAGCGGCCAGAGCTGTAGCTGCCGCCAATCCTTCCGGAGCCGTGCACGGAGATTGTCGACATCTCCGACGGTGAGTAGCTAGGTGATCGACGTAGTACGTTGTTATTTCGTTTGCATGTCTTTGTATGATTTTAAAAATCTAGTATGAGATGTCTGGATGCAACAAGTGAAATTTAAGGCATGTCCGGTCACTTCTCGCAGACGCGCCTGAGTGTATCTACGGGTGTTTGAGGAGCCATATTTGACATATCCGAATTCATATGCTCTTAAAACCACACGCAAGACAACCAACATCGCCCGTCCACCATCTTCAGGCTGTTTCGAGATCGCTCGACAGCAACGCCTCGTCACTGGCTGGCGTCTTCAAGCTCATTATCAAGGACGGACATGGAGGCCGGTACATGGCAAGAATCATATCCAGCACATTTTCCCCCAAGGCTGCGCGACAGTCTGGATGATAATAATTACAATGTGTCACATGATTTATCCGCTGGCACCTCATTTTCTGCAGTAACGTGTGCTTGAGGGGCGCAGATTCTCTGCCTTGGCATGGCAAAGGCTGCCTCTACCTTACCCCTCATGGATGCCCTCCCTTTCTGATCGCACGGCTGCTGAGCGAGCTGCCTCTCTATGTGCACATCAACCAGCCCAAACTGAAACAAAGCCAGCCCGTATTTACCCAAAGAAGGCCCAGCTAGAGGGGAGCGTGGAGGAGGGAAAGCGAGAGGATTTTGGCGGGTGAGCAGCCGCCAGATGCGATTTTTGGCGGGGGCGCGGGCGTCTAGCGCGGGTTCTCATCTCAGTTAGGCGTTCGTCGGGGTGCCTGGACGCCTCGCCGGCTGGGCTGTCCTAGTTGAGCGCCGGAGCAGATCGAAGCTGCTCGACTTCACTCTGCTTCAGGTTTGTGTCCTTCGATTTCAAGAAACAGAGACTGCCTAGTATTTTAGGTTTGTGTCCGAGTCGCCGATAGCAGGAACGCAGGCTGTATTGCTATTTCTCTGAAATATTCACTCTTTCACTGCCTAGTATGATTTTGATTTATTCGTTCAGTTATGCTAAAGAAATCTTCACAATTTCACTTGTAATTGTCTGAAATATTCAGTCTATTTGTTCATAATATGTGCAGTATACATCTGAGTTCTTGCCTTCCAGTTAAGATTCAATGGCACAATCTAACAAGTAAGTTAGACTTTCCATTCGGAAAAAAAATTATTTGCTTGCAACCAGATCTGTAGCAACAAAGATTAATTAAATTTTTGTGTAGGGAGACACCCATGAAGCTAGGAAAAAGTTACCTAGAATAAGCATGAAGACACCCATGCTATTGCAAGCAAGCAAACTTTACACACCCACAATATTTGAAGCATTTCAAGCTGAATATGAAAGATCCATGGCTGCATGCACTAGAGCATTGGATGGAAATAACACATATTCTGTTGCAATTGTGAGGGCTGATGGTGATTTAAGTTCTGAACTAGAGCGCATTGTTGTTGGTGATTCTTTGGAGAAAACATCTTCATGTAGTTGTGGGCAGTTTCAAAGGACTGGAATATTGTGTGGCCATGCATTAAAAGTTCTTGACTTGATGAATATCAAGTTGTTGCCAAACCATTACATTCTAAAGAGATGGACAAGGGAAGCAAGATATGGAACTATACAAGACAACGAAGGAAATAGCATCGTTGAAAATCTAAAAATGGATGCTATGCTCCGCTATAAGTCTTGGTCTCACACATTCCTAAATTTGGCATACCAAGCCACAAGCTCTCCAGAATGTTGCATATTGGTGGACAACGCACTATATTGCCTCCAGAAGCAACTTCAAGACAAACTTAGTGCATCTACAAGTATTTTGAGTGATTCATATCATGTCCAACATGTTGTTCCACAAGATGAAGGTTTGCTTAGTGCTGCACGCTTAAAGAAAAAGGAGGTTAAAGAAAAAACTTCAAAGAGGCGTGGCAGTTGGCTCGAGAGGATGCGCAAGTTCAAAAGGAAAAAGCAAACTAAATCTAGCGTATGTTGATGAAAACCATTGCAATATAGAGTTCGTATTCATTATTACTACATGCTAAATAACAAAGTTGATTTTTATGCAGAAAAAAAAGAATTGTGGTGGTGGTGTGCAGCAACATGAGGATGGTGGTGGTGTAGGTTCTCAAGTACCAACGGGTGTTTCTCATAAGGACGGCAATGCCTTCACCAGCTACACAAATTTGCTGATGGTATTTCCATATTTCTCTGTTTCATCTTCTCTAAACTAGTTTCAATATTGCCATGTTTTAAGCATGCTTTTCCCTTTGCAGGGTTTTAGTGAAATTGATGATATGTCCTTTCAAGGTCTTCTTTAGAGCTCTAGAAACAAGAGAATTGCAGTGCTGCAGAAACACAAGTGAAATGTTTTGTTCTTTTGGGGTGAATGTGTGCCAAAACTGAATTCTGTAACTTAGGTGTGCCAAAACTGAATGTGTGGCAAAACTCAAGTGAAACTCAAAAGAAAATCTGTGCTGATTGATGGCTTTTGGAATGTATTATTTTGGATATATAGACTGTCCAAAATACAAGTGAAATGTTTGTTTAATTATGATTGTACTGTACTGCAGTGCTAAAACTGAATTCTGTCTATACATGGGCATGTACTTAACTGGATCTTCTCTGTATTTGTTCCTGTACTGAACCAGAGTTCATTTCTGAACCTGAATCGCTGCACTTCTCCTCTCTGGCGAGCTGGGCTTGTTTCCTGCCGAACCGGGCCTTAGTTGGGCCAAGGAATCACATGGTTCGCAAGCTGTACTTAGAAAGAGGCAGCTCGCTCAGCAGCCATTGGATCAGAAATGGAGGGCATCCATGAGGGGAAAGGTAGAGGCAGCCTTTGCCATGGCAAGTAAGAGAATCTGCGCCCCTGCTTGAGGCACAAGCCAGGCTCGCATCTGGAACGAGCGACTGGCTGACTCGACGCATGTTTCATGTTTGGGTGGGTGTCGCAGTGATGAGCAGTGGCCGCCGGCCGAACAGAGGACATGTATGCGTGGGTGTACGTTGCGGAACAGTGGGGGGACTGCTTGATTGGTCAGGTGCGGCACCACTGCCACTGCTGCTGCTGCCACACGCACACATCTCCCTGTCATTGTTAGCACGCTGGCACAGCAAGTGTGCGTACTGTGTGCACGTCGTGGCATGCACAAAAAGGTGATGTGATAAGCGGCGATCCGGCCGTGGGGAGAATTCGCGGCCGATCGTCAACCTTGGCATCTCTCTAGTTAGCCGCTCCCAAAGGCGACGTCGACCTGGCATCGATGCCACCGTCTTGCTTCTTCCCGGCCGAGAGACCAAGGCCAAATCGTGCAGCTCCAGCACCTGATCGATGTGCTACGGCCTACCCGTGGACCGACCTTCCACTGCCTCTCCCGGCCGCTTGCTTGCTTTGCTTTGGGTTGAGCTGGCTTAGCCTACCTACATACTCATGTCGGCGCATCACCTAGCTACATGGCCATGATTCCCATGAACATACTACGTGTTACTCGTACAATCACTAACCGTCTCTTACGTGCCCTCAACTGTACCGATGAAATGAAATCTGTGATCCGGCTCAAGTTACTGGATAGATGCGCCATGCAACTATCCTCGACCATTGAAAGTTGCGGCGTGCTTTTCCGTTCTTCTTTTTCGTTGACATATTGACACTTGCGGTGCTTATATTTCGAGTTATTGCCCACTTTTATGCTACAAAGGTGACGCATACGTACCGACACGTACACTCTCATTATGTACAGTAAGTAAAAACACAGAAATGCACATATATATAGTCTGCATTTGCGATTCTTCAAAATCGAAACACATTTGCAGCAGCAATTATTGGATTGTCACGACCGGAGAGAGAACCTAGGGAATCTAGCCACCACTCCTCGCCAAGATGGACTCACTGTTGCTTCACGACCATGCGCGCGCATCTACGAAGCTCCAAAAGCTTAATCTTCGCATGAAATTTGGGCAGCTCGACGTCGGATCATGCATTGCTTCTCCTACATGGTAATACGTGTCTCATTTATATCATAAGGATCATAATACAAGCCACATACATACCAATCTGGCAAAACTAAAAGATAACAAACACTAGCCTTTGCACAAAGTAACATCAGCCAAAAAGTAAAATTACAAACAAAACCAAAGAATCCTCTGAAACCAACGCCTGTCACCTGTCTCTGGCACCACCACAGCAGCCACCAAAGGAAAACATGATGGATCGCCTCCATACCCGAGATCGACGCAACTCCATCGCTGATATGCAGCTTTGTGGACCTCCAAGGTGGATCGCCAGAGACGAATTGTTTGAACTCAGCGAGAGACAAAATAACAATGATGTAAAAGTGAATCGGTTGATCTTTATTGATGATGAGTAGATCTATATATAGAGTTACAGAGGGCACCAAGTGAAAAGGTGTCTGTTCGAGAAGGCACCAGGAACCAAGGTCGGTTTCATATGGCAACCGCCATCTATTCCTTAAGCATGGATTAATAGGATTAATTAAATCCTAACATTCCCTCTAATCTATGCTTGTTTAGTGTAATATCATCATCTTCATTCGAGACTCCTCCCAAACCATGTGGGAAAAATATGAATATAGTATTTGATATGTTGCCAAAACTCCTGAAACCCAGCGAGAAAATAAGAGAAAAAGAGTTTTGTCATGATGTGCCTACCCGTGGACCGACCTTCCACTGCCTCTCCGGGCCGCTTGCTTTGAGGAAGTTGATTTAGCCTACCTATATACTCCTACATATCAGCGCATCACCTAGCTAGATAGCCATGATCCCGTGAACATACGTGTTACTCGTACAATCACTAGCTCTCTCTTACCCTCAACTGCACCGGTGAAAATGAAATCGGTAATCCGGCTCAAGTCACTGGATGGATGCGCCATGCAACTATCCTCAACCGTTGAAAGTTGCGGTGTGCTTTTCTTTCTTCTTGTTGGTGTCTATATAAACTAGCTAGGCTCTATAGCAGCCCTTGAGTCCTGCTTGTTGTAACCGAAAGTATGTAACCCTAACCATGTTGGTGTCTATATAAACCACGGGGTTTTAGTCTTTAGGGCTAGAGCAACATCCATTACCCCATCAACCTAGAGTTTAGCTTGCCTGATCTCGAGGTAGATCAACTCTGTAACCATACCATACATATCAAATACAATCAAGCAGGACGTAGGGTTTTACCTTTTCGAGAGGACCCAAACCTAGGTAAACACCGTGTTCATCGTCCCTTGTTCCCCATTGATTCTAAATCCACAGCTCGGGACCCCCTACCCGAGATCCGCCGATTTTGACAACGCCATTGGTGCTTTCACTGAGAGTTCCATTGTGGACCGCCAAAGGATCGATGACCCAACTCTTCGTTGGAAGCCCCACCAGTGCCAGGGACATCTTCGTCTCCAGCCAGATCTTTATGTTTGGCAGCATCACTTTTTACGCCGACCTCACCGGTCATTCAAACCCGGTTGGAAGCCTCACCGCCGACCACGAAGCCGGCCAACGGAATTTAGAGTCCGACACTAGCCCTCGGCGAAGCCCCGCCTCCGAAGAACCTGCTGAGCCTGACGCCTTACCTCGGATTCAACAAATACAAAGGGAGCCTATGCAATCCTGGATTTGGCCTTAAAGCCAGACCCCGCTAAAATACCCAAAGAACATCCCACCGAATACTCGGGAGGCATGGCCTCGACGGGAACTCCTTCAGTAAACAACCTGATGGATCGATTCCTCGCTATGGGAATCTCCGTCAGTAGGCCTATGGCCTACAACCAGATCGGGCTTAGACCTGACAATAGAGAGATCTGCATCCGGCCCATCACTCACCTCGTCGCTACCATCGAAGAGAGGGCGGAGGGATCGCAATCTCCGAAGCTGAAGACAGTATACATCCGAGTCTCTAGCCCGGAGACGGACACCCGTCAAGATAATAGTTCAGACTCAGCCCGCGATATAGGATCCGACCTTGAGTCGGCCCGACCACATGCAGACTTACGCTCGAACATAGCGCGATCAGATCCGGACACAGCCCAAGCGCGGCTCGCCACTGCCGACGCACCTGACTCAAAGCAGACGGGAATGCTAAAAATTCTCCCACCCACCTCCCACGCTGAATATTGTCCGGATGCGGGAAGACCAGACGTATGGGACCTGATGTACGTCAAGCAGCAGTCCAAAGAGATGGTCCATCATTACTGGGCCAGATTTCTCCTGGTCAAAAACAAGATAATGGACTTCCGCGACGAAGAAATAATTGAAGCCTTCCGGTTCAACTGCCGGGAGGCGGGGATCTTAAATGCCCTTGCCCGCCGCCATGTGCAAAACTTTGCCAAATTATCGGACATGGTACGCAAATACTACGCCATGGAAAGCACCTAGAAGTTACAACTAATGCGCAAATAATCAGCCCCCCCCCCAGGAAAGCTCAAGCAAAGCGCGCATATACGAGACGATCGCCCGAACACGAGCCGGCCGAAAAGAAAACAGACCCCGAACGGTACTGGAGGAATTGCTGGATAAACCATGCCCAATACACTCGACCCTGCTTAACGCAAGTCCAACTCACATGCTTCGAGTTTGCTGGGTGGTGAGGCAGGTGGCCAAAAATGGCAAAGATATCCTCGGTCTCACACCTCCTGATAGACGATCAACAACGCCACCCCACGACGATGACGTCCTGACAGTTTACGAGACGTTCTCCTCGAACAATCAAAGAAAAAGGGCTCTTCGAGAGCTCAGCCAAGTCCACCAGGTGACGGCCGCATAGCCATGGGCGAACACACCCATCACCTTCAATGAGAAGGATGATCCAAGGTCCCGCCCCACCCACGCGCCCGCCGCACTAGTCCTTGACCCCATAATCGACGGCTTCAGACTAATTAAAGTACAGATGGACGGGGCAGCAGCCTAAACCTCATTTATGAGGACACGCTCGACAAAATGCAGCTCAACAGATCCTGCATCGAGCACAGTAATACCACATTCCGAAGAATTATACCCGACAGGGAGGCGCGTTGTTCCGGGCGCATAACTTTGAACGTAGTGTTTGGTACCCCCGACAACTACAGATCCAAACCCTTGCTATTCCACATTGTGCCTTCCACAGCGGATACCACGCCCTCTTAGGACGAGAGGCATTTGCAAGATTCCAAGACGTACCGCATTATGGATATACGAAGCTCAAAATGCCAGGACCTAACGGTGTGATCTCGCTCGCTAGTGATCCGAACACAGCCCTCCAAGCTAAAAATAAGAATGCATCCCTTGCCCTTGCGGCACTATCTGAGGCTTTCGCAGCCGAAGAATTAACAACGCTACGCACTACAGTCAACAGGGATGACGTAGTCCTTAGTAAAAGGCCAAAATCCACGTCATTCAAACTAGCTGACGAGATAGTAAAATTCCAAGTACACCCTACAGACCCAAATAAAACGACGTCCATCAGGGCACAACTAGACCCCATAGTTGATGAAGCGCTGCATGCATTTTTACGCGAAAACTGGAACATATTCACCTGGCACCCTTAGGACATGCCAGGCATCCCACGGAAGCTGGCCCAACACAGCTTGAACATCATAAAAGGCTTCAAGCTAGTCCAACAGACATTGCGTCCATTCTCCAAACATAAATGACATGCCATGGGTGAAGAATTGGCAAAACTATTGGAGGCAGGATTCATCCATGAAATTAAGCACCCTGACTGGCTAGCAAATCTGGTCATGGTACCCAAGAAGGACAAGTCCTAGCGGCTATGTGTTGACTTGAAGGACCTAAACAAGGCCTGCCCCAAGGACCCCTTCGCCTTACCTCGCATAGATCAGATTATCGACGCCACGGCCGGACACGACTCATTATGCTTTCTCAACGCATACTCTGGATATTACCCAATAAAGATGAAGGAGTCCGACCAAGATGCAACCGCATTCATCACCCCATACGGGCCATTTTGCTTCAACATTATGCCTTTCGAGTTAAAGAACGCGGGAGCCACTGATACTTCTCCAATCTATCTATAATTTATGAAGTATTCATGCTGTTATACTATCATTTTTGGATGTTTTACAACCATTGTATAGAAATTTTATATCATATTTTGGGACTAACCTATCGACATAATGCCTAGTGCCAGTTGCTTTTTTGCTTGTTGTTTACATCGCAGAAAATCAATACCAAAACCGAGTCCAAATGCAGCGAAACTTTTTGGAGAATTTTTATAGACCAGCATGAACAACATGGGCCAAAGAAGTACCAAAGGGGTGCCCCGAAGGGGGCACAACCCACTTGGGCACGCTTGGGGGCCTAGGCGCGCCGTGGTGTGTTGTGCCCACCTCGGTGGCCTCCCGCACCGCTGATGTCTACCACACAACCTTCTTCTTGTAGACGTTGTTGGGCCTGCAAGTGCACAGGTTTGTAGGACAGTAGCATATTTCCCTCAAGTGGATGACCTAAGGTTTATCAATCCGTAGGAGGCGTAGGATGAAGATGGTCTCTCTCAAGCAACCCTGCAACCAAATAACAAAAAGTCTCTTGTGTCCCCAACACACCCAATACAATGGTAAATTGTATAGGTGCACTAGTTCGGCGAAGAGATGGTGATACAAGTGCAAAATAGATAGTAGATATAGGTTTTTGTAATCTGAAAATATAAAAACAGCAAGGTAACAAGTGGTAAAAGTGAGCATAAACGGTATTGCTATGATAGGAAACAAGGCCTAGGGTTCATACTTTCACTAGTGTAAGTTCTCTCAACAATAATAACATAGATAGATAATATGACAAGCCCTCAACATGCAACAAAGAGTCACTCCAAAGCCACTAATAGCGGAGAACAAACGTAGAGATTATGGTAGGGTACGAAACCACCTCAAAGTTATTCTTTGGGATCAATCTATAAAAGAGTTCGTACTAGAATAACACCTTAAGACACAAATCAACCAAAACCCTAATGTCACCTAGATACTGCATTGTCACCTCAAGTATCCGTGGGCATGATTATACGATATGCATCACACAATCTCAGATTCATCCAACCAACATAAAAGTACTTCAAAGAGTGCCCCAAAGTTTCTATCAGAGAGTCAAGAACGTGTGCCAACCCCTATGCATAGGTTCCCAATGTCACGAAACCCGCAAGTTGATCACCAAAACATACATCAAAGACATACATCAAGTGTTCTCATAAAAGACTCAATCCGATAAGATAACTTCAAAGGGGAAACTCAATTCATCATAAGAGAGTAGAGGGGGAGAAACATCATAAGATCCAACTACAATAGCAAAGCCCGGGATACATCAAGATCATGCCATAGAGGAACACGAGAGAGAGAGAGAGAGAGATCAAACACATAGCTACTGGTACATACCCTCAGCCCCGAGGGTGAACTACTCCCTCCTCGTCATGGATAGCGCCTGGATGATGAAGATGGCCACCGGTGATGGGATCCCCCTCCGGCAGGGCGCCGGAACGGGCTCCCAAGAGGTTTTTGGTGGCTATAGAGGCTTACGGCGGCGGAACTCCCGATTATCTTCTGTTCTGGAAGTTTTACGGTACGTAGGTATATATGGGTGAAAGGAGCACATCGGTGGAGCTACGGGGGCCCCACGAGGCAGCGGGGCGCGTAGGGGGGGACGGCGCCCCCCACCCTCGTGAGCACCTCCCGTATCTTCTGACGTGGGGTCCAAGTCCATCAGGTGGGTTTCCTTCCAAAAACAACTTCTCCAGTTGATTTCGTTCCGTTTTGACTCCGTCTGATATTCCTTTTCCTCTAAACACTGAAATAGGCATAAAACAGCAAATCTGGGCTGGGCCTCCGGTTAATAGGTTAGTCCCAAAAATAATATAAAAGTGGATAATAAAGCCCAATATTGCCTAAAACAGTAGATAAAGTAGCATGGAGCAATCAAAATTATAGATACGTTGGAGACGATCAAGCATCCCAAGCTTAATTCCCTTTCGTCCTCGAGTAGGTAAATGATAAAAAGAATTTTTGATGCGGAGTGATACTTTGGCATAATTTCAATGTAAATCTTCTTAATTGTGGCATGAATATTCAGATCCGAAAGATTCAAGACAAAAGTTCATATTGACACAAAAATAATAATACTTCAAGCATACTAATCAAAGCAATCATGTCTTCTCAAAATAGCATGGCAAAAGAAAGTTCATCCCTACAAAATCATATAGTTAGGCTATGCTTCATTTTTGTCACACAAAGATGTTCCCAACTTCTATACCCCCGATGACAAGCCAAGCAATTGTTTCATACTTAAATAATCTCAAACTTTTTCAACTTTCACGCAATACATGAGCGTGAGCCATGGATATAGCACTACGGGTGGAATAGAATATGATGATGGAGATTGTGTGGAGAAGACAAAAAAGGAGAAAGTCTCACATTGATGAGGATAATCAACGGGCTATGGATATGCCCATCAATTGATGTCAACATGAGGAGTAGGGATTGCCATGCAATGGATGCACTAGAGCTATGAATGCTCAACAAAAGAAAACTAGTGGGTGTGCATCCAACTCGCTTGCTCATGAAGACCTAGGGAATTTGAGGAAACCCATCGTAGGAATATACAAGCCAATTTCTATAATGAAAAATTCCCACTAGTATAAAAAAGACAACTTATGAGGCTCACTACATGAAGAACAAGGTGCTACTTTGAAGCACAATATATGAGACTCACTACATGAAGAACAAGGTGCTACTTTGAAGCACAAGTGTGGAAAAAGAGATAGTAGCATTGCCCTTTTTATTTTTTTTATTTTTTTGGGCCTTTCTTTTTTTGGCCTTTCTCTTTTTGGGGGGGGGGGGCAATGCTCTAATAATGATGATCATCAAACTTCTATTGATTACAACTCAATACTTAGAACAAGATATGACTCTATATGAATGCCTCCGGCGGTGTACCGGGATGGTGCAATGAATCAAGAGTGACATGTGTGAAAAATAATGCATGGTGGCTTTGCCACAAATACGATGTCAACCACATGATCATGCAATGGCAATATGACAAAAGTAATGTATGTCATGATGATGATGATGGAAGTTGCATGGAAATATATCTCGGAATGACTATGGAAATGCCATGATAGGTAGGTATGGTGGCTGTTTTGAGGAAGATATGAGGAGGTTTATGTGTGATAGAGCGTATCGTATCACGGGGTTTGGATGCACCGGCGAAGTTTGCACCAACTCTCAAGGTGAGAAAGGGCAATGCACGGCATCAAGAGGCTAGCAAAGGCGGAAAGATGAGAGTGCGTATAATCCATGGACTCAACATTAGTCAAAAGAACTCATATACTTATTGCAAAAATTTAGAAGTCATAAAAAATCAAGTACTACGCGCATGCTCCTAGGGAGATAGATTGGTAGGAAAAGACCATCGCTCGTCCCCGACCGCCACTCATAAGGATGCACAAGCCAGGTACACTTCATGTTTCAAATTTGTTACACAACTTTAACCATACGTGCATGCCACGGGACTTGCAAAGTTCAACACAAGTATTTCTCAAATTCATAATCACCCAACTAGCACGACTTTGATATTATCACCTCCATATCTCAAAACAATTATCAAGCATCAAACATATCTTAGTATTCAATTCACTCAACAGAAAGCTTCACATATCTTGAACACCAAGTATATTATCATTAAGCAAATTACCATGCTATTAAAGACTCTCAAAATAATCTAAGTGAAGCCTGAGAGATCAATAGTTTCTTTAAAACAAATCCACCACCGTGCTCGAAAAGATCTAAGTGAAGCACTATAGCAAAAATTATCACGCTCAAAAGATATAAGTGAAGCACTATGAGTAGTTAAATAATTATGCAACTATGCGAAGACTCTCTCTCATTTAATAATTTCAGATCTTGATACTTTATTCAAACAGCAAGCAAAGCTAGAGAAAACTACATTCCAAGGATAGCACAACTCATGTGAAGAAGCAAAAACTTAGGCTCAACCGATACTAACCGATAGTTGTTGAAGAAGAAAGGTGGGATGCCTACCGGGGCATCCCCAAGCTTAGATGCTTGAGACTTCTTGAAATATTATCTTGGGGTGCCTTGGGAATCCCCATGCTTGAGCTTTTGTGTCTCCTTAATTCCTCTCATATCATGTTTTCTCTTTTTATCAAAAGCTTCATTCACAACAAACTCAACAAGAACTCGTGAGATAGGTTAGTATAAACCAATGCAAAACCTTATCATTTTCTACTATAACAAATCACTAACATTATTATTCAACATTTAATACTAAACGCCTCTGCATATTTAATACTCCTATCCTCAAATATAATCATTAAGCAAACAAACATATGCAAACAACGCAAACATAACAGCAATCTGTCAAAACAGTACAGTCTGTAAAGAATGCAGGAGTATCAATACTTCCCTAACTCCAAAAATTATGAACTAAAATTCCCACTGTAATAAATTTATCGTAGCTCAATATGCAAAAATGTTCAACATTATACCACTCTCTGACTTTTCTAGGGAATTTTTGCAACAGCGGTAAACTTTCTGTTTTCAAACAGCAACATGAATACTAGCAAAATAAGCATGGCAAAGGCTATCCTTGACTTCTTATTGAAACTAAAGATGCAAAACATTATTCTAACTAACAGCAAGCAAATACTAACAAAAGAAAATGACGCTCCAAGCAAAACACATATCATCTGGTGAATAAAAATATAGCTCCAAGTAAAGTTACCGATGAACGAAGACGAAAGAGGGGATGCCTTCCGGGGCATCCCCAAGCTTAGGCTCTTGATTGTCCTTGAATATTACCTTGGGGTGCCTTGGGCATCCCCAATCTTAGGCTCTTGCCACTCCTTATTCCATAGTCCATCGAATCTTTACCCAAAACATGAAAACTTCACAACACAAAACTTAACAGAAAACTTGTGAGCTCCGTTAGCGAAAGAAAACAAAACACCACTTCAAGGTACTGTAATGAACTCATTCTAAATTTATATTCGTGTAATATCTACTGTATTCCCACTTATCTATGGTTCATACCCTCCGATACTACTCATAGATTCATCAAAATAAGCAAACAACACATAGAAAACAGAATCTGTCAAAAACCGAACAGTCTGTAGTAATCTGTATCAAACGTATACTTCTGGAACTCCAAAAATCCTACCAAATTAGGAAGGCCTAAGAAATTCGTGTACCAATCCATAGCAATACGAATCAGATCAGAATCGCATTTCTGTGAATTAACAAAACTAATTTACTGGGTGCAAAAGTTTCTGATTTTCAGCAGGATCAACACAACTATCACCGTACGCTATCCTAAAGGTCTTACTTGGCACTTTATTGAAACAAAAGCTATAAAACATGATTACTACAGTAGCATAATCATGTGGACACACAAAAACAGTAAGGATAAATATTGGGTTGTCTCCCAACAAGCGCTTTTTTAATGCCTTTCTAGCTAGGCATGATGATGACAATAATGATGCTCACATAAAAGATAAGAATTGAAACACAACGGAAGCATCATGAAGCACATCACTAGCTCATTTAAGTCTAATCCACTTCCTATGCATAGGGATTTTTTGAGCAAACAACTTATGGGAACAATAATCAACTTGCATAGGAAGGTAAAACAAGCATAACTTCAAGATTTTAAGCACATAGAGAGGAAACTTGACATTATTGCAATTCCTACAAGCATATGTTCCTCCCTCATAATAATTTTCAGTAGCATCATGAATGAATTCAACAATATAACCAGCACCTAAAGCATTCTTTTTATGATCTACAAGCATAGAAAATTTACTACTCTCCACATAAGCAAAATTCTTCTCATGAATAGTAGTGGGAGCAAACTCAACAAAATAACTATCATGTGATTGAAAATTAAGATCAAGATGACAAGTTTCATGGTTATCATTATTATTTAAAGCATACATGTCATCACAATAATCATCATAAATAGGAGGCATGCTTTCATCATAGTAAATTTGCTCATCAAAGCTTGGGGGACAAAAAATATCATCTTCATCAAACATAGCTTCCCCAAGCTTGTGGCTTTGCATATCATTAGCATCATGAATATTCAAGGAATTCATACTAGCAACATTGCAATCATGCTCATCATCCACATATTTAGTGCCAAACAATTTAGAGATTTCTTCTTCTAGCACTTGAGCACAATTATCCTTTCCATCATACTCACGAAAGATATTAAAAAGGTGAAGCGTATGAGACAAACTCAATTCCATTTTTTAATTTTATTTTATAGACTAACTAGTGCTAAAACAAGAAACAAAAAGATTCGATTGCAAGATCTAAAGACATACCTTCAAGCACTCACCTCCCTGGCAACGGCGCCAGAAATGAGCTTGATGTCTACTACACAACCTTCTTCTTGTAGACGTTGTTGGGCCTGCAAGTGCACAGGTTTGTAGGACAGTAGCAAATTTCCCTCAAGTGGATGACCTAAGGTTTATCAATCCGTAGGAGGCGTAGGATGAAGATGGTCTCTCTCAAGCAACCCTGCAACCAAATAACAAAAAGTCTCTTGTGTCCCCAACACACCCAATACAATGGTAAATTGTATAGGTGCACTAGTTCGGCGAAGAGATGGTGATACAAGTGCAAAATAGATAGTAGATATAGGTTTTTGTAATCTGAAAATATAAAAACAGCAAGGTAACAAGTGGTAAAAGTGAGCGTAAACGGTATTGCAATGATAGCAAACAAGGCCTAGGGTTCATACTTTCACTAGTGTAAGTGAAAGTGCAACTAATCCCCGGGTGGTTTTGGTAATTAATAACAACATATATATCATTGAACTAATAGTTACTTGAGAATCATTTCAGAGAGTTCAGTGATATGGGTATGGCAAGGACTGAAGAAGTGGACCCCCCAAAATGCTAAGGCAAGCATTGGCAAAAGCTCAAGACTCCATTTTTGGTTTAGTGATCCAAGATCACATTGAGTCCATAGGAAAAGCCAATACTATTAAAAGGGGATGAGGTTATGATGATGATCTGGTTGCTCAAGTGCTTAGTGATACATCTCCTAAACTATCAGCAACTTTCACCGCCATAGACACTCATAAGTAGTCTCGGTCCCACCGATATTCCAAACTCAGTCCACACCGAGATGAACCACCTCAGCCATAAGCCAAACCCTAGTAAACTCGGATTTTCCGATTCGAACTCGGTCTCACCGAAACATGAGTTGCCAAGTTTCAGAACCCTCATCATCAAATCGGTGTCACCGAGATGATGAAGTCGGTCCCACCGAAACTGGCATGCTCTTGTCATTGCACGAATCGGACTAACCGAGATTGTATATTCGGTCCCACCGAAAATCCCAATGTTCACATTATTTGAACTATCGGTCTCACCGAGTTGTCCACTTCGGTCCCATCGAGATTGCTCAAATGTGTGTAACGGTTGGATTTTGTGTGGAGGCTATTTATACCCCTCCACACCCTCTTCATTCGTGGAGCGAGCCATCAGAAAGAACTACCACTCCTACCTTACATTTCTGAGAAGAGAACTACCTACCCTTGTGTTGAGATCAAGTTGCTCCACTCCCACCATATGAAGCTTGATCTCTAGCCTTCCCAAGTTGCTTTCCACTCAATCCTTTCTTCCACCACAGCCAAATCGGAGGAGAGTTGAGTGTTGGGGAGATTATCATTTGAAGCACAAGAGCAAGGAGTTCATCATCATCTACAACATCTATTACCTTTTGGAGGGTGGTGCCTCCTAGATTGGTTAGGTGTCGCTTGGGAGCCTCCGTCGTCGAGATGTGGAGTTGAACCAAGAAGTTTGTAAGGGCAAGGAGGTCGCCTACTTCGTGAAGATCTACCCCGAGTAAGGCTAGCCCTCCGTGGGCGTAGGCCATGATGGAATAGACAAGGTTGCTTCTTCGTGGACCCTTCGTGGGTGGAGCCCTCCGTGGACTCATGCAGGCAGTTACCCTCCGTGGGTTGAAGTCTCCATCAACATGGATGTACGATAGCGCCACCTATCGGAACCACGGAAAAATCACCGCGTCTCCAAAATTGCGTTTGCTCTTCTCCACCTCTCTTTACTACATGTGCAATTTACTTTCCGCTGCCTATACTCTAGAATTGCATATGTAGGGTGATGCTTGACTTGATCATAATTGTGAATCTGCCAAAACTGTTCTTTGTCAAAAGGCAGAATTTTTATATTGACAAGTAGTCTAATCACCCCCTCTAGACATACTTTCGATCCTACAAGTGGTATCGAGCTTTGGTCTCCATTGTATTGGTTTCCATTGCATTGGACTCCATAAGCTTGGTTTCACAACCTAGGAGAGTATGGCGTCTAGTGAGGGTAATTTTCGTAGAGGTCCTTACTTTGATGGTACAAATTTTGCTAGTTGGAAGCATAAAATGAAAATGCATATTCTTGGTCATAACCCAGCCGCATGGGGCATTATTTGTGTTGGTATGCAAGGTGAATTCTTCGAGGAAGGAAAAGTTCCGGATTGCGAAGCTACACCGGAAGAATTGCGGATGTTGCAAAACAATGCTCAAGCTTGTGACATTCTCTTCAATGCCTTGTGTCCCAAGGAGTTCAACAAAATCAGCCGTCTTGAGAATGCAAAAGATATTTGGGATACTTTTGTTGAAATGCACGAAGGTACCGAGTCCGTGAAGGAATCAAAGCTAGATATTCTTCAAGGTCAACTTGACAAGTTCAAGATGAAGGATGGTGAAGGAGTCGCTGAAATGTACTCTAGGCTTGCTCTCATCACAAATGAGATTGCCGGCTTAGGAAGCGAAGAAATGACCGACCGATTCATCATCAAGAAGATTCTCGAGCTTTGGATGGAAAGTATGACACCGTGTGCACTTTGATCCAAATGATGCCAAACTACAAGACTCTCAAGCCAACCAAGTCATTGGAAGAATTGTTGCTCATGAGATGACACTTAAGGATAAGGAAGAGCTTCACAACAAGTCAAGTGGTGCTTACAAAGCTACAAGTGATGCTCCCACAACCTCAAGTGACAAGTTAGTTTCCAATGAAGAGATAAGCCTAATGGTCAAGAACTTCAACAAATTCTACAAGAATAGAGGCAAAGAGAGAAGCTCAAAGTCTAGATCATATGATGAAAAGAGATCTTCTAGTCGTGATCGAATGCTACAATTGTGGAAGACCGGACACTACTCAAATGAGTGTACGGCTCCCCACAAGAGAAGAGAAGAATCTCCAAGAAGAAGAAGCTCAAGAGATGAGTCACCTCGAAAGAGAGAAGGAGCAGAGATGATCGTTATGAACGAAGACCCTCTCGGAGAAGCAAGGATCCGGAGAGGAAAGACAAGTCATCAAGGAGCTACACAAGAAGAAAACATCAAGCTCATGTAGGTGAATGGGTCTCCGCTCCGACTCCGACAATCAATCCGAAGGAAGCTATCACTCCGACTCGACTACAGATCAAGATGAAGGTGTTGCGGTCTCGCTCGTATCCTCCAACTCCAACTCCTACGACTTATTTGATTCACCAAATGAGGGAATTGGAAGATGCTTCATGGCTAAAGGCCCCAAGGTATCACACCCTGAATTCATTGACTTCGATAGTGATGAGGATGACTTGCTTGGTGAAGATGAGCTCTTGCATGATAAATCCAATGAGCCTAGTAACGATGAACATGCTAGTAGTCTTTATAGTCGAGAAGAGTCGAATGACAATGCTATGAAGGAGATTGAGCGTCTAACTAAAGAACTAAACACTCTTAAGTTAGCTCATGAAACAACTCAAGAAGATCATAGAGAGCTCCTAAGATCTCATGAGAAGCTACGCTTCGAGAAGCTCACTCTAGAGCAAGAACATGAGTTTCTAAAAGCAATCAATGACGATCTTGAAAGAAGAGTTCTTCATATCTTGCCAAACGACTTCTCTTGTCTAATTTCTTGCCACCCATTAAGACTAAGCATGACAAGCATAAGAAAAATTCTTCCTCTAGCAGTAACAATAACCATGCTAAATCCAATGTTGTTGCTTCTAGTAGTTCTCTTGATTCCACTAACAATGTTTCAAGCCAAGTTACACTTGAGCAAGAGAATAGTTTATTGAAAGGGATCATAGAGAAAGGTGTCTACAAGAGCCTTGCCGGAAGCAAGAACTTTGAGGAAATTGTTCGCAAGCAAGGAAGGCACCGGAAGAATCAAGGAATTGGTTTTGAGCGAAAGTTCAACGCCGAAGGCGTTGAGTGGGAAGAAGGTCAATATCCTACTCCACAGTTTGTTCCTCAAAAGGAGAAGTATGATCCTACTTCTTCCAATGTGGAACAAGCTCAAGATGACCTTCCACCACAAGACCACAAGCTAAAAGGCAAGGACAAGCTTCAAGAGGAGATTGATGCATTTGTTGAAGCACCTCAAGCCATGGTCAAGTGGGTTCCCAAGGAAACGTCAAGTTCTACTTCGTCAAGCTCAACTACAACCCCAAGGATTCCCATCAAGATGATGTGGATCCCGAAGAAGAAGAACTAGAAAGTTCTTGAGGTGACTCCGCCAACATACTTCACTCACATTCATTTTGGCAAAAACTTGTGCAATCAACTTCCACATCGTGCACTAGTTCATGGAGTCACAAACCCTCTTGTTGGTAAGTCAAGGGACAAGGTAATCATTGCTTTCATGGACATCATCTATTGTGAACTTCAATCTATGTCCATGGATATCCTTGTTTGTTCCTTGTGGGACTAACCCATGTAGGTATTGAAAGTGCCCGAATCCAAAGGATAGCTCCCAACTCCTGATGATCTCCATCAACATTGAGCATCCACATCTTCAACATCTACATGAAGTCTTCTACGACAACCCAAGGTTAGTTTGACCCTTTAAAAGGGGTTCTCACATCTAGGGGGAGCTTTGCTCTAAAAATTGAGCTAAAGCATCTTCAAATGATGTGAACACATCAATGCTTTATGTAAAAGTGGTAACCCCACTTGTGCTTAAACGATGAGTATGACCTATGATCAAATGTTCTCATTTGGCTCCTAAGTCAATATACTCATATAAATATGACCTAGTCATCGACAAATTGTGTGTTAGTTGCTAGAGTTTTGGTTGTGCATGTTTGACACATATTTCATTTGCTATCTTATTGTGTGAGCATGTTGGATGCATGATTTTATCCATTCGAGGACATCCATTTGATGTTTTGGTCGTTTTGATTTTTCTGACCAAATGGATGGACAAGAATGCCTAAGTACCTCCCCTAGCTATCTATGCTTTCTTGTCTCAAATTCTATTCATGCTTACATCACAAATTTTGAACAAGTCATTTTCGGACCCTCCGGTGAGGAGCACTCGAGCCACCGATCCGTCAAAGGCTAATTTCCAAAACCTTCTAATTGATTTCGTTCAGACCAACTCACTCAAACTCGGTCAAACCGAAAGCATTTGGACTGATCTAGGTTTTCATCTCGGTGAAACCGAGTTGTGATTTTCGGCGTGATCGAAGTGCATAACTGCCTAGCAGTTATCCATCTCGGTGCCACCGAGTTTTACAACTCGGTCCCACCGACAGCGAAGGGGTATATATTCCGAGGGCCGCGCGCGTTGATTCCTCCTTCAAACGTTTCGCCCCCACACCCCTTGCTGCCGTTGCCTTGGTCTCCGGATCGTCGCCGTCGTCGCCTGTGCGCCCTCGTCGCAGGTCTCCGTCGCCGTCAACGGCCATCTCCTCCGCGCCGTTGCCGCCGTAGAAAAACTCCACCAAGTTAGGGTGAGTTTTGATCCCACTCGTGCTCCCATCTCCGATTCAATGCACGTTTGGATTGCCTAGTATCTTGCCACGATTGAAATCCTCCTGTACACCAGATTAGTTCGTTTGAACTAGATTCGAGTAAAAGTTTTAGGGTTAGGTTTCCGTGGAACACATCTCGGTGAGACCGATTTTATATTTTCGGTATGACCGATTTGGCCTATGGCCATTGCACTGCGCCCTTCGGTCCAACCGAGTTGTGCAAAATCGGTGTGACCGAAATGAAGATTCTGTGAAACCCTAGTGTTTTCGGCAGATCGAACCCACTTCGTCAAACCGAAAGTGGTGTGCCAAGCTCCTGTTTAACACTTAGGATTCACCGAACCTTAAACTCGGTCTGACCGAAATGTCTTCTGTGAAAACTTAATACTAGAATTTGAACTCATTTTTTTGCAAAAACTTCTGCAGTTTGTGATGACTCTTCTTCTCTGCCTACACCTTATCTATTCACAAAGTTGTCGGCCATGTCGATGCCAAAGGATGGCGGTGAGAACAGGTCGAGACACCCATTGCGTACATTCCAGAGGCAGGCACTAGTCCCGATCCTAGTAGCTCATCTAATGATGGTGAGAGGAGTACACCAAGTGGCATGCCTCCTGCAGCCACCAGAGCTAGAAAGAAGAGGAATTCAGATGATGAGGATTCAGATTTTGTTATTGAGGAAGAGGTGACCTCAAAGCCTAAAACGAAGGTTGTTGCAAAAGAGCAACAAGATCAACAATCTAAGAAGAGCACCTTTCAAGGTGATGGACTTGATGGTAGAGACCATTAAGAGGACTGCAGCTGACCAGAAAAGGTCATGTGGATTTGCCCCGCAGATTTAGATGCTTATCAATGCCAAGTTTGGCTCGGGCGCATTCTTGTTGGATAAAGACCATTTACCGTTGCAGCCAGAGCATGAAGACAATGTTGTTGTGATGGATGAGGAGGATCCGACATCTGTTGAAGGTCAAGCCAAGATCGCAGCTGCTAAGAAAGCCAAAGTCGACAAGGAAGCAAAGCGGCAGCAGCAGCAGCTAAACCAAAGAGTTTCGAGAGCAAATTCTTGAAGCTACTCAAAGGATTGAACAACGCTCGCCAGCATTGAACAGTCTCGGAGAGCTTAGAGAGGATTGTTGACGAGAAGATCCACGCCCGGACGTGAAGTCGATCAAGTACAAGTGACCGCCAACAAGCTCGAGGCGACATTGAGGAAGCAAAGCAGACAAGGCGAGCTTATGCGTGAGTTGCGGGATGACTTAGTCCAGATTCTCATCGACAGATCGCTCCGGTTCCCAAAGGATCCCGATCACCGCTATTCCATGGATCGACACCAGGACTACAACTTCAAACCTCCCACAGCCCAAAGCGATTGCTCCTACTCCAGCTCCAGCTCCAGTGTCCACTCCTCCAGCCACAGACATCAGTGAAGTATTCGCCGATCTTTGTCATATCCACTCCGACATCAACCTGACGGGAGCCGCCAAAGCAGAGTCCACAAAGGCGCTTAGCTCTATGCTTTTTCGAACTTTTGGGTAACTTGTTGCCAAAGGGGGAGAAATTGTATAGATTATAGGGCTTCGAGAGAGAGAGTGATGTTGTCTTTGCGCTTTTGCTCTTTCGTTCTTTTGCGGTTTCTTTGAGATACTTTTGGTTTTCGAGACATTCAGTGTGTTTGATACTCCGTTTGATTCTACCTTAATGAGTGCTTGGTCGTACTATGCTTTAATGTGTGCTTAATGCTTATCATATGCCATTCCTATCTCGTATGACCATTTACTCATGTCTTGGTGATTGGGTGCATGCTGTTCATTCTTATCATTTTGTGTGCTCCACCAAGATGTATGTGACATGGAAGAGTGACCCATGATCCTAATCGATTGTGCATTTGCATTCAAACGCAAATCTTAAATAATGCACAAATTTAGGGGGAGCTCTTGCTTATCACATACTTCTCAAAGCGACGATATTATTCATTGATTATATCCTTTGTCGAGCTTTGATCTATATGTTGTCATCAATTACCAAAAGGGGAGATTGAAAGTGCAACTAATCCCGGGTGGTTTTGGTAATTAATAACAACATATATATCATTGAACTAATAGTTACTTGAGAATCATTTCGAGAGTTCGAGGATATGGGTATGGCAAGGACTGAAGAAGTGGACCCCCAAAATGCTAAGGCAAGCATTGGCAAAAGCTCAAGACTCCATTTTGGTTTAGTGATCCAAGATCACATTGAGTCCATAGGAAAAGCCAATACTATTAAAAGGGATGAGGTTATGATGATGATCTGTTGCTCAAGTGCTTAGTGATACATCTCCTAAACTATCAAGCAACTTTCACCGCCATAGACACTCATAAGTAGTCTCGGTCCCACCGATATTCCAAACTCACCACACCGAGATGAACCACCTCAGCCATAAGCCAAACCCTAGTAAACTCGGATTTTCCGATTCGAACTCGGTCTCACCGAAACATGAGTTGCCAAGTTTCAGAACCTTCATCATCAAATCGGTGTCACCGAGATGATGAAGTCGGTCCCACCAAACCGGCATGCTCTTGTCATTGCACGAATCGGACTAACCGAGATTGTATATTCGGTCCCACCGAAAATCCCAACGCTCACATTATTTGAACTATCGGTTTCACCGAGTTGTCCACTTCGGTCCCACCGAGATTGCTCAAATGTGTGTAACGGTTGGATTTTGTGTGGAGGCTATTTATACCCTCCACCCCTCTTCATTCGTGGAGAGAGCCATCGAAAGAACTACCACTCCTACCTTACATTTCGAGAAGAGAACTACCTACCCTTGTGTTGAGATCAAGTTTCTCCACTCCCACCATATGAAGCTTGATCTCTAGCCTTCCCAAGTTGCTTTCCACTCAATCCTTTCTTCCACCACAGCCAAATCAGTGAGGAGAGTTGAGTGTTGGGGAGATTATCATTTGAAGCACAAGAGCAAGGAGTTCATCATCATCTACAACATCTATTACCTTTTGGAGGGCGGTGCCTCCTAGATTGGTTAGGTGTCGCTTGGGAGCCTCCGTCGTCGAGATGTGGAGTTGAACCAAGAAGTTTGTAAGGGCAAGGAGATCGCCTACTTCGTGAAGATCTACCCGAGTAAGGCTAGCCCTCCGTGGGCGTGAGCCATGATGGAATAGACAAGGTTGCTTCTTCGTGGACCCTTCGTGGGTGGAGCCCTCCGTGGACTCGCGCAGCCGTTACCCTCCGTGGGTTGAAGTCTCCATCAACGTGGATGTACGATAGCGCCACCTATCGGAACCACGGGAAAAATCACCGCGTCTCCAAAATTGCGTTTGCTCTTCTCCACCTCTCTTTACTACATGTGCAATTTACTTTCCGCTGCCTATACTCTAGAATTGCATGTGTAGGGTGATGCTTGACTTGATCATAATTGTGAATCTGCCAAAAACTGTTCTTTGTCAAAAGGCAGAATTTTTTATATTGACAAGTAGTCTAATCACCCCCCCTCTAGACATACTTTCGATCCTACAGTAAGTTCTCTCAACAATAATAACATAGATAGATAATATGACAAGCCCCCAACATGCAACAAAGAGTCACTCCAAAGCCACTAATAGCGGAGAACAAACGTAGAGATTATGGTAGGGTACGAAACCACCTCAAAGTTATTCTTTGGGATCAATCTATAAAGGAGTTCGTACAAGAATAACACCTTAAGACACAAATCAACCAAAACCCTAATGTCACCTACATACTCCATTGTCACCTCAAGTATCCGTGGGCATGATTATACGATATGCATCACACAATCTCAGATTCATCCAACCAACATAAAAGTACTTCAAAGAGTGCCCCAAAGTTTCTATCAGAGAGTCAAGAACGTGTGCCAACCCCTATGCATAGGTTCCCAATGTCACGAAACCCGCAAGTTGATCACCAAAACGTACATCAAAGACATACATCAACTGTTCTCATAAAAGACTCAATCCGATAAGATAACTTCAAAGGGGAAACTCAATTCATCACAAGAGAGTAGAAGGGGAGAAACATCATAAGATCCAACAACAATAGCAAAGCCCGGGATACATCAAGATCATGCCATAGAGGAACACGAGAGAGAACACGAGAGAGAGAGAGAGAGATCAAACACATAGCTACTGGTACATACCCTCAGCCCCGAGGGTGAACTACTCCCTCCTTGTCATGGATAGCGCCGGGATGATGAAGATGGCCACCGGTGATGGGATCCCCCTCCGGCAGGGCGCCGGAACGGGCTCCCAAGAGGTTTTTGGTGGCTATAGAGGCTTACGGCAGCGGAACTCCCGATCTATCTTCTGTTCTGGAAGTTTTACGATACGTAGGTATATATGGGTGAAAGGAGCACGTCGGTGGAGCTACAGGGGCCCCACGAGGCAGCGGGGCACGCCCGGGGGGGGGGCGCCCCCACCCTCATGAGCACCTCCCGTATCTTTTGACGTGGGGTCCAAGTCCATCAGGCGGGTTTCCTTCCAAAAACAACTTCTCCAGTTGATTTCGTTCTGTTTTGACTCCGTCTGATATTCCTTTTCCTCGAAACACTGAAATAGGCATAAAACAAAGAATCTGGCTGGGCCTCGTTAATAGGTTAGTCCCAAAATAATATAAAAGTGGATAATAAAGCCCAATATTGCCTAAAACAGTAGATAAAGTAGCATGGAGGAATCAAAAATTATAGATACGTTGGAGACGTATCAACCGCCTCTTCGCGTATAAATCCCCAAATATTCCAAAACCCTAGGGGAGTCGATAGATCGGAAGTTCCGCCTCTGTAAGCCTCTGTATCCATGAAAACCAATCTGGACCCTGTTCCGGCACCCTGTAGGAGGGGGAAATCATCACCGGTTGCCATCTTCATTATCCTGGCGGCCACCATGATGAGGAGGGAGTAGTCCACCCTCGGGGCTGAGGGTTTGTACCAGTAGCTCTGTGTTTAATCACTCTTTCTCGTGTTTTTGAGATGTCACGATCTTGATGTATCGCGGGCTTTGTTAATCTAGTTGGATCATATGGTGTTTTTCCCTCTCTATCTTGTTGTGGTGAATTGAGTTTTCCCTTTGAGATTTCGTCCTTAAGGATTGATTATTTTTACGGATTTGAGAACACTTGATGTATATCTTGCTATGAATACCCGCGGTGACAATGGGGTATCATATTGATTCACTTGATATATGTTTTGGCACTCAACTCGTGGATTCCTGCAGTAACATTGGGGTAATCTATGCATAGGGGTTGATGCACATTTTCGTCTTTGTTTCTCGGGTAGAAATCTTGAGGCACTCTTTGAAGTTCTTTGTGTTGGATTGAGTATTATGATTCTGAAGTTGCTATGGTGTTATTTTAGTACGAACTCTTGAATAGATCGATCGTAAAGAATAGCTTTGTGTTATTTTAGTACGAACTCTTGGATAGATCGATCGGAAAGAATAGCTACAAACAATTTCTTCATATGTTCTCCACTAGATAGAAACTTTGGAGTGATTCTTCATCGCACGTTGAGGAATGGTTACGTGATCCAATTATGTTAGCATTGTTGAGAGATTGCACTAGCGAAAGTACGAACCCTATGCCTCATTTTCAAGCAATGCAATACCGTTTGTGCTCACTTTTATCTTTCGCTACCTTGCTGTTTTTATTTATTCAGATTATAAAAATATATTTCTACTATCATTATTACACTTTTATCACCATCTCTTCGCCGAACTAGTGAATCTATACAATTTGCCATTTTATTGGGTGTGTTGAGGACACAAGAGACTTTTTGTTATTTAGTTGCAGGGTTGTTTGACAGAGACCATCTTCATCCTACGCCTTCCACGGATTGATAAACCTTAGGTCATCCACTTGAGTGAAATTTGCTACTGTCCTACAAAACTCCACGCTGGAGGCCCAACACGAGTCTAGAAGAACAAGTTGTGTAGTAGACATCAAACTCTTTTCTGGGGCCGTTGCCGGGGAGGTGAGTGCTTGAAGGTATATCTTTAGATCTTGGAATTGAATCTTTTAGTTTAATGTTTTATCACTTGTTTGGTTTATAAAAGAAAACCGCAAAAAATGGATTTGAGGTTGCATCATATTATTCATCTTTATAATGTCTTTTGTGGAAATGATGGAAAGGAAAATTGTGCTTTCTTTGTTTCTTTATCGGTTATCACTATTTTACTCTTTTTGCACTTTATTCTTCAATTTTTTTCATCTCTTTTTTCCTTTGGTTTCTTTTTCATTTTTTAATTTTTTCGTTTCTCTTTGTTTCTTTTGATTTTCATTCTTCATTTTTTGTATATGTCAAGAACATTTTTTGAATACACATTTACCATTTTTGAAATATAAGTTTAACATTTTTGATACATGGTCAACATTTTTCTAAATACATTCGCAACATTTTTCAAATGCCTGATTACATTTTTATTATACATGATTACCATTGTTTGAATACTATGTCAATTTTTTTCTATACACATTTTAACATTTTTAAATGCTTGATTAATAATTTTCAAGTACAAGATTAACATTATTTAAATACATGGTCAAAAAATTTCTATACATATTTAACATTTTTCAAATGCTTGCTTAAGATTTTTGAAATACTTGCTTAAGATTTTTTCAAATGCTTGATTAACATTTATGTCATCAACCTTTTTCAAACACATTATATATTTTTGTATACATTTTTAGTATACATATTTATAGACATTTAACATTTTTAGATTGCTTGGTTACCACTTTTTTAATAGATGGTCAACATTTTTTCTATAAACATTTTTGACATTTTAAAAGGCTTGGTTAACATCTTTCAAATACAAGATTAACATTTTCTGAATACATGATCAACATGTTTTCCTATACATATTTCAACATTTTCAAATAGTTTATTAACATTTTCAATACCAGTTTGTTGTTATTTGAATCTTGAATACATGCTCAACATTTTTTCTATGCACATTTATCATTTTTCAAATGCTTGATTAACATTTTTCAAATATTTATTTAACATTTTTTCAAATAATTGATTAACATTTTTTAAATGCAGGATCAATTTTTTTTGACATATTACTCCTTAACCTCCATAGAACTAGTATTACTCATATTAGAGGCTGTCAAAATAAGGTTAGCAATTGTTTAGCTGTTTTTGCTCGCGTGGAAGGGAGAACCATGACTTGGTTGGGGTCTGGTCCTCCTAGTGTGATAGAGCTGAATGATGTTGACTGTAAGCCTCCTGTGTTTTGAGTAATACAAGTGTTTTACCGCAAAAGAAAATCACACACCGTGTGTATTTTTTTATATACATGAGAAACATTTTCTTTATACAAATTTAACATTTTTCAAATGTTGGTTAACATTTTTTTCAAATATTTTACATAAAGTGTTTGTTATAATATATTTATTTATAATATTTGGAAGTATAAACGAAAGTAAAATGAAAACAAAAACATGAAAAAAAAACAAGGTCGTGGTCTCCCACATGCATAGGCCGGCCCATTTAGGGAGGCGCCTGACATGAGAGCACGCCGAGTCTCCTAGTAAGTGAGACATAGGGTTGCCGTCGTCACACTGCCTCTTTCGGCCGCTTACTTGCTTTGCTTTGAGTTGAGTTGAGTTAGAGCATTTTCAACAGGTGAAAATGTTGGTGATGTAGAAACTAATATAGGTGGAGGAGTCAACAGATATGAGATTTGTTCATCACGATGATGACTGTTACTTTAACAGATGATCCAAACCCATAGGTGGAGGAGTCAACCTGAGGTCCGAGTGCCACAACTACGGGCCGCGATTGATGGGAATGACGCAGAGAGGATATCCTATACATATCCATGAGGGATTGAAATGGGGTGGTCGGTGTTGCCGGTTCCACACCCTGATCTGCTCACTTCCATGTGAACGGGGTCGTCCGAGGTGTAAAGGAGGTGCCTTTCCACTTCGTTCTTCAGTGAGTGGTGACCAATGGCTAGGTGGGGGTAGAGGCTAGGCTCGTGGGCGCGGGATTGCGGCCCCGGATGGTGAGACTACACGGGTGTCTCTTTGGCGAGCAACGTCATAGTGGTGGTGGTTATCTCCTTGGCTATGTGGATAGCGAGGGGTATAGCGGCGGGTAGTGGTGTTGTTGGTGTTTCAGCGGTGGCGCTTCCCTGGTTTGGATCTGGAGGCCTTGCGCTGTTGGCAGAGGCCCTCCTCCCGGGGTTGGGATGCCGATCTTGGTACCTTGATGTGGCACGGTTGGGTGAGATACCAATAAAAAGCTCCGCCCGCCGGCGGAGATGCCTACAGGTATTACATCCACCTCTTGAGGGTGCCATGGTGATTCCCCTCCCCTTATATCAGAACGAAGGAATATCCTTGTCATTTTGGGATACGTCGGGCACGGGACGGCGGGCATGGTGCAGACAAAGAGAAGAGGCAGGAGAGGTCATTGGCACCGACGGTCTGGCGGTGAGAGATGGCCGACGGCGTAAGCGCCGCAGTGCTACACAACGACGGGACACGATCTGTAGGGAGGCGCGGAGCTACTCGACCCCACGCGGCTCCCCTGGGCATCGCCCATGGCTAGCCACGATGCGGCCGCTGAGGCGTCGCCCAAGGCCAGCCACTCCCGCGACGTCATCATGGTGGACGTCGAGGCGCAGCCTACGCATGAATCGGAGACTCGGCATTTGTTAGTTGCCATAAGAAGGGGATGGTCAACCGTCAAAGAGAGAAAGAAGATGACTAACGAGCAGGACCCATATTTTTTAATGTCCACGGGTCAACTTTTTGTATCCCTTTGTCACTGAGCGATTTGCCTCAAAACGTTATTCAAATTTTAGTCAGTGCTTTTTGCCACTCTCAACGATAGCGTGCGGTGCGTTCTGTCACAAATCGTAAAGTGGTGTTTTTCGCTAATCATGACACGAATGTGATAGTTATGTGAAATTTACTCGACAAGAGTCATATCCACCATACTCTTCCGAAGGCTGCACGACAGGATACAGACGGGGCAGCAGCACCTGGGATCCGCGATACGGCAGCTCGATTCCATCTTCTCGGCCGGCCACGTCTTCCTGCGGCGGAACCTGGTGTCGCGGTGTACCTGGTGTGCCTCCCGCCCCGATGTCGTCGCATCCCGCCATGCCGGTCACCCGCCCCGCCGCCATCTTCTCCCTGGAGTCGACCAACAAGATTAGCATCTAACCTGGTTCTCTCTCTCTCTCTCTCTCTGTGTGTGTGTGTGTGTGTGTGTGTATTTTTGTTTTTCTTGTGTACATTTTTTTTTGAAACGCGTCTTGTGTACATTATCATAGACATATACGTAGCCCATTGCTGTGCAGCCACCAGCGAGGCACGTTACTTGTTGACAGATCACAGATGACATTGCTGGTTTTGTGCTCGGTAGGCGAAGTGACCTGATGGATGGTTATACCAACTGAGGTATGAGTCTCAATGATAATTATTTTGCATGATTTATTCTCTGTCACCCTATATTTTCTCTCCAGTAACGTGTGCTTGAGGTATAAGCCAGGCTCGCGTGGAACGAGCGGCCGATCGATTGATTCGAATCACGTTTCATGTTTGGCCCGACGTCGTGGTGATCCGCGCGGAACAGTGAGGGGTTAGGTCCGGCGCCACACACACACTTCCCTATCATCATAGGCACGCTAGCACAGTGAGCATATACAGGTCGTGGCGTGTAGTGCAGCAAAGCGATGGTGCATAGCGCAAAAAGGTGATGTGATAAGCGGCGATCCGCGGCCCGATCGTCAACCTTGGCATCTAGTTTCGCTGCTCCCAAAGGCGACGTCGACCTGGCATCGATGCCCTCGTCTCGCTTCTTCCGGCCGGACGTGGACAGAGAGACCAAGGCCAAACCGTCCAGCTCCAGCACCTGATGTGCCTACGGCCTACCCGTGGACCGGCCTTCCACTGCCTCTCCGGGCCGCTTACTTGCTTGCTTTGAGTTTGAGTTGAGTTGATTTAGCCTACCTATACATATTTCCTCATCACCTAGCTAATAGCCATTATATTCCATGAACATACGTGTTACTCGTACCATCACTAGCTGCCTCTTACCCTCAACTGTACCGGTGAAATGGAATCTGTAGTCCGTCTCAAGTTACTGGATGCGCTATGCAACTATCCTCAACCGTTGAAAGTTGCGTTTTTTTTTACTTTCGTTGAGAAGTTGACGCTTGCGGTTGCTGATACTTTCTCGAGTTATTGCCCACTCTTTGAGCTACAAAGGTGATGTAGAAACACCGACACGTACGCTCCCCTCATACAGTAAAAACACAGAAATGCACATATATCCCGCATTCTGCGACCCTCCGAAATCGAAACGCATTTGCAGCAATTATTGAGGCTGTCACGGCCGGAGATAATCTGAGAATCTATAGCCAGCCAACTCTATCTAAAAAGAAACAGTTCGAGCGGGAATCTAGCCACTGTTCGCCGAGTTGGACTGACTGTTGCTTGGCGACAATGCGCGCGTGATAATGCGTTTATGGTAATATCTGTTAACGAGTGCTCATGGGTTCTAACAAGCTTAATGAGATTTAAAACGGACCGAACCTAGCATGAGCTTTTGCTTGTTAATCTCAATGAGCCGAGCAGCTCGTTAAGCCACCTCTTGTCTCCACACACCTCTTCAAAGACCCATGGAACTCGACCATGAAGATACGTGCGACTGGGATCCAACCATGATACTTGATTATGGACTGATGACGCCTTTTGGGGCATCGTTTATAGGTCTCAATGATCCCGACCTCTTTATCTAGATTACATGCATGTGCCATTGACGACTTAAGAAACTTCCCAACAATTAAAGACCTCAAAATTTCATAGAGGCCGCGAGAAATCTACTAAGGCACAATCTTCTTTTTTAAAATAGTTATAACCAAATATCTATTTTTTCTGGACATGCAACCTCTTGCCACATAAGTAAGGCATGCATGCAAGTCATAAGCTACTTTGTCACATTGAGATATTTGCATGTCTCATCACCCAAAATAGTATTTGGACGGCGGGTAGACTCGCCAAACACGGATGGCCCAACTGTAGTCAATGCCCACTATGCAACCGCGCCCCGGAGACGGCTGCACAGTTGACCTTCCAATGCCGCGTTTCCACTCAAATTTGGAACATGATTAAGGATTGGCTTGGCCTTCATCTTCTGGAGACATCCTTTTGGAATGATTTCAACAATGTTTTATCCTTGTGGAATCACCTTATCCACCATGACCGTTATCAGAGCAAGGGCTTCCCCGGCCATGTTTGTTTCATGGGAGCTATGGAATGAGCGCAAGGCGAGGGTCTTTAACAACAACAAGCATTCGTCCTCTCAAATCATCTTCTCACGTATCCATAAGGAATTCGCTTTGTGGGTGGCCGCGGGGGCAAGGGCAGTGGGTATTATCATGCCCGAGCGAGTAGGCTTTTGTTTCTATTTAGTAGCCGTTGTGCGAGTGGTCTATAAAACTCTCTAGTTAATTCATGAATGTGCAAAACAAAATTGCCACTTTTCAGAAGAAAAAAAAACAATATTTTTGCATTACTCTCTATATGCATGCACTTGACAGTATGCGGCGGTCGGCTGGAGCATATCTATGTCACTACCAGAAACGTGAATATTTCTGTGGGCCGGACTATATTCCTGTCGGGCCCGCGGTGGATCACAGGAATACCATGTATACTCTTGTGGGCTGGGGTAGAACTCACAGGATAAATATATTCCTGTCAGTTTGTTCAACAACCGACAGGTGAAAGGCCATATTCCTGTGAGTCTTGGCCCACAGGGAACAATTTAGTGTTTCGCGCTCCAACGCCCAGCTAAAAAGGCCTTCCCGCGGTGAACAATTTTTGTTGGGCGCGCTTTGTTTTCGCGTCCCGCCACCTGTGGGCTCAAATGAAAAGGCCCGTAGAAAATGAAATAGATAGAAACCCTCGATCCCCAAATCAGAAGCCCCAGCCCTCGTCTCCACCCCATCTCGCCGCTGCCAGACCTAACCCTCGCCGCCGCCGCCAGACCTAACCCTCGCCGCCGCCGCTGCCGCCGCAGCAGCGGTCGCCGCCTTTGTCGTCCCACTCCGCTGCTCCAGGCCGGCGCATCCACCCTTGAGACTGCACATCCCCTCGTTTCCTGTACCTTCTCTATCCTCTCGCCGGTCAAGCGAACCACACCTTGTCCTCCTCGCGCCTACACGCAGCCTCACCACGAGCCCGAGCGCGCCTTCCTCACATCGTCACCACCGTCGGTAAGCAGCGAGGACAACGCTGGCTCCTCCCCTCCCCTATCCCCTAGCAGATCAAGCACCGTCCCCTCACAGATCCGCCTCACAGATCCTCCACACCAAGAAGCCGGCGGCTACTTTCTGTTGAGAGACGCATCCTGAACAATGAGAGACCAGGTGAGTGGTGGCTCCATGGACATGGAGTACTATGCATCGGGTTGACGAACTCTCCAGGGCGCTCACCGGTATAATTTTTCTTAGATCCTACTGTTGCATCTTTATTCTTGCTTGTGTATTTATCAAGTGCAATCCAATGCTTTTGTTATGCAGTGACATGTATGCATACAAGTAAACTTGATTTTTTTTTCATGACAGATCTTGGCTTTTGTTCTGACCTTGTGTACATGAAGGCACATGGATCACCTAATTTCAACTCTGACGCGGAGCAATAAAATGTAATTGGAAGAAGGCTTAACTTCTATTATCAGGCAATTAATTATGTTGTTTGTATACTTTAATCTTATCATACTGTTTGTATACCATTCTTTGTCCAGTATGACCAAGATCATCTTATCTGTGTTGAGCCCCTAGCTGCTATTTTTGTTCAGTATGAATGTTACTACATTTCTGTTTCCTTCTTGATAATTTTATTCTCTAATTTTTCTGTACATACTGTTTGTTCTATCATTATCTTAGGATTTAGGAAGCATTGAGCAAGTTGCACTACAAGTATACGGAGCATCATCAATGCAACAGAGGCTGCAACAATAATTAAGTTAAGGTTGTCACTCGATGGCAAAAAGTGCATCATATCCTTCCAAATGCAGGTACCATTCCCTACTCTAGGAAAAATCAAATGATGCTTTGGTTTCTTACTACTATCTGATGCAAAACCATATACTTCTGTTTGTGCATTCTATCACAGAATCAACTTGGATGAAACTGCTTGCCATATTGCCACTTCACTGTTTAGTTGAAACTGTTCTATGTCGGGACACACATCCTCTTGAGATTGTATACTACTATTTCCTCAAAGGTACTCCCCTGATTTTCTTATTGTACTACCTGTCTCCAAATGAGATAGTGTCAAAAAACGTCTTGCATTTTGAAACATTGAGTACATTCTTCTGGTTATGCATCATTGAGAAGTTGCACTTACTGGCGATATTATGGCTTGAGCTTAACTTGAAGAAGCCTCTAATAACTGTTAGTTCCGATAGATGAATGGATTTTGTCAATTGTTGTGTTGGTATCAAATTTGTCACAAGATTTTAGAAGAAACCACTCAGTTATCATGTCTATATAGCTGTCAATTTGTTTAACTTTGCTGTGACAAAAACAAGTTGGCTATATATACCTATGTTAATTAATGCGAGAATATGAGATACCATATAGATTATGCTGATCATATCCTATGGATACTATTCTTGTTTCTTATTACCTTATTGTAGCAAACTGTTCACACTTGCACATTTTACAAGTTCAGTTATGTCCAGTGTAGGTTAAGAAGAGCATCTTGCAACCTAAGCTCCAGCAAAACATTGTAGAAAATGGTCTCAAATTGTGAATATTTAGTTGATGCACGTGTGCATTTTTGAGAAGTTGTACCTCTGTTTTTGTTGACTTTTGATTCATGTATGTAAATTCTATGCAGTTATATCAGAAGATATGTGAATTCGTAACTTATTATTCGTAGAAAAATTCAAGATTCGGGGTCTATGAGAGATTCAAGAGCTTCTAATCAAGGTATTTTTACTTTTGCATTCACCATCATCCCCAAAGTTTTATCAGGAATAATTGCCAGTCAAGTTTTGTCGTGTGTATTAAAATCGTATCATGCTATGTCCAGTGTGCCCAAGATCATGAGATCAACATTATTGAGCCAGTAGTTGCTATGTTGGTTTAGTCTGAACACAGCCTCTTTCTATTTCTTTGGGGTCTTTTATTGTCTCACCATGATGTTCAGTTCCCATGTTGTTACATTATCGAATAATTGCATAATGTTTTGGCTTTTTTTATTCTTATGGAGATGATGATGACTCTGACTATTTTTCTTCAACATTTGAAATGGATAGACTTAAGGGTATTGACATTGGTAGTGTAATTTCTTGCAAGAAGTCTCTAATGACTCATCTTCTCAGGAAGTTAGCTGATAATTTTGTCAAGCTAATCCAAAAGCATGTGCCCAGGTTATCATTTAAATGGATTTTGTCAGTTGCATAATTTGTATCAGATCTGAGATATGATTCTAGAATAATTCCTCCATTATTAGTCTATAAGCTGTAGAAGTGGGTAACTTTGCTGTGACAAAAGCAAGCTGCCAATGTTATTGCGAGAAACTGAGATACCAAATAGATGCTTATTATTTCTTATAGGTATTGTTCCTGTTTCTAGTTACCTTTTTGTAGCAAACTGTTGACATTTGCACAATTTTATACAAGTTCAATTATATGTCCACTGCAGGGCAACCTTGAAGAGAAGCTTGCAACTTAAGATGGCAACTAAAGATTATAGAAAATGAGGTCTATTGTGTATATTTAGTTGATGCACGTGTGTGCTTTAGATGTTGCACCTCTGTTTTCGTTGACCTTCCATTCATTATGTAAATTCTATGCAATTGTATCCTAAGACATGTGAATTTGTATCTCTGGTTGAAGGAAACAATTGATAGTGATGTTTCTATTCTGGAATAGCTATTTATAAAACTGTATATATTTTTTTGTTCATTGGGTTTCTTTTTTTCCTGACGGTAATGTATGACAAGGATATAGTATTTCCCTGGTTTGCCAAATCTGATGGCTATATAACCCTGTAGGGCCAAACCCATCAGGGAAATGTGAAAACCCGACAGGAATATAGTCCCTGTCGGTCAACCGACAGGCATAATTTATTTTCCCTGTCAAGCTATCCCTGACGGCTAACCCTGACGGGTGGCCGACAGGAAATACTTTTCCTGACGGTAAACCCGATTTTCCTGTCGGTTTTGGGCTCACAGTAAAATTTCAGATTCTGGTAGTGTGTAACCTTCACATTTTTGTTGGAAATGATTTTTTAACGGGTTGCAACTATTTTTTTAGAAATGAATTTTTTAATGGGTTACAACTTCTTGCTCTTTTTAATACTCTTTCTATTTTATTTTTATTTTTAAGCTTACATTTCCAGTTTTAGATATTTTTATATCAACTTTATACATTTTTTTATAGTAAGGTTCCCGCAGCAACGTGTGAGACATCATCTAGTTTGATTTTTTTTTTTTGAGTGGTAGTTTGATTTGTTAGGTGCGTGGGCCATTGCCACCGCATATTTTCATCATTGGCACGCTAACACAGCACAGGCATGTCGTGGCATCGAGCGATCATGCGTAAAGTTTGTGTGATAACCAAGCGGTTAGCCGCTTCGAAAGGCGACGTCGACCTGGCATCTATGGCAGCACCGGCCGTCTTACTTCTTCCGGGCCGGAGGGAAGGCCAAATCGAGCCGCTCCAGCGAGCTAGCGCACCCAATGTGCCCTACGGTGGTGGGTGGACCTTCCACTGCTCCGCATGCACATACATATCAGCCAATCAGCTGGAGTAGCTCGCTAGGTGGCCATGAAACGTGTTACTCGTACACTCGCTGGCCGTCTCTTGCCGTGAGCTACGGTGCATGCCAGTGTGAGTGCAACTATCCTCGACCGTTGACACTTGCGGTGCTGACACTTTCTCGGGTTATTATTGCCCGCTTTTGAGCTAGAAACTAAAGGTGATGCATAAGTACCGACACGTACGCACGCACGCACGCTCCCCTCATCATACAGTAAAAAACGCAGAAAATATACATGCATCCTGCATCCGCGACGCTCCGAAAACGAAACGCATTTGCACCAATTATTGCAGCGGTCACGAAGAGAAGAGAATCTAGCCAGCCAGCCAGCGTGCTCTAAGCAGAAGAGAGATATATGGAGCGGGAATCTAGCTAGCTAGCCACCACCGGTCGCCGAGATGGACTCACTGTTGCTTCACGACCATGCGCGCGTGATACACGATCTCCAAAGCTCCAAAAGCCCGACCTCCGCACGGAAGGTGGGCAGGCAGCTCGACGTCGGATCGTGCATCGCCTCCGCATTTCCATCACCCGTGTCCCATATTCCTGCCGTCTTCCGGAGACCATGGATGCGAGTGCGCGACGGGGACGCATGCAGATGCAGCGCACGCTGCTCCAAAGGGATGAACACTGCTCCGCCGGTCATGTCGAGATGTGCGACCGCCCCCACCCACGCCGGAAATATCGGCACAAAATATACCCCGGCCGCCGGCGAGCCCCACGCACGCACGCACGCACGCACGCACACCGCTTTGCATAATGCTCTCGAATCCTTTGCAACCATCGCTAGCGCCTTTCCCCGCTCGTCCGAATCCATCCTCCCGTTCTGGATTGGGACGACAGCGCGGCCCCTCCCACCAATGGCAGGAAAACACATATGATGAGGGATGCGTCCCGCGGATATCGCCGGTGGAAATTTGGCAACATATCCGACCCGACCGGCCCCGATCGGAATCCAAAAGAAACTTGATTGGAACTATATATTGTCCGTATACGTATAATATGAAAAGGTTCTTGATGATCAGGCTTCGATTTGATTGGAACCGAAGAAACTTGCATGCCCCGGGCGACATATGATGATGATGATATGACATTGCGATGATGATGCGATGCGTTCTGTGGATATCGCCGGGCAATATTATCCATGCACACTGTGGCTTAAGAATATTCCGGCACTAGCATGCATATCAACGCCACGACGGATGGAAGCTGGGTGCATATCTACCTTTGTGTGATTGATCGTCCTATAGTTAAACGGAGGTGGGTCACTCGCCGGTTGCTGCCTGCCAGAGTGCCAAAGCGGCCAGGATTCAAGGGATTCACTGCCTCACAAGGGTTCCTTGTCCACCATCCACCGAACAGATATTTCTCTGCTTGTGCTGCCTTTGTGAAAAGAAACTATCTTCTGTTGGAAAAGATTGCTGATCCATGCTTGATTGGCACTCTGGCGGCTCAGGGCAGAGAATAAGCTTGCTGCCATTCCAAGGCTTGGATCTGCCGCAACAGGGTTTTGCATATTTCCAGACGGCTCGGCTCATATTGCAAGGTGGCATGGTCTAGGGCATCTTCAACGCGGATCAACAAACGGACCTCGTCAAGGCTCCACCTACCATGCCATGCGACAGGGTCCTCCCCAGAGCCTCACCTTCACCCAAGTTGTGTATTTCCAGACGGAGTCCAATGCATATGCAAGTTTGACCTTGACCACGGGCACACTCCCCTGTGTGACGTACGTATGTGCGCATGCACGGCAGGTGAGAAAAATGTTTCTAGTTAGCATATCTCCTAGTATGTACTCTATATCATAATAGATGGGTTCAACATGCATTTTGGTGGGGAAGAGACAATTTTGTGTTAGCTGTCCACATCAAGATAGGATATCTCTAAGTGTTATTTCTAGAAAACAATGCTTGCGTGACTCTAAAGTTATATGTTCACCAAAATTATTTATAAGATGTGTGATTAAGTTATATACATTTGGTACAACTATAAAAATTAAACTCTTCTCTTAAGCACTAGAGATGAATATAATTATCCTGCACGCTTTAGCTAAGAGAAGGCTGCCATCGACCCCCCACGCCACCCCCTGCCATTACTAAGAATCTCCTTTTTAAAACACAACGGATACCACTTCATTAGAGAGCACAGGAAACATACACGTTGGTTGAAGATGATAGCAGAAGCCAACTTTACCGCTGGTGGGAACTCCAGCACCAAACCTCCATCAACACCATCAAGGGTTTCGACTGTGCACATCAATTGATATTTCTTGCAGATACCGATCCGGTATATGCGCATGAGAAAGAAAGTGAGTTGAGTACAAGATCTGTGTTATGATCCATTCTGAGTGTATGTATTGGTTGTTGTGTGCATCCTAATCATGCAAAGGGAGAACATGCTCATTGTATATGTATCTCCATAATGCTTTATTATGAGATAACAAAAAGCACCATTATATAAATAAATAAAAAGTAAAAACCCATGTTGTGATCCGACAGGCCCAATCGCCGAGTTGTGATTTTGCCAAATTTGGGACTCACCAGCAAGACCGCTCTCATATGTCCCATGAGAGCAGCCCAAACAAAGTTTATCCAAGAACAACGAAAGACACATATATAAAAGCTAGATTCATAGTAGGTTATTTACTGGATAAGTTAATGACATGTTGGGTGGTAGATTAGGGCGACAACGCAATGTTCTCACCAATGGTGGGCCAGCGAACACATATGATGATACAACATAATGATTATGATGATATATCTATGGATATCGCCCGTGAAGATTTGGCAATATATCTACGGTTGGTGGCCTGTGTGGCACTAGCAAGCATGTCGACGCCACGATGGATGGAAGCTGGGTGCATATCTAGCTTTGTGTATATGATCATCCTATATATAGTAAACGGAGGTGGGTCACTCGCTGGATGTTTTATCTGCTAGAGTAACAAAGTAGTTCACACGTGATCGATATGATTCACTAATTTCACAAGTGTTTCTTGTCCACCTTCTGGCGATCAGATATTTCTCTGCTTCCGTTTGCCTTTATGAAAATAAACTTGATCTTCTGTTAGAAAAAGATCGTTGATCGAAACTTTGGTGGCTCCGGCTGGAAAGTTCCATGATTTTGCCAAATTTGGGACTCACCAGCAAGACCACTCTCATATGTCCCGTGTGAGTAACCCGAACAAAGTTCATCCGAGAACGACCAAGACACACATATATACAGGCTAGATACATAATATTAGTTGTCTTGTTAGGTTATTTGCTGGATAAATTTAAGAACATGTTGCAGGTAGATCAGGGCGACAACGCGATGTTCTTACCAATGGTGGGCCGGAGAACACATATGATGATACAACATAGTAATAATTATGATGATATATCTATGGATATCGCCCATGGAGATTTGGCAATAAATCTACGGTTGGTGGCCTATGTGGCACTAGTAAGCCTGTCGACGGCACGATGGATGGAAGCTGGGTGCATATCTAGCTTTGTGTATATGATCATCCTATATACAGTAAACGGAGGTGGGTCACTCGCTGACTGTTTTATCTGCCAGAGTACCAAAGTAGTTCACACGTGATGGATATGATTCACTAATTTCACAAGCGTTTCTTGTCCACCTTCTGGCGAGCAGATATTTCGCTGCTTCTGTTTGCCTTTATGAAAGAAATTTGACGTGTTAGAAAAAGATCGTTCTTTTACAATAGAAAGAGATCGTTGATCAAAACATTCGTGGCTCCGGGTGGAAAGTTGCTGCGTTTCCAAGGCTCCTGCCGTGACATGTCGATCGGGGTCAACCCAATCGACGCACAAGCCGGTCAGAGAATATTTCGTCTGCCGTTCGCATATGCATGCAAGCTTGACCCTGGCTGCGGGCACACTTCTCTACGCAACATACGTATGTACACATGCCAGGTGAGAAGACCTCAACATCTATGCTATAAGTAGCCTATATAGCCAGATCATCTACGGGTTCAACATGCATGGGTGCCAATGCCATGCACGTACAAAGCGTAGGTTAGGTCGTTTGGTACTAATATGCGTTGGGCATGTACTGTACACCGGTTGAGACTTCAGAAGAGACAACCTTTCTCGTAGCTCCCCACGTCGTCTAGACATGACAACAGAAATATGCATTGAAACATGATATGTCTTTATGTTATTTCTAGAAACTAATGTTCTTATGCCTCTAGATATGTTCTTATATTATCATATGTATCTTTTTTTTACCTGCAAAAAGAAAAGATATGTATGATAACTCAGTTTTTGTTATACAATAAGTGATGAAAAGATAGCCTCCAATACAATAAAGAAAAGTTTCTTCTCTAAAAGCACCCAAGAGCATCTCTTACTTAAAAGAAAATAGATAAGAAATAAAGCGTTAGGACCAGATGGGTTCCCCGCTGAGTTCTATCAAAAATATTGGGGGGGGGGGGGGTCATTAAGGGGGATCTTCTTCCAATATTTGAGGACTTATACAATGATGATTTTTCATTGTTTCGTCTCAACTTTGTAATTAGTACACTTTGCCGAAGAAAGTGGATGTTGTTTGGATTGAGCAATTTAGACACGTTTTCTTGTTGAAGGTCAGTTTTAAATATTTCACAAAGGTGGGTACTCATAGATTGTTTACTATTGCTTATGACATTGTGTGCCCTACGCAGACTGACTTTATGCCTGATCGCAATATTTTTTAGGAAGTGGTTGTCCTTCATGAGACAATCCATGAGCTCCACACTAATGAACTCGATGGCCTTATCTTTAATATGGACTTTGAAACGGTCTACAACAAAGTAAAATGGTCCTTTCTTCAACAAGCCATTAGCATGAAAGGTTTTGCGGCTGGATGAAGGAAACAAGTTGCTCCTTATGTTCAGAGCAGAAGTATTAGGGTTGAGGTCAATAATGGCACCAGTCATTATTACCAAACCCATAAGGGAATGAGGCAAGGTGACCCCATGTCACCAATCTTATTTAATATTGTGCGGAATGTTGGCTACTTCATCCCTTCCGGTTTATAGGGCTTATATCAAAATTTTAGTTCTACCGTTTTGTAAGTCTCAAATTGATTGTTCTCAATCACGTGTTCAGATTTTAAGGTGCATTAAATAATTGTAGGCAAGGATAGGCTGGTCATAGTGGGGAGTAACTTAGACTAGTAACATGCATATGTTACTAGTCTATGTTACTACCTCTATAGTGCATAGTATCATAGATTAGTATCATAGGTGGTCTCATTTATTGCCATACATGACACATAGTAGCATCACATTTATTATGTTACATTATCTACCTATGTTACTATGACCATCTCTTTCTTCTTTAATTGCCTGCCACATAAGCATGTTTGCGAGTCCCAAGTGCATGATACTACTTATGTTACCCCCACTATGGCCAGCCTAAGAGAAATCTGACCAATGCATATAGAAGTTCTTGGTCATTTATTGTTCTTTCATGCATGTATTGCAATTAATGCATTGGTAAACATAACTTTTTGAGAAAAATGAGCACATTAATTGAGTACTTTTGCAAACTACAAAAACTATTTCACCACCTACCATCTACCTTGGTTGGTGAGATTTTTGAATATAAAGGGGAAGAGAGGTAGTATTCTCGTAGCAAGAGCTATGGAGGATGATCAGGTTGGAGGCCTTAATTATTCCGCATCTGGTTGAGGAAGGTGTGTCTATCCTCGAGTATGCGCAAGTGTATCTATCCTCTACTAAGCGTGATAGGGTCCACCCTAGAGCCTCACCGTCACCCGAGTTGCGCCACAAGGTCCACCCCAGAGCCTCACCTTTATGCTTTGAATGATTACCTGTCAGCAGAAATCGTTGTTCTTCTTTGCTGCAGCAGATATCATTTTGGACTAAGGAGTTAGCATTTCTTGCTCCGCAAGAAATGTTACCATTGTGCTCAAATTCCAACCATTGGAAACGTGTCGTTCGGTCGTTGCCTAATCCACATGTCCAATTTGGTCATTTCCCATCCGGGAAGGTTGCAGCTATAAATAGCCACCCCACTCCAACATTGTCCGTTGGCTGCTCCGTTTAAGATTTCTGAGAAGATTGATTGAGCATCACCTCTATGAGAGATTTGAGTTTAAAATCCACCAAGAGAAACCAAGAGCCAAAACTTAGACAGTGGTTGAGCATTACAGTAGTTATGAGCTAGGGTTATTGTACCTATTACTCTTGAGAGTTGCGCACTCTCTAGACAGCTAGGTGTTGGCTTGAGTGATGAAGAGTACTTGTCCTCACCAAGCGAAGTCTTCAGCAACCAAGAGTCACTGTGCTTCACGAAGAAGTCTATGGAAGGTTTGCAGATCGCTGACAAGTATCTAACACGGGTGAAATCAACTGGAGTCTGATCAGCAACGAGTTGAAGGAGAATAGGACGGAGAGAGGTTTGCTCCTATGTTCAATCACAAGTCCCTCCAACCAGACGCAGCCCTTTGGCAGAAGGGTGAACTGGTTTACCAAATCCTCCCGTCGCCATTGAGCACCTCTGGTTCACTTTATCCTTCTGCATTTCTTCCAGCAGTTATCTTTCATGCTCTGTGACGATAGTTTATCTGATCACTTATTATTTGCTCTCGCTCTGTGTATCACCATCTGCTATGTTTACTTATCATTCTGTGTCACCATAATCTCTTAAATATTGGCTTTCCTTCGTAGCTTCACTTTTGTTTTCCTTCATGCTACTGCATCTGTTTGTGTATTGCTTCAAAATAGTCATAGTTAAGCCAGCTCTCTACTATGCTCGAAATATTATAGCTTCCTACCTTGAAAGATTCGTTCCTCGGTAGGGTACTTGCCTAGTTTCTGATCCACCGAATCTTTTCCGCTGCTGGGTTTGGGCTCGGTTCAAAACATTCGCAAGAATTTTTGAATCACCCATTCACCCTCCCCCCCCCCCCCTTGGTCGATATACTCATGGTCCTAACACCTGCAAAATTCATATATGTTAGGCACTGAAAAAAAGTAGCGCAATATAGCGTTGCTGATAGCACACTATAGCGTCCTGAGAATTGCATTGCTAAATAAATCCGTGTACAATGCCTCGTTAATAGCATATTTTAAGACCGGCGCTATTTTGCTATAGCAAGGTATTTTTCTCCTTGATACTAGGGCATTTCGATTAGTAACTGCTCCCGTCATTCTAGCCAACCACTGCCGGAATGAACTAGTACGTGAAACTACCTAGGAATGGCATTGCTCCTCGTCGTCCCCCCGCCCCTATGCTTTAGCTAAGAAGTCTGCCATCACCCAAATGCCCTTTGTGAGAAACTATCTTCTGTTAAAAAAGATTGATGATTCATGCAGAGAAGAAGCTTGCTGCCATTCCAGTAAGCTCAAGTTTCGAGTTATGATTTTGCCAAACTTAGTGACTCACCGGCAAGGACGCTCTCATCTGCCCTGTTTGAGCAACCCGAACCAAGTTTATTTGAGAACAACGACAAGCATGGCAAATTATGTTGTCGTGAGCATGATAATTTCCTTCAGCAAACATGACAATCCTGACAAGAAACTGTCATGCTGGCGACGGCATAAATTGCCATCCCGGGCGTTAGATTTGTTATATGCTAAAAATCTGTCATGTGATGAGTAGTGGAATCCTTTTTTTTAGCGAAAGAAGGGCCGCCACCTCTGATTTCATATAAAGAAACCAAGTGGTCTTTTACAAAACGAACAAGCTACAAACTACTAGAACGAAACCAAGAACCATCTTTAAGCTTACATCGTCTAGGACACGAAAATCCCGGACGCATCGCAATCATGCAAGATCAACATATGATGATATTACATTATGATTATGATGAGATGCGCTCTTTGGATAGCGCCGGTCGAAATATGGCAACATATCTCCGGTTGGTGGCCTGTATATATGGCACTAGCAAGCATGTCGACGCCACGACGACGGACGGAAGCTGGGTGGGTGCATATCTAGCTTTGTGTGATCGATCGTCCTATTGTAAACTGAGGTGGGTCACTACTCACTCGCCGGCCGTTCTATCTGACAGAGCACCAAAGCAGTTCACAAGTGTTTCTTGTCCACCTTCTGGCGGGCAGATATTTCATTGCTTCTGCTTGCCTTTATGAAAAGAAACTTGATCTTCTGTAGAGAAAGATCGTTGATCGAAACTTTGGTGGCTCCGGCTGGAAAGTTGCTGCGTTTCCAAGGCTCCTGCCGTGGCATGTAGATCGTGGGTCCGACCCAATCGACCGATCGATCACAAGCCGGCCGTAGAATATTCCGTCTGTCCGTTCGCATATGCAAATTTGACCATGGCTGCCGGCACACTCCCCTATGCAACATACGTATATGTACACATGCCAGGTGAGAATCTATGCTATAAGTAGCCTATCTAGCTAGATCGTCTACGGGTTCAACATGCATGGTTGCCATGTACGTACAAACCGTAGGTTAGGCCGTTGGGGACCCATATGCGAGCACTGTACACTGGTTGACAAGAGGCAACCTTTCTCGTAGTCGTAGCTCCCACACGTCGTCTACATATGGCAACAAAATATTAAATATTACCTCTTACCAAAATAGAATATGTTTTTGGAGGTTAGTTTAGCCCCAAAAAGTCTTATATTTTGATACCGAGGAGTGTGTATTAAAAGAGACACCACTTAGCTTCATTTCTAGAAACTAATGTTCCTATGCCTCTAGATATGTATGATGATTCAGTTCATTATCAAATAAGTAATGAAAAGATGGCCTCCAATACAATAAAGAAACACATCTTCTCTAATAGCACGAAAGAGCATCTCTTACTCAGAAGAAAATAGATCATTGCTTTATTATCTTTTGTTTTCTTTTTTTGCAGGGTTATTATATTTTGTTTTCATCCCTTTTCTAAGTGCTAGGGATCTGTGGCGGATCCCGGATTTGAAAATTGGGTGTTCAATTTTTTTTTGGGTGATGTAATATCTAAAAGGTTCATGTAGCTAGTAAGAACACCCCCCCCCCCCAAATCGAAAAAAAGAACTCTTTCCTCAATGATAGTGGCAGTACCCTACAGAAAATAGTAAAAAGAATGAAGATTATTTTATACATAATCATACAATTGTCATGGCCAGAAACAAGGCGTCCTTAAAACCATAGTTAATGTAGGGTTCGTAATAGTAATAGGGTAGCATCAATGGTAATTGGTGTTAAGGGAATGAAGATATTTGTGATTGTTCGACCGAAGGCTTGGGACCAGTTTATATGAACTGACATGATATTTATTGCACAAGCTACACCAATTTTTATACATATATCTAGCATAACTCATATGTAAAAATTTCTTGCAAAAAGATTTGCACAGATGTACACCCTTGATCCCATGTGGATCCGCCCCTGCTAGGGATCATCCCTTCGCAAAGCACCGCCAAGGGTTTCAACTGTGCTTGTCAGTTGATATTCTTTCGATGTTTCTTGTAGAGATTGCTCTCGTATGTGCACACGAGAAGGGAAAGTAATTGGTTTACAAGATTTGATATTCGATTCGGCGAGCTCAATTGTCGAATTTTAATTTTGGCAAAGCAATAAGGGCGCTAATACCGTTTTGTGTGAGCAAGCCGAACAAAGTTGATACGGCAACGACTAAGACACATTTCTATGACAAAACAAGGTGAATAATATTTTTCTTTTCTTATTTGGTTATTTATCAGAGAAATGACATGTTGCGGGTTTACTAGGAGTAAGGTTGTACCACCAAGATATCACAGTATTCAAATTGTGGTACAACTTCTATCCACTTTCTTAAGCGAAAGTTAGACGTCAAGGAAAAATGTTAAGAGACTTTAATCTTTCTTAAGACACAAACAAGAACATTGTCATTCTACTAAGGATGATACACATAAAAACTACACACTAGGTCTTGAATTGGAGGGAAAAAGATCAAAATGACCCACCAGGACAAGTGACTACTCACAAATATAATCTTTGCATGTGACAAGCAAAAACCACAAGATCCCTCATCTTATGGTCTTCTTACACTAAAAGACGCATTGTCAATCAACAAAAGGATACCATTTCCAGACATTCCAAATAGTGTAGAGTAGCGTCATGCTAAAACACCTTCCGCCCTGCTTTCTAGACCATTTGACTATCCCCCTCTCCTGCTAATTGCGTGTTGGATCAAAGTGCATGTGTTATCTTTTTATTCTGTGACACAGTCCGTTTATTGTCCTTTGGCACTATGACCCAAGTCTGTAATAATAGGTGTCACTAGAAATTAACTAAAGGAGATAGGTAAAAAGGTAAATATCGCAGAGTAGCACATGTAATTTTCAAGAACATAACACACATGAGTCCCTACAAGCATATACATGAGATCATTCAATTGCGATGTCCTCAAAGCAAAAGCGGCTTCTCCATCACAAGGACTGGTGGCATCAAATCCAAGGATCGCATCCGCGAGGGAAACTACGAATTTATCTGTGCTTTTGCCAAATTATTGAACGCCCCCACCCCACACCTCCACCCTACTCCCTTGTGTTCAACATATGCGGGTTCAACATGCATGAGTGCCATGTATGTACAAACCGTAGGTTAGCCGTTGGGGGGCCATATGTGAGCACTGTACACTGGTTGACAGGAGGCAACCTTTCTCGTAGTCGTAGCTCCCACACGTCGTCTAGATATGGCAACAAAAATATTAAAACATGATACCATTTAGTTTTATTTCTGGAAACTAATGTTCTTATGCCTCTAGATATGTATGACGATTCAGTTCATTATCAAATAAGTGATGAAGAGATGGCCTCCAATACAATAAAGAAACACATCTTCTAAAAGCACCAAAGAGCATCTCTTACTCGGAAGAAAATGGATCATTGCTTTATTATCTTTTTGCTTTCATCCCTTGTTGAAGTACTAGGGATCATCCCTTCTCAAAGCACTAGCTGGAGATCGCATTTTCTCAAAGCATTAGAGATACTTGAGCAATACCCTACACGAAAGTACTCTGCATGCAACGACTGATGTCCGATTTATGTTTGAAACTGACTTTGAATGGCAGTGATCAGAAATATGACGGGAATCATGTTTTAGCACATTTTTTCTAGAACGGATATTTCATTTTCTAAATAGCGGATATTGTTCCATTAAGGAGCAGAATAACACTAACAAGAGAGTATCATGTTTCAAATGCATATTTTCTAAACATATGGATAGTGTTCCATTAAGGAGCATAATAAATGTGTCCATGTCATTGAATATGACATTAGAAGTCAACTATATTGTTGGTGGAGAACTTCGACGCTAGACCTCCATGAGCACCGCCAAAGGGTTTCTACTGTGCTTGTTAGTTGATATCCTTTTGATGTTTCTTGTAGAGATTGACCTCGTACATGCACACATGAGAAGGGAAAGTAATTTGAGTACAAGATCTGGTACTCGATTCAGCGAGCTCAATTGTCGAGTTTTAATTTTTGGCAAAGCAATAAGGGAGCTCATACCTGTTTTGTGTGAGCAGCACGCGGAACAAAGTTGATACGACAATGGCTAAGACACATTGCTATGACAAAACAAGGTCAACAATATGTTCTGTTCTGATTAGGTTATTTATCGGAGAAATGACATTTTGCGGGTTTACTAGATGTGTGGTTGTACCACCAAGATATTACAATATTCAAACTATTGTGCAACTTGTGTCCACTTTCTTAAGCGGAAGTTAGAGGTCATGGAAAAATGTTAAGAGACTGTAATCTTTCTTAAGACACAAACAAGAGCTTTGCCATTCTATTAAGGATGATACACATAAAAACTATACTAGTACAATAGGTCTTGAATTGGAGGGAAGAAAGATCACAATGGCCCACTAGGACAAGTGACTACTCACAAATCTTTGCATGTGACAAGCAAAAACCACAAGATCCCTCATCTTAAGGTCTTCTTACACTAAAAGACACATCATCAATCAACAAACGGAAATCATTTCTAGACATTCCAAATCATGTAGATTAGCGTCATACCGAAAGACTTCCGGTCCCACTTTCTAGACCATTTGACTATCCCGCTCTCCGGCTAATTGCGTGTTGGATCAAAGTGCATCTGTTTTTTGTTTTTTGTAGGTCACATCTTCTCAAAGCGTCAGATATATATCTGAGCAATATCCTAAACGGAAGTACTCTGCATACGGCGGTTGATGTCCGATCTATGTCCGAGACTGACTTTGAATGGCACTGATCAGAAATATGATGGGAATCATGTGGGAGACTGATTTAATTTTCTAGAATGGATGTTTCATTTTCTAAACAATGGATATTGTTCCATTAAGGAACGCAATGACACTAAGAGAGTATCATGTATCAAATATACATGTTCTCTAAACAAACGGATACTGTTCCATTAAGGCGCACAATAAATGTGCTTGTGTCATTGAACATGACATCAAAAGTCAAACTTTATTGTTGGTGGAGAACTTCTACGCTAAACCTCCATTAGCACCACCAAGGTTTGCAATTGTTCTTGTCAGTTGATATCCTGTTGAAGTTTCTTGTAGAGACTGGCCTCGTATATGCGCATGAGAAGGAAACTAATTTGAGTAAAAGATCTGATATTCAATTCAGTGAACTCATTTGTCGAGTTTTAATTTTGTCAAAGCAATAAGGGCGCTCTAACCTGTTTTGTACCCAACAAAGTTCATACGACAACGGCAATTGAGCTACATGTGACAAACGGAAACCACGAGATCCCTCATTTTAAGGTCTTGTTACACTAAAAGACCCATCGCCAATCAACAAAAGGATAACATTTCTAGGCATTCCAAATCCGTAGATTAGCGTAGCGTCATGCGGAAACACCTTCGGGCCCGCTTTATAGACCATTTGACTATCCCCCTCTCCGGCTAATTGCGTGTCGGATCAAAGTGCACGTGTTATCTTTTTTTTTGACACAGTCCATTTATTGTCTTTTGGTATCGCGACTCAAGTCTGTAATAATAGATGACACCGGAAACAACTAAATGAGATAGGTAAAACATATATATCGTCGGGAGGCACATGTAATTTTCAAGAACATAACACACATGAGTCCCTACAAGCATATGCATGAGATCATTCAATTGCGATGTCCTCAAAGCAAAAGCGGTGAATGTTTCTCCATCACAAGGATTGGTAGCATCAAATCCAAGGATCGCATCCGCGAGGAAAACTACGAATTTATCTGCGCCTTTGCCAAAATTATTGAACGCCCCCACCCCACACCCCCACCCTACCCCCTTGTGTTGTGTTGTCTTGTGTTGTGTCACCTTTGATTCTTCTCTCCCTTTCTCAAGTTGCGTACCACTTTTCTTCTTTTGTAGGTAGCGACCAGCCTCTTCCCATATCTGCCTCGGCGAGATGCCAGCCCAGGCCCATCTCATCCCACCTCTCATCGCATACATATACGGACACGCGGCTGTGCCGTGCCGTGCAGTGGCCTGATCACTTCAGCCTGTAGCTAGCGACCACCAAGCTCTCTCGGCACAGCCACAGCGCAATAATTTCCGCATGGTGGGGATGAGCGGCGCCTATGGCGGCCACCACAGCAATGGTGGCGAGAGCCGGGCGCCCAAGGAGGCAGTGGTAGTCAGAGCGCCCAAGGAGGCCGTGGTAGTCGGTGCGCCGCCGGGGCCGCCGGAGATGGAGATGATGGGGGTGGTGCACAAGGTGGCGGCGCAGCCGGCGCAGAGCACGGCGAGCAAGATGAAGGGCAAGGTGAAGGAGACCTTCTTCCCCGACGACCCGTTCCGGAGCTTCAAGGGGCAGCCGCTGCGGGCGCAGTGGGTGATGGCGGCCAGGTACCTGTTCCCGGTGCTGGAGTGGTTGCCCGGCTACTCGCTGTCCCTCTTCAAGTCCGACCTCGTCGCCGGCCTCACCATTGCCAGCCTCGCCATCCCCCAGGCATGTCATGTGCTCTCTGCTCACTCGCTAATCACTCCCGCCCAAGATTGTTGATCGGTGCGCTTACGGGTTGCCGCGGCGATTAGCGCGTCCGTACGTACGTCCAAACGAAACCGCTGGGCTGCGCTGATTTGGAATCTTGTACATGATCGATCTCGATCCGCTAACGACCCGTGACCAACAATCTACTGTTTGTGTTCTTGGCAGGGCATTAGCTACGCCAAGCTTGCGAACCTGCCGCCGATCATAGGCCTGTGTACGTACATACATACACGCTTTTCCATTTCTACCGTCTGTACATATACCTGCTGTGTACGTGTCTGCGTACGTGCTGTTTGACTTGATTTATACTTACGTCCATGTGTGGGTGTGTGTGCAGATTCGAGCTTCGTGCCGCCGCTGGTGTACGCGGTGCTGGGGAGCTCGCGGGACCTGGCGGTGGGGCCGGTGTCGATCGCGTCGCTGATCATGGGGTCGATGCTGCGGCAGGCGGTGAGCCCGTCGGCGGAGCCGACGCTGTTCCTGCAGCTGGCCTTCACGTCCACCTTCTTCGCCGGCCTCGTGCAGGCCTCGCTCGGCATCCTCAGGCTGGGGTTCATCATCGACTTCCTGTCCAAGGCGACGCTGGTGGGGTTCATGGCGGGCGCGGCCATCATCGTGTCGCTGCAGCAGCTCAAGGCGCTGCTGGGCATCGTGCACTTCACCACCCAGATGGGCATCGTCCCCGTCATGGCCTCCGTCTTCCAGCACACCAACGAGGTCCGTCCGTCCGTCACCCATGGCGCCCTATACCCGTGCAACCTGCACACGGTGCATGCTTGGCTAATGGTTAATGTCATCTGTGCGTGCAGTGGTCGTGGCAGACGATACTGATGGGCGCCTGCTTCCTGGTGCTCCTGCTCACGGCCAGACATGTGGTACGTATCCTCCTCCTCCTTCTTCTTCTTCTTTCTTTTTTTTTTGCGGGGAGTACCGAGCACGTACTTTCGTTGGCACCGTTGACCGGCGCCGGTGGGCTGCGGTCCTAGGCGCGAAAGGCACCAAATGCTGTTTCTGCTCTGCTCCGGCACGCTTTGTCTCCTCTGTTACGTTACGTACGTACGTTCGTCGTGCACGGTTGACCGGCGCCGATCGGCTGCGAAAACGCCCAAATGCTGCTGCGTTCCGCTCTGCTTCAGGACACTTTTATCTTCTCTTTGTTGCGTTGTCCGTATACCAGCACACGTCGTACGTGCAGCTAGCTGTGCCTGTACGTACGCGCCGTCGGTCGGCCGGGCTGGACAGCCTCCCACGGCAGAAAATTCTAGGAACGCCGGGTACGTGCGTGCCAGGCCACATATGTACGTATGCAGTCGTAGTCGTACATATTGCGAGATGCATATCTCACACCGTCCATGGGAAGACGATGTATAGATAGATGGATGTGTACAAGTACAATATGTTTTTCTTCAGGTTGGTGACCACGGACCAGCACCCGGTGGATCATGGATGGATGCACGCCTCCGACAGTGTTTTACCCACAATATATATAAGATTTTTGATAGCTGACAGGGGGGGAAAGGTGAGTAGTACGGGTCGACGTCGTGTTCAGAAAAGGAGACCATGGGAGAAAGTGAGCGGGCGGTGACTTGTCACGTTCGATTCGCAACGAGGTGGACAACACCGGCCAAGTGGTCATTTGCAGTGATGAAGCACGTTCACTGCAACATTGGACCATTTTTCGTTCAAGGCCATACTGACTTTCGTTCTTCCAAAATGACAAAGACAAATTAAGAAATTCACACACAATACAAGTACTTCTGCAACCCTTATAAAATCTGAACTTTGCTCTGTACTTCTGCAGTTACAATTTTTTCGGTCCTGGCCTCTTCCCAAATGAAATATTAGTTGGGAATAGTAAAGGTCTTGAGTCATACTTTTAACAGCCAGTGCTGGTGGCAACCCTGTCTAACTCAATTCATTCTTAACTGCTTTTGCTAAGGGTTGGTCAGTTGGTGTATGCTGAAACTGACAGACAATTTTTCATTTCTAGAACCTAAAATCAAGTCTGCATTCTTGCTGTATGACTGAATCCATGGGTGCTGGCTTGAGAAACCAAGCTCCCCAAGCCCACAATAGTGCAACTGCTACTGCTTGATCTATATATGCTACCTCTAGTCTAGACTCTAGAGGAGTAGTGTTGCGCCTCTCAAGGCCATACTCATTTTGGTTCCTCGGCAAAGAACAGATAAAAAGAAGAAGAAACTCACATGTGCAACCTGCAAAGTCTGAACTTTGCTCTGCACTTATGTAGCTACATTTCCTTTCAGCACTGACCTCTTTCCAAATGAAATATTACTTGGGAATAGTAAAGGCCTTCAGCAGTAGCCAGTGCTGGCAACAACCATGTTTCACTCTGCTTTCCCTCGGAAACTGACAGCCGGCCTTCCATTTCCAGAACCTAAAATTAAACCTACTCACTCTTGCAACTGTCGAGACTAGCTTAGCTAACTCCTGCAGTGCTGGTGGCAACCTTGGCTAGCTCGGTTCATTCTTAGTAGTAGTAAAGTTCTTGAGGCATACTTACCTCCTTTGATAGCCGGTGCTGGTGGCAACCCTGCCTATCTCACTTCAATCTTGACTGCTTTTGCTATGGGCTTGTCTATGCTGAAACTGGTAGAAAATTTTCCATTTTCTATTCGAATCTAAAATCAGATCTGTTTCTTACCCTGCAATTACTGATTTTGATTCCTGCACTCGTACTTGCTCGTCTGATATTCTGCGTGTATGTGTGTATGCAGAGCATCAGATGGCCAAAGTTCTTCTGGATCTCAGCGTGTGCTCCCTTGGCGTCCGTCATCGTATCCACCCTGCTCGTCTTCCTGTTCAAAGCGCAGAACCACGGCATCAGCATCGTAAGAGATCAACAAAGACTGAACAACTGTTCATATTTTTTACAACTGTGTTATGCAACATGATGGCAAACAACAAATATATGAATCTTTTTTCCGCAGATTGGTTCGCTCAAATGTGGCCTGAATCGCCCCTCATGGGACAAACTGCTCTTCGATCCGACATATCTTGGACTCACCATGAAGACTGGCCTCGTTACGGGAATCATCTCCCTTACGGTATGCTATATATGACCTCACACTGCACTAAAACGATTCACCGAGGAAAAAAACTCTACCACTCTTCAAATTGGAAAATTCAAAAAAGCGCTTCAAATTGGAATTAAGTAGCTGCAATGTATTTTTCATAGCCAGTGCCACTGAAACTCGAAGTGCCCTGAATTTCGCTCTGACAGGAAGGAGTAGCAGTCGGTAGGACGTTTGCTTCACTCAAGGACTACCAGGTTGACGGAAACAAAGAGATGATGGCCATTGGGTTGATGAACATTGTGGGCTCATGTACATCATGCTATGTGACAACAGGTAACCTACACTTCTGGACTAAAAATAATCTCCAATATCCTCTTGCATTCCTTGTAGAAAAACTGAAGAATCAGTAACAGGGTAGAAAGGTTGTTTTTAGATAATAGAAGGACAAGCCTCCCGGGCTCTGCATCATACGATGCACACAACTATAGGTCCAAAGCTTGATGGCACTCTATTATTTCTAACAGGAGCATTCTCTCGCTCTGCTGTCAACCACAATGCCGGCTGCAAGACCGCCATGTCCAATGTGGTCATGGCGCTGACGGTCATGGTCACGTTGCTGTTCCTCATGCCATTGTTCGTATACACGCCGAATGTTGTCCTTGGAGCAATCATCATCGCTGCCGTCATTGGCCTGATCGATCTCCCTGCTGCATACAACATCTGGAAGATGGACAAGATGGATTTCCTCGTGTGTCTGTGCGCATTTGCTGGTGTCATCTTCATCTCGGTCCAAGAAGGCCTTGCGATTGCGGTAACCAACATATTGCTTATTTTTCTGTAAAGGAACATGCTACTTTAATTGCTTGGTTACTGAAATTTGTCAAATATGCAGGTTGGTATATCGATATTTAGGGTGTTGATGCAAATCACAAGGCCAAGGATGATGATTCAGGGCAACATTAAGGGAACAGATATTTACCGAAACCTCCATCAGTACAAGGAAGCTCAAAGAGTTCCTGGATTCTTGATATTGACAGTTGAGGCCCCCATAAACTTTGCAAACACCAACTATCTGAATGAAAGGTAAAAAGAAACTCCTATTACTGGACAGAATTGTTGAAGTCAAACTGCAGAATAGGTTACAATGCAATACTTCCATTTGTAGGACTAAAAGATGGATAGAGGATGAAAGTTCTTCAGGGAATAAACAAACTGAACTCCGTGTCGTAATCTTGGATCTATCAGGTTAGTGACCTCCGAGTTTTTTTTTTTTTGATCGCTTCACATTTTAGCATTCTTATTTGTATTATTTAACTCAAGTTCAATAAACCATATGGATGCACCTCACCTCAGTGTAACTAGCTTTCTACAAGTAGCTGAAAGCATGGTCGCAACAGAAAGCTTTGTAAGAGCTCAGTTTCCTACTTGGGAGTTAGAACTAAGAAAGTGTTAGATCAGGCCTTAAAAATTATATATTCAAATTAGTTGATAATGCTTGTCTGGAATTTAGTGTTTTCAGTATTTTCACTAACGCATCATACATATTTTTTCCTTTTTTCAGCTGTACCTGCAATTGACACAAGTGGCATAGCATTCCTCATTGACCTAAAGAAATCAACAGAGAAACATGGCCTAGAGGTATACTCATCATATATATGAAAAGTTAATGTCTCTAGTTCACATTTTGCAAAAACACAGATCTCTTGTTCACAAGCTATCAGTTAAGTTATGTGACAAATTTACCTTTTTCTCTCCCTTCGCAGCTTGTACTTGTGAATCCAACTGGAGAGGTCATGGAGAAAATACAACGAGCGAATGACGCACACAATCATTTCAGGCCGGACTGCCTGTATTTGACCACCGGGGAAGCAATCGCTTCACTTTCTGGATTTGCTAAGATGGCAACACCTTAGAGTGGTTTTGCCGAATTGCCATTTTGATCATCTGATTGCAATGTCAAATTTGCATTGCCTTCTCATCAGTGAAAATGCCTGCAACAAAGCATTTCACAAGTTTGTTTGTAGCTATCTTCAGTGCCCTTCAAGTCTATGTGATGGAAATTAGGTGCTTGAAATATGTACATTCATGGTTTCCCATCAACATGAGTTCTCGCAAACTTTTGAACTTTGGTGTTAAGAACTAGTACATCTTTAACTGTAGAAACTGTAACTGAATTACCTTTATTTACTTTCACTTGGTTCTACATGACCCATTAGCATAGATCATACATACATAGCTATAATTCAGAGTTCCCAATTGACACTTGATATGCAGTATGACACCAAACTAATAGTAGTAACTGCAACACTTCACCATGTAAGCAAAATCATCTTGGAATTTCAGATGAATGGATGAACTCTTTTTCCAAGCTGTACAGCCTAGTTCCTTCGCTACCTTTGCTTCCCTTGTATGACTGATCATTTATACAATTCTGGTTCAGTCTTGTGATCTGAGAACTGAGATTGACCTTTAAGTTCTGCACATCTTCAAGTGTCGTCTCCACTTGTCATTGTAGGCCTTTCTTCACCTTTTAAACTTAAGCATGCTTCTGTGAGTCTTGCAACCACCTCAGCATCTTTGGCCCCTCCCTCCTCAACAATTTGTGTATCTAGAATATCTAAGAATCGATTGTCCCTTATAAGTGACACAAAATGTGATGCAAGGCTTGTGCTTTCCGACGAATGAGAAGAAAAAACTGGTGTCACCCTTGTCAGTAGCTCTGCTAGGATAACACCAAAGCTGTAAACATCGCTCTTCTCCGTGAGTCGACTGGTATAGTAGTATTCAGGATCAAGGTAACCATACGTTCCTTGGACGGCTGTAAGTATTCCTGTCTCATCTATTGCAATTGACCTTGAAGCTCCAAAATCCGATACTTTTGCTGTTAAAGTATCAGTAAGCAATATATTTGCGCATTTGATATCTCTATGGTATACTGATATGGAAGCAGCAGAGTGCAGATATGCAATAGCCCTTGCAGTTTCCAATGCAATTTTCAATCTATCTTTCCATGACAAAGGGTTGTCACTATGGCCATGGAGATGAAACGATAGAGTTCCATTCGATATGAACTCATAAACTAGTAGAGGAACTTCTGTCTCGAGGCAGCAGCCAAAGAGTTTCACCACATTCCTATGGTTTGTCTGCGAAAGTATGACAACCTCATTTATGAACTGGTCGATTTCCCTTTGAACTACAATTTTAGCCTTCTTGATGGCCACCACATGTTGATCAGATAAGATGCCTTTGTAGACAGTGCCATGGCCACCGCCACCAAGGATGCGATTCTGGTCAAATTTGTTGGTTGCTTGCTCCAGCTCTTCCAAGCTGAAAATCCTCGTTCTTTCTGTTATGTCTTTGTTTGAAGAGATTAGCTGTTGCAGAAGCAATCCATGATTTTTCTTGAAGAACTTCTGTCTCAACTTCTTGGCTCTTCGTTGCTTGAGTTTATTGGTGATTTTGGTAATACCCAGAAGTGAAAACAGTACGCCAGAACCAGCACTAATTGTAATTACAGTAATCAAACCTGCATACAATGTAGTTTTTTAACCAAAATAATAATACAGTAGCATTTTATATAGACGGTATAGTATTGTATTTTTGAACTGATGAGAACTGTAGGGGATGGTGATCCCATTGACCTCGGCAGAGTTCATTTTGGTCGCAGACAGGGCAGCTATGGTTATTAATGATTTGTGTGTTCCGCCGAAGCATGTCTCTGGTACTAAGTCTATCATTGACAGAGTCATGTGAAGCCCTCAAGTTAGGGGGTAAAGCAGGAAGACCAAATCCAGAGAGTAGCAAAAGGAGGCTGAATCTGTTGAAACGCCTGCGATAAACCTACTGAGGGAAAAAATGCCTGTTTTCCCAAGAGTATAATCAGATGTCATTGTCACTCGAACGATAATGGTGTCACTGGACGAGGAGCCTGAGTTCATGAAGCTCATCAAAGGCACAGGAGGAGAGAGGAAGGTTGGTATGCACAGTGGCTAACTCTGTGGGAGTAGTATTCCTAAACCTACTTAGCTAGCTGCATATAGTTGCTACCTTGCTGTCTTTGGAGGCCGAGCTCCATGGAGCTCCGTTTTGAAAAAATCGAATTTCGTCAAATTTCATATTTTCTGCATTTCAAAAAATTCCAAAAAAAACACAGATATACATGAAGGCATAACACACACATGTGCAAATTTTCAGGGCAAAATATGTTGAAATGAGGGCTGTGCAAAAGAGACAAATCTGGGGCTTTTTAACACATGATACTATTCATCCTCTCAGGCCATGAATTTGTCTTTTTGTACAGGTCGCATTTCAACGTTTTTCATTCTGAAATTTTACACACATACACATAACATCCTTGTTTACTTGCACAATTTTTTTTCAGATTTTTTGAAACCGAAAAGTTTGAATTTTGATTTGTTTTCAAAAAAAGGCCTCCATGGAGGCTGAGAGCCAAACGTCCGTTCTCTGTGTAGCCTCCCTATAAAAGATCACCAGATCAGAAGTAATAAACACGGCACGACAAGCATTTACGCATTCATGGGGTGTTTCCAGCCGGACCAAGATCGATAAGCCCAAGGCTTGAATCTAGCTTTCATGCGTGTGCTCCATAAACAATCGACCTGCTTGCTTGCGCATAGCCAAAAATAAAATTGACAGAAGGCAGCTTTGCTGCGTACGTTCGTGTGAGTCGCAGGAAAGACCTCGGTGAGTTGCATCGGGAAAAATCGGGCCTGCACCAAACGCAGAAGAGGTTGAAGATATTATGACTAGTCAAGATCTGTCCAACAGAGGCATGATCGTTGATGGCAAAGGAGAAGAGTCTGCGGAATTTGAGGCTGAATTGGAGGGGGGCAGCATTCAGAGGTCCTTCCGAAAAACAGAGCACGGTCCTTTCTGCACTGCACATAGCAAGATGCAAAATGTTCAAAGTGGTTGAAGTGCTTGTGAACATCGTGCCGCCAAACGGAACCCATGGGACGGGCAGCGAGGAACAATGCCATTATATTCTCGCCAAACCAATTTGATCCATGGAATATCATGGTTAGCTAAATACACATGCGTTGCTATTCGAATTGATGTCAGGTGGTGGTAGCAGAATCTCGGGCGGATGGGGACAGTAGCAGAAAAGAAAACCTACAAGCCGCCAGGTGCTCATGTTGTCGGGCTGGTTGAATGAGTGGAGGGATAAATTTCTTATTCTACACAGTGGCATGTGCGGCAATTTCATTGCAACTTTGATGGCAAAAAGGTGGAGTTGTGCTTCCATCTAGACTGTTTTGCATATCAAACGGCTCATGTCTGGAGGGGAGGAGGTCCATGGACCAACCTCGCCAACTCATATCTTTATAGGAGTACAGATACTTTTAAGGACCTCAACTATCACTAGCGGAAGTCTTATATCTGATGCGTGAGTTGTATGTGTACCTGGGAGGCTCGTGATACCTTTCTTTGCAAGGCATCGGTGTGTCCCTGGCACATTGATGCAGGTTCCATGGCATGGATAAATATCTGGCCGTTGGCACTCATCAATATCTGAAAAGGGAGTAGGAAAAATACAGTGTTGAAAAACAAAGACATAAGCATAAACACATTTTGCTCACAAAAGTTGACATGGACAAATCTAATATGTTCATAGTGAGGTTAAAACATCAAAGTCAAACGAAATTAACAACTAAAATTCCCGGTGAGCAATAGGGTCCCTGGCTATAACAAATGCAAGACCACAGCAATAAGTAGTACTGTAGTAATATATACCTTGGCATCCATTTGCAATGTAAGGGTTGCCCTCGTATCCTTTGGAGCAGTTGCACCGTGCCTTTTGGATATAAAGACCATCTGCGAATATGAAGCAGTTTATACTTATGGATCCCCTGTGTTCATATAAGTCAAAGTCATCCCATCCCCAGTACAATTGCCCGTCATTTCCCACATGAAGTGACCATTCTACCACCGTTGGGATCAAAGTGGAACCAACAATCTTATGTGGGTTGTCAAAGTAATTCAACTGCAGCATGGGTCCCTCTCTGGCCAACCACTCTTGGTCAGCTATGAACACCGCTCCATATCCCAACGAATCACCGGTTCTCCGGTTCAAAGCACCAAACTGGAGGTCATAGGACGGGAAACCTAGCCGTGCGACGGGTGTCTGGCAGCAGCCAACACCAGAACATGAGGTGTCGCTCACCCCCGGTCCGTCAGCACAATACACAGCACAGACACTAACATAGTCGCCAAAAGAGGCAATGAGACTGGCTAAGACATTGCATCCCATAGCAACGAACCGGTTGTGACCGATGGACACTCTCAGGGGGCCCTCATCCGTCAGGCCAGCGGACCACATGCCATCTGATTGATTAGAGCTTGTGTTCAGCCAGATACTCACCATCTTGCTGTGGATCCGCAACGTACCATCCGTTAGAGAAATATCAACCACTTCCGCGCCATCACCCACCAACAGCTTCGGTGGCTGGTGCGTATCGTCGCACGTGAGATTGAAGCCCGCGCGGAAGCACCCTCGCGGAAGCAGCCTCGCCGCAAGTCTTCAGGCAATCGATCAGATAATGGCAATTTCGAAAACTGGGAAGAAAAGAAATTTACCGCGATGCTTCTCGGGTCTCGGCCCGCCCAGGCGCCATCCACACCCTCTTGGACCAAGAGTCTTGGCCGGAGCTGACTTGAGCATTTCATCGAACAGCTCGCCTGCAGCGCCATGAGCCAAAATCGAACTAAAGAACTCTTGGCTGCAATTTATTCACCAGAAGAAACGTCGAGTCCTTGACGAGTCGCTCACCATTTGTTCCGATCCCCAGCGAGCGCCAACCACCTCGGGAGGAAGTTGTTAGAAGAGGCGGACTGCCTTGCGAGCACACGACCCCTCCGCACAGCTGCGCCGCCGGCCGACTGACTGCGGGTCACCGCGTGCCCGCACCCGTCGTCGCGCGGGCCTGCCGCCGGGCTCCGGCCTCCAGGCTCCGCGCCGATGACCCGCGCAGCCGCGCTATTTTTTTGTTCTTTTTTTGGAACGCTATTGTCATGCATACGGTGCCATCTACACAGTTGGAACGCTGCCCGCTCAGCGCAACTCCAACGCCGTGTATCAAAATGCTTCGGACAGCCTCGTCTCGACACCTTTTGCCTCAACATCTAACAGATCGATTCCATTTTTTTAGGAAAAAGTTGCACCTTTATTCAATGTTCACGGCCCCATTTGAAGCAATCTCCGAGCTAATGCACTTGGGAGATGCGTGGAGCCAAGTTTTACATAACGAGTTTGTACAACCCTCCCTAGACAGAACATGTGCGACTTTATTAGCCGATTGTCGCACCCAAGCAACCCTAGACTCAAGAAAAGAGCTAAGTAAAACCTAACCTCTTCAACTAGTTGCCCATATACTGAGAAGTCCCTTTGCTCGGTTTTGATCTTGCTCACCGTCGATTTGGAATTCGTCTCGAGAATGAATTTCTGCACGTTCAGGACTGGGCCGGCAAAATCAAGGGGACATGTGCCAAACTCTAAAATAGGGCCTATCTCATTGCAAAAATATAGTCTTCTTTGTCGCTTATTGTATATAAATCTTTAAATAAGATGTCGCTTAACAAAACATAGCGTCTTCCTTGTGAGAGCTGAACCAAGCACAATTTGATTTTATAGAAAAACAGTTTCTGAGTCTGTAGAAAACGAGAAGGTGGCTTGGTAGCGCCGGTGGTGCCTCCATGACATACTCTCATCGGTGGTCCATGCGGGCTGCAAGGTTGGCCTGAACCGAGCTTCGACGAATTGGACAGAACGGGCGACTATGAAACGGCGGCTTCGGCAGGGCAAGGTCCATTGACGGCCGCCATAGCCTATTTTTGTGTGGATGAAGAAGATCGTGTTTCGATTGGGGAACAGACGAACAGGGTGACCTCCTATGTGCCGCATTTTGTGGCCAATAACCAGCGTGACGCACTTAAGGCGTGCGGCTGGGCCGGCGCACTGAGAGGCAGCGCGAGGTGTGTCTACGTCGGTAAGAGGGGTGTCTACATCGGTAAAAATCGCAAAAAAAGAAGTGACGCAGCTAGGAATCGAACACGTGACGTCGCTTAACAGAATAAGGGCTGCTAGCTACCAGAGCAAGTCGCTACATGTGAGAATAGGCACATCGCCATAGTATTCAACAACTTACAATTGCGGGATATACCCCCTTGAATGTTATTTTCTCTACGTGTAATGTAGCATATGGATTTTTGAAAATTGAACACATTTTGGAAAACATGAAAATATTTTTTGTGAAAATGTAAACCAAATTTAAAATTTCAAAAAGATTTTGAAGATTTTGTTACGTGAAGTATTTATTCTTCAAAATCTGTTTAAAATTTCAAACACATTTTTTAAAGTATTTATTTTGATAATGTGCTAGCATTTTCTGAATTTCTGAACACATTTTCAACAACAGGATTTTTTTTGATACGTGAACAAATTATGAAATTCTGAACAAATTGTGAAACCGCAAACATTTTTGAATTTTTGAACAAATATTTGAAAAACTGGAACATTTCATGAAATTCCGAACAAAAAAGTTATAACTACGAACAATTTTAGAATTTATAAACAAAAATTGAAAAATGGAACTTTTCATCAAATGATCAAATCCCAAACAAAAAATTGGAACTACAAACATATTTAAAATTCGTGGCCAAATTTTGAAACTGTGAACATTTTTCAAATTGTGAACAAATTTTGGAACCGTGAACATTTTTTGAATTGTGAACAAATTCTCAAGGAACAGGAACCTTTCTTGAATTGTGAACAAAATTTTGAAAAAGAGAGCATTTTTTGGAACATGAACATTTGTTGAAATTTTGAAACAAAATTTTGAAAATGAGAACATTTTTGGAAATCCTAAAATTTTTTTGAAATACAAACAATTTTTGAAAAATGAGAACAAATTTTGAAAAGGAGAAAATTTTTAAAATTCCAGGTCAGGAGCACTTTTCTTTCCTTTTAAGGAAAGAAAAAGAGAGAAAAACAAAAAGGGAAATAAATAGAAACACAAAGAAAAAATAACTTGGAAAAAGAAAAAGAAAATGAGAGAAAATAAAAAAGGGAACGAAAAAGAAAAAGAAACATAATAAGGAAAAACTTAAAGAAAAATGAACAGAAAAAAGGAAAAAGAAATAGAGAAAAAAAACAAGAATAAAACAGTTGAAAACTTTCTAGAAGTTTCCTAAAACCAAAAAACACACGGCCAGAAACCTCGAGAAGTTCCCAAAACCAGGATCGCTGAAGGGATTAAACGGGCCGGCCCAAGTCGATCTCTCGGTCGATGTCCCTGTGCGAACGGTGGACAACTTGCCGCAGAATGCGGCGAATAGGGTTTCCCACGAAGAGGCGGTTGGGCACTGGATTCATTCACCGTCCACACACGTAGGACGCAGCACCAACATGGGCTTGGATGCAGCCACTTACACCCAACAGAGCAGGCCCACCTGAGGAATAGACACCTTGGCCAGGTCCAACTCAACAGTTGGATCGATGGGCCTATACCTAAGGACGAGAAATTCGGGGCCCTCCGAGCTGGGGACCCTGTGCGGCCGCACCAGTTGCACACCCATCCGCCCGGGCCTGTGCATGTTTATTTCCTTAGCCAAGACGACACGCCATCAACTCCACCACCTCCGCATCAAGAGCGAAAGGAAAAAAAATGGCATGCATCTACAAGGAAACTACCATGGTTGTCCCTTAGAGCATCTCCAATAGATGATGTATATTTTGGTGGTCCAAACCGGTAATGGTCCAAATTTGGAGTATCAAAAGGTGCTTTTTACATCTCCGAAAAAGGCTCAACTCCAACAGATGGTCCAAACCATGCAAAGATTAAATCGGCCAACTACTACTTCATCTCAACATAGTTTAAACATGAAATTCAACATAGTTTCATACATAAATTCAACTACTACTTATTCGAACTACTAGATGAAACTACTCTCGCCGTCGAGTCATGAATCGCTCCCGTAACTCGCCCTGGTCGGGTCATCGCATCCCTCGTCCTCCTCCTTGGAGTCACCCTAGTCCTTATCCGACGACTCGATATGGATCACAGTTGAGGGGACGGCCTCGTCCTCCTACTCACTCCCTTCTTTTTTGCCTCGACGTCACACTTCTAGTAGTGCTCTAGATCGTCCTGGACGTACTCTGGATGCTCTCGGGCAAACCGAGCCATCGCCGCCTCGTCGCTCTCGCTGGGAGCGACGACAACCGCCGGTCTCTTCTTCGCCTTCTTCGTCGGCATATCCTCCATCCATATGCCCTGCGGCACGAGCCACTACCCCACCGCCTGGCTCTCGACCTCCAGTAAGTTTAGGTCCGTCTTCGGCCGTCCGGCACGCCACACCGCCACGTCGTAGGCGCGACCTCATCGGTGGTGGGATACGTGCCGAGCCACCGACGCCGCCGGCATCAGAGAACTCCACTCCGAAGTTCCCGGAGGGCTTCGCCCTCACGCCGAAGAAACCGGACTTGCCCTTCGGCATCTTCTTCGGTGCTATCGGGGAGGCGGCGCGGCCGCGGGAGCGAAGCGAGGCGGCGCGGCGGCAGCAGCGCGGGCGGAGGTAGACGGAGCGGGCAAGCGGCGTCGCGTCGGCAGGACGGAGGCGACGAAGCGGGCGAGGCGAACGGAGCGGCGGCGGCATGCGGCGCGTAGCGGAGGCGAACGGCAGCGGCGGCGGCGGCGCGCGCGGCGGAGGCGAACGAGCGGGCGGCCGACGGACCGGAGGCGGCGGTCGGAGAGGCGGCGACGAAGCGGGCCGAACGGCGACGGACCGGGCGAGGCGGCGAGAGAGGAGGACGGGTCGGGCGGGCCGGAGGTGGCCGGAGCGGAGGCGGACGCGATGGCGGCGTGGCGCGGCGGCGGCGGTCGGCGAGGTGGAATTGGCGGCGGGCTGGATCTACGATGGGCGCGGCGTCGAGGCTGCGCGGCCAGTGGGGTGGAATCGACGGCGGGGGGATGGATCTATGGTGGGGCGGCGTCGGGGAGCTGCGGCGGGGCGGCGGCGGGCGGGCGGTCGTGAGGCGGAAGGGGAATGAAGTGGCGGTTGGTCGTTTGGCAGGCGGCCGTGATTTTACATTAGTTGTATCTCGTGATGTAAATTTGCATCACGAAGTTTTCAATTTTACATCTTCGGAAGGCGGTGGTCCAATTTTGTTTACATATGGACCGTGTGCTGGAGCAGCATTCCCTGCTCTCCACGGTTCAAAAGTTAGGTGTTTTAACATATGGGCCGTCTATTGAAGATGTTCTAAGGACGGGTCCTCCCCCTCCCAATTTTTGGTGTTTTGACACTGCCCCGTCGGCATTAGCTTTAATCCAACCATTCTCCGGTTTTACAAATTTGGTTAAAATTCCAAAAAAAATCACAACTTTTCAAAATTGTGCGTGCTAGGCAAAAATGTTTGTCATTTAATTTTTTTATTTAATATTTTCAAGAAATGACTAAAAAAGGGAAATAACCCGATCATTGATTTATCTAGTGTTAAAGTATTTGCGTTTGCCTGTGTACCATTAAGACTTGAAAGTGGCTAGCTACCTGTCTTTGCAGCACAATGATCGTGAGATCGAATCATGCGTGACGCTGCGATCAAGCCGCCAGGACTATATCTTGCTTGTGGCATGGGAACATTGTGTCTCGCCTAAAGCTTTCGGCTCTCCCTATTTGTAGCTGGGCTGGCTTGCTTGTTTGTTGTTTTTAGTGCCTTGTACGTTCGAGGACCGCTGGTCGTAGTCTCGCCCAGTAACATGTTTGTTCCTATTTCTATTTGTGTTTTCTTTTGGTTTTATCTGTTTCTTCATTATTTTTCACTGGTTTTCTTCGTTCCTTCATGTTTTTCTCTCATCTTTCCTTTCCTTTCTTTTTTTCTTCATTTGTTTTTTCTTGCTTTCACTGGTCTTTATGCTTCTCTTTCTTTCTTTCTTCTTTGTTTCTTTCTTGGTTTTTCTTTGTTTTTTTGCCGCTTTCCTTGTTCTCATGCTTTTGCATTTGCATTCTTCAGTTTTCGTTTTCTTTTTTTCAGTTTTTTTTCTTTAGTTTTTATTGGGTTTCTTCTTTTTTTAGTTTCTTTGTTGATTTTCATCGGTTTATTTTTTCTTCAACATATGCCAACTTTTCCAGTGCACATTCAATAATTTTTTGTTTATATACACGTTTATCATTCTTGGAATAGATGATTACCATTTTTTTATTTCTAATTTTCCATACACATTGTATATTTTGGGTATGTAGCAAATACATTTTTCTAATACAGGTTTTACATTTTTCAAATACAAGATTAACATTTTTGAATACTTGGTCAACAATTTTTCTATACACATTTTTTTTTCAAATGCTTGATTATTTTTCAATCACAAGATTATTAGAAAAATATATGGTAAAAATTTATCCTATACACCTTCACCATTTTTCAAATACAAGATTAAAAAAAATTAAATGCATGGTCAACATTTTTTCAATACACATTTAGCATTTCAAAATGCTTGATTAACATTTTTAAAATAATATGACAATTTTAAAATACTATGAAATTTATATGGTAGGCCAATGTGGGAAATTTTGTACTATAACATGGCAACTACAGAGAAATTAGATGTTTATATCGAGGCAAATGTAAGGAATTTTGTATGTGTGACACGGCAAAATTAGGGGAAATGTTTTTTTCTCTAAAAAGCAACCTAGGATTTATATAAGTTTGTTCTAAAAAGCAGAAGGTGTCGCGCATAGCAATTCTGCATTAAAATTGTAAGAAAGTTTATGAAAAAACATAATGGAAAATTGGAAGAAAGTTTATTATACAATGTAATTATCTATAGCCCATGGCACCTACACAAAAGAGAATGCAATCATGGGTAAAAACATATAATAGGGAGATTGACGTGCAGTTCATCGTAATTTAGGCAATTATGTGTAATGGTCAGATGGCAAGTTTAGGACTGTTTTTTTGTTGTTGCACAGAGCAAGTTTAGAACTGTTGATATCTAGGTAATGGCATTTGTAGAAAAATGTGTACTAGTGACATGGTGAAGAATTTAGAAATTTATTTTCTAACAGCATAGCAAAATTACAAAAAAAAATTGCCATGGAAAATGTATCCTCGTAGTTAAAACTTGTTGAACGCTTCCTCGTCGCAACACAAATGGTCATGGCAAAAGATCCATACAAATGCAGCAACAAAAACAAGAAGAATTAATTAAAAACTTCTCCATGAGGGAGATTAAGGAGGTAGTGTTCTGCATGAAAAAAAAAACAAAAGCCCAGGACCTGATGGATTTGCTATTGAGTTTTATCAGAACTTCTGGGAATTAATAAAAAATGATCTCAGAAGAATTCTAGATGATTTCCACAGAGGAGTGGTTGATTTAGCCAGGTTGAATTATGGGATCATTACCTTGGTCCCAAAGGTCAAAGATGCCAAACAGATCCAGAAATTCAGGCCCATTTGCCTGCTGAATGTTAGCTTCAAAATTATCACTAAAGTCCTGATGAACAGGCGTAAGGTTGTTAACCCAATCATTTCCCCCATTCAAACTGCTTTTGTGAAAGGCATGTATATTATGGAGGGAGTGGTGATCCTACACAAAGCTATAAATTCAATCAAGAAGAAAAAGCAAAATGCTATGCTGTTTAAGGTAGATTTTGAAAAGGCATATGACAAAATCAAATGGCCTTTTGTTCATAAAATGCTTAAACTCAAAAACTTTCCTGACAAGTGGTGTGACTGGGTGATGCATACCATGAGGGGGGGGGGGCAGGTGGGTGTGAAGGTAAATGATAATATTGGCAAATTTTTCAAAACCTTTAAGGGGCTCCGCCAGGGGGACTCACTATCCCCCCTACTGTTCGATTTAGCTGTTGACACCCTGGCCATTATTATGGACAGAGCTAGAAATGAGGGATATATAAAAGGGGTTCTCACAGACAATCATGAAAATGGGGTTAATTAACATGCTGCAGTATGCAGATGACACTATATTTCTAATCCAGGATGATGAGGTGTCAGCGAGAAATCTCAAATTTATCCTGACTGCGTTTGAACAAATGTCAAGGCTGACAATTAACTTTCATAAAAGTGACATATACCTCTTTGGAGAAGCTAATGACAAGAAAGAAATATATCAAGAGATTTTTACTTGTTCGCTTGGGGAAATGCCTTTGAAATACTTAGGCCTGCCAGTTCATAACAAAAGGATTAGTAATGGGATGTGGAGAAATGTAACTGAAAAGATAGAGAAAAGATGTGCTTGCTGGCAAGGCAGATTGCTTAATATTGCTGGCAGAGTTACATTAGTGCAGTCGTGCCTGACAAATATCCCTATATACATGATGTCTTTTTATCTACTCCCAGCTGGAGTCAGGAAAAAGTTGATTTCTTCAGGGCGAGACTGGTGTGGCAAGCGGAAGAGGATAAAAGAAAGTATCATTTAGTTAACTGGAAAATCTGCTGCCTTCCTAAACAACAAGGGGGCCTCGGACTAATTAATCTAGAGAAATTTAATATTGCCTTACTAGCTAAATGGATCTGGAAGCTAGAGGCTGAGGAAGGACTTTGGCAAGATATCATTAGATCTAAATATATCCAGAACAAATGCTTGTCGGGCATTAAAAAACGACAAGGGGACGCGCAATTCTGGGCTAGCCTAATTATTATCAAGAATTTTGTTTTCCCCCATATCAAAAAAAGGCTAGGGGATGGGAGAAATACCAGATTTTGGGAAGATTGGTGGGTGGATAATAAACCGCTAAAAGATGCATACCCCTCATTATATGCGATTAGCAATGACAGAGAAATTGTTGGGGAACGTAGTAATTTCAAAAATTTTCCTACGCACACGCAAGATCATGGTGATGCATAGCAACGAGAGGGAGAGTGTTGTCTCACGCACCCTCGTGAGACCAAGCGAAGCGATCACAACGTAGAGGAAGTAGTCGTCGATCTCCTCGCGATCCGATCGATCCCGACGCCGTTATTCGGCGCCCAGTTCTTGACACACGTACAGCTCGATGACGCTCCTCGGCTCCAATCCAAGAGAGCTGGGAGGAGAGTTTCACAAGACGACGGCGTGGTGACGATCTTGGTGTTCTACCGGTAGCAGAGCCGCCTAAGCTTCGACGATATGACCGAGGTGGAATATGGTGGAGGGGGCACCGACACGGCTAAGGAACGATCCGTAGATCAAACTTGTGTCTTGTGCCTAGAGGTGCCCCCTGCCCCAGATATAAAGGAGCCAGGGGAGGGTTCGGCCGGCCAGAGGGGCGCGCCAGAGGAGTCCTCCTCCCACCGAGTAGGACTCCCCCTTCCTTGTTGGAGTAGGAGAGAAGGAAAGAGGGGGGAGGAGGAAGGAAAGGGGCTGCACCCCTGTCCAATTCGGACTAGAGGGGCTGCGCCTTCTTCTTTCCTCTATTCCCGTATGGCCCAATAAGGCCCATATACTCCCGGCGAATTCCGTAACTCTCCAGTACTCAAAAATACCGAATGACTCGAACCTTTCCGAACTCCGAATATAGTCGTCCAATATATCGATCTTTACGCCTCGACCATTTCGAGACTCCTCGTCATGTCCCCGATCTCATCCGGACTCCGAACTCCTTCGGTACATCAAAACTCATAAACTCATAATATAACATCGCCGAAACCTTAAGCGTGCGGACCCTACGGTTCGAGAACAATGTAGACATGGCCGAGACACGCCTCCGGTCAATAACCAATAGCGGGACCTGGATGCCCATATTGGCTCCTACATATTCTACGAAGATCTTTATCGGTCGATCCGCATAACAACATACGTTGTTCCTTTGTCATCGGTATGTTACTTGCCCGAGATTCGATCGTCGGTATCCAATACCTAGTTCAATCTCGTATCGCAAGTCTCTTTACTCGTTCCGTAATACATCATCTCGCAACTAACTCATTAGTTGTAATGCTTGCAAGGCTTAAGTGATGTGCATTACCGAGAGGGCCCAGAGATACCTCTCCGACAATCGGAGGACAAATCCTAATCTCGAAATATGCCAACCCAACATCCGCCTTTGGAGACACCTGTAGTACTCCTTTATAATCACCCATTCGTTGCCAGACGTTTGGTAGTACCCAAAGTGTTCCTCCGCAAACGGAGTTGCATAATCTCATAGTTATAGGAACATGTATAAGTCATGGATAAAAGCAATAGCAACATACTAAACGATCGGTGCTAAGCTAATGGAATGGGTCATGTCAATCAGATCATTCAACTAATGATGTGACCATGTTAATCAAATGACAACTCTTTGTCCATGGTTAGGAAACATAACCATCTTCGATTAACAAGCTAGTCAAGTAGAGGCATACTAGTGACACTCTATTTGTCTATATATTCACACATGTATTATGTTTCCGGTTAATACAATTCTAGCATGAATAATAAACATTTATCATGATATAAGGAAATAAATAATAACTTTATTATTGCCTCTAGGGCATATTTCCTTCAGTCTCCCACTTGCACTAGAGTCAATAATCTAGATCACATCACCATGTGATTAAAATCGATAGTTCACATCATCATGTGATTAACACCCATAGTTCACATCGCCATGTGACCAACTCCCAAAGGGTTTACTAGATTCAGTAATCTAGTTCACATCGCTATGTGATTAACACCCAAAGAGTACTAAGGTGTGATCATGTTTTGCTTGTGAGAGAGTCTTAGTTAACGGGTCTTTCACATTCAGATCCGTTATGTATTTTGCAATTTTTCTATGTCTACAATGCTCTGCACGAAGCTACTCTAGCTAATTGCTCCCACTTTCAATATGTATCTAGATCGAGACTTAGAGTCATCCAGATCAGTGTCAAAACTTGCATCGATGTAACCCTTTACGACGAACCTTTTTTCACTTCCATAATCGAGAAATATATCCTTATTCCACTAAGGATAATTTTGACCGATGTCCAGTGATCTACTCCTAGATCACTATTGTACTCTCTTGCCAAACCAGGGCAGAGTATACAATAGGTCTGGTCCATAGCATGGTATACTTTTATAGAACCTATGACTGAGGCATAGGGAATGACTTTTCATTCTCTTTCTATTTTCTGCCATGGTCGGGTCTTGAGTCCTACTCAACTTCACACCTTGCAACACAGGCAAGAACTCCTTCTTTGACTGTTCCATTTTGAACTACTTCAAAATCTTGTCAAGGTATGTACTCATTGAAAAACTTATCAAGCGCCTTGAACTATCTCTATAGATCTTGATGCTCAATATGTAAGCAGTTTCACCGAGGTCTTTCTTTGAAAAACTTCTTTCAAACACTCCTTTATGCTTTGCGAATAATTCTACATTATTTCCGATCTACAATATGCCATTCACATATACTTATCGAAATGTTGTAGTGTTCCCACTCACTTTCTAGTAAATACAGGCTTCACCATAAGTCTCATATAAAACTATATGCTTTGATCAACTCATCAAAGCGTATATTCCAACTCCGAGATGCTTGCACCAGTCCATAGATGGATCATGGAGCTTGCACACTTTGTTAGCTCCCTTTGGATCGAGAAAACCTTCTGTTGCATCATATACAACTCTTCCTCCGAAAACCATTCAGAATGCAATTTTACATCCGCTTGCCAAATTTCATAAATTGTGGCAATTGCTAACATGATTCGGACAGACTTAAGCATCGCTACAGCTTGAGAAAATCTCATTGTAGTCAACATCTTGAACTTTGTCGAAAACCTTTTGCAACAAGTCGAGCTTTGTAGATAGTAACACTACTATCAACGTCCGTCTTCCTCTTGAAGATCCATTTATTATCTATGGTTTGCCAATCATCGGGCAAATCCATCAAAGTCCATACTTTGTTCTCATACATGGATCACATCTCAGATTTCATGGCCTCAAGCCATTTCGCGGAATCTGGGCTCATCATCGCTTCCTCATAGTTCGTAGGTTCATCATGGTCTAGTTACATGACTTCCAGAACAGGATTACCGTACCACTCTGGTGCGGATCTCACTCTGGTTTTACCTACGAGATTCGGTAGTAACTTGATCTGAAGTTACATGATCATCATCATTATCTTCCTCACTAATTGGTGTAGTAGTCACAGGAACAGATTTCTGTGATGAACTACTTTCCAATAAGGGAGAAGGTACAATTACCTCATCAAGTTCTACTTTCCTCCCACTCACTTCTTTCGAGAGAAAACTCCTTCTCTAGAAAGGATCCATTCTTAGCAACGAATGTCTTGCTTTCGGATCTGTGATAGAAGGTGTACCCAACTGTCTCCTTTGGGTATTCTATGAAGACGCACTTCTCCGATTTGGGTTCGAGCTTATCAGGATGAAACTTTTTCGCATAAGCATCGCAACTCCAAACTTTAAGAAACGACAACTTGGGTTTCTTGCTAAACCACAGTTCATATAGTGTCGTCTCTACGGATTTAGATGGTGCCCAATTTAACGTGAATGCAGCTGTCTCTAATGCATGATCCCAAAACGATATTGGTAAATCAGTAAGAAACATCATAGATTGTACTATATCCAATAAAGTACGGTTATGACATTCGGACACACCCTTATGATATGGTGTTCGGTGGCATGAATTTGTGAAACTATTCCACATTGTTTTAATTGAAGACCAAACTCAGAACTCAAATATTTGTCTCATGATCGATCGTAGAAACCTTATTTTCTTGTCACGATGATGTTACACTTCACTCTGAAATTCTTTGAACCTTTCAACTATTTCAGACTTATGTTTCATCAAGTAGATATACCCATATCTACTCAAATCATCTTGTGAAGGTCGAAAATAACGATATCCGCTCTGAGCCTCAACATTCATCGGACCACATACATCTCAGATGTATGATTTCCAACAAATCTGTTGCTCTCTCCATAGTACCGAGAACGGCGTTTTAGTCATCTTGCCCATGAGGCATGGTTCGCAAGCATCAAGTGATTCATAATCAAGTGATTCTAAAATCCCATCAGCATGGAGTTTTTCATGCGCTTTACACCAATATGACCTAAACGGCGATTACCACAAATAAGTTGCACTATCATTATTAACTTCGCATCTTTTGGTTTCAATATTATGAATATGTGTATCACTACGATCGAGATCCAATGAACCTTTTTCATTGGGTGTGTAACCATATAAGGTTTTATTCATGTAAACAGAACAACAATTTATTCTCTTACTTAAATAAATAACCGTATTGCAATAAACATGATCAAATCATATTCATGCTCAACGCAAACACCAAATAACATTTATTTAGGTTCAACATTAATCCCGAAAGTATAGAGAGTGTGCGATGATGATCATATCAATCTTGAAACTACTTTCAACACACATCGTCACTTCACCCTTAACTAGTTTCTGTTTATTCTGCAACTCCCGTTTTGAGTTACTACTCTTAGCAACTGAACCAGTACCAAATACCGAGGGGTTGCTATAAACACTAGTAAAGTATACATCAATAACATGTATATCAAATATACCTTTGTTCACTATGCCATCCTTCTTATCCGCCAAATACTTGGGGTAGTTCTGCTTCCAAAGGACCAGTCCCTTTGGTAGAAGCACTTAGTCTCGTGCTTAGGTCCGACTTGGGCTTCTTCACTTGAGCAGCAACTTGCTTGCCGTCCTTCTTGAAGTTCCCTTCTATCCTTTGCCCTTTTCTTGAAACTAGTGGTCTTGTTAACCATCAACACTTGATGTTCTTTCTTGATTTCTACCTTCATCGATTTCATCATCATGAAAAAACTCGGGAATCATTTTCATCATCCCTTGTATACTATAGTTCATCACGAAGTTCTACTAACTTGGTGATGGTGACTAGAGAATTCTGTCAATCACTATCTTATCTGGAAGATTAACTCCCACTTGATTCAAGCGATTGTAGTACCCAGACAATCTGAGCACATGCTCACTAGTTGAGCGATTCTCCTCCATCTTTTAGCTATAGAACTTGTTGGAGACTCAACTTGGGTATTTGCTTGAAATATTAACTTCAACTCCTGGAACATCTCATATGGTCCATGACGTTCAAAACATCTTTGAAATCCCGATTCTAAGCCGTTAAGCATGGTGCACTTAAACTATCAAGTAGTCATCATATTGAGCTAGCCAAACGTTCATAACGTCTGCATCTGCTCCTGCAATAGGTCTGTCACCTAGCGGTGCATCAAGGACATAATTCTTCAGGCAGCAATGAGGATAAACCTCGGATCACGGATCAAATCCGCATCATTGCTACTAACATTTTTCAACATAATTTTCTAGGAACATATCAAAATAAACATATGAAAGCAACAACGCAAGCTATTGATCTTACAACATAATTTGCAAAATACTACCAGGACTAAGTTCATGATAAATTTAAGTTCAATTAATCATATTACTTAAGAACTCCCACTTAGATAGACATCTCTCTAGTCATCTAAGTGATCACGTGATCCAAATCAACTAAACCATAACCGATCATCACGTGAGATGGAGTAGTTTTCAGTGGTGAACATCTTATGTTGATCATATCTACTATATGATTCACGCTCGACCTTTCGGTCTCTGTGTTCCGAGGACATATCTGCATATGCTAGGCTCGTCAAGTATAACCTGAGTATTATGCGTGTGCAAAAACTGGCTTGCACCCGTTGTAGATGGACGTAGAGCTTATCACACCCGATCATCACGTGGTGTCCGGGCACGATTTAACTTTGGCAACGGTGCATACTCGGGAGAACACTTCTTGATAATTTAGTGAGAGATCATCTTATAATGCTACCGTCAATCAAAGCAAGATAAGATGCATAAAAATAAACATCACATGCAAATCAATATAAGTGATATGATATGGTCATCATCATCTTGTGCTTCGTGATCTCCATCTCTGCAGCACCACCATGATCACCATCGTCACCGCGCGACACCTTGATCTCCATCGTAGCATCGTTGTCGCCTCGCCAATCTTATGCTTCTACGACTATCGCTACCGCTTAGTGATAAAGTAAAGCATTACAGAAGCGATTGCATTTCATACAATAAAGCGACAACCATATGGCTCCTGCCATTGCCGATAACTTCGGTTACAAAACATGATCATCTCATACAATAAAATATAGCATCACGTCTTGACCATATCACATCACAACATGCCCCGCAAAAACAAGTTAGACGTCCTCTACTTTGTTGTTGCAAATTTTACGTGGCTGCTACGGGCTTTAAGCAAGAACCAATCTCACCTCGCATCAAAACCACAACGATACTTCGTCAAATAGACTCCGCTTTAACCTTCTCAAGGACCGGCGTAGCCACACTCGGTTCAACTAAAGTGAGAGAGACAGACACCCGCCAATCACCTTTAAGCAACGAGTGCTCGTGGCGGTGAAACCAGTCTCGCGTAAGCGTCTGCGCGTAATGTCGGTCCGGCCGCTTCATCTCACAATACCGCTGAACCAAAGTATGACATGCTGGTAGGTAGTATGACTTGTATCGCCCACAACTCACTTGTGTTCTACTCGTGCAAAACATCAAACCATAAAACCTAGGCTCGGATGCCACTGTTGGGGAACGTAGTAATTTCAAAAATTTCCTACGCACACGCAAGATCATGGTGATGCATAGCAACGAGAGGGAGAGTGTTGTCTACGCACCCTCGTGAGACCGGGCGAAGCGATCACAACGTAGAGGAAGTAGTCGACGATCTCCTCGCGATCCGATCGATCGCGGCGCCATTCTCGGCGCCCCGAGTTCTTGACACACGTACAGCTCGATGACGCTCCTCGGCTCCAATCCAGAGAGCTCGGGAGGAGAGTTTCACAAGACGACGGCGTGGTGGACGATCTTGATGTTCTACGGCGCAGAGCTTCGCTTAAGCTTCGCGACGATATGACCGAGGTGGAATATGGTGGAGGGGCACCGCACACGGCTAAGGAACGATCCGTAGATCAAACTTGTGTCTTGTGCCTAGAGGTGCCCCCCCCTGTGATATAAAGGAGCCAGGGGAGGGTTCGGCGGCCAGAGGGCGCGCCAGAGGAGTCCTCCTCCCACCGGAGTAGGACTCCCCTTCCTTGTTGGAGTAGGAGAGAAGGAAAGAGGGGAGAGGAGGAAGGAAAGGGGCTGCACCCCTGTCCAATTCGGACTAGAGGGGTTGCGCCTTCTTCTTTCCTCTATTCCCGTATGGCCCAATAAGGCCCATATACTCCCGGCGAATTCCGTAACTCTCCCAGTACTCAAAAATACCGAATGACTCGGAACCTTTCCGAACTCCGAATATAGTCGTCCAATATATCGATCTTTACATCTCGACCATTTCGAGACTCCTCGTCATGTCCCCGATCTCATCCGGGACTCAACTCCTTCGGTACATCAAAACTCATAAACTCATAATATAACTGCATCGCCGTAACCTTAAGCGTGCGGACCCTACGGTTCGAGAACAATGTAGACATGGCGAGACACGTCTCCGGTCAATAACCAATAGCGGGACCTGGATGCCCATATTGGCTCCTACATATTCTACGAAGATCTTTATCGGTCGAGACCGCATAACAACATACGTTGTTCCCTTTGTCATCGGTATGTTACTTGCCCGAGATTCGATCGTCGGTATCCAATACCTAGTTCAATCTCGCTACGGCAAGTCTCTTTACTCGCTCCGTAATACATCATCTCGCAACTAACTCATTAGTTGTAATGCTTGCAAGGCTTAAGTGATGTGCATTACCGAGAGGGCCCAGAGATACCTCTCGACAATCGGAGTGACAAATCCTAATCTCGAAATATGCCAACCCAACATCTGCCTTTGGAGACACCTGTAGTACTCCTTTATAATCACCCGATTACGCTTGTGACGTTTGGTAGTACCAAAGTGTTCCTCCGCAAACGGGAGTTGCATAATCTCATAGTTATAGGAACATGTATAAGTCATGGATAAAAGCAATAGCAACATACTAAACGATCGGGTGCTAAGCTAATGGAATGGGTCATGTCAATCAGATCATTCAACTAATGATGTGACCTTGTTAATCAAATGACAACTCTTTGTCCATGGTTAGGAAACATAACCATCTTCGATTAACAAGCTAGTCAAGTAGAGGCATACTAGTGACACTCTATTTGTCTATATATTCACACATGTATTATGTTTCCGGTTAATACAATTCTAGCATGAATAATAAACATTTATCATGATATAAGGAAATAAATAATAACTTTATTATTGCCTCTAGGGCATATTTCCTTCAGAAATCACTATCAGAGGGGTGATAGATAAAGGGTGGAATGCTATGTCCTTTAGAAGAACTATCGATGGAGGCTATGCGGGGCTGTGGGATAGCCTTAAAAGAAGATGTGAGGAGATATTAATGCATGGGGGTAGAGATAAGCCCCTGTGGATGCTCAATGCCAACAGGATTTGCACTGTAAAATCCTTATATTTACACCTAGTTCGTACTGACCTGGGTTTTCCACACAAATTCCTGTGGAAAGTCAAGGTGCCTGCAAAAATCAAATTCTTTCTTTGGTTTCTAAACAAAAAAAAAGCATACTTACTAGAGACAACCTATTGAAAAGAGGATGGAAAGGGGACAAACATTGTGTGTTTTGTGGGAAGGAGGAAAACATTGATCACCTTTTCTTCTCCTGTTCGGTTGCCAGAATCATTTGGAATCTGGTGAGATGTGCGTTTGACCTTAAGAAAACTTCCATAAACATTGATGATTGTTTTGGGGGATGGCTAAACAATTTTAACAAAGATAGCAAAAAACTGGTGTTGACTGGCACTTCTGCCATGCTTTGGGCAATTTGGAATTGCCGAAATGACATTGTGTTTGATAGGAAAAAAATAAACGACCCGATTGCGATCGTTAAACAAATGTGTTGCTGGATTATTGATTGGGCTATTTTGCAGAAAAAGGGCCCAGGGGAAAAAATGCTGATGTTGGGGGCAAGACTCATCGAGCAGGTGGCAAGTGAGATCTTCAAAGCCTCGCAGGGATGGCGCTTCGGGGTTCCGCGGCTGAAGGATTAGAGAAGCTGCGACATTTCAAGAGCTTTCTGTTGTTTGCTTTTTATGTGTCTTTGTCTTGTTAGCTTTTGTGTTGGGTACTTGTAATGATCTGATCATCCCGGGGAGGGTTTTGTGCCCAGGCCATCCTCTTCGTGGGTTCCGTTTTTATGTTCCGTCCTGCTACTTATTGTAAGACTACTAGACTGTTCACGGCTTCGGCCTGGTTTCTTTAATGGAAATCGAAGGGGAAACCCTCTTTTGCTAAAAAAAAACATGTCTACTATGCCATGTCGAAACAAGGTTCAAAATTTGGTTGGTGTTGTTTTTGCCACTGTTAGTGGTTACGTGCGGTGTACTTTGTCACGATCACATTTCAGGACACTATTGTGGTGGTTTTACGCACTTCTTTCTATAACTCAGCGATGAGATTATTGTTTACTCCACTACCGTACCACCACAGAGTACCAGACGTCGGGTGCCCTCGTGCAGCTTGCTATGCAGAGTCTGGTTTTAAACTCACTGAGTTATGAGTGGCATCGACACACAAAGTTTTATTCATGATATGCCGCGAGGGCTTCCACCAACCGCAATTCATAAAACGAAGCAAAAACAAGGAAAAAGAGATGCCAACAAATTAAGACTCGTGGAGCATACCACCACATCCACACGCACTTCTACATACCCAACTCACAAAGCATTCAGATATCTTATCTTGTACTCACTCCGCCCGTCCGGAAATACTTATCCTAAAAATTAATAAAATGAATGTATCTATAACCAAAACAAATCTAGATACAACCATTTCTACGACAAGTATTTCCGGACGGAGGGAGTAGTTACATGGAGCTGCGCATAATAAACTTATCTCCAACCCACATGGATATCTCCTTTGCCAGCCTCTCCGTGGCATGTCTGGGCAATAACATGGGCACCACAACTGTGTCCTCGCCATGCTCGTTCTTGCAAGCCATGAGAAAGCTTGAGATCCCTATCCTCGGCAACCCACCACCAACCCTTCTGGCCCAACCAAAATTAAATTTATCCGCCTGCCCCAGCCGAGTGAGGTCAGACACATGGAACACTCGCCGACTCGCTACCAACCGCTCCGCCGTGCGCGCCGACGCCATCATGTCCACCATGGACCTGAAGTGCTCCTCCGTGGCGCAGAGCTTCGCCTTCCGCACGAGCCCTACAGCGTGCCCCAGAGGCCTGCTGCACAGATCCTCGACTCCGGCCTCCGCCATCGGCCGGAGGACGGCGTTGCCGTAGTACCCTCTCGGGATCGGCGGGTCGAGCTTGCACCGGCGGTTGCCACGCGCGTCCACACGCAACACGAGCCGGACGCGTTGCCAGGGACGGTAGCCCAGCGCCGCCGTGCGGCATCTCCACAGGAAAGCGGTTAAGAGCTCGAACGTCGTGCATGGCTGCGCCGCATCCAGATGCCTTCGTAGAGCGGCGACCTCCTTCGGGCCAAAGCGCAGGTATCGCCCAACCATTTCTTCCGTCGGCGTCGACAGCATAGGATCGTCAACGTCGTCGTGGTCACCAAGGACGGTTCTACTTGTCGACGTTGGATCATACGCTGGGTAGACGTCATTTCGGACGCGAGGTGGGTCGCGCGCCTTGAAGATCTCCCTCTCCCACACCGGCGATACGGACGGATGTGCTTCGCCGCGTGCCAACTCGGCTATCGCCCCGATGAACTGCGTCACGCCGGCGGCGTCGGCGATGACATGGCACACTTGGAAACCCAGCACAAATGCACCGTCTTTTAGTCTCGTCACCTGTATATATTCAGATAAAATGGTGATTTTCCTTCAATATATACCAATTTATACGTAAACTGCACGCTACCTGCGATGCTCCGATCGAGGTCTCAAAAATGAGAAATACACTGCATACCTGCATGTAGAAGAGCGGTCGACCAACTACGACGACGGCGCCACTGCCGCCCTCGACCACGCCAGCGCAGACAAACTCCTCGGCGCACGGATAGGGGGGCTGCCCGCCGAGCTCCTCGAGCGACACGTCGGCGTCAGCCTCCACGAACACCACCCCTTCGCCGGTGCAGTCAACCACGAGCTTGCCGCCGGGGATCTCCCGGAGGCGGCCAGCGATCGGGTGGTAGTAAACAAGCGCCTCTGCCAGGGCCGCCACGATTGATCTGGCTGGGTGGACTTTGTCCGCCGTCGGGTCGCGGCTAAAGAAGTCGATCGCGGAGGCGTAGTACCGGCACTCGGAGAAGTCGTCGATGTCGGAGAGCGTCTTGGCCTCGTGGGGCGTCCGCCGCGCCGGCGCCACCAGCTCCGGTGCGCTTCGGCGAGCCCTGAAGTGCACCATGTAGGTAGCCGGCAACACCAGCAGACAATGGGCAAATGATTCAATCTAGTTTCATTACATAAATAAATCGCGTGCAGCCCAAAGGTAGGCGTGCCTGCCCTATCCAGCTAATATAGTTTTCTCTATTTTAACCTTTTTAATTATACTCAATGATCCAGGCACTAACTTAAAATATCTGAAGATAAGGCACTGGTAGTACTAATTAAATAAGTAGCGGCAAAAGATCAATCAAGCGAAGCAAACAAGCGTAAGGGCTTCTCCAACGCCAACCCGCAAATGGATATGGTATTTATCCGAAAATCGGTCCGGACTGGTGTCTGGACACTGATGCGGAAGCCGGCCATCCAACCATACATTTATATATTTCAAACCAGATTTTACTAAAACGGGTATTTTTTATTAAACACAATGAAATTAGCATTATAGTAGCTAGCCTCCACCAAATAAATTCATATTAGCATTGCAATATAGTGGCTTCCACCAAAGAGAAACAAAGCTTCCGCCAAATTGATGCATGCTAGCTTTAGCTTCCGTCAAATGCAATGCTTAATTACCAAATAGCCTTCCATCAAAATAGTGCAAACAACATGCAAGCTAACCTTCCGCCATCCAATTCCTATTTATATGCAAACCTTCCGCCAAGTTCTAAAGCTTCTGCCAAATTCTAATCAAATGTTATACTACAAATTTATATTAGAGCTAGTACAAAGTTGAGACACTTATTTTGAAACGAGAGAGTACTAATTAGCATCAATGCTATATTAATTAGCAGCCTTTTGCCATCATGTGTCTTGATTGTTCGTGGCTTCGGCCAAATAGCAAAACACTTAGAAGCAGCCTGGGCCAAGAGAGGATACATGGCGGCTTTTGATTCGTTATGTGGATGTCCGGACTCCTGCAATACTCCTTCACGTTTGTCTTGGATTTGCCGGAAAAAGTACGTCCAAACCGCTCGGCGGATTGATACATCTCTGCCATTCGGACAGCGCGGTCCGGACGGATGCAGGGGTTTGAGGGTCCGTCTTGGAGATGCCCAAGTAAGCAATCATTATATTATAGCAATTCTAGCATATCCGCTGAAACCCTGTCCAGAAATTTGATATAAGGGCCGCCTTTACTGCATGTGGTATTTGAATATAGTGTGCGGTGGCGGTGGGTGATTGGCTTGAGATGTGCCGCTAGGTAGCAGTTCCGGTAAATTTTCCACTTTGTAGGTAGTGGTGTTGTAGTATAACCCATCGAGCACCAAAAGTATACTTTTACTGGCAGAAGGCACTGAAATATGGCTTAGGATGTAGCGAGCCTTGAGTTGGTGGTGTCGGAATTCCTGCATGTAAATATGGCTTTGGGGAGTCTTTGCCCCTTCTCCTTTAATGAATGATACGCATGCTTGTGCGTATTCGAGGAAAAAAAAAGAGACCTTTTACGGTACATCAAAATATTTTAAGCCGTTTATTTTTGTGGTTCAACGGTCCAGATATAGCAATACTACACCATAATTCTGGTAGTATATTCAGATGCCAGGGGCACTTTTGGCAGTTCATTGCTGTAGATCCCGCAGCTGCTTCTGCTGGATAGTCCACACCCCGAGCCCGAGGGGCGGTGAGAGGGAGGCTGCCGGTGCTGCCATTCTTGCCGTTGGCAGGGTGGTGTGGGGCCGCAGCAGGTTGGGGATGACACGGTGGGTGGGCTGCAGGGTGCACGGCCGCACGGGCCTGGACGGGAGGGAGCAGGAGAACACGTTGCTCTCCTTCAGTCGCGCTGCCGAGCACGGCGCCATTGCAGAGGTGGAGAACATGGTGCTAGTTAGTGCCGCTTCCATTTCTCATAATTAGTTCACAGTTGTGACGGTGCTACTAGCTTGCTTCAGGTTGGATTTAGAATTGATGCCGAAGCATCACGAGCTAAATTGGTACGCAGTGTGGTTGGGTGAGTAGTTTTTCGTAATGCTACAGTTTTGCATGGCAAGCTCCAGTCCCGAATTCCAAGTATCTAATTTGTTGGTGTTGATGGAGACGGGATGGCGAGCAGCGGCTGGTGTCGCCGTCCGCTTCCTCTACCTTCGGTGGCGGCACAACAGGATGAGCGAGCCTGCTTGTGCTTGTCACGTGCGGCAGCTTAACTTGGGACTGTCACAGAGGCCGGAGATGAGGGCGTACAACGGCAATCGATTAATTCTGCTTCCCTGCTCGATTGACCGATCGGAGGCCCTAAACAGATCACGTGCCGGCGAGAGTAAGCAGAGACAAAGATTAGCAAATTACCAAGCTATCCTCAAATCAATGTATGAGGCGAACAATATCAGCCGTTGGATCAATTTAATACTACCTCTTAAATTCGGTAGTATGATGCACCGTAAAAAATCTCAAAAAAAAATGTAAATATACCTAACCACTTTGTTTATGTTCACATAGTTACATGACCGACCAGTAGTATAGGGACTATAGACATGGTTATAGTTATGGCATCCAAACTAATAATAGTAACTGAACACTTCACTTTACTTCAACATGCAATGTAAGTAAAACAATCATCTTGGATTTTCAGATGATTGGATGAGCTCTTCCTCCAAGCTGTACAGTCTAGTTCCTTCACTAGCTCTGCTTCCCATGTATAACTGAGCGTTTACATCATTCTGGGTCACTCTTGTGATTTGAGAATTGAGGTGGAACCTCCAGTTCTGCACATCTTCAAAGTGTTGTCTCAACTTGACTCATTGTAGGCCTTTCTTCACCTTTCAAACTTAAGCATGCTTCCGCTCTTCCCTCCTCAAGTATCTAGAATATCTAACAATCGGTTGTCTCTTGTAAGTGACACAAATTGTGATGCTAAGCTTGTTCCTTCTGATCAATGAGAAGAAAAAACGGGGGTCACCCTTGTCAGTAGCTCTGCTAGGATGACACCAGAGCTGTAAACGTCGCTTTTCTCTATGAGCTGATTGGTGTAGTAGTATTCAGGATCAAGGTAACCATAGGTTCCTTGAACAGCTGTAAGTATTCCTGTCTCGTCAATTGCAATTGACCTTGAAGCTCCGAAATGTGATACTCTGATGTTAAGGTATCAGTAAGTAGTATATTTGCACAATTGATATCTCTATGGTATACTCTATGGAAGTGGCAGAATGTAGATATGCAATGACCCTTGCTGTTTCCAGTGCAATCCTCAACCTATCTTTCCATGACAAAGGGTTCTCACTTTGGGCTTGAAGATGAAAAGAGAGAGTTCCATTTGATATGAACTCGTAAACAAGTAGAGGAGCTTCTGTCTCAAGTCAGCAACCAAAGAGATACACCACATTCCTATGATTTGTCTATGGAAGTATGACAACCTCGTTGATGAACTAGTCGATTTCCCTTTGGACGACAATTTTAGCCTTCTTGGTTGCTTGCTCCAGCTCTTCCAAGCTGAAAATTAATCCATTCGGCTATATCTTTGTTTGAATAGATTAGCTATGTTAGAAGCAACCCATGATTTTTTTAATACCTTTTGTCTCAACTTCTTAACTCTTTGTTGCTTAATTTTATTGGTAATTTTGGCAACACCCAGAAGTGAAAAGAGCAACCCAAAACCAGCACTAATTACAATTACGGTAATCACACCTGCGGAGAACGAAATAAAGGATCAAGTATAAAGTATATGCCACATGCATTTCAAATATTTGAACTGAAATTTTAAAACTATTCAACCAAAGGTTATCTTGTAATTAAACCTGTAAAAAATGAAACCGGGGATTGATATATCCATTGACAAATTGAACAAAAAAATAAAATTTTGAAATGACTCACCATGCCATGCATGATAATGGTTTTCTTGGTGTATTTAACTATTTACCATAGCAATCATGTATGAAGTATTTTGTTCCAGTTCAATGGTCACATGTCTAGTTTCCTAAGCACACAACATTTTGTATTATTTTCCTTCTTCTTTTGTTTTGTCTTTCGTTTCTGAATAGTCAGATGTTGATGCTTTCAGTATTAGGATAGGGAAAGCTGAAAATTGCATAGTGCTGTACCTGGGAGGCTGCCGATACTTTTCTTTGTTTTGTACTCCCTCCTTCCGAAAATACTTGTCATCAAAATAGATAAAAAGAGATGTATCTAGAACTAATATACGTCTAGATATATCCCCTTTTATTCATTTTGATGACAAGTATTTCCGGACGGAGGGAGTATATCTTCAATTAAAGTGAGTGACTTTTGTTTGTAGAACTGTACCTGGGAGGCTGTGGATACCTTTCTTTGTTGAGCATCGGTATGTTCGCATATTTATGCAGGTTACATGGTGACATGGATAAACATCTAGGGATTGGAACTCGTTGATGTCTGCAAGGGGAAAGAAAATACAGTTGGGAAGCATAGAGATTTCATAAATGAAATACACAAATAGGCTTCTTTGCTATGCTGGGAGTGCAATTATAGCCTCAAAACGTCAAACCAAGAAACCGTCAGTGATGCAAGGATTTCCCTAATGTCCTTGGGAACAGTTGCCCCATGCCACCATCTTCTGCCATAATTTAGACCAAAATAATACAGTAGCTAGCTACTCGTTCCAAAATAGATAACCCAACTTTATACTAAAGTTAGTGTATAAAATTGGGTCATCTATTTTGGAATGGAGGGAGTAACAATGTTTAAGCTTGAGCGTCCATAATAAAACTCAGACCCGACATACAACGGGAACAATGTCTTTGTCATCCCTGATATCTCAGAGCGTAGTAGTTGAGTCTAGTGCAGTATTGTTTTGTTTGAGGCTAACAGCTACTCCATCCGTTCCAAAATAGATGACTCAGCTTTGTACTAACTTTAAGACTAGCCACAGTGGGAGTAACTTCAGCAGTAACATCGAGTCCAACTCAGCAAATTTGCTTATGTGGCAGTGAGTTAATGAGGAGAGAGATAGTTATAGTAACTTAGCTAGTTACTGTAACATCACATGTCCCAATGCAATATGAGTCTATAACCTAATAAATGAAGCTTTGCATGTTACCACACTTATGTTACTACCCACTATGAAGGTAGTAACATAGTCTAGGGATATGTGTATGTTACTAGTGTATGTTACTACCCATTGTGGCTAGTCTAAGTCATCTATTTTGGAACGGAGGGTGTAGCAGCCTCCTTAGATTCTTACTGGTTGGCTGAGCACCCTCCTCGAGTAGTCGAGTTCAAAGTCCACCCCAAAATTCCATGCAAGGAACCTCGAAACGACTACCAATAAACCGTAGTGACTAAAGCAGCAGGGCAGAATAATTGCCACGTGAAAGAGATTTTTGAGCAGGATTGCGTGTTATGTAGGGAAGATGGAATTTCTTAGGAAAGACAGTCTTGGCCCTTTCTAGAACACGCAATAATTTTTGCAAATCCAAATTACTAAGGTGATTTAACTGCCTCATTTTTCCAGTTTGACATAGCAGACCACATGGCAGATGTGGTTACCTATTACAAATAGCAGACCACATTTACCACATGGTGACTGAACTGATTAATGTGATCTTCTTGTGTTACAAGGGCACTTAATGGCTGAAATAAAATTTTACTTTATAGATTATTCTTATCTATTAATAGTTAGATATACATGTTCTAATTTAACCCCCACCAAAATAAACGCCGTGAATCCTTCCCTTTTCTCTCAGAAGAGATTCTAGGATTGATTTGCCTTCTAAAGGTTATCATTACCATGAGATTTACTTACCATCAGAGCCCAAACTCACGAGTTTTATACTCACACAAATATGGATATTAGATACAGCAAGAACTGTCAAGCCACTGGATGGAAAATAGGGGGAGATCAGTGGTATAAGAGTGATACCTTGGCATCCGTGACCCATGTAAGGATTGCCTTCGTACCCATCCAAATAACTGCCCCTTATTGCGTTGCGTATCCATTAACGTAGGTAACGATGCTGTTCAAACTTACGCATCTCCAGGGAGAGATATCAGGATCATCAACACCACATCATGGTCGCGATCTTGTTCCAGCCACCAAATTAATACGGTGGGTACGGTGCTTAGACTTCCCTGATGGTCAACATCGAAGGTGTTATTAAGCCACAACTGTCACTTTTTGAGGGAAAACCTTTGAGTCAAGAAGACAGTACCAGATACAGAAGCTTAGTGGGAGCTCTTCAGTATTTAACCTTAACAAGGCCTGACATTTCCTTTGCTGTTAACAAAGTATGCAAATTTCTTCATGCTCCCACTACAACTCATTGGACTGCTGCAAAACGCATAGTAAGATATGTAAAAGATATATGGCCCTTGGTCTTACTTTCAGCAAGTCCTCTTCAACTCTTGGAAGTGCTTTTTCTGATTCAGATTAGGCAGGATGTCCAGATGACAGACGCTCCACTGGAGGTTTTGCAGTATTCTTTGGACCAAATTTAATATCTTGGTGTGCAAAGAAACAAGCCACAGTGTCACGATCAAGTACAGAAGCTGAGTATAAAGCACTAGCTAATGCCACATCAGAGTATCTGGGTTCACTCCATGTTGAAAGAGCTTGGTGTGAAGCACACTCGAGTCCCGTGTCTATGGTGTGATAATCTTGGTGCTACCTATTTATCTGCTAATCCAGTCTTCCATGCCATGACCAAACATATTGAGATAGACTTTCACTTTGTTCGAGAAAGGGTAGCTAATAAGCAATTGGAGATTCGTTTTGTGCACTCACGAGATCAAGTTGCAGATGGGTTCACAAAAGCATTACCTACAAGGAATCTTGAGGAATTCAAGCGTAATCTCAACTTGACCAAGTTGTGATTAAGGGAGGGTGTTAAACCAGCACGTATGTACATGTGGTCCGGCGGCCTAGCTGGCCCCTTCCTTCCTTTCCTTGTAGCCGAAGCCTAGAGGTAGAGATAGAGATAGTCAGTTTATATTCTCTGTTATCCTTTGTAACTAGATATCTCTTCCCTCTCTCCCAAATTGTAATCTCAACTACTTGTACGCTATCAGGGAGTCGCGCCCCTGGCAATATAACACGCAGGCGTCGCCCAGAGCAAGGGTACGATGTTTCCCACATTGGGAAGCATAGAGATTTCATAAATGAAATACACAAATTGGCTTGTTTGGGAGTGCAATTATAGCCTCAAAACGTCAAACCAAGAAACCGTCAGTGATGCAAGGATTGCCCTAATGTCCTTGGGAACAATTGCCCCATGCCACCATCTTCTGCCATAATTTAGACCAAAATAATACAGTAGCTAGATAACAATGTTTAAGCTACAATAAAACTCAGACCCGACATACAACGGGTACAATGTCTTTGTCATCCCTGATATCTCAGAGCGTAGTAGTTGAGTCTAGTACAATATTGTTTTGTTTGAGGCTAACAGCTAGCGGCCTCCTCAGATTCTTACTGGTTGGCTGAGCGCCCTCCTCAAAATTCCATGCAAGGATTTGAGCAGGATTGCGTGTCATGTAGGGAAGATGGAATTTCTTAGGAAAGATAGTCTTGGCCCTTTCTAGAACACGCAATAATTTTTGCAATTCCAAATTACTAAGGTGATTTAATTGCCTCATTTTTCCAGTTTGACATAGCAGACCACATTTACAACATGGTGACTGTCGGTGTCAAAACCGGCGGATCTCGGGTAGGGGGTCCCGAACTGTGCGTCTAGGCGGATGGTAACAGGAGACAAGGGACACGATGTTTTTACCCAGGTTCGGGCCCTCTCGATGGAGGTAAAACCCTACTCCTGCTTGATTGATATTGATGATATGGGTAGTACAAGAGTGGATCTACCACGAGATCAAGGAGGCTAAACCCTAGAAGCTAGCCTATGGTATGATTATTGTGATGGTTGTTCGTCCTAAGGACTAAAACCCTCCGGTTTATATAGACACCGGAGAGGGCTAGGGTTACACAGAGTCGGTTACAATGGTAGGAGATCTACATATCCGTATTGCCAAGCTTGCCTTCCACGCCAAGGAAAGTCCCATCCGGACACGGGACGAAGTCTTCAATCTTGTATCTTCATAGTCTTGGAGTCCGGCCGATGATGATAGTCCGGCTATCCGGACGCCCCCTAGTCCAGGACTCCCTCAGTAGCCCCCGAACCGGGCTTCAATGATGACGAGTCCGGCGCGTATATTGTCTTAGGTATTGCAAGGCGGGTTCTCCTCTAAATTCCATGTGCTTGCCGAATAGTGTCCGGCTTCCTTACCAATGTTGCGCTCCTTGGCTTCCACGCCCAATAATGGCCCTCTTCCACGTGTTGCACAAATGCGAAAGGCCAGGGTATTTTTATATTTTACCCCCTAGCTGCGCAAGTAACTTGCCTGTAAGAGAGGCAAGAATCCAGATCCAAATCACACCATCTCCCTTCCGCGAGTACTCATTGGAGCGCTTCTGACCAAAAACCATTCCATCATGGACCGTCGACGCGGCTCCTCCTCTCGCGCTCCCAGCCCTTCGCCAGGAGATTGGAGGAGATGTTCAGTTCCGCACAACGAGCTGGTGATGCTCCAAGCGGAGGGATACCTTCCTCCGGCCTTTATGGTCCCGGTTCGAGCCGGGCTGGCCACCTACAAAGGTGGAAAGCAAGCAAAGGCCACCCCTAGTCCCTCCAAAGGAGAGCGGGTGTGCTTCGTCCCTTATCTAATAAGGGGGCTCTGGTTTCCCATACACCCATTTCTCCGGGGGCTTCTGGAGTTCTACGGACTCCAGCTTCATCACCTCACGCCCGCCTCTATTCTACACATCGCGGGTTTCATAGCTCTCTGTGAGCTGTTTTTGGGCATCGAGCCCCATTTCGCGCTGTGGAAGAGATTGTTTTGCCTCGTACCCCGTTCTCACGAGGGGTCAGTATATCAAGTGGGCGGAGCTGAAATATGGCGCATCGCCGGGACCGGATATCCATCCGGAACCCCAAAGAAGGCGTCCAAAGACTGGCCTTCGGAATGGTTTTATGTAGAAGATGCTCCACTGCCGGACCCAATTCGGATCGGCCTCCCAGAGTTTAGCAAGGTTCCTCTGAAGAAACGCCTAAGTTGGCGCCCGCGGAGCCCTCAACAGGAGGAAGACATGAGCGTCCATTATTTGATGGGCCGGATAAGGTTGCTGGCCCATTCCGGATTGACCATGATTGGAGTCATGGCCACGTGCATTATGCGAGGGGTGCAGCCGCTCCAATATAGGGGCCACCCCATGTGGGATTTCAACGGGGAGAATGATGCCACCCGTCATGGTCGCAAGGGGCCGGGATCGGCCGCGGATCTGGTGAAGATTCTGTCCGGCCTGTACAAGGGGGAGAAGGAGGACTTCCTCCAGACGAGCCCATTGAATGGGTTCTCCATGAATAACCCTCGGAGCTGGGTAAGCGGACGTTGATTTGTCCGACCCATGCTTTCAAAGTTAAGTATCTTACTTTATGATTTTGATGCAGGAACTGCGTCGGGATGTGGAGGGCATACATAGTCCGGCTCCACAACCTAAGGATCCGGAAAGATCCCTTGATCTGGCCTTCGAAGAGGACCTGGACATAAAGGTGGAGCTAATTGACGGGGTGTTCCACCAACTCAGCATGGCCAATGCTCTAGTCGTCATTACGGCTGACTACCCCGGCTTATCTCCGGCTTCCCAGGTAATTATGACCGGAGCCCTGACACCATTACTTGCCCTTGCGATTCTCGACCACCGTATAAAACGGTGTCTTGCAGAGGTGCCTTCAGTATGGAAGTCGAACTCAGCGGCGCCGACCAACAAGGGTCATCCGCCTCAGAGCGAAAGAGGGGTGCGGTGCGAATCAAAACGTCACCGCAACGGTATAGCTCACGACCGTTGTTTAGGAAAAAGATTCCTAGGAGGTGTATTAATGCTCATGACTTTTCCAGGAGAAAGAGTGCTCGCCAGACTATGCCGGAGAGGTTGCCAACCAAGCCTCCATCAGCCAGGCTCCAACGCCTGGTCCGGAGGAGGCGAACGCAAGGCGCGAGCCGGATACTCCTCCAACGGAGGATGCCGACAGGTTGTCCGCCACCAGGTCTGAGGTGGAGAGTGCCATGAATCATAGGCGCCGCCGGACAGTTCTTCGTGACGCGTGTTTCTCCCCAGAAGCGTTGAATGCCTTTAACGCGGGAGACGCGCACCTTCATGCCGCTCAAGATGGTTTAACCAGAGCCACGGAGCAGTATGTAAAAGACATACGGTAAGAGATTTTAATAGTTGTATATGCCAGTAGCCCCCGAGACTTAAAGTAGTTAAAATAACTGATTTAAGGCTCATTTAATATGCAGGATCTTACAGAGAAGAATACCCAATTGTCCTAGGAGCTACAAGAGTGCAAGACCCAACTTGAGGCCGCACTAGCTGCCGCAGGAGGAGACACACAGACCCCCTGGTAACACATTATTTCAAAAAGATAAGCGGTGTGCGGCATGCGTATAAGTCTGACAATGACATTGCAGATGTTGCCGGACTGGATCCGGACAACCAACAGCTACTGCGCCAGCTGAAGGCCGGCGAGAGGGTGCTTATGAAGGTGCAGCAGGAGAGGAAGAAGCTCCAAGGCGCCCACACCCAGCTTGGAGAAGAGCTAAAGGTGTTCGGGCCGAGCTGTCAGCTCCGTGAAGGAGAATCAGCGCTTGTCGCGACATCTATAGTAGTGCTTGAGCAAACTCTTTTGAAAAGAAGAGTTCGCTAGGAAGTCGATTGACGTAAATATGTCTCAGAGGTGTGCTCACAGTCGCCTCTGGAGGAAATGCCCGTTCAACGGGTGACCAACTTCCCGAAGGTGCAACTGCCGAACGTGTTCGGCAAGCGATGAGTGGCGCTGCCTGGCCTTATGGCCGTCCGTCTCCCTACCGGAGGGCCTTGGAGAGCTTGCGGAGAAGCTTCAGGGAGCACAGCAGCACTTCCGTTTATGGAAGATATCGGCCTGCCGTCAAGGTGCCAGGGAGGCCTGGGCCATGCTGAAGACGCGGTACAAGAAGGCGGATCCAAACCACATGGACGAGGTCGGACCTGTGGGGCTCTATGGAAGGAGATCTCTGTGAGCTTAGTGTACGGCCAAGTAGAGTTGACCGCTAAGTATTCCCAACGGGACTGTAAATTAGACAGCCTGTTAGACGAGATTGAGGAGGAGTACAGTCAGTCAATTTGACGATGTATTTAAAATGACATGTAAAATGCCTTCTAGCCGGATTGTAGTTCGTTTGTCTTTGCCGACCTTTTCGCTTCGACCTCGGGACCCTAGAGTTCGGAGTGTGTCCGAATACCTTCTCGGTTATGAAAAAACCGGGGCATGCATGGAGACCAAGCGTAGGGTGATGAAGTCATGTACCTAGGGTAGGGTCACGGGCCTGTCCTAAATACCCTTCCCAAGGACATCCTCAGAAGAAGCTGCCTTCCAGTCGACCAAGAGAGACTTCACTCGACAGACTCGAAGGACTCGACCATGAAGACTCACTCGACCACCAGGAGGTCAAGAGCCACTCTGCATCCAAACGGTCTGTAATTAAGTAGTCTTTATGGTCATGATGACACTTTATGTAAGGCGTTACCAGTAACGTCTAGCCTATACTTTAAACCCTGCATAACTGAGGGCCGGAGGGGTCTGGCAGGCAGTATATAAGCCACCCCCTCCTCAGTGAAAAGGGTTCACACCCTTGTAATCTATACACACATAATCCAGTCGACCGCCTCCGGGCTCCGAGACGTAGGGCTGTTACTTCCTCCAAGAAGGGCCTGAACTCGTAAATCCCTTGTCTGTACAACTGCTCCATAGCTAGGATCTTGCCTCTCCATACCTACCCCCCATTCTACTGTCACTCCGCATGTGCATTGATTTCAAACACATCAATCGGGCCTGCCCGAAAGATCATTTCCCTCTCCCTCGCATCGACCAAATTGTTGACTCGACTGCGGGATGTGAGAGATTGTCCTTTCTGGATGCTTATTCCGGATACCATCAGATCCGTCTGTATGGACCCGATGAGATCAAAACAGCTTTCATCACTCCATTCGGGTGCTTCTGCTATGTCACCATGCCATTCGGCCTCAAGAATGCCGGAGCCACGTTCATGAGGATGATTCAGAAGTGTTTACTCACTCAAATCAGTCGGAACGTGGAAGCGTACATGGATGATATTGTGGTCAAATCGCGAAAGGGTTCCGACCTGTTGACTGACCTAGCTAAAACATTTGCCAATCTCAGGAGGTATGATATCAAGCTCAATCCATCAAAGTGCACATTCGGAGTTCCAGGTGGAAAGTTACTCGGTTTTCTCGTTTCCGAACGAGGAATCGACGCTAACCGAGAAAAAGTTGGCACTATACTCCGAATGAAATGCCCTGTGCGAGTGCACGATGTCCAGAAGCTTACTGGATGCTTGGCCGCGCTAAGTCGATTCATCTCTCGCCTCGGTGAGAAGGCATTGCCTCTTTACCGACTGATGAAGAAGGCAGACAAGTTCGAGTGGACTCCAGAAGTCGATGCAGCGCTTGCCGAGCTAAAAGCTCGCTCTCCACCCGCCGGTGCTTGCTGCTCCAATCAGCAAAGAGCCTCTGTTGCTTTATATTGCAGCCACAGGACAAGTCATCGTGACAAGATTTACGGTCGAAGCGGGAAGAAGAAGGAAAGCCTTCAAAGTTCAGCGCCAAAGGTAATCTCTCGAAGTTTTGACTCCATCAAAGCAAAGATATCCTCATTATCGAAGCTTGTGTATGGGATCTACATGACCACGAAGAAGGTTGCTCATTATTTCTCTCGATCATTCCATTACGATCGTCGTGACGCCCACTTTCGAGAGATTCTCGCACAATAGAGATGCAACCGGTCGAGTGGCAAAATGGGCGATTGAACTCCTTCCCTTGATATCAAGTTTGAGGCAAAGAAAGCCATTAAGTCCTGTGCAATAGTAGATTTCCTTGCCGAGTGGATTGAACAGCAGCAGCCGACTCAAGTTCACTTTCGGCATTGGACCATGTTCTTTGATGGCTCTAAGATGTTAAATGTTTCGGTGTTGGGGTAGTCTTGGTTTCCCCCAGAGGAGATAAGCTCAGATATGTGCTCCAGATTCACTTTGATTCCTCCAACAATGAAGCAGAATACGAGGCCCTTTTGTATGGGTTATGCATGGCCATTTCACTCGACGTCCGTCAGCTTATGGTTTATGGCGACTCAGATTTGGTGGTCAACCAAGTGATGAAGGAGTGGGGCGTCGAAGCCCAAATATGATCGGATACTGCAATGCAGTGAGGAAGCTTGAAAAGAAGTTCGAAGGGTTAGAGCTCCATCATATACCCTGACTGAAAAATCAAGCGGCTGATGATTTGGCAAAAATAGGTTCCAAGAGAGAAGCCATTCCCAGTGATGTATTCTTGGAGCATATCCATACTTCATCAGTCAAAGAAGATCCTTTTACTGAACAAGCTCCACAGCCCAAGAGTGCCACAGATCCGACTGAGGTCGAAGTTCCAGCAGTGGTCGACCTAGTCATGGAGGCTTTAGTGATCACTCCCGATTGGACAGCACCATATATCGCATATATCTTGAGAAAAGAGCTCCCGGAGGACGAGGAAGAGGCTCGACAGATCGTCCACCGATCCAAGGCCTTTACTATGATCAAGGGGCAGCTGTACAGAGAGAGCGCGACTAGAGTTGGTCAGAAGTGCATAACGCCAGAAGAAGGTCGGATAATCCTTGATGACATCCACTCGGAGACCTGTGGCCATCATGCGTCCTCTCGGACCATCCTGGCCAAAGCATACCGAGGCGGATTTTATTGGCCAAGAGCGAATGAAATGGCAAAGGAGATAGTCGACAAGTGTGAGGGATGTCAATTTTACTCCAACATGTCGCACAAACCTGCTTCAGCCCTGAAGACCATACCGCTCGTCTGGCCCTTCGCAGTATGGGGATTGGATATGGTTGGACCCTTGAGAACAGGCCGAAGCGGTTTTACACATGTGCTGGTAGCAGTCGACAAGTTCACCAAGTGGATCGAGGCTAAACCCATCAAGAACCTTGACGCCGGTACTGCTGTCAGCTTCATCAGAGAATTAATATTCAGATATGGAGTCCCACATAGCATCATCATCGATAATGGGTCAAACTTGATTCGAAGAATTCAGTATGTTCACAGATCTCAGGGCACATGAGTCGACTATGCTTCAGTCGCCCATCCCCAGTCGAATGGAAAAGCAGAGCGGACCAATGGCTTGGTTCTCAAAGGGTTGAAACCCCGACTGATGCGTGATCTCAAGCATGCGGCTGGAGCGTGGGTCGACGAACTTCCCTCGGTGCTTTGGGGTCTAAGGACCACGCCTAACCGGTCAACTGGAAGAACTCCATTCTTTTTGGTCTACGGAGCTAAAGCGGTCTTGCCGAGTGACCTGCTCCACAACGCTCCTCGGGTCGAGCTCTACTCCGAAGCTGAAGCAGAACAAGCGCGGCAGGATGCAGTTGATCTTTTAGAGGAAGAAAGGGAGATGGCTCTGATCCGATCGACCATTTACCAACAAGACTTGCGTCGCTTCCACGCCAAAAATGTGAAGAGTCGGGCCTTCCAGGAAGGAGATTTGATTCTCCGAGTGGATCAGCAGAAACCACACAAGCTTGCTCCTTCTTGGGAAGGTCCCTTCATCATCACCAAGGTTCTCCACAATGGAGCGTACCGTCTCTACAACGTCGAGCACAACATCGACGAGCCCCGAGCTTGGAACGCGGAGTTGCTCCGCCCCTTTTACACCTAAGTATTCACTCGGATGAGTTGTAATAAAAGTACTTATGCGAAGGAAATATGCCCTAGAGGCAATAATAAAGTTATTATTTATTTCCTTATTTCATGATAAATGTTTATTATTCATGCTAGAATTGTATTAACCGGAAACATAATACATGTGTGAATACATAGACAAACATAGTGTCACTAGTATGCCTCTACTTGACTAGCTCGTTTATCAGAGATGGTTATGTTTCCTAGCCATGGACAAAAGAGTTGTCATTTGATTAACGAGATCACATCATTAGGAGAATGATGTGATTGACTTGACCCATTCCGTTAGCTTAGCACTTGATCGTTTAGTATGTTGCTATTGCTTTCTTCATGACTTATACATGTTCCTGTAACTATGAGATTATGCAACTCTCGCTTACGGAGGAACACTTTGGGTACTACCAAACGCCACAACGTAATCGGGTGATTATAAAGGAGTACTACAGGTGTCTCCGAAGGTACATGTTGAGTTGGCGTATTTCGAGATTAGGTTTTGTCACTCCGATTGTCGGAGAGGTATCTCTCGGCCCTCTCGGTAATGCACATCATTATAAGCCTTGCAAGCAATGTGACCAATGAGTTGGTTACGGGATGATGCATTACAGAACGAGTAAAGAGACTTGCCGGTGACGAGATTGAACTAGGTATTGGATACCGACGATCGAATCTCGGGCAAGTAACATACCGATGACAAAGGAACAACGTATGTTGTTATGCGGTTTGACCGATAAAGATCTTCGAGAATATGTAGGAGCCAATATGGGCATCCAGGTCCCGCTATTGGTTATTGACCAAGAATAGTTCTAGGTCATGTCTACATAGTTCACGAACCCGTAGGGTCCGCACGCTTAAGGTTTCGATGACACTTATATTATGAGTTTATGAGTTTTGATGTACCGAAGGAGTTCGGAGTCCCGGATGAGATCGGGGACATGACGAGGAGTCTCGAAATGGTCGAGACGTAAAGATCGATATATTGGACGACTATATTCGGAGTTCGGAAAGGTTCCGAGTGATTCGGTATTTTTCGAGTACCGAGAGTTACGGGAATTCGCCGGGAGAAGTATTGGGCCTTATTGGGCCTCAAGGGAAAGAGAGAGGGCTGCCTAGGGCAGGCTGCGCGCCCCCATGGCCTGGTCCGAATTGACTAGGGGAGGGCCGCACCCTCCTTCCTTCCCTCTCTCTTCCCCTTCCTTGTCTCCTACTCCAAATACATGGAAGGACTCCTAGTTGACTAGGAAGGGGGAATACTACTCCCGTGGGAGTAGGACTCCCCATGGCGCGCCATAGTAGAGGGCCGCCTCCCCTCCCTCCCTCCTTTATATACAGGGCAGGGGCACCCCATGGACACACAAGTTGATCTACGGATCGTTCCTTAGCCGTGTGTGGTGCCCCTTCCACCATATTCCACCTCGGTCATATCGTCGCAGAGTTTAGGCGAAGCCCGCGCGATAGAACATCATCATCGCCACCACGCCGTCGTCGACGGAACTCATCTCCGAGCTCAGCTGGATCGGGGCCGAGATCGCCATCGAGCTGAACGTGTGCGTAACTCGGAGGTGCCGTGACGCTCGGTGCTTGGATCGGTCGGATCGTGAATACGCACGACTACATCAACCGCGTTGTCATAACGCTTCCGCTTCGGTCTCACGAGGGCGTGGACAACACTCTCCCCTCTCGTTGCTATGCATCACCATGATCTTGCGTGTGCGTAGGAATTTTTTGAAATTACTCGCTCCCCAACAAAGGCATCCGAGCCTAGGTTTTATGCGCTGATGTTATATGCACGAGTAGAACACAAGTGAGTTGTGGACGATATAAGTCATACCGCCTACCAGATGTCATACTTTGGTTCAGCTGTATTGTTGGATGAAGCGGCCGGACCGACATTACGCGACGCTTACGCGAGACTGGTTTTATCGCCGTGCTTTGCACACGTGACTAGCGGTGTCTGCTTTCTCCAACTTTAGTTGAACTGAGTGTGGCTACGCCCGTCCTTGTGAAGGTTAAAACGAGTCTATTTGACAAACTATCGCTGTGGTTTTGATGCGAGGTAAGAACGGTTCTTGCTAAGCCCGTAGCAGCCACGTAAAATTTGCAACAACAAAGTAGAGGACGCCTAACTTGTTTTTGCAGGGCATGTTGTGATGTGATATGGTCAAGACGTGATGCTATATTTTATTATATGAGATGATCATGTTTTGTAACCAAAGTTATCGGCAATCGGCAGGAGCCATATGGTTGTCGCTTATTGTATGAAATGCAACGCATCAGTAATTGCTTTACTTTATCACTAAGCGGTAGCGATAGTCGAGAAGCAATAGACGGCGAATTCGACAACGATGCTACGATGGAGATCAAGGTGTCGCGCGGTGACGATGATGATCACGACGGTGCTTCGGAGATGGAGATCACAAAGCACAAGATGATGATGACCATATCATATCACTTATATTGATTGCATGTGATGTTTATCCTTTATGCATCTTATCTTGCTTTGATTGACGGTAGCATTTTAAGATGATCTCTCACTAAAATTATCAAGAAGTGTTCTCCCTGAGTATGCACCATTGCCAAAGTTCGTCGTGCCGAGACACCACGTGATGATCGGGTGTGATAAGCTCTACGTCCATCTACAACGGGTGCAAGCCAGTTTTGCACACGCAGAATACTCAGGTTAAACTTGACGAGCCTAGCATATGCAGATATGGCCTCGGAACACGGAGACCGAAAGGTCGAGCGTGAATCATATAGTAGATATGATCAACATAATGATGTTCACCATTGAAAACTACTCCATCTCACGTGATGATCGGTTATGGTTTAGTTGATTTGGATCACGTGATCACTTAGATGACTAGAGAGATGTCTGTCTAAGTGGGAGTTCTTAAGTAATATGATTAATTGAACTTTAATTTATCATGAACTTAGTCCTAGTAGTATTTTGCAAATTATGTTGTAGATCAATAGCTCGCGTTGTTGCTTTCATATGTTTATTTTGATATGTTCCTAGAGAAAACTGTGTTGAAAAATGTTAGTAGCAATGTTGCGGATTTGATCCGTGATCTGAGGTTAATCCTCATAGCTGCACAGAAAAATTAAGTCCTTGATGCACCGCTAGGTGACAGACCTATTGCAAGAGCAGATGTAGACGTTATGAACGTTTGGCTAGCTCAATATGATGACTACTTGATAGTTTAGTGCACCATGCTTAACGGCTTAGAATCGGGACTTCAAAAACGTTTTGAACGTCATGGACCATATGAGATGTTCCAGGAATTGAAGTTAATATTTCAAGCAAATACCCGAGTTGAGAGATATGAATTCTCCAACAAGTTCTATAGCTAAAAGATGGAGGAGAATCGCTCAACTAGTGAGCATGTGCTCAGATTGTCTGGGTACTTCAATCGCTTGAATCAAGTGGGAGTTAATCTTCCAGATAAGATAGTGATTGACAGAATTCTCTAGTCACCATCACTAAGTTACTAGAACTTCGTGATGAACTATAGTATGCAAGGGATGACAAAAACGATTCCCGAGCTCTTCTTGATGTTGAAATCGACGAAGGTAGAAATCAAGAAAGACCATCAAGTGTTGATGATTGACAAAACCACTAGTTTCAAGAGAAAGGCAAAGGGAAAGAAAGGGAACTTTAAGTGGAAAGACAAGCAAGTTGTCACTCCTACGAAGAAGCCCAAAGCTGGACCATAGCCTGAAACTGAGTGTTTATACTGCAAAGGAAATGGTCACTGGAAGCGAAAATGCCCTGAATATTTGGTGGATAAGAAGGATGGCAAAGTGAACAAGGGTATATTTGATATACAAATTATTGATGTGTGCCTTACTAGTGTTTATAGTAGCCCCTGAGTATTTGATACTTGTTCGGTTGCTAAGATTAGTAACTCGAAACAGGAGTTACAGAGTAAACAGAGACTAATTGAAGGGAAAGTGACGATGAGTGTTGGAAGTAGTTCCAAGATTGATATGATCATCATCGCACACTCCCTATATTTTCGGGATTAGTGTTAAACCTGAATAAATGTTATTTGGTGTTTGCGTTGAGCATAAATATGATTTGATCATGTTTATTGCAATACGGTTATTCATTTAAAATCAGAGAATAATTGTTGTTCTCTTTACATGAATAAAACCTTCAATGGTCATACACCCAATGAAAATAGTTTGTTGGATCTCGATCATAGTGATACACATATTCATAATATTGAGGCCAAAAGATGCAAAGTTAATAATGATGGTGCAACTTATTTGTGGCACTGCCCTTTGGGTCATATCGGTGTAAAGCGCATGAAGAAACTCCATAAAGATGGATTTTCGGAATCACTTGGTTATGAATCATTTGATGCTTATGAACCGTGCCTTTTGGGCAAGATGACTAAAACTCCGTTCTTCGAACAATGGAACGAAGCTACGACTTATTGGAAATAATACATACCGATGTATGCGATCCAATGAGTGTTGATGCTCGTGGCAAGTATCGTTATTTTCTGACCTTCACAAGATGATTTGAGCAGATATGGGTATATCTACTTGATGAAACATAAGTCTGAAATAGTTGAAAGGTTCAAAGAATTTCAGAGTGAAGTGGAAAAATCATCGTAACAAGAAAATAAAGTTTCTACGATCTGATCGCGGAGACGAATATTTGAGTTACGAGTTTGGTCTTCAATTAAAACAATGTGGAATAGTTTCACAAGTTCACGCCACCTGGAACACCACATCATAATGGTGTGTCCGGACTTCATAACCGTACTTTATTGGATATAGTACAATCTATGATGTTTCTTACCGATTTACCAATATCGTTTTGGATCATGCATTAGAGACAACTGCATTCACGTTAAATAGGGCACCATCTAAATCCATTGAGACGACACTATATGAACTGTGGTTTAGCAAGAAACCAAAGTTGTCGTTTCTTAAAGTTTGGGGCTGCGATGCTTATGTGAAAAAGTTTCATCCTGATAAGCTCAAACCCAAATCGGAGAAGTGCGTCTTCATAGAATACCCAAAGGAAATTGTTGGGTACACCTTCTATCACAGATCCGAAGGCAAAACATTCGTTGCTAATAATGGATCCTTTCTAGAGAAGGAGTTTCTCTCGAAAGAAGTGAGTGGGAGGAAAGTAGAACTTGATGAGGTAATTGTACCTTCTCCCTTATTGGAAAGTAGTTCATCACAGAAATCTGTTCCTGTGACTACTACACCAATTAGTGAGGAAGCTAATGATATTGATCATGAAACTTCAGATCAAGTTACTACAGAACCTCATAGGTCTTCCAGAGTAAGATCCGCACCAGAGTGGTGTAGTAATCATGTTCTGGAAGTCATGTTACTAGACCATGATGAACCTACGAACTATGAGGAAGCGATGATGAGCCCAGATTCCGCGAAATGGCTCGAGGCCATAAAATCTGAGATATGATCCATGTATGAGAACAAAGTATGGACTTTGATTGACTTGCTCGATGATCGACAAGCCATGTTAAATGAATGGATCTTCAAGAGGAAGACGGACACCGATAGTAGTATTACTATCTACCAAGCTCGACTTGTTGCGAAAAGTTTTCAACAAGTTCAAGGTGTTGAATACGATGAGATTTTCTCACTCAGTATCGATGCTTAAGTCTGTCGAATCATGTTAGCAATTGCCACATTTTATGAAATCGGCAAATGGATGTCAAAACTGCATTCCTTAATGGATTTATAAAAGAAGAGTTGTATATGATGCAACCGAAGGTTTTGTCAATCCTAAAGGTGCTAACAAAATGTGCAAGCTCCAATGATCCATCTATGGACTGGTGCAAGCATCTCGGAGTTGGAATATACGCTTTGATAAGTTGATCAAAGCATATAGTTTTATATGGACTTACGATGAAGCCTGTATTTACAATAAAGTGAGTGGGAGCACTACAGCCTTTTCCGATTAGTATATGTGAGTGACATATTGTTGATCGAAATGATGTAGAATTTTTTTGCAAAGCATAAAGGAGTGTTTTAAAGGAGTTCTTTAAAAAGAAAAGACCTCAGTAAAAGCTACTTACATATTGAGCATCAAGATCTATTGAGATAGATCAAGACGCTTGATAAGATTTTCAATGAGTACATACCTTGGCAAGATTTTGAAATAGTTCAAAATGGAACAGTCAAAGAAGAGTTCTTGCCTGTGTTGCAAAGGTATGAAATTGAGTAAGACTCAAATCCCGACCACAGCAGAAAATAGAAAGAGAATGAAAATTCATTCCCTATGCCTCACCATAGGTTCTATAAAGTATGCTATGCTATGTACCGCACCTATTGTATACCTTGCTCTGAATTTGGCAAGGAGTACAATAGTGATCTAGGAGTAGATCATCGAGATTGGTCAAAATATCCTTAGTAAGGACTAAGGAGATGTTTCTCGATTATGGAGGTGATAAAAGAGTTTGTTGTAAAAGTTACATCGGTGCAAACTTTTACACCGATCTAGATGACTCTAAGTCTCAACCTGGATACATATTGAAAGTGGGAGCAATTAGCTAGAGTAGCTCCGTGCGAGCATTGTGGACATAAAATATTTGCAAAATACATACGGATCTGAATGTGATGCACCCTGTTGACTAAGCTTATCTCACGAGCAAAACATGATCACACCGTAGTACTCTTTGGGTGTTAATCACATAGCGATGTGAACTAGATTATTGACTCTAGTAAACCCTTTGGATGTTGGTCACATGATGATGTGAACTATGGGTGTTAATCATATACGAGATATGAATATTGGTGTTAAATCACATGGCGATGTGAACTAGATTATTGACTCTAGTGCAAGTGGGAGATCAAGGAAATATGCCCTAGAGGCAATAATAAAGTTATTATTTATTTCCTTATTTCATGATAAATGTTTATTATTCATGCTAGAATTGTATTAACTGGAAACATAATACATGTGTGAATACATAGACAAACATAGTGTCACTAGTATGCCTCTACTTGACTAGCTCATTTATCAGAGATGGTTATGTTTCCTAGCCATGGACAAAAGAGTTGTCATTTGATTAACGAGATCACATCATTAGGAGAATGATGTGATTGACTTGACCCATTCCGTTAGCTTAGCACTTGATCGTTTAGTATGTTGCTATTGCTTTCTTCATGACTTATACATGTTCCTGTAACTATGAGATTATGCAACTCCGTTTACGGAGGAACACTTTGGGTACTACCAAACGTCACAACGAATCGGGTGATTATAAAGGAGTACTACAGGTGTCTCCGAAGGTACATGTTGAGTTGGCGATTTCGAGATTAGGTTTTGTCACTCCGATTGTCGAGAGGTATCTCTGGGCCCTCTCAAGAATGCACATCATTATAAGCCTTGCAAGCAATGTGACCAATGAGTTGGTTACGGGATGATGCATTACTGAGCGAGTAAAGAGACTTGCGGTGACGAGATTGAACTAGGTATTGGATACCGACGATCGAATCTCGGGCAAGTAACATACCGATGACAAAGGAACAACGATGTTGTTATGCGGTTTGACCGATAAAGATCTTCGTAGAATATGTAGGAGCCAATATGGGCATCCAGGTCCCGCTATTGGTTATTGACCAAGAATAGTTCTAGGTCATGTCTACATAGTTCTCGAACCCGTAGGGTCCGCACGCTTAAGGTTTCGATGATGCTTATATTATGAGTTTATGAGTTTTGATGTACTGAAGGAGTTCGAGTCCCGGATGAGATCGGGGACATGACGAGGAGTCTCGAAATGGTCGAGACGTAAAGATCGATATATTGGACGACTATATTCGGAGTTCGGAAAGGTTCCGAGTGATTCGGGTATTTTTCGGAGTACCGGAGAGTTACGGAATTCGCCGGGGAGAAGTATTGGGCCTTATTGGGCCCTGCGGGAAAGAGAGAGGGGCTGCCTAGGGCAGGCTGCGCCCCCCCCATGGCCTGGTCCGAATTGGACTAGGGGAGGGCCGCACCCTCCTTCCTTCCTTCTCTCTTCCCTTCCTTGTCTCCTACTCCTAATACATGGAAGGACTCCTAGTTGGACTAGGAAGGGGGAATCCTACTCCGGTGGGAGTAGGACTCCCCATGGCGCGCCATAGTAGAGGGCGGCCTCCCCTCCCTCCCTCCTTTATATACGGGGCAGGGGGCACCCCATGGACACACAAGTTGATCTACGGATCGTTCCTTAGCCGTGTGCGGTGCCCCCTTCCACCATATTCCACCTCGGTCATATCGTCGCAGAGTTTAGGCGAAGCCCTGCGCCGGTAGAACATCATCATCGTCACCACGCCATCGTGCTGATGGAACTCATCTTCGGAGCTCAGCTGGATCGGAGGCCGGAGATCGTCATCGAGCTGAACGTGTGCAGAACTCGGAGGTGCCGTACGTTCGGTGCTTGGATCGGTCGGATCGTGAAGACGTACGACTACATCAACCGCGTTGTCATAACGCTTCCGCTTACGGTCTACGAGGGCACGTGGACAACACTCTCCCCTCTCGTTGCTATGCATCACCATGATCTTGCGTGTGCGTAGGAATTTTTTTTGAAATTACTACGTTCCCCAACATTCTGTAGTTCATGTTTCACAAAATAATAGTGTCATAATTTCCCCAATGATCGATGTCATTTTTATTTGTTCAATAAAATTCCCCCTCAGTGGGTGGTTTAGCTGCGAATCCGTTTCGCCTAAGTTTGTAAAAAAAAAATCCTTACCGAGTGGAGAGCCAGCCTCCCACTCGGGGGCTTAGCTGCGAATCCGGTTCGCCTAAGTTTCAATAAAATCCTACCGAGTGGTGAGCCAGCCTCCCACTCGGAGGCTTAGCTGCAGTCCAAGTACTCGCCTAAGTTCCAATAAAATCCTACCGAGTGGTGAGCCAGCCTCCCACTCGGGGGCTTAGCTGCAGTCCAAGTACTCGCCTAAGTTCCAATAAAATCCTACCGAGTGGTGAGCCAGTCTCTCACTCGGGGGCTTAGCTGCAGTCCAAGTACTTGCCTAAGTTTCAAAAATCCTACCGAGTGGAGAGTCAGCCTCCCACTCGGAGGCTTAGCTGCAGTCTAGACACTCGCCTAAGTTCATATTCAAATGTGCGCTGCGCAAGGAGGACGAGGTACAGGTCGACTGCTACCCTCTCCTCCGAGCTACGCCACAAGTACAACCTGCACTCCGCAAGGAGGACGAGGTGCAGGTCGACTGCTACCCTCTCCTCCGAGCTACGCCACAAGTACAACGTGCGCTCCGCAAGGAGGATGAGGTACAGGTCGACTGCTACCCTCTCCTCCGAGCTACGCCACAAGTACAACGTGCGCTCCGCAAGGAGGACGAGGTGCAGGTCGACTGCTATCCTCTCCTCCGAGCTACGCCACAAGTACAACGTGCGCTTCGCAAGGAGGACGAGGTACAGGTCGACTGCTACCCTCTCCTCCGAGCTACACGACAAGTACAACGTGCGCTCCACAAGGAGGACGAGGTGCAGGTCGACTGCTACCCTCTCCTCCGAGCTACGCCACAAGTACAACGTGCGCTCCGCAAGGAGGACGAGGTGCAGGTCGACTGCTACCCTCTCCTCCGAGCTACGCCACAAGTACAACGTGCGCTCCGCAAGGAGGACGAGGTGCAGGTCGACTGCTACCCTCTCCTCCGAGCTACGCCACAAATACAACGTGCGCTCTGCAAGGAGGACGAGGCGCAGGTCGACTGCTACCCTCTCCTTCGAGCTACGCCACAAGTACAACGTGCGCTCCGCAAGGAGGACGAGAGGCAGGTTGACCGCCACCCTCTCCTTCCGAGCTACGCCACAAGTATAATGTGTTCTCCATAAGAAAGACAAGGTCAATTAACACCTTATTTTTCAGAGAGACGCCGTAAAAATTCGGATCCCACAAAATCCGCTAACAGCAGATCAATCTGTCAGACGGTGGATTTCCTGTGATCCGTCGCTCGGAAATTTACTAAGTTCAAAAGTTCACTCGACAGAAGAAAGGAATGGATCAAGGCGACTGAAAGAAAAGTTGCTGCCATCATCAAAAAGATTATTGGTCGAAAACAAGACATGTTCAGAACACAAAAACAGGTCGGAAAAATTATCAACTCCTTCCTCACTCGAACCTCGATCCATTCGGGGGCTAATGATGAAGTCATGTACCTAGGGTAGGGTCACGGGCCTGTCCTAAATACCCTTCCCAAGGACATCCTCAGAAGAAGCTGCCTTCCAGTCGACCAAGAGAGATCATTAGTGCTTTATCAGACAAGTGCCCAACTAGTTATGTTATATTACATGGTTAGTAAGAAACATCTTCCAGGGAGAATAGTTCTGTTAAGGGTTCCTTTCCCTGGGAGGCATGCCCTAAAGTGCATGTCCGGACTGCGAAAAGAGCAGGAAAACATCTGGGGGTAGATAAATAAATAGGTAAAAAATCATCTTTTAAGTCACCGACCGAATATTCCCTTAAGAACGCTAGCTTTCGGCTTCACCTAGTCTGAGGTACACATCCGGTGACCGGCAAAGAATAATCGCAGAGGTGCTCCTTTATCTCCTAGCCGAACAACCGGGAACATAGGGTAGCACAGAGCCAGCAACCTAGCCTCGCCAAAACTTAAGTCATATCGATGCATATAATGGTGAATAAAAGGTACATGCGGAAGTTTGACACATGTGTAGGGCATGACGCTCAGATAAGTAAGCTTCATTAAAGAAGCCCCTGTGTATAATGAGTGCGGTAGCACATCAAGTGTGTGCTTGAACAAAGTGCAAATCGGCCCTCCGAGGCTTTATAAAAAAGTGGGATAAAAGAGAGACAAAAGGCAACTGAAGTATAAAATGTGGACGGGGGAAGGAGACGAACTCTGAGTCCGGCGCTAGGCGTAGAATCTTCGGAGGCGGGCTGCATTCCATGGGTTCGGCTCGAGTTGGTTGTCCAATGCGTTTCGCAGACGGTATGCTCCGCCGGTCAGGACATGGTCGATGATGAAGGGACCTTCCCATTTGGGCTTGAGTTTGTCCTTTTTCTTGTCCGGCAGGCGTAGAACTAATTCGCCAACATTGTAAGTTTTAGCCCGTACTTCTCTGCTTTGATATCTTCGAGCCTGCTGCTGATAGAATGTGGAACGAGCCTTTGCCACGTCGCGCTCCTCTTCTAATGCGTCCAAGCTGTCCTGTCGATCCAACTCGGCTTCTCTTTCTTCGTACATGCGCACTCGAGGTGAGTCATGAATTATGTCGCAAGGCAAAACTGCCTCTGCGCCGTATACCATAAAGAATGGTGTGAATCCGGTAGTACGGTTTGGCGTGGTCCACAGCCCCCAGAGTACGGAGTCGAGCTCCTCTACCCAGTGCGTGTTAGACTCCGTAAGGGACCGCACTAGTCTGGGCTTGATGCCGCTCATTATTAGACCATTTGCTCGCTCAACTTGACCGTTGGTTTGAGGATGATAGACTGAAGCGTAGTCGAGCTTAATGCCCATATTTTTGCACCAGAGTTTAACCTCGTCGGCCATGAAGTTCGTGCCATTATCGGTGATGATGCTGTGGGAGACGCCATAACGGTGTACTACCCCGGATATGAAGTCTATCACTGGTCCGGATTCGGCCGTTTTAACTGGCTTGACCTCTATCCATTTGGTGAATTTGTCCACCATGACCAATAGGTACTTTTGCTTGTGGGTTCCCCCTTTAAGGGGTCCAACCATGTCAAGCCCCTGCACATGAACGGCCGGTGATGGGTATAGTTTTGAGGGCGGTGGGTGGCATGTGGCTCTGATTAGCAAAGAGCTGACAACCGACGCATCGTTGGACTAAGTCCTGAGCATCAGCCCGGGCCGTCGGCCAATAAAATCCTGTACGGAAGGCCTTGCCTACGAGGGCCCGGGCTGCAGCGTGGTGTCCGCCTAGTCCGGCGTGAATTTCAGCCAGAAGGTTTCGCCATTCCTCTTCGGAGATGCACCTTTGAAGGACTCCGGTTGTGCTTTTCTTATAAAGTTCTCCCTTGTGGACTTTGTAGGCTTTAAATCGTCGAACTATGCAGCGAGCCTCATTTTGGTCTTCGGTAAGTTCCTTCCTAATTAAGTAGGCTAGGAATGGTTCTGTCCACAGGGCAATTACTGCCATTATTTCGTGGGCTGAAGGTGTTATTTCATCGGCTGAACCGCCGATTATGTCAGATTGTTCTGTGTTGGGTGATACGGTTGCTTCCGGGTTGTTATTTCTGGACTCCTCTTCCCATAGTACGGATGGCTTAAAGAGCCATTCCAGGAAAATGTTTGGAGGGACAGCGTCGCATTTCGCGCCGATGCGTGCCAACACGTCGGCTGCTTGGTTATTATCCCGGGCTACGTGGTGGAATTCGAGTCCTTCGAACCGAGCTGACATTTTTAGGACATCGTTACGATAGGCTGCCATTTTCGGATCCTTGGCGTCAAAGTCTCCATTTACTTGGGATATTGCAAGGTTTGAATCCCCGCGCACCTCTAGGCGTTGAATACCCATGGAGATTGCCATCCGGAGACCATGTAGGAGGGCCTCGTATTCGGCTGCATTGTTGGAGTCCATGTACATTATCTGAAATACATATTGGACTGTGTCTCCGGTTGGGGACGTTAATATGACGCCAGCCCCCAAGCCGGCCAACATTTTGGAGCCATCGAAATGCATAATCCAATTGGAGTATGCGCTGTACTCTTTAGGGAGTTCGGTTTCAGTCCATTCAGCGACGAAGTCAGCCAAAACTTGCGACTTTATAGCTCGCCGAGGTTTATAAGTTATGTCGAATGGTAAGAGCTCAATGGCCCATTTTACAATCCTGCCCGTCGCGTCGCGGTTGTTTATAATGTCGTTGAGGGGTACTTCAGAGGCCACTGTTATCGAACACTCTTGAAAGTAGTGTCGCAGCTTCCGGGATGCCATAAACACCGCGTATGCTATCTTTTGATAATGCGGGTACCGGGACTTGCATGGAGTTAAGACAGTGGATACGTAGTACACTGGCTTTTGAAGAGGGAATTTGTGTCCTTCTGTTTCTCGTTCGACGACGAGGACCGCGTTGACAACTTGATGTGTTGCCGCGATATATAATAACATTGGTTCGCCCAGGTTAGGCGCGGCCAGGACCGGATTTGTTGCCAGTGTGGCCTTTATTTCTTCGAGTCCGGCCGTGGCGGCATCCGTCCACTCGAAGTGTTCGGTGCGCCTGAGGAGGCGATAGAGGGGCAAAGCCTTTTCTCCTAAACGGGAGATGAAGTGGCTTAGAGCTGCCACGCATCCAGTCAATTTTTGTATTTGTTTGAGGTCTTTTGGAATATCCAGTTGTGACAGAGCTCGGATCTTGGCTGGGTTTGCTTCAATTCCTCTACCAGATACAATGAAGCCCAGGAGCTTTCCGGCTGGTACGCCGAAAACGCATTTTTCCGGTTCAGCTTTGTGTCATATGCTCGTAGGTTATCGAATGTGAGCCTCAAATCGTCTACTAGAGTTTCGACGTGTTTGGTCTTACGACCACATCGTCTACGTATGTCTCTACTGTTTCGCCGATCTGGGTAGCCAGACATGTCTGAATCATGCGCTGATATGTTGCGCCGGCGTTTTTGAGTCCGAAGGGCATCGTGTTGAAGCAGAATGGTCCATATGGAGTAATGAATACCGTTGCGGCTTGGTCCGCCTCCGCCATCTTGATTTGATGGTAGCCGGAGTATGCGTCGAGGAAGCACAATGAATCGTGCCCTGCAGTAGCATCGATTATTTGATCGATGCGGGGAAGGGGGAAAGGATCCTTTGGACAAGCCTTATTGAGGTCTTTAAAATCGACGCATAGGCGCCAAGATTTGTCCTTCTTTGGTACCATTACCAGGTTTGCTAGCCAGTCCGGATGTTTGATGTCTTTGATGAATCCGGCTTCCAATAGTTTGGCTAGCTCCTCTCCCATTGCCTGTCTTTTGGGTTCGGAAAATCGCCGAAGAGCTTGTTTGACTGGCTTGAATCCTTTTAGGATGTTTAGGCTGTGTTCTGCCAATCTGCGTGGGATTCCTGGCATATCTGAAGGGTGCCAGGCGAAGATGTCCCAATTCTCCCGAAGGAATTCTCCCAGTGCGGCGTCTACATCAAGGTTTAACTGTGCCCCAATGGAGGCCGTCTTTGTTGGGTCCGTTGGATGGACTTGGAATTTGACTATTTCGTCCGCTGGTTTAAAAGAGGTGGACTTGGACCTCTTATCCAGTATCACGTCATCCCTGTTCACCGTGGAGTGCAGCGCCGTCAGCTCCTCTGCCGCTAAGGCTTCAGACGGTGCCTCTACGGCTAGTGCGGCTGTCTTGTTTTCGGTGCGGAATGCTGTGTCCGAATCACTGACAAGAGTGATTATTCCGCTGGGCCCGGGCATCTTAAGCTTCATGTACCCGTAATGGGGTATGGCTTGAAAAATTGTGAATTCCTCTCGTCCTAATATAGCGTGATATCCGCTGCTGAACGGGGCCACTTGGAACGTGACCTCCTCAGACCTGTAATTGTCCGGCGAGCCGAACACCACATCAAGTGTGATTTTTCCTGTGCAGCGTGCTTCCCGGCTAGGGATTATTCCTCTAAAGGTTGTGCTGCTTCGCTCAATGCGGCTCCAGTCTATTTTCATTTTTTGAAGAGCTTCCTCGTAGATGAGGTTTAATCCGCTGCCGCCATCCATGAGTACCTTGGTAAGACGAAAGCCGTCCACTATTGGACTGAGGACCAACGCGGCTGGTGCTCGGGCTGTTCGGAATTTAGGTTCGTCGCTGGCGTTGAAGGTGATGGCCGTGTCGCTCCATGGATTTGTTGTTGCTACTTGGTAGACTTCGGCAAGGCTGCGGATTGTTCGTGTTCGCATATTATTTGATGCGAAAGTCTCGAAGACTGTTGACACCGTACTGGTGCTGTTGGAGTGGTTCTCCAGGGCTAGAAGCTCTTCGCCACTTTTGGCCACCTGCCGCAGTATCCAACATGCTCGAAGGCTATGTGTTGGAGTGGCGCCTTCTGTACTGTGAATTTTACAGGGTCCGCTGAGCCATCCCTCCAGTACGGTTCCGTGCCCTTTATGGGGTTTTTGCTTTTTGGTTTTTGTACCTGGTGCCTGAGTATGATGCACCCTTTTGTTTCGGACTAGGGTTGTATTCGGAGCCGGATTGTCCCAAAACTTAGTTTCGGTTTTCCGGAAACTCTCCATCGCACAGTACTTGCGTACTATGGACGCCAGGTCGGCGAAGCGTGTAATTTCACGACGACTTACGGCGTTCAAGATTCCCTTGTCCGTGCAATTATTGCAGAAAATTGAAATTGCGTTTTCCTCACGGCAGTCTTTTATCCTGTCCATAACCAGGAGGAATCTGGCCCAGTAATGATGTACTGTTTTAGCGGGCGCTTGCCGGATTTGAGATAGATCGCATATGTTTGGGTGGGTGGGTGGAATTGAGTCCGGAACCCTACCCATCTCGAGGCTCAAGGGCCGGAAAGTTTCCGAATTTGGAAGCTTGGATTGCTGGACGTTGTCCAACGAGTCTGGTCCAATGCCTAACTTTAGGTTGAGTGCTTGATCGACGTCCGTCCCTCCGCGGAAATCTGGCATAGAGGGTTCGGGAGTCCGGACATAACTAGTTTTTAATACAGAAGAGGAGCCGCTTTGTTCCTCTACCACCGCAACGGTGGGTAACACAGGGAGAGTTAATCTCTCTCGATCGGTTTTAAGCCCAATCTGATTGTAGTTTGTAGCGACTCCTGAGGCGCGATGCGATCCAAGAGCTCGCTTCTGGAAGAGAGCTCCATTGATCCAAATGCTCGGCGAATTCGAGTTGACGTGAAGATTGCTTTCGATGACCCGAGAGGTCATCGTCAAGCGATGGCGAACAGCGGTCATGAGAAACCACCTAGCGGATAGTTTGGCGGCGGCCAAAGCTCCTTCGGTGATGGTACCGTCTTTAAAGACGGAAGAGGCATCCTTCCCGATCGCGACGGCACGAGAGGAACTCTCAATGAAAGGACCAATGTCGGTGTCAAAACCGCGGATCTTGGGTAGGGGTCCCGAATCTGTGCGTCTAGGCGGATGTAACAGAGACAAGGGACACGATGTTTTTACCCAGGTTCGGGCCCTCTCGATGGAGGTAAAACCCTACTCCTGCTTGATTGATATTGATGATATGGGTAGTACAAGAGTGGATCTACCACGAGATCAAGGAGGCTAAACCCTGATTGTTGTAATGGTTGTTCGTCCTACGGACTAAAACCCTCCGGTTTATATAGACACCGAAGAGGGCTAGGGTTACACAGAGTCGGTTACAATGGTAGGAGATCTACATATCCGTATTGCCAAGCTTGCCTTCCACGCCAAGGAAAGTCCCATCCGGACACGGGACGAAGTCTTCAATCTTGTATCTTCATAGTCTTGGAGTCCGGCCGACCATGATAGTCCGGCTATCCGGACACCCCCTAGTCCAGGACTCCCTCAGTGACTGAACTGATTAATGTGATCTTCTTGTGTTACAAGGGCACTTAATGGCTGAAATAAAATTTTACTTTATAGATTATTCTTATCTATTAATAGTTTGATATACATGTTCTAATTTAACCCCCCACCAAAATAAACGCCGTGAATCCTTCCCTTTTCTCTCGGAAGAGATTCTAGGATTGATTTGCCTTCTAAAGGTTATCATTACCATGAGATTTACTTACCATCAGAGCCCAAACTCACGAGTTTTATACTCACACAAATATGGATATTAGATACATCAAGAACTGTCAAGCCACTGGATGGAAAATAGGGGGGGATTCGGAAATTCGAAACGGTGCTCGAGCGCATCTAGTCCCGATATCAGGGCCGATGGTTTCGCTCGGGATTGGCGATCCCCACTGTATTCTGAAACGTATAGGATATTTACTATCCTTTATCCGCTCATTGTGGCCCGCGGTGGAGCCCGCACAATAATTGTCGTTCCAGTAACGGACTTAGACGCCGCTTTAACGGGGAGACGTAACGTCCTGGCCCCGCTGGCTTGCAGATCGCCATGGACGCAAGAAGCCTGAAAAGAAGGATCACACTGAACGAAAACTTACACGCAAGATTGTTTTGAATACTACTCAGAAGTCATCAAATACAGCCTAAACGAACAAATAAAACAAAAGATGCATCTTCCGTTCGCGTCATTGATCTTGTTTGCTGGATCAGGTGATTAATTAGGACCAACATACTTGCCAACGATGAATCAGTCAATTTTGGTTGAACCTTGGATACATTCCAACTGCCGCATTGCCTTCTTCGTCTTGCATCCCTTTGACCCAGCCGATCTAGCGCCGTCCGAACTGCCTACAGGCAGCAGCGCGCCTTGTCGTCACCTCTGCGGTGCTGCCCCTTCCTTCAGATCGTCCTTCTTCTCCAACGCCAACAGTCCATCCTGCACTGCACTCCTAACCGTCAAGCCTTTGACTCGTTTTCCCCGGCCGCAACGTTTTCGTCTCCCGCACCGCATCGCCGGGGACGTCACCCTTGTCAAGGCCTCGGAGCTCTGCAGTGGCTCACCATTGCCGAGGAAAATATATTCACATGTTATACATTTTAAAACAACTTATAAAATAGCAATCACAAGTTAATTAACTTTCGCTTGGTTGCGTACGATTCATGAGATACCTCGCTACACCAGTTCCACAGCTCCCATCTCTGCCTGGTTGCGCTTTCAAAGATAAATTTGTTTTTCTCAATTTTTCCGACATTGGTTTGGCTGTGTATATGATTCGAACCAAAATGTTCAAATATCTTGCAAGGATGATGCTCGATAGCTAGGTTTGCAGTTTGCTTATTACCTCACCGCGCCACCATGCAATTGTGCAACATGATGGAAACTTGATTGAATAAAAAACAGTTCGCCCGATAACATACTTTTACCACACTGTATTTGCCACTGAATAACAAAACAAGAAATTCAGCTAACTCACAATACTTTTGGCTTCTACATGGTTTGATCCCCGTTGCGCAGATTTACTCACATGCTAAATGATCAATTGTACACTACCGCAGGGCCGCACATAATTTGTTGCACAATTGGTCGTTTATAAATTAAGATTATAAAAGTCATACGCCTTGCTCAATGAATCAAAACGTGTTCCTAGCTCAGGCTTAATCAGAGTTTCTGTTGGATTCTCAACAAAATCCCTTATTGATTTCTCCAGTGCACTTATCCTACTGGGCATGGAGTCCTATCAGGTGGTGCCAACCCAAGTTTAACTCTGTTAATTCAAAAGCTAACTTAAGACTTTTTTCCAATACCACTGATGATGAAGCTCAACAACTAATTTCATAACCGCGGAGCACAGCTTGAAATGAGCGCCGCACAACCACCAGAAATCCAATGCGCATACAGTACGCAGTCATGGCCTGAATCTTGAAAACCTAACTCATATGAACAAGCAGTTCTAAATCTATATATTCTGAGCAGTGCTATGGGGACGATAAATTTTGGACGACTCATGCACGATGATTAAATCCAGCCGAGGAATCTCGAGCACAGCCCAACAGCGGCCGCTGGATCCCTCGGTCGTGCAGTTATCGTCCCAACACTGTCGTGTGTGGAGCACTTTCGTATTCTTTTCCACCGGTTCCCAAAAAACTGCCAGTACTGCAAAGTAATTCGATTTAGCAAACAATTACTAACCTGTTTGTCCATCAGGGAGCTTCTGGTTCTGAATCTCGCGGCGAGTTACCACCTAAAGCCGGCATCCAACAGCGCCTCCCCTCCATCGCGCATCTGCACTGCTCCGGCCATCACTGCATCCGCCGAAGGAAGAATTGAGTTCCGCTATGCCACACTAACCTTCGCCACCTCCGGATCCAGCCCATCCATGTTGTCCCCTGTTGCCTTGCCGAGGACCCATCCCAGATAAATCTGAGAAGCGACTGGCCAGCAATTATAACAACAAATAAGGACAACAACGTGGCAAATCTCGATTTACCTGTGCACAACATCTAACAGGGGCGGGAAGAAACCCCTTTCGATCAAAAACAGGAATTCCATGCCGTCCTCCGCCATGGTCGTCGCCTCGTCGGTCTGTCTTCCAGCTCGCCGGTCCTTCAGAAAGTCGTTTCTCTCTTTACTGTGTAGATAGAATTCTTCAGTCCGAGTCAAACCCTCGATCTGGCCATCTGGGCCACGATTCAGATAGAACCGGACGTCACGAGCCACGGCTCAGGACCTGGCCCAAACGGCAAGCATCAAAAGAACTGACGGGGCGAACGTCTGGTGGCCCACGGTAGACCACTATTCCATACGGTATCTATTAATTACGCCCATTTTCTGCCGACGAAAATAGCGCTCATAATGTCCCTGTCCCGAATCGCTAAGCCTCAACCAACCATCAAGATATCAGGACCAGCTGCGCTCGGGCACCAAAACGCCATATCCGAGATCAGTGGTATAGCATTGATACCTTGGCATCCGTGACCCATGTAAGGATTGCCTTCGTATCCATCCAAGCAACTCCCCCTTATTGCGTATCCATTAACGTAGGTGTAACGACGCTGTTCAAACTTGCACATCTCCAGCGAGAGATATCAGGATCATAGAACACCACATCATGGTCGCGATCTTGTTCCAGCCACCAAATTAATAGGAATAATACGGTGGGTGCGGTGCTTAGACTTCCCTGATGGTCAGCATCGAAGGTGTTATTAAGCATCACCCCCACATTCCCGCCACCGTCTCCGACGCTCGGTAAACGACCTCCGTATCGTCTAAAACCTTGAACATCACCTGGTACACGGCCTTCTTATCGATCAAATCCTTGAACATCGTCTGGCAGCAGCCGACGCCCGAGCACGAGGTGTACCCCTTAGGCCACACCCACGAACCGTTGGAGTTGATGAGAGACGACATCCGTGTGCCATTTCTCATAGAGCCCGGCCGCGCGATAGGCCGGACTGGGCGGCACCTACGATCTTCCTCTGGACATGCACAGTGCCATCCGCTAGGGAGATACCATCCACTTGAAATATGTACATCCATGGTTTCCCGTCAACACAAGTTCTCGCAAACATTTGAACTTCGGTGTTACGAACAAGATGTTTAACCGTAGAAACTGTAACTGAATTACTTTTATTTACTTTCACATGGTTCTACATGACCCATTAGCATAGGAAATACATACATAGTTATAATTCGGGGTTCATAATTGACATATGGTTTGTAGTATGGCACCCAAACAAACAATAGTAACCGCAACACTTAACCGTGTAGGTAGAATCATCTTGGAATTTCAGATGACTGGATGAATTGCTTTTCCAAGCTGTACAATCTAGTTCCTTCGCCACATTTGCTTCCTTTGTATGACTGATCATTTATAGCATTCTGGTTCACTCTTGTAATCTGAGAATTGAGATGGACACTTGAGTTCTGCACATCTTCAAGTGTTGTCTCCACTTGCCTCATTGTAGGCCTTTCTTCACCTTTTAAATTTAAGCATGTTTCCGCGAGTCTTGCAACTACCTCGGCATCTTCAGCCCCTCCCTCCTCAACAATTTGTGTATCGACAATATCGAAGAATCGACTGTCTCTTATAAGTGACACAAAATGTGATGCTAGGCCAGTGACTTCTGAGGAATGAGACGAAAAAACTGGTGTCAGCCTTGTCAGTAACTCTGCTAGAATGACACCAAAGCTGTAAACATCGCTTTTCTCCGTGAGCCGACTAGTGTAGTAATATTCAGGATCAAGGTAACCATAGGTTCCTTGGACAGCTGTTAGTATTCCAGTCTCATCAATTGCAATTGACCTTGAAGCTCCAAAATCTGATACTTTTGATGTTAAGGTATCAGTAAGCAGTATATTTGCGCATTTGATATCCCTATGGTATACAGATATGGAAGCAGCAGAGTGTAGATATGCAATTGCCCTTGCAGTTTCCAATGCAATTCTCAATCTATCTTTCCATGACAAAGGGTTCTCACTTTGGCCATGGAGATGATATGATAGAGTTCCATTTGGTATGAACTCATAGACTAGTAGAGGAACTTCTGTCTCGAGGCAGCAGCCAAAGAGATTCACCACATTCATATGGTTTGTCTGTGAAAGTATGACAACCTCATTTATGAACTGGTCGATTTCCCTTTGAACTACAATTTTGGCCTTCTTGATGGCCACAACACGTTGATCAGATAAGATGCCCTTATACACTGTGCCATGCCCACCGCAGCCAAGGATCCGATTATGGTCAAACTTGTTGGTTGCTTGCTCTAACTCTTCTACGCTGAAAATTTTCATCTTTTCAGCTATATCTTTGTTAGAAGAGATTAACTGTTGCAGAAGCAATCCATGGTTTTTCTTGAAGAACTTCTGTTTGAACTTCTTGGCTCTTCGTTTCTTGAGTTTTTCTGTGACTTGGCCAACACCTAGGACTGAAAACAGTAGGCCAAAACCAGCAGCAATTGCTATTACGGTAATTAGACCTGCAGAAAGCAAACGTAAGAATGATAGAGCAGTATATGTTTTGTTCACTTCAAGAAATCAAGCTACTGCATTAAATCTGTTTCAGACTACTCAACTATACCATAAAAAAGGTTTTCTTGGTATATAAATATCTACTAGACCATTCATATTGGAAGTACTTTATAGTCATTCTTTTATTTCTTTTTGTTATCCATATCTGACTGATCTACGACCCTACTGATGCTTTGAGTTAGCATTCGAAATAACTAACTGTAAAATGAAGGATTAAGCAGTTAGGTCCTAGCAGCAGTAGTATTTAAATTTTAAGTTTCTAGTAAAACTTATCTGTATATTAGTTCAGGGGCAAAAAACTGAACTCACAATAGTTGACGAACAAAACATGGACTTTTCTCTTTGTAAATGTCACCAACAAAAGCCTTATTGAGTGTGTTTTCTGTACCTGGTAAGTTGATGATTTTATTCTTTGCTGAGCATCGGTATGTCCCTGGCATATTGATGCAGGTCCCATGGCAGGGATAAACAACTGGCTGTAGGCACTCGTCGATATCTGAAGAAAAAAAAAACACTGTTGGAAAGCAGGGGGAGTTTGTAAATCGAATGGAAAAAACTAAGATAGCACACACGCATGTTCTCTTGTAACGTTATAACTACCGCAACTACGTAAACTAGAACCCAGCACAATCTACAAGTAACATACCTTAGCACCCATCAGTGATGTAAGGGGTTGCCCTCGTATCCTCGAATCTAGTATCAGAGTAGAGGATAGTAGTTGAATCTAGTATTGTTTTGTTTTGGCTAACATAGTGTACATGGGTTCTTACTGGTTGGCTGCGCCCCCTCCTTGAGTTGAATTCAAAGTCCTTTCCAAGATTCCAAGCAAGGAACCTCGAAACGACTACCAATAAACCGTAGTGACTAAAGTTGCAGGGCAGAATAATTGAAACTTGAATGATTTTTTTTAGCAGGATAACATGTTATATTGGGAAGATGAAATTTCATAGGGAAGACAGTCTTAGCCCTTTCTAGAACACGCAATTATCTTTGCAATTCCAAATTGCTAAAGTGATTGAACTGCCTCATTTTTCGAATTTGACATAGCAGACCACATTTACTACATGGTGACTGAACTGGTTAATGTGATCTTGTGTTACAAGGGAACTTTATGGCTAAAATAAACTTTACTTTATACATTATTCTTATCTATTAATTCACATGTTCTAATTTCCTTTTTTTTTTTGACGGAACGACCCTTCCCTTTTCTCTCGGAAGAGATTCTAGGATTGATTTGCCTCTTAGAGGTTATTATTAATCATCGTGAGATTTGCTTACCATCAGAGCCCAAACTCATGAGTTTAAATTTATACTCTCCCGCACAAATATAGATATCAGATACAGTAAGAAGTGTCAGCCACTGGATGGAAAATAGGGGGAGGTGAGTGTGTAGCGGTACCTAGGCATCCGTGACGCGTGTAAGGATTGCCTTCGTATCCGTCCAAGTAACTGCACCTTATTGCAAATCCATTAACATAGGTAACGACGCTGTTCAAACTTAGGCATCTCCAGCGAGAGATATTAGGATCATAGAACACTATATCACGGTCACGCTCTTGTTCCAGCCACCAAATCAATATGGTGGGTACAGCTACGGGGCTTAGACTTCCCCCATGGTCATAAGAACCGAAGGTGTTATTAAGCATCACCCCCGCATTCCCGTTGAACCACTCGCGGTCCACTATGAACGCGGCCACCGACTCCGACGGTCGGTACATGGCATCCGTATAGTCCAAATCCTTGAACATCACCTGGTACACGGCCTCTGTATCAACCAAATCCTTGAACATCGTCCGGCAGCAGCCAACGCCCGAGCATGAGGTGTACTCCTCGGGGCCCGGATAACCATCGCACAGCGCGGCGCAGGCGCTGATGTGATTGGGAGTGCTGCCAAAAGGGTCAGGGGCAACGAGGTAGCCGATGAAGTTGCATCCGATGGCCACAAATACGTTGTGCTCGGACGACAGAGCAAGCTGCTGCCCGCCGGTACCCGTTAGACCACCGACCCACGAGCCGTTGGAGTTGAGAGATGGCGTACGCGTGCCATTTCTGATAGGGCCGGACCGCGTCCGCATGGCGCTCACGATCTTGCTCTGGACACGTACCGTGCCGTCCGCCAGGGAGATGGCGTCCACCTCCACGCCGTCGCCCAGGAGCAGCTTCGGGGGGTTTCGTGTCTCGTTGCAGGTGAGGTTGAAGCCCGGGTGGAAGCAGCCTTGCCGGAAGCCGAAAGGGTAGGGGACGGTGACCCTGCCGCAGGCCTCCGGGCAGCCAGGCAAGGCTAGTGGGACAGCGGCGACTGTTGCCACGATGAGCTGAAGGGCCATCAGCGCTGGCATGACGAGCTTTGCTTCTGGCGTGCGAGATACAGGCTTACCGGAAGTTGCATGAGCACACATGCTGTTGCTGTTAGGTTGGCTTGGCTTGGGAACTAGCTAGACAATGGGGACACTCGTACTAGTAATCGATCTCCTATATAAATTGTCTAGAAAAACATTTGGTCTTCTAAGTTGACTTCAAGTCTCCAGTGCCGATAGGTTTTATTGGTCTGGCAGACCGGCACCGAAAACAGTATTTTCGTTATTAAACTTCAGCTCAAACATATCTATTTGGTACTATAAGGAAAACTCTGCCGTAGTAAGAAGGGAAGGTGAAACTAGTGTGGCATAATCAGTGATGTGACAATCTTTTGGTTTACAACATGGAAGCTCGTGTCCAACTTGTCTTTGCCAATAGTGATGCTCACGGACTATGCGGGCATCGATCGCTATGCTGGTCACTTGGTCGTTGCACCGTGCCATCCAGGGCATGGAGATACATACCCCATGTCCTACGCTGATCCTATGTACTATGCCAATAGTGATGTCCGTGGACTAAGCTAAGCTGGTCGCCTAGTCGCCATCTCGCACCATGCCATCCAGGGCAAGGAGGTGCCCAGTCGACCACGCTCGCCCAAGGTCTCCAGGCAACCAAGCAGTGGCAATTCAAAAACCTTGAGGAAAGGAAATTACCTCAATGCTGCTCAGTCCCCGCCTAGGTGCCCTCGAACTCCTCTCTCTCGGGTGCGGGGGCTCACCTGAGCATTTCATCAAACAGCTCGCCTGCCCGGCCAAGATCCTCGACCTGAAACTCCAATGGACTCACGAAAGGAATCGATGCGCAGCTGCGCCATAGGATCCGTGCGCACCCGCAACGCTCGCCGCGCTGTCCTGCCGCCGGCAGGCGGCAGCCAGGCGCTATGCCGCCGACCATGCCCCAATCCGACGACCGGCGCTGCATTTGCTTTCTCCCTCTCCGGTGCGGTGCTCTCCAGCGACTAGGCGCTGTATGGACTGACCAACCTGCTTAAAAGCCCACGGCCTGGTTAAAGCATGTAAAATTTCCCGACTGAACCACGTTAACCATGTACTCCAGTTCGCTAGCTGCAGCTCGTGTGGTTGCAGGTTCGCTCTGTGCCGATTTTCTTCTCTTTCTTTCCAACTGTTTTCTTTGGTTTTTCCCTTCTTCCTTCTTATTACTTTGGTTTTCTTCACTGGTTGTCCTTAGTTTTGCTTTCTTTCTTCATTATACTTTGGTTTTTTGTTTTCTCTGTTTTTTTTAATTTCTTTGTCGGTTTTAACGGTTTTTTTAAAACATGCCTATCTTTTATCAATACACAATGTACATTTTTAGCGTACACGTAAAACATTTTTTTGATACACGTTGGACTTTTTTAAATACATGTTGTATACTTTTCTTAAATACAGATTTAACACTTTTTCAAATACGTCGTAACATTTTTCAAATGCATAGTGTATATTTTTTAAACGAAAAAAACATTTTTTTTATATTGTATAAATATTTTGACATGCGTATATTTTTGTAAAATACCACATACATTTTCTAATGGAAATAAATATTTGTAACCTCGCGAACATTTGTTTCCATTGTAAAAAGATTTTGTTAAATGTCGCAAACATTTTTTTAAATGCTAGAATATATATTTAAATGTCACGTATATTTTTTATTGGTACGAAATATTATTTAGATCACGTAAACATTTGTTTCGTATACAGATTTTTTAAATGCGGCACCATTTTATCATTGTCACAAACATTTTCTTGAAACTTATCAACATTTGCTAAACTCCGCTAACAATTGTTTATACTATGTTAACATTTTTTTTTCAAATTCATGGTTTTAATTTTTTTAAAGTTAATTTAAGCTTTTAAAATATAAAAAAAAAGTAAGAAAGAGAAAAAAAAAGGCAAAATGTAGTTCGACTGACGTCAATGTGGCGACCCATGTGGCTACTAGGCTGACCCACCACCAGCCTGTAGCATGCTCACGGGCGAGGCAGTCGTCTGTCTCGCTATAAGAGCAACTCTAGTTGACCCCGCAAAAATTCAACCCGCAAAACGCGTTTGCGGTTTCACGAAGACCGCGTTTGCGGGTCGAAAACATGCGCAGCCGATCAGATACCGTATCTAAACCTGCATAATTTGAAAAAAAAAACACTTTCGCGGGAGAAATTGCACAAACATAGTTTATCACATCACATACTACACGATCAACAAATTAAGCATAGATCACACTACATGCTATGTTAACTAGTAGTAGAGGGGGTCGGATCTGACGACGGCGAGGTCGCGGCAAAATGGACGACGCCGTGGAGGTCGAGCGACGCTCAATCCTCCTCGCTGGAGCTGCACAGGTCGATGTACTTCGCCGCCTGCTCGCGCGAATGCGCCTCCACTCCTCAGTCTTCTTGTTGGCGGTGACGTTGGGGGCAACCGCCTGCTGCCACTGGAGGGCTTCGAGCTCCTCGGCGTGGCGCCGGCGCTCCGCCTCCTCGCGCACGCTCCGCTTGGCGATGGCGGCAGCAACGGTGTCAAAGTCCGCGACGTAGTCATCGGGCCCGACCATTCCGCAGCGGCCGAGCGGAGCGGGCTCCTCGGGCTCCTCCTTCACCGGGGCGAAGGCGAACGGTGCCGGCTCCTCCGTCTCCTCCTCGTCCTCCGACCACTCCCTCTTCACGGGGAGAAAGCCCGCGCCGGAGGGCGAGGAGGATCCGGCGTAGGAAGATCTCGCGGAGGAGAAGGACGCGCGCCGGCGGTCGTACTCCTCCGTCTCGCGGCGGTTGAAGCTCGCTGACGGCGACATCCCGCGGTTGGTCCACCTCTGGGCGCCGCGCTTCCTCGCGCCGTCCACCCGGAAGCGCCACTCGCGCTCCTGGTCCGTCTCACGGCCGGATCTGCTGCCGGAGCCGCGTCCGGAGCTTCACATTTGGCCCCACATGGCGGCTAGAGGCGGGGCGGGTGGTCGCTGGCGTTGAGAAATGTGGAGAGGGGAAAGGGGAATCGGGTGGCTCGCGGCGGCGGGGGATAGGGTTTGGACCCGCAAAATGATCGCGGAACCGCAGTTATAGTGCTCGGGGCGTGCGGTTTGCGGGCTGCGGCAAAAAATTTGCGGGCCGGGCGAGTATGTGGGCTCTATTCTAACTGGAAAATTGGGTCGAGCCCGCATACTCGCCGGAATTTTTGCAGGCCGGGCGTTTTGTTGGGTCTGCTAGAGTTGCTCTAAGCAAGACATAGGGGCACCTCGGCGAACTGCTGCAACCGCAGTTCTTGTGTTCAAAATAATTTTAAAGATTATTACTCTGCGAGCTTGTAAGATCTGGTCATCTTAACTTTCTAGAACTTGTCGTAAATCTGAACGAAAAATGCTGGATTTACAGAAGGATGTTACATAATTAAACTAGACACAGGTCCTCCCCCAATTTCAACCGAGCCCCTCCTGATTTCAACCACCCATTTGCTTTCTTTCCACATCAGCACGTAAACAAAATTCTGTAGCCCCTCTCATAAGTGTAGCATTGTTATTTGTAAGATATTTTTTTTAACCATATATTCGTAAGCTCTTGGATCAATGCCCAACATCATATTCTCTAGGCGAACCAATATGTGGTTGGATGGTTAGAGGGACAGTGGTATCTACAGCCCACACCAGGGTTCAAGTCCTGGTGCTCGCGTTATTCCTAGATTTGTTTCACGATCTCCGGTGTTGTGCTTTCAGTGGGAGGAGATGTTCCCGACGACGACGAGGCGCCTACGGTGACTTCGTAAATCTCAAGATGGTATGCAGGCTCAGTCTCTCAAAGGTGCTCATAGGGGTAGGGTGTGCGTGTGTGCGGTCATAGGGGTGAGTGTATGCTCGTATATATGAGCGTTTGCGTCTGTACTATGTTAAAAAAACATCGTATTCTCTAGGTCTATGTAACATATGAACCCAAATTGCACTAAAAATAAAATAAATAAGTGCAATTTAGGATGCTGGAATTTTCAAGCAACTTGGAACTAATGAGGCTTATCTTATCTATGCAGCATGAAAGCCATATTTTTCATATTTAGCTCCACCAGAATAAAGTTATGAATCTTTTCCTTTTCTCCCAACATGTCATGGAGTTTCTACGACTTAATGTTTTTGATGTACAATCAAAACTATCAGATATCGAAAACCAAGCATAACTTTTATCGTGATTTCGACAATTTTGATTGTCCACAACTCCAATCTCCCGTGGGCGGATTGACAAAGTCTCATCCTGGCACCCGACCCGCAGTGTTGTCGTCCCGTGGGTGACTCGGGGGGGCTAGAATTACCACCGTCGGGCTTCCATCCTTGTCTCGCCTTCCCACCTGCCAGCGGCGGCGGCGAGGGTCTTCTATAGCATCATCCTTCTTCACGTGTCTCAGACTCTCAGGCGCGACTGCTCGTTGATGTTCGTCGACTTTGGCTATGTCCTCGACGTCTTGAACAACACCATTATTCAAACCACTAAATCGAGAAGAAAACTGATGAGGATGCCCTCGCCGCCGCCGCGGCTTTAACCTAGTCAACTAAGGGTATAATCTGTTTATTCCTGTCCCCGTTTATTCCTATGTTAGTCGTGCTATCTATGTATAATCTATGGGGTCAACTGACCCCACAGCTTTTTGAGAAAACAGCCTAAAAGTACTATGCAATTATTGTACAATGTGAAGAAAATAATTCTAAAAATAGCAATGACCCTGCAGATTATTTCGGCTGGCCTCGCCACTGGCACTATCTGTTTACATAGATGTTTCTGCTCTATGAGTAGTACAGTTTGTGCTTGCATTCTAAAATATCACAATGAGGTTAATAATACTTATGTCTTCATCATGTTTTGTTTCTGGATTAAATCAACCAAAAAATTGCTAACTTAGCCAACATGTTTCGACTCTTAGGTCCAAAAAATGTTAATGACACAAATAATCAGAGCAGTAGAATAACTTAGGAATCTCAAAATAATTGTAAGAACAGTTTAAAATATAGGTAAATAACTGAACAACACACCACCGTAATTCCATACCAGCAGTAGGCGTACATGTGCTATCCTTCTACTGTACATCGTGTGCGACATTAGATGTACAGTTGCGTAACACTGATGTATAAGCTGCGCCCTGTGGTGACTACACCATTTATCGTTTCTTTCTTTAACTCCTCAAGCTTTATGGCCTCTTTGTTTGCAGGATTCTAAAACACAGAAATAGGGAAAAAAAAATATAGGATTGGAATGTCTTGGTCATCACATCCTAAAGGATTATGGGTTGTTCGATTGCATCATAAGAAAAACCAAAAGATATTTTACAAAGAGGTATGAATGAAGCCTTGAAATCCTATAGAAAGTAGTACAAAGAAATTCTTAGGAAAAGTTGCCATAGGATTTAATCTTACGAATCAAACAACCAACATTCCATTTAAAAAAAAACCAACATAGGAAAAAAAAACTAAGGATCCTAATCCTCCAAATCTCATATGACAATCCTTTGAATCAAACGAGCCCTTGATATGCAAGAAGAGCACATGCCATTATGCTAAAAAAAACTAGAACTTCTTGCTGGGTTGTTTATTCATTAGTTTGTACGGACATTCAAAGCATAATTATCACCATTTCCATTTTTGGTATACGAGCTAAAATAGTCATTAACATTGCACTAACTTGTACAATTCTAGAGTACAAGTTTAGTGTTGGTAGTGTGCAACTTCGGATGATATAAATTTCAAGATTTTCAGACAACTAAGGATTAGCAAAACTGCATTCTTGTCATTGTCGCATTATTGTGGATTGTGCTTATTTAGCCCCACGAAAATAAGTGTTGTGAATCCTTACGTTTTCTCTCAGTATATAGTATGCCATGAACTTTCTAGTGTTTTCTTTCTAGACAATTATGTACATTTTTTTTCGAAAAGGGGTGATCCCCGGCCTCTGCATCAGCATGATGCATACGGCCATTTTATTAATAAATAGTTTCAACAAAGTCTCAAAGTCTCCATAATAACAAAAAAAAAAAGAAGATAACGACTCACACAGAACCAAAAGGCTAGATACACAAGCTAGCCACAAAGGATAAACCACAACCGGTTGGCTCGAAAATAGACAGGTAAACTAATTGCCTATCCTATTACATGACCGCCATCCAAACCGGTTGAAAATATCCCGAGCTATCGTCTCCCATCGGGTAGATCTAGTAACCAAACGCTCCCTGCCTCCGTCGGAGTGAGTAGCGACCAGGAACGGATTAGCGCTGTAGCTCTGAAGATAACCTGCAAAAAATGAATGTTTGTTGTTCTGTTAAAGACCAGATCATTTCTGCAATTCCAAAGCGCCCACACTAAGGCGCACACCCCCACGCGAATATGTCTTGCTAACCCGGGCTCTACCCTGTTTAGCCATGTTCCAAATAACATGTTAACCGAATTCGGTGGAGGAATATTGAAAGCAATATGAATAGTCGTCCAAAGAGTTCTAGCTAGTGGGCAATCAAAGAATAGATGTTTAATAGTTTCACCCTGATCACAAAAACTACACCTAGTAGGCCCTGTCCAATTACGTTTTGTCAAATTGTCCTTTGTTAAGATAACTTGTTTGTGTAGAAACCACATAAACACTTTGATCTTCAAAGGAACTTTGACATCCCACACATGCTTGGAGCTAGGAATCGAGCTCGAATTGATGACATCAACATACATTGATTTAACTGTAAATTCACCCGACCTAGTGAGATTCCAGCGTAGTTTATCAGGTTGTTGTGAAAGTTGGACATTCATCAGTCTCCTAACTAGATGTAGCCAATCTTCCCAACGATTGCCCACTAACGACCTTCTAAACTGAATATTAAGGGGGATCGAATGAAAGACCGTTGCAACCAGAGCGTCGCGTCTTTGGACAATGCGATACAACGACGGATACTGGATTGCAAGGGGCGCACCTCCGAGCCAAGTATCCTCCCAGAATCTCGTGCTGGCACCATTACCAACAATATGCTTTGTCCTCTAAAACAATGAAAGCTTAACTTTCATAAGCCCTTTCCAAAAGGGTGAATCAGTTGGTCTAACCGTGACCTGAGACAACGTTTTGGTTTGAAGATACTTATTACGAAGGATTTGTGCCCAAGTGGGGTCAGTTCCTAAAGATAACTTCCACAACCACTTACTGAGAAGGCATCGGTTCTTAACTTCAAGATTTTCAATCCCGAGACCCCCTTGGTCTTTCGGTTCAGATGATATCCCACTTTGCTAAGCGGTATTTTCTTTTAGCTCATCTCCCCTTAAAAGAAACGCGATCGATAGAAGTCCAGTCTTTTCCTTACACCAACTGGGACTTGAAAAAGACAAAAGAAACATAGGCATGCTCGTGAGAACCGAAGTAATAAGAATTAAACGGCCTCCATAGGACATGAGCTTACCCTTCCAGCAACTTAGTTTCTTTTCGAATCGATCCTCAATACACTTCCATTCGTTGTTCGTAAGCCTTCGGTGGTGGATAGAAATTCCTAAGTATGTGAAAGACAACTCCCCCAAACCACACCCAAACAATTGTTTGTAGGCCTCTTGTTCCTCCTTGGCTCTACCAAAGCAGAACAACTCGCTTTTGTGGAAATTAATTTTGAGCCCACTCAATTGCTCAAACAAACATAGCAGCAGCTTCATATTTCTTGCTTTTACCAAGTCATGCTCCATAAAGATGATAGTATCATCAGCGTACTGAAGAATGGAAATTCCTCCATCCACTAAATGAGGCACCAAGCCTCCCACTTGGCCAGCCTCCTTGGCTCTTCCTAACAAAATTGCCAACATGTCCACAACAATGTTGAACAAAATAGGGGACATTGGATCCCCTTGCCGTAGGCCCTTGTGTGTCTGGAAGTAATGACCAATGTCGTCATTCACTTTAATGCCAACACTCCCCTTTTGCGTAAAAGATTCAACCTGGCTTCTCTAGACCTCGTCAAAACCTTTCATACGCAATGCTTGTTGTAGGAAAGGCCACTTAACTTTATCGTACGCTTTCTCGAAATCCACTTTAAAGATAACTCCATCTAGTTTCTTTGAGTGGATTTCATGGAGAGTTTCATGCAAGACCACCACCCCCTCCAGGATGTTTCTATCCGGCATGAAAGCTGTCTGGGACTACTGCACCACAGAATGCACAATCTGTGTGAGCCTATTAGTCCTGACCTTGGTAAAAAATTTGAAACTAACATTCAAGAGGCATATAGGCCTGAACTGCTCAATCCTCAGAGCATCGGTCTTTTTTGGTAGCAGTGTTATAGTTCCAAAATTCAAGTGAAAAAGTTGAAGCCGTCCAGCAAAAAGGTCATGAAACATAGGTAATAGATCCCCCTTGATAATATGCCAGCATTTTTTATAGAACTCCGCCGGAAACCCATCAGGCCCGGGAGCCTTATTGTTCTCCATCTGAGAGATGGCATCAAAAACCTCCTTTTCCGTAAACGGAGCAACCAAAATAGCATTATCAGAAGCAGTTAGTTGAGGCACATCCTCATTCCTGGACTCATCGAGGGACACAGCACTATCCTCCGGAGGTCCAAATAACTGCTTGTAGTATTCGGTGATGTAAAGTTTCAGATTATCATGACCAACAATTGTGCCTTCGTCTTGCTCAAGCTGGAAAATTCTCTTCTTTCTGTGTTTGCCATTAGCAATGAGATGAAAGAATTGAGTGTTCGCATCCCCCTGGATTACTTTGCGAACCTTCGCTCTGAGCGCCCACTTCAACTCTTCTTCGCGGAGAAGTTCCTTCAACCTATTCTCCGCATCAAGCTTAAAATTCAATTCAGCAGGTTGCAAAATCGTTGATTCAGCTTTAATATCTAGGGATTGTACAAGAGCAAGAAGTCTGTCCTTCTCAATCTTATAAGCTCCACTAAGGTGCTTGGCCCATCCCCGGAGAAAACTCCTCAAATGCCTGATCTTATTCTGCCATCTCTCGACAGACGATCTACCCCACGTATGCATAGCCCACTCCACAGCTCACGAGATCTAGGAAACCTTCTCATTCAAACCACGCCATTTCGAAGGAGAAGGTATTTTTGTTTCCCACATGTGCAGGCTCTTTGAGTCTCGAACAAAGGCGTGTGGTCCGATATCCAGCGTGAGAGCTCGAACGTCACGAGAGGAACTTCATTCCCATTCGGCACTTCCTAGTACCCGATCCAACTTCTCATACGTCAGATTAGGTAAAGAGTTAGCCCAGGTGAATTGTCGACCAGAAAGCTCGATCTCTCTCAGATCCAAACTCTCAATGATGGTGTTAAACATAAACGACCATCTTCCGTCAAAGTTATCGTTATTCTTTTCGTCCCTCCTCCGAATGATGTTGAAGTCCCCCCAACCAAAATTGGGAGTTGCTCAGACCCGCACATACGAACCAGGTCAGCCAGAAATTCCGGTTTAAGCTTAGGTTGTGCGGCCCCATACACCGCCACCAGAACCCAGTTAAACCCATCTGCTTTAGACCTAACTCGAAATTTGACAGCGAAGTCACCCATCACAACGCTACGTACTTCAAGGGAATCACATCTCACACCAAGCAAAATGCCACCTGATCTCCCTCTTGGAGGAAGGCAGTGCCAATCGAAATCTACACCTCCCGAAAGCGTGTTAAGAAACTGTGGCGCAAAATTATCCCGACCAGTTTCAGAAAGGGCAATGAAATCTAATCGGTGCTCCAAAGACGCCTCAGCGAGAAACCTTCGTTTAGCCAAGTCCGTGAGATCTCTGCTATTCCAGAATATTCCTTTCATAAGTCATCATGGAATTTTTTGGCCGTACGAATCCTAGCGCTCCTACGTACCGCGGATGCAGGGTACACCTTCCGCTTCCACTTACGTTTTGGAATATTATTCCCCGCTGTCCGGTCCTCATAACCGGGCTCCGGTTGTGGAATTACTACATCATCCACACTGAGTTCCTCCTCCTCAGACTCCGCAGATGGAGGAACAAGATCCGCACAAAAATGGTCAAGCACTCTTACCCCCAACGCATCAATCTCAGCATCATTCATAGGTCTTACTGCCGCTAGGTTTCTAATGGTTTCTAAAGCACGTTCCGCTTCCAAATCTAGGAGATCGTTAACTGAGTTTGTAATTTCAGAATTGTTATTCCCAAGCGAAACCCCTACTACTTGTATTCAAGTTCAAACTCTAGAGAGATCTTTTTATCCAGGTAGTCAAGGTAAAAGTAGTCATGGTCTTGGTAATGTTAGAAATGTATTCGAACTATCATTCTAATTCCATTAAAAATTCCAGCTATAGAATGCTAAAATTCTCGTTGCCAAATTTGCTAGCCCGTGAATGCCCCCTGTTCGAGAGCAGCCTCCTCCCCAAGAAAAGCTTAGGGTTCCTTTGCCTCCCGTCAGCGCCGCCGCCGATCTGCCTCGTCTCGGGTGGCCTTAGGGCCATGGCGGTGCGGTGGATCCCGGCCCTTGCCGGCGGGAGGGCTCTGTTTTTAGATGTTTCTTCAAATTTTGTTAAGGTCTGTCCTGCCCAGGAAGACGAGACGGCGGCGGCTCCCTGAAGATGGAATAAGGTCTTCTCCTCCTAGACCCCGTTTCGGTGGTGTGTCTAGCATCATCGGTGGGCGTGTGGAGGTGTGTCTCGGGCAGATCTATCCTTGGTGAATTTGCTCGGATCTGGTCGTAATTCATCTACATTTGTGTTTCTTCAGGTTGGATCCTTCCGATCTACACTACTCTTCATCGGCGGCGGTTGCTGTTTTCCTGCGCTGGTCCTATTGGGCCTTAGCACGACGACTTCACTGTCTACTACAACAAGTTTTGCCCGGCTCCGACGAGGGAGGGGCGATGACAGCGGCACGCCTTCGGCTCGCTTCAGTGCTTGTAGTCGTCGCTAGGTGGTCCACGGACCTGGATGTAATTTTTATTATTTCTGGTGTTCGTTGTATTGCCATGATCGAAAATGAATAGATTGAAAGTTTTCTCGTAATAATTTTTTTTGTGCTAGCCCGTGGTGAGGACTAGTATACAAAATGATATACATGAGGCAATTATAGAGCCATGCAAATTTCCAAAACTATCATGTATAGGGTAGTGCTATAGAATAGGTTATTCCACTCTTCGGTAAAGAAAATGTAAATGACAGAGAAAAAGAAAGCATAGCTTTAGAATATTGTAAGAACCATAAAAACGATGGTAAGGATATAGTTTTAAAAAAATATCATAAATAACTGAACAACATGTCCCCTGATTCCATACCAGCAACATGCATATATGGACACTTTCTGCGCGTGCTTATCTTTCACTGTACAGGCGTGCACCTTTGGATGTACAGTTCCTTAACAACAACAGTATTAGATGTCCCCGCCAAAAGAAGGAAAAAAAAAGTATTAGATGTTACTAGCGAACTGCTCGCTTTCTGAATAGTGTGATCAATAACGTGTCTGGTACGAGTGATCTGTACAGAAGATCTCGGTATTTTAATAGGTGTGACTGTTAAATTGGTTGGTGCACTGTGGTCCCTTCTTGGGTTTATTCTTTTGTATGTAAGGATGCAGGTGAATGTGTCCGCGAAGGCTGCATCTATCCGTATTAAACAATTTTATTAGTTTCTCGCATGAAACTTCTGCTCTATTCAATTTTTTCAAAGGTTGCATCATGTAGTACAACGAACATCAGAAATAAATAAAAGAGATCAGTATATCACCTAGCAACGACTATAAGAACTAAAGCCGGCCAAAGGCGTGCGCTATCATCATCCCTCCCTCGTTCAAGTCGAGCAAAAGTTTTTGTTGTAGACAGTCAAGAAGTCGTCGTGCTAAGGCCCATAAGATCAACGCACCGGAATAGCAACCGTCGCTAATGAAGAAAAGTGTAGATTGGAAGGATCCAACCTGAAGACACACATACATAGACACACATACATAGATGAACGGGTTATGCGAAGAACCCTCGCAAAAAAAAAACGGGTTATGCGAAGAAAAAACATTATTACAAATTCAAAGAGCCGTTGTTATCTCGCCTTCTTAAACAGGACACGACAGTAACAAAACTCAAAGAAACACTTAAAACAAAGTTTTCCCCGCCGTTAAGGGCCCGGATCAACCGCGCTTTCATGGCTCTAAAGCCACGGGAGACATGGCAGATTGGCATGCAGCACCGTCAATAGGAGACAGGGACCCTAGTGTCTTTTTCCTTCGACAGAGAGACGAAGGGGAAGAGAGACATGTGCGTGTATGTGCTTTTTTCCAAACTTTTTTATTAGCTTGATTGTTAAAGCAGCAATGATTAGTCACTTTTGCCCACGCGGATGATCACTGACCTGCCTACCTACCTGTAGCGCATATCATGTAATGAAGCGTCAATGCCACCTAATTTATTTTTAGATTACTCATACATGCATGTCAATAGGCTAAAAAAGTCATGTGGCGGGTAATTAAAAAAGAAGAGACAAAATGAAGTAACATAATATATTACAATCACATAGCGCTTTTCAATGAAAAATGACTCTATAAACTACTCCCTGAACTAAAACCACGACGAGTAAATCGGAACGGAGGGAGTAATAAATAAAGGTATTTATAGTATCACACATGTGACACAATCCAGCTACATATTCCACAAATTAGTTTCACGTTAGGGCTCCGTAGTATGTCTCTTCTTAATTGCTCCCTCCGTTTCAACATGTTTGAAGTTCTAGATTTGTCATAAGTCAAAATTCTATAAGTTTGACCAACTTAATTTATAGAAAAATGTGTTAATATCTATGATATCTAATCCACACACATGCGCGCACACATATATCAAGAAAAATATAAGTTATGATGAATCTGATGAAGCTAATTTGGTGTTGAAGATATTTATATATTTCTCTGTAAACTTGATCATATCTAAAAGAAGTTTGATTTTGGATTAATCTAGATCTTCTAACATTTTGGAACGGAGGAAGTAGCTGCCACATGACACTTTGCAGTAACATAATGGCTGGCGTCGATTTTGATAGCAAGTGCTGCTTAGTGCCATGGACAACACACCTTGGAAATTTTGACGTCGGGCTCAACCCTGACAATTTGAACTGTTTTTTGTCTGGTCAGGCTAGCATAGGAAAGAGTTTTTCGGTTCATGAGTCATGATACAGTGAGGCCACGAGTGGAGGATGATAGCCATGCTATATTCATGGGATCTTATACAGAGATCGCTGCAAAAAGAATATTTTATTATTTGTTCTATCATTTAACTGAGACTTAGTTAAATTTTAGTTAAGTTAAATATCAGTTAACTGAGATCCAGCCACACCCATTTTTTATTTTAATTGGGCTTCTTCAACACCACCGATGGTCATAGCCAAGAGCGATCACAAAGATTGGAGAGGCTTGGTGTGCTCTTCCAATTCTCTTTCCCAATCAACCTACTAGCTAGTTTCCTGGAACTGGCCGCCTCCTTCTCCAAGAAATATCATAGGCTTTCTCTACCTTCCGCCGGCGTCATCATCGATCCGCCTCGTCTCCGGTGGCCTTAGGGCCATGGCGGCGTGGTGGATCTCGGCCCTGGCCGACGGGAGGGATATGTTTTTAGTTGTTCCTTTGAATTTTGTTAGGATTTCTGTCCTACTCAGGAAGACGAGACAGTGGCGGCTCTCTGAAGATGGAATAAGGTTCTCCCAGCCTAGCCCCCGTTCTGGTGGTGCGTCTAGCATCGTCGGTGGGCATGTGGAGGTGTATCTTCGACGGATCTGTTCTCGGTGGATTTATTCGGATCTGGTCGTAGTTCGTCTACATTCGTGTGTCCTCAGATTGGATCCTTCTGATTTACGCTACCCTTCAATGGTGACGGTTGTTGTTCTGGTGCGCTGGCCCAGTGGGGCCTTAGCAGGACGACTTCTCAGTTGTCTACTACAACAAGTTTTGCCCGGCTCTGACAAGGGAGGGGCGATGACAGCGGCACGCCTTCGACTCGCTTCAGTGCTTGTAGTCGTCGCAAGTGGTCTACGGATCTGGATGTAATTTTTATTGTTTCTGGTGTTCGTTGTACTACCACGATTGAAAATGAATAGATTAGAAGTTTTCCGGCAAAAAAAACTCTCTTTCCCAATCAGTTAGGACTTAGGACACTAGGACCATTGTCCAACATGAAGAGAGTGATGCCAAGTTCAGTTAGGACACGAAGACAGCGACTCAAAGAAAGCAAAGGTGACAAAGATTGAGTTCAACACAGTGAAGTACAGTAGGACACAAACTCCACACATGCCGATGGCAACGAGGATGTTATTCCCAACAAACAGAAAACCCCTGCAAACCATGTGTTCTTCATGCACCGGCGGCCGCCGGACTGACGTAGACGAAGGCATCCAGCTCGAGGACGGCGTTCCTCCCGGTCCAGCTCGCAGTTTTCCAGAGCACGTACCCGGTGGCCATCCTGAAAGCCCCGGTCCCGCCAACCACCGCCAGCTCCCGCTCCGGCATCGCGATGTTGTTGCGGCCCATCACCGTCAGCGAGCTCCCGTTGTAAGGCCCGGCGGCGAGCAGCACGTTCATGGCGAGGAGCATCGCGGGATCGCCCTGGGACGCTGTCACGTAAAACCCCTGGGCACGCCCCACGACTCTCGACACCAGCGTAGGGCCCTCGGTGAGGCGGTCGTCCATGACCACCGTGTCACCGAACCTGGCGCCGCCGCCGGAGCCCTTCAGCGGCTGGCCCGTCCCGTTGACGATTAGAACGGTGGTGGGTTCTGGGCCTGTGTAGGCATCGTGCATGTAGAAGTGGAGATGTTTGGGGGCGTCCTGCGTGCCCACGCCGTCGACGGCCGAGGCAAATAGGACGGTGGCCATGCCCGCGAGTAGCGTAGCTAGAGATGCAGAGGTGAGGTGGGAAGGCATGTTGAGTGTGAGAAATGCCGGTGTGTCGATGTCCTTAAATAGCGCAAGGCACTAAGGATCAATCATTAGCTAGAGGGAAACAAAGTTCGTTTGTTAATCCATAGCTGGACACCAGCTGAGATGATCCTGGATGAACAAAATTCAAAAAAAAATCTGATTTTTTTGCGCTTCAAAGAAAAACAAGTTTTCTATATGTGCGTGCAAATTTTAATGATCATATGACACGAAGGAGCTTAGGGCAGAAATTACAAAATCGGTGCTCCGAAATCAAAATTTTGAACCTTTTTTAAAACTTCGGGGTTTTTTTTCCGGCCAGAGCTCCCCTGATGTCATATCAGCACGAAAATTTGCAAGCTCGTAGGGAATTTGTTAAAATTGAGTGTAAAAGATGATATTTTTTTGGGAAAATTTTGTTTTTGCCACTCTAGATTTTGCCAATTTTCCTTATGCCACTCTAAATTTTGACATCTCACTTTTGCCCCTCTTAGTTTTTGACAATTATCACAACGGCCATTCCGTGGCAAAAGCAAAATAATTTTATTTCATTTTTGCCACTCTTAGATTTTGAAAATTATCACAATTGCCACTCTAAAATTTTTGCTTTTGCCACGGGTATGGCAATTGTGATAATTGTCAAAAACTAAGAGTGGCAAAAGTGAGATGTCAAAATCTAGAGTGGCATAAGGAAAATTGGCAAAATCTAGAGTGGCAAAAACAAAATTTTCCCTATTTTTTTACAATTTATTTTCTATTATTTCGTGTTCATGTGCAGGAGCATCTGAGCTCAGGTGTTGAAACATCGTCCTGCATTTGTTTTACATTTTATTTGTTATATACTCAGATACGTATGCTAGTTTCGCGAAATCTCGGATTTTTTCAAAAATGCAACCAAATTTAAATAGAATAAAAAATTACAAAAAAATGGCATCACAGTATATATTGTCCTTGCTAATTTTTTATGAAGACAACATGGACGCTGTAACTCACGATACACTCATCCTATGAACGCGCTGCATCACGTCTTGCTGAGAATATATTCCAACTTTATGACACACACACACACACACACACACACACACACACACACACACACACACACACACACACACACGTTCTTCTCCTGGTGGTCGGACGCCGCTGCCATTGCCCCCAACAGCCCGCGCAATGGTTTTGCTTCCTTGGCCATCATCACTGCCTGAGCCATCTGGAAGCAAAGGAACGAGATCATCTTCGAGGATGCGCAACCATCTCACACCCAACTACTCTCAAGCATCAAGGAGGAAGCCCGGCGATGGGGACGCGCCGGGGCCAAAGGACTAGCCGCGATCATCCCTGTAACCTGATCACTATGTACTGGGGCTGAGCAACCCCTTCCTCCTTTGCTCACATGTAACCTCATCGTGGCGCCTCCTAGTGTATGCTAACCGAGGTTACAACCTTGTATTTCCTTCTACCTATCAATGAAAAGATACGCCCTAGAGTGTATTCGCGAAAAAAAAGTGTCAAAGGTATGATTTGATCTCTGATGGGCTGGGTACTACCATCCTCCTAACCATCTAACCAAAGACTGATTCTCATCCTTGTTTTTTTTATCCTTGTTATTTACGCACATGAGATAATTTGGAGCAGTGACAGATACATCCTGAGTTTCTAAGCACAAGCAATTAACTTATGTTCAAACCCTTTCTACATTCTTTTCACCAAGAAAAAGATATGAAAATCTGTGTCTGGTGGGTTTGTATGCATCTAGCCCCATTTTCATTGTGTCTGCTATCTGCTTGGACCATCTCCGACTGTCTCACGCTTTCTTCCTCATAAAAGCTATTTCAGCTGGGGGCTGCTTTTCTATTTCAATAGTTCTTGTACTGAGATAGAAAGAATAAAGAATAAAACTGTGCAATTGGAGGTGGGGCAAGGAATATCAACCCAGGATTAATGAAGATTAGCAATAGCATAGACTATTTAGTGAGGATCTCATAGATTTCATGGGGTTCATGCTTATGTACTAGCTCCAGCCCTGCTTGGCGGGGGTCGATGACAGCGTCGATGCGCTCTTGCCATGAGGGAGGATGAAGGATTCAACTTTCCTTTTATGGATGGGTAAAACTAAACTAGTTTAGAGTTTTAGGGGAGATATGTTTTATCTAATAGCAAAGGTTGGTAATTTTCATTATCTTATACTCTAATGGTCACAAACTTTTATCCCACAAACAAAAGGTCAGATGTTTTGCTCTTCTTTTTGCTTTTCCTGGTTGCTCGTCGTGTACTTTTAATACATAATAGATTTTCATGTGAGTTATTATTCTTGACTCGTTGCACATCATGTGTTTTTTCTAATATACAATAGATAGATGTCACAAAGATCATGTGCAAAGTAAATGGCTGTACCTACATCCGAGATCAACCACATTTATTCTTTAAATTATTACACATAAAGAAGTACACAACGATGAGAATGTTTAACAAATTATCAAACGAAAGAGAACCAAACATAACTCAAATGATTAGGTTTTGTGTGATGGAATGGCACTGGTGCCGACATTTTTGTGGATTTATTTCAGGCTTTCCAGCGATGTTCGTTCAGTGGGAGGAGACGTTCTCGTCGATTGCGAGGTGCATGTGGTGACTTCGCTAATCTCAATGTTGTTTTTTTTCAAAAAGGGGTGTTACCCCAGCCTCTGCATCAGAAAGATGCATACGGCTCATATTATTAAAAATAATCTAGTAACAAAGTCTCCAAGTCTCAAAGTAAGAAATAAAACAAAACACTCATAAAAGCCAGATCGAAAGCCACAACCGGCTGGCAAATAAAATAGGAGCACTACATGCCTATCCTATTCCATGACCGCCATCCAAACCGGTTGAAAATAATCCGAGCTACCATCTCCCATCGGGTAGACCCAGTAGCCAAACGCCCCCTGGCCTCCGTCGGAGTGAGTAGCGACCACATACAGATCAATGTTGTGGCCCTGAAGATAACCTGCAAAAAGTGGATGTTCGATGTTCTGTTAAAAACCAAATCATTTCTGCAGTTCCAGACTGCCCATAATAAGGCACAAACTCCAACACGAATGTGTCTCACTATATCTGGGTCAACCCAATCAAGCCACGTTCCAAATAACATGTTGATGGAGGTAGGTGGAGTAATATTAAAAGCAATATGAATCGAACGCCAAAGAATCTTAGCCAGCGGACAATCTAGAAAGAGGTGTCTGATAGTTTCGTTATGATCACAAAAACTACACCTAGCAGAACCCACCCAATTGCATTTTGCCAGATTATCCTTTGTCAAAATGACTTGTTTATGTATGAACCACATAAACACTTTGATTCGCAAAGGCACCTTTACTTTCCAGACATGCTTCGAGGAGGAAGTGACAGTAGAGTTTATGACATCCAGATACATGGATTTGACCAAAAACATGCCGTCCTTAGTCAGTTTCCAATACAACCTATCTAGCTGTTGAGACAACTGGACATCCATCAACCTTCTTACGAAATGAAGCCAAGCCTCCCAATAATCACCAACTAGCGTTTTTCGAAAACTAATATTGAGGGGTGTGGACTGTAAAACGTTTGCAACGTAAGCTTCTTGTCGTTGAACAACGTTGTACAGAGTAGGATATTGAAGTGCGAGGGGCGTCTCCCCAAGCCACGTATCCTCCCAGAACCTCGTCGCTCCATTGCCGACTAAGAACCTTGCCCTGTTGAAAAAGAGTGTCTTGACTCTCATCAACCCTTTCCAAAACGGTGAGTCAGTCGGTCGCATAGTCACCTGTGCCAATGTTTTGGACTGAAGATACTTATTGCGCAAAATCTGAGCCCAAGTAGCCTCAGACTCGGACGAGAGTTTAAATAGCCACTTGCTGAGGAGACATCTATTCTTGACTTCTAGATTTTCAATGCCTAGACCCCCTTGGTCCTTCGGCCTACAGATGATGTCCCATTTTGCAAGCCTATACTTTCGTTTAAGCTCATCATTCTGCCAAAAGAATTGAGATCGATAAAAGTCTAACCTCTTCCCGACCCCCACCGGGACCTCAAAAAAGGATAGAAGAAACATAGGCATACTGGTGAGGACCGAATTAATCAGAATTAAACGCCCTCCATATGACATGAGCTTCCCTTTCCAACAGCTCAGTTTCTTTTCAAAACGATCCTCGATGCACTTCCACACCTTGTTAGTCAGCTTACGATGATGAATGGGTATACCTAAGTACGTGAACGGTAACGAACCCAACTCACATCCGAACAATTGCTTATACGCCTCCTGGTCAACATTAGCTCTTCCAAAGCAGAACAATTCGCTCTTATGGAAGTTAATTTTGAGCCCGGACAATTGTTCAAATAAGCATAACACAAGCTTCATGTTTCTCGCTTTCGCCAAGTCATGCTCCATAAAGATGATAGTATCATCAGCATACTGTAGTATGGAAATACCCCCATCAACTAGGTGCGGAACTAAGCCACCTACCTGCCCCGCATCCTTAGCCCGTCCTATTGAGATAGATAGCATATCAACCACTATGTTGAATAGAACCGGTGACATGGGATCTCCTTGCCTTAATCCTTTGTGTGTCTGGAAATAGTGACCTATATCATCATTCACTTTAATCCCTACACTCCCTTTTTGCGTAAAGGACTCAATCTGGTCTCGCCAGGCCGTGTCAAAACCTTTCATACGCAAAGCTTGTTGAAGGAAAGGCCATTTAACTTTATCGTATGCTTTTTCGAAATCCACTTTAAAAACCACACCATCTAGTTTTTTTGAGTGGATCTCGTGGAGCGTTTCATGCAAGACGACCACCCCTTCAAGGATATTTCTATCTGGCATGAAAGCGATGCAGGACGGTTGCTGGCCAATCATAATCTGCGTAAGTCTGTTCGTCCCAACCTTGGTGAAAATTTTGAAACTGACATTAAGCAGACATATGGGCCTGAACTGCTCAATGCGAATAGCCTTTGTCTTCTTAGGAAGAAGAGTTATCGTTCCAAAATTGAGATTGAACAACTGAAGTTGCCCATTAAAAAACTCATGAAACATCGACATTAGGTCTCCTTTAATGAAGTGCCAGCACTTTTTGTAGAACTCCGCCGAAAACCCATCCGGTCCTGGCGCTTTATTATTTTTCATTTGTGCAATGGCCTCAAACACCTCCTTCTCCGTAAAGGGAGCAGTTAAAATCTCATTCTCATCCGTCTCAAGTTGAGGAACATCCTCAACCCTTGACTCATCCAAGGACACGAAATTCTCTTCCAGAGGTCCAAGCAACTGCTTATAATAGTTGGTAATGTAAACTTTCAGGTTTCCTGACCAACTATCGTCCCTTCGTCTTGTTCTAATTGGAAAATTCTCTTCTTTCGATGCTTTCCATTAGCAATCATATGAAAGAATTGAGTATTGTCCTCGCCTTGGACAACTTTACGAACCTTAGCTCTCAACGCCCATTTCAATTCCTCCTCGCGGAGAAGCTCTTTCAGCCGCAACTCGGCCTCCATTTTAGTCTCCAGCTCACTGGTATCTAAAATAGAAGTTTCAGCTTTTAACTCAAGGGAGTGAATAAGCATGAGGAGTCTTTCCTTCTCCGCCTTATATATCCCATGCGTATGCTTGGCCCATCCACGAAGGAACCTTCGAAGATGACGAATCTTGCACTGCCACTGCTCAATGGGTGACTTTCCACCCGAGTCTTTAGCCCACTCTCTAGCTAACAACTAGATGAAACCCTCTCTTTCAAACCAAGAAAGTTCGAACAAGAAAAAATCCTTATTACCCACGTGAGTTTGAGCCCCCGAGTCAACTAGTAATGGTGTATGATCCAAGATACCTCGTGTCAACGCCAGCACCATTACCAGGGGAAACTTTTGTTCCCAATCGACACTAGCCAAAACACGATCAAGCTTCTCAAAAGTCGGAACCGGTAACGAGTTTGCCCAGGTGAATTTCCTACCCGAGAGCTCTATCTCTCTGAGATCTAAGCTTTCAATGATAGTATTGAACATAAACGACCATCTGCCATCAAAATTGTCATTATTCTTTTCCTCCTTTCTTTGAATAATGTTAAAATCACCACCCACTAAAACGGGTAGCTGCTCGTTACCGCAAACACGGACCAGATCAGCCAAAAAATCTGGCTTGAGTTCTGGTTGCGCAGCTCCATAGACCGCCACCAAAGCCCAATCAAATCCATCGGCTTTAGTTCTGACCCGAAACTTTACCGCAAACTCACCCAACACTACACTCCGAACCTCCAAAGTTTCACACTTAACCCCCAGTAGAACCCCACCGGATCTTCCTCGAGGTGGGAGGCAATGCCAGTCAAAATCTACCCCCCCACCCAGATAAAGTGCTAAGAAATTGTGTAGTGAAATTGCCTCGTCCAGTCTCCGACAAAGCAATAAAGTCTAAATGATGTTCAAGAGAAGCATCCGCTAGAAACCTTTTTTAGCCAAGTCTGTAAGACCTCTGCTATTCCAAAAAATGCCTCTCATATTTCGTCATGAAATTTTTTTAGAGGTACGGATCCTAGCACTTCTACGCACAGCCGACACTGGATAAACCTTCCGTTTCCAGGTCCGTTTAGGCTTAACGCAAACCTCAGAAGGTTCACCACGCTCGGCCTCTACCTCTATCACCAAAGACTCATCCTGATGGTTAGAGGTTTCAGGATAGGCATCCTCCTCCTCCACCGTCTCCGGTAAATTAGGGTCAAGATCGGAACACAAACCATCAAGAGCCCTAACCCCAAGCGCATCAATCTCCGACTCATTCATAGGCTTAACGGCTGCTATGTTACGAATCATTTCTAATGCCCGTTCAGCTTCCAAATCAAGCATATCATTAACAGACTTAGAAATCACTACATCATTATTACCAAGTGATACTCCTAGTTGGTTGGCATTATGCACAATCTCATCATTGCTAAATGCATAATAGAATTTGATTTATTAACAGACATACCAGTGGAGGTCTCGACGTCACGCAGTTTGGCCGCCCTCAAAGCACACCTTAGCTGCATGTCATCAACGTCCGGCTGCTCCTGCAGTCTCCCGCTGACCCGTCTCCCCGCAGAGACAGGATCTGGGACCCCTCCGAACGCGATGACCTCCTCGCGAGAAGCTGTGTTAGGGGAAAGGCCTCCTGCCCGTCCCCCAACAGCGGTGGCCAGTGCCGGGGCCACCGGAACATCGCCTAGAAACGACGAAGGCTCCCTCGGCCTATCTCCGGAGATCTGTTGGAAATATGCCCTAGAGGCAATAATAAAAGTATTATTATATTTCAATGTTCATGATAATTGTCTTTTGTTCATGCTATAACTGTATTATTCGGAAATCGTAATACACGTGTGAACACGAAGACCACAAATGTCCCTAGTGAGCCTCTAGTTGACTAGCTCGTTGTGATCAATAGATAGTCATGGTTTCCTGACTATGGACATTGGATGTCGTTGATAACGGGATCACATCATTAGGAGAATGATGTGATGGACAAGACAATCATAAGCATAGCATAAAAGATCGTATAGTTCGTTTGCTAGAAGCTTTGCCAATGTCAAGTATCTCTTCCTTCGACCATGAGATCGTGTAACTCCGGTTACCGTAGGAGTGCCTTGGGTGTATCAAACGTCTGGCGTAATCGGGTGACTATAAAGGTGCATTACAGGTATCCCGAAAGTATCATTGGGTTGACACGGATCGAGGCGGGATTTGTCACTCCGTATGACGGAGAGGTATCTCTGGGCCCACTCGGTAATGCATCATCATAATGAGCTCAAGGTGACCAAGGTGTTGTACGGGATCATGCATTACGATGCGAGTAAAGTGACTTGCGATAACGAGGTGAACAAGGTATTGGGATACCGACGATCGAGTCTCGGGCAAATAACGTACCGATTGACAAAGGAATTGAATACTGAGGGTTTGATCGAATCCTCGACATCGTGGTTCAACCGATGAAATCATCGAGGAGCATGTAGGAGCCAACATGGGTATCGGACCCATTGTTGCTTATTGCCCGAGAGTCGTCTCGGTCATGTCTGCGTGTCTCCGAACCCGTAGGGTCTACACATAAGGTTCGGTGGCGCTAGGGTTAGTAGGAAGTCAAGTATGTGACTACCAAATGTTGTTCGAGTCCGGATGAGATCCGGACGTCACGAGGAGTTCGGAAGGGTCGGAGGTAAAGAATAATATATAGGAAGTGGTGTTTGACCATCGGGAAAGTTTGGGTCTCCGGTAAAATCTGGGACCACCGGAAGGGTCCCGAGGTCCACCGGTGGGGCCACCTATCCGGAGGGCCCCATGGGCCAAGGGGAAGGAACCAGCCCACAAGGGGCTGGTCGCCCCTCAGGCCCACCCCGCGCCTAGGGTTGGAACCCTAGGGGTGAAGCGCCCACCGGCAGGGGCACTCCACCCCCTTGGCGCCGCCCCAGGAGATTGGATCTCCAGGGCAGCCACCAGAGGGCCTATATAAAGGGGGGAGGAGGGGGCTGCTGTACCAATCCCAAGGCGCAGCCCTCCCTCCCAACACTTCTCCTCCTCCGTAGAGCTCGGCGAAGCCACAGCCGAGATGCTTCTTCTCCACCATCACCACGCCAGTTGTCTTGCCGGTGGAGTTGTCTTCCTCAACCTCTCCTTCCTCCTTGCTGGATCAAGGCGGAGGAGACGTCGCTCGTCCCGTCGTGTGTTGAACGCGGAGGTGCTGTCCGTTCAGCACTTGGGCATCGGTGATCTGAATCACGTTCGAGTGCGACTCCATCATCACCTTGCAAGCTTCCGCACGCGATCTACAAGTGGTATGTAGATGCAATCTCTCTCCATTACTCGTAGCTTAGATGAACTCATAGATGGATCTTGGTGAAGCCGTGGAAAAATTTTAATTTTCTGCAGCGTTCCCCAACAAAGGCATCATGAGCCGGTCTATCGTAGTTCTCTAATGCACGAGTAGAACACAATTTGTTGTGGGCGTTGATCTTGTCATCTTACTTGCCTCTACTAGTCTTTTCTTGCTCAACGGTATTGTGGGATGAAGCGGCCGGACCAACCTTACACGTGCGCTTCGTGAGACCGGTTCCACCGATGACATGCACTAGTTGCATAAGGTGGCTGGCGGGTGTCTGTCTCTCCACTTTAGTTGGGCGGATTCGATGAACAAGGCCCTTATGAAGGGTAAATAGAAGTTGACAAAATCACGTTGTGGTGATTCGTAGGTAAGAAAACATTCTTGCTAGAACCCAATCGCAGCCACGTAAAAGATGCAACAATAATTAGAGGGCGTCTAACTTGTTTTTGCAGCGATTGATCATGTGATGTGATATGGCCGAAGTTGTGATGAATGATGAATTGTGATGTATGAGATCATGTTCTTGTAATAGGATTCACGACTTGCATGTCGATGAGTATGACAACGGCAGGAGCCATAGGAGTTGTCTTTATTTTTTGTATGACCTGCGTGTCATTGAAGAACGCCATGTAAACTGCTTTACTTCATTACTAAACGCGTTAGTCATAGAAGTAGAAGTAGTCGTTAGCGTGACAACTTCATGAAGATACGATGATGGAGATCATGATGATGGAGATCATGGTGTCAAGCCGGTGACAAGATGATCATGGAGCCCCGAAGATGGAGATCAATGGAGCTTGATGATATTGGCCATATCATGTCACAACTATATAATTGCATGTGATGTTTATTATGTTTATGCATCTTGTTTACTTAGGACGACGGTAGTAAATAAGATGATCCTTACAAAATTTCAAGAAGTGTTCTCCCTAACGTGCACCGTTGCTACAGTTAAATCGTTTCTAAGCACCACGTGATGATCGGGTGTGATGGATCCTTACGTTCACATACAACGGGTGTAAGACAGTTTTACACAGCGAAAACACTTAGGGTTAACTTGACGAGCCTAGCATGTGCAGACATGGCCTCGGAACACGGAGACCGAAAGGTCGAACACGAGTCGTATGGAAGATACGATCAGCATGAAGATGTTCACCGATGATGACTAGTCCGTCTCACGTGATGATCGGACACGGGCTAGTCGACTCGGATCGTGTAACACTTAGATGACTAGAGGGATGTCTAATCTAAGTGGGAGTTCATAATTTGATTAGAACTATATTATCATGAACTTAGTCTAAAACCTTTGCAAATATGTCTTGTAGATCAATGGCCAACGCTAATGTCAACATGAACTTCAACGCGTTCCTAGAAAACCAAGCTGAAAGATGATGGCAGCAACTATCGGACGGGTCCGGAACACGAGATCATCCTCATAGCTGCCAGAAGCAATATGTCCTAGAAGGACCGCTAGGTGCCGCTCCGTCCCGAAGAACCAAGGCGTTATGAGCGCTTGCAAACTCGTCTTGATGATTACTCCCTCGTTCGGTGCGGCATGCTTTACTGACTTAGAACCGGGGCTCCAAAAGCGTTTTGAGCACCACGGAGCATATGAGATGTTGAAGAGCTGAAACTAGTTTTCCAAGCTCATGCCCGGTCGAGAGATATGATGTCTCGACAAGTTCTCTGATTGTAAGATGGAGGAAAACAGTTACATCGGTGAACACATCCTAAAGATGTCCAGGTTGCACAACCGTATGACCCAAATGAACATTAACCTCCCGGATGAGGCGGTCATTGACAGAATCCTCCGATCGCTCCCACCAAGCTACAAGAGCTTTGTGATGAACTACAACATGCGGGGATGGTAAAGACCATTCTGAAGTGTTCTCGATCTTTGAAGTCAGCAGAGGCTGAAATCAAGAAAGAACATCAAGTGTTGATGGTTAATAAGACCACTAAGTTCAAGAAGGGCAAGGGTAAGAAGAACTTCAAGAAGGACGGCAAAGATGTTGCCGCTACCGTAAGCTTGTTCTTGGGAAGAAGTCAAAGAATGGACCCAAGCACGAGACTGAGTGCTTTTATTGCAAGGGAAGGGGCCTTTGGGCGGAACTGCCCCAAATACTTAGCGGATAAGAAGGCCGCAACACCAAAGGTATATTTGATATACATGTAATTGATGTGTACCTTACCGATTACTCGTAGTAACTCCCGGTATTTGATACGGTGCCGTTGCTCTTATTTGTAACTCACAGCAGAGCTGCGGAATAAGCGGAGATCGAAGGGCGAGGTGGTGATCTTGCGTCGGGAATGGTTCGAGGTCGATGTGATCGCCGTCGACGCTGCCTCTACATTTACCTCTGGGATTAGTTTTAAACCTCAATAATTGTTATTTAGTGCCAAGTTTGAGCATGAACATTGTATCCGGATCTCGTTTGATCTGAGATGGCTACTCATTTAAGTCTGAGAATAATGGTTGTTCGATTTATATGAGAGATATGTTTTATGGTCATGCTCCGATGGTCAATGGTTTATTCTTAATGAATCTCGGCGTAATATTACACATGTTCATAGTGTGGATGCCAAAAGATGTAAAGTTGATAACGATAGTCCCACATACTTGTGGCACTTGCCGCCTTGGTCACATTGGTGTCAAGCGCATGAAGAAGCTCCATCTTGATGGACTTTTAGAGTCTCTTGATTATGAATCGTTTGACACATGCGAACCTTGCCTCTTAGGCAAAATGACCAAGACTCGTTCTCCGGAACAATGGGCGAGCAACCAACTTGTTGGAAATCATACATACCGATGTGTGCGGTCCAATGGCGTTGAGGCTCATGGAGGATATCGTTATGTTCTCACTCTCACCGATGACTTGAGTAGATATGGGTATGTCTACTTAATGAAACACAAGTCTGAGACCTTTGAAAAGTTCAAGGAATTTCAGAGTGAGGTAGAGAATCAACGTGACCGAAAGATAAAGTTCCTCGATCGGATCGTGGAGGAGAATACTTAAGTCACGAGTTTGGTACACACTTAAGAAAATGTGGAATCGTTTCACAACTCACGCCGCTGGAACACCTCAAATAAAGCGGTGTGTCCGAGCGTCGTGTCGCACTCTATTGGATATGGTGCGGTCTATGATGTCTCTTACCGATTTACCACTATCATTTTGGGGATACGCTCTAGAGACAGCTACATTCACTTTAAATAGGGCACCGTCTAAATCCGTTGAGAAGACACCGTATGAATTATGGTTTGGAAAGAAACCTAAGCTATCGTTTCTAAAAGTTTGGGGATGCGATGCTTATGTCAAGAAACTTCAACTGAAAAGCTCGAACCCAAGTCGGAAAAATGCGTATTCATAGGATACCCTAAGGAAACTGTCGGGTATACCTTCTACTTAAGATCCGAAGGCAAGGTCTTTGTTGCCAAGAACGGATGCTTTACGGAGAAAGAGTTTCTCTCGAAAGAAGTAAGTGGGAGGAAAGTAGAACTTCGATGAAGTACTACCTCTCAAGCGGGAAAGTGGTGCAGCGCAGAAACCGTTCTGTGATGCCCACACCAATCAAGAGGAAAACAATGATGATGATCAAGGTACTTGGATCAAGTTACTCTTGAACTGCGAAGGTCCATGAGGACACGTTTACGCACCAAAGTGGTGCGGCAACCTGTCATGGAAATCATGTTGCTAGACAACAATGAACCTTGAACTATGAAGAAGCAATGGCGGGCCGGATTCCAACAAATGGCTTGGAGCCATGAAATCCGAGATAGAATCCATGTATGAAAACAAAGTATGGACTTTGACAGACTTGCCCAATGATCGGCGAGGATAGAAAACAAATGGATTTTTAAGAAGAAGGCGGACGCGGATGGTAATGTTACCATCTATAAAGCTCGACTTGTCGCTAAGGTTTATCGACAAGTTCAAGGGATTGACTACGACGAGACATTCTCTCCGTGGCGAAGCTTAAGTCCGTCGAATCATGTTAGCAATTGCCGCATACTATGATTATGAGATATGGCGGATGGACGTCAAAACGGCATTCCTTAACGGACATCTTAAGGAAGAGCTGTATATGATGCAGCGGAAGGTTTTGTTGATCCTCGAACGCTAACAAAGTATGCAAGCTCCAGCGATCCATTTATGGACTGGTGCAAGCATCTCGGAGTTGGAACATTCGCTTTGATGAGATGATCAAAGCGTTTGGGTTTATCTTGAGACTTATGGAGAAGCCTGCGTTTACAAGAAAGTGAGTGGGAGCTCTGTAGCATTTCTCCTATTATATGTAGATGATATACTCTTGATGGGAAATGATACAAAACTTCGGACAACATTAAGGCCTACTTGAACAAGTGTTTTTCAATGAAGGACCTTGGAGAAGCTGCTTATATATTAGGCATCAAGATCTATAGAGATAGATTGAGGCGCCTCATAGGTCTTTCACAAAGCACATACCTTGATAAGATTTTGAAGAGGTTCAAAATGGATCAGTCCAAGAAGGGTTCTTGCCTATGTTACAAGGTGTGAGATTGAGCTCGGCTCGATCACCGACCACGGCAAAAGATAAAGAAGAGATGAGTGTCATCCCTATGCTTCAGCCATAGGATCTATTATGTATGCCATCTTGTGTACAGACCGATGTAAACCTTGCCGTAAGTTTGGTTGCAAGATACCAAAGTAATCCCGGCAAGGAACACTGGACAGCGGTCAAGAATATCCTGAAGTACCTGAAAAGGACAAAGGACATGTTTCTCGGTTATGGAGGAGACGAAGAGCTCGTCGTAAAGGGTTACGTCGACGCCAGCTTCGACTCAGATCTGGATGACTCTAAGTCACAAACCGGATACATGTATATGTTGAATGGTGGAGCGATGGCTGGTGCAGCTGCAAGCAGAGCGTCGTGGCGGGATCTACATGTGAAGCGGAGTACATGGCAGCCTCGGAGGCAGCGCATGAAGCGATTTGGGTGAAGGAGTTCATCACCGACCTAGGAGTCATACCCAATGCGTCGGGGCCGATCAAACTCTTCTGTGACAACACTGGAGCTATTGCCCTTGCCAAGGAGCCGGGTTTCACAAGAAGACCGAGCACATCAAGCGTCGTTTCAACTCCATCCGTGAAAATGTTCAAGATGGAGACATAGAGATTTGCAAAGTGCACACGGATCTGAATGTCGCAGATCCGTTTACTAAACCTCTCTCGCGTGCAAAACATGATCAACACCAGAACTCTATGGGTGTTCGATTCATCACAATGTAACTAGATTGGTGACTCTAGTGCAAGTGGGAGACTGTTGGAAATATGCCCTAGAGGCAATAATAAAAGTATTATTATATTTCAATGTTCATGATAATTGTCTTTTGTTCATGCTATAACTGTAATATCCGGAAATCGTAATACACGTGTGAACACGAAGACCACAAATGTCCCTAGTGAGCCTCTAGTTGACTAGCTCGTTGTGATCAATAGATAGTCATGGTTTCGACTATGGACATTGGATGTCGTTGATAACGGGATCACATCATTAGGAGAATGATGTGATGGACAAGACAATCATAAGCATAGCATAAAAGATCGTATAGTTTGTTTGCTAGAAGCTTTGCCAATGTCAAGTATCTCTTCCTTCGACCATGAGATCGTGTAACTCCGGTTACCGTAGGAGTGCCTTGGGTGTATCAAACGTCTGGCGTAATCGGGTGACTATAAAGGTGCATTACGGTATCCTCGAAAGTATCTGTTGGGTTGACACGGATCGAGGCGGGATTTGTCACTCCGTATGACGGAGAGGTATCTCTGGGCCCACTCGGTAATGCATCATCATAATGAGCTCAAGGTGACCAAGGTGTTGTACGGGATCATGCATTACTGATGCGAGTAAAGTGACTTGCCGTAACGAGACCGAACAAGGTATTGGGATACCGGCGATCGAGTCTCGGGCAAATAACGTACCGATTGACAAAGGAATTGCATACGAGGTTTGATCGAATCCTCGACATCGTGGTTCAACCGATGAAATCATCGAGGAGCATGTAGGGAGCCAACATGGGTATCCAGACCCGCTGTTGCTTATTGCCCGAGAGTCGTCTCGGTCATGTCTGCGTGTCTCCAAACCCGTAGGGTCTACACACTTAAGGTTCGGTGGCGCTAGGGTTAGTAGGAAGTCAAGTATGTGACTACCGAATGTTGTTCGAGTCCGGATGAGATCCGGACATCACGAGGAGTTCGGAAGCGTCCGGAGGTAAAGAATAATATATAGGAAGTGGTGTTTGACCATCGGGAAAGTTTGGGGTCTCCGGTAAAATCTGGGACCACCGGAAGGGTCCTGGGTCCACCGGTGGGGCCACCTATCCGGAGGGCCCCATGGGCCAAGGGAAGGAACCAGCCCACAAGGGGCTGGTCGCCCCTAGGCCCACCCTAGCGCCTAGGGTTGGAACCCTAGGGGTGAAGGCGCCCCCGCTTGGGGGCACTCCACCCCCCTTGGCCGCCGCCCCCCCTGGAGATTGGATCTCCAGGGGCCAGCCACCAGGGGGCCTATATAAAGGGGAGGGAGGGGGCTGCTGTACCAATCCCAAGGCGCAGCCCTCCCTCCCAACACTTCTCCTCCTCCGTAAGAGCTCGTGAAGCCACAGCCAGATGCTTCTTCTCCACCATCACCACGCCGTTGTCTTTGCCGGTGGAGTTGTCTTCCTCAACCTCTCCTTCCTCCTTGCTGGATCAAGGCGGAGGAGACGTCGCTCGTCCCGTCACGTGTGTTGAGCGCGGAGGTGCTGTCCGTTCAGCACTTGGGCATCGGTGATCTGAATCATGTTAGTCGACTCCATCATCACCTTGCAAGCTTCCGCACGCGATCTACAAGTGGTATGTAGATGCAATCTCTCTCCCATTACTCGTTGCTTAGATGAACTCATAGATGGATCTTGGTGAAGCCGTAGGAAAAATTTTAATTTTCTGCAACGTTCCCCAACAAGATCCCGCTGAAACCCGGGACCGGCGACATCAACAAAGTGCGGTCCGTGGAGTGCAGCATCGAAGCGGCCAGACCACCCGGCCCACTCTCCAAAACAGCACAAGGGGAAACGACGGCCTCATGCGCGCCTGCTTCCCCGCAAGTCGGCGGCCTCAGGGGCGAAAGTGCCATGCCGACCCTCGGCGCCGGAGGCACCAAAGTCTCAGAGGGTCGAGCCTCCTACTCGTGGCCTCCGCACGCGACCACCGGTGCAGCCACCTCGACCGACGCCGATGGAAGGGAGAGAGTCGAGGGCGAGGCTTCCTGCCCCGCGGAACCTCCCTCCGCAACCTGCTTCGTCACACACGGACTCAGCATAGGGCTCCTTGAAACGACCCCATCGCACCACAGCCTCGGCGGGGCCGAGAACGCCCCCATAGAACCAAGCTGAAGAGTGGTAGTAGGAATTGTAGCAGTAGACCCAACAGGGGCAGAGTCAGCAGAATCAGACGGACCCGAAGGGCCCTTGGCCTTGTCATCATCACTCTTAGCACTATCATCCTGGTTCCCCGAAGCACCACCTCCCTTAGAAGTGTCCATGGGATTATCATCCTCAAACTCACTGAAAAGATTAGGATCCTCATACTCAACATCCAGCTGATACAAAACGCCTGCATGCGTCCAAGGCACCACATCTGGCAGAAACTCAATGTTAGCGACACTGACAAGAAGTCGTGCCACCCCGTGAGCACGAGTGAACTGCATATCCACCTGCTCAGTCTTGCCAATCAAAGAACCCAGGCTCCACGTCACCAAGAAGCTGTCCAGAGGAGCAGAAGGAGCTCCTGAGAAGCGAACCCAAATCTGAGTTAACGGTGTGCCCTGTGGCTCTTTCTTCTTCCACTCATCAAATTGCAGCACATAGCTAGTACCCGTGACCCTGCTCATCCCGAACTTGAGGATTGTCAGCTGATCCTCCTTAGACGGGAAATCCACTTTAAAAGAATTATCTGTGAGCTTAAGTAGGGACCATTGAAAATTACCCGGAGCAAGCTCTCGCAACTGCTGAATGATCTGTGCTTCGGTCAACGGACCGTGAACCACCTTCACCACTCCGGGGAAGGAAGTTTCCACTATGGGAGCCGAGGGTTCCACAGTTGGAGACTCAAAAAACATCAACTCCGAACAACACACCCCGTATATCTGAACGGTTCATTTGGGCCCCAACATCAGAGGACACTCGGCAGCTGTATGTTTAGGTTTCCGGCACAAATCGCATAACTCCGTAGTACACTGAACCAAAAAGTGTCCCGGTTCCCCACAGCGAAAACAAGTGAGCTTCTTCTTTTTAGCCGCCCACTTAGAGAGCTTCTCACTCTCGGCCTTATCCGTACCGTGCTCAGAATTGTGATAGCTAGTATCTCGAAGGTGTTCATGGGGTAGTGTGTGCGTGTATATGAGCATCTGCGATTGTACCATATTAAAAAAATATTGTCAAAAGAATAATATTAGTCATATGAAACAATATTCCCACCACAGCAGAGAACATGAAGAAAATATGATAGATAACTGAAATAAAAATGACACTAGGGAGAGTTCAGGTTATGCATGAAATCTAACAGATTATTAAGATCTTTATTGGCTATACTTGTAAAAAAATCTAAAGGAGGTCACGGTACAAAACTTGGAGGCAGAGGTTGGCAATGACTTGACACGGGAGATGTTGGGTGGTGTGTACTCTCCCTTCTTGTTGCTTCCAAAAGGTATAGTAAACAACATAGTGGTATAATAATTACAAACCTAGATGATCAAGGTATGAGATGGGCAGGTAGGCATGGATTAGCTAGTAAACTTCGAGTTATTTATCTAATTGCTTCCATGCCTCATTCCTTTTGCATAATAAATCCATAAGTACTGGATTTTCCAAGGCAATGCTAAATTTGCTTTGCCTTCTGAAGTTATCATCAATGAGAGTACCTACAACAAAGCATTTCAGAAGTTTGTTTATAGATAATATCCATCGATCTTCAAATGACTGCGACACAAATTCAGCGTAGGGATGCGAAGTATTTACAGAATGTACATTCATAGATACCTGTCAACATATATTCTCGCAAGCTTTTAAACTCAGTATCAAGAACTAGATGTTTTAACTGTAAACAGTGTACCCAGAATAAATTTATTTACTTTCACATACAGAGTTATACATGACCCAGTGTATATGAACTACATACATGGTCATAATTCAGAGTTCCAAATTGGCGCCCAAATTGATAATAGCAATAACACTTCACAATGTAAGGAAAATCATCTTGGAATTTCAGATGATTGGATGAACTCTTTTTCCAAGCTGTACAGTCTGGTTCCTTCTCCGCCTTTGCTTCCCTTGTATGACTGATCATTTATAGCATTCCGGTTCACTCTTGTGATCTGAGAACTAAGATTGACTGTTGAGCTCTGAACATCCTCAAGTGTTGTCTCCACTTGTCTCATTGTAGGCCTTTCTTCACCTTTTAAACTTAAGCATGCTTCTGCCAGTCTTGCAACCACCTCAGCATCTTCAGCCCCTCTCCCTCCTCAACAATTTGTGTATCCAGAATTTCTAATAATCGATTGTCCCTTATAAGAGATACAAAATACGATGCTAGGCTTGTGACTTCTGACGAATGGGAATGAAAAACTGGTGTCACCCTTGTCAGTAACTCTGCTAGGATGACACCAAAGCTGTAAACATCGCTTTTCTCCGTGAGTCGACTAGTGTAGTAGTATTCAGGATCAAGGTAACCATGGGTTCCTTGAACAGCTGTAAGTATTCCTGTCTCGTCTATTGCAATTGACCTTGAAGCTCCAAAATCTGATACTTTTGATGTTAAAGTATCAGTAAGTAGTATATTTGCACATTTGATATCTCTGTGGTATACTGATATTGAAGCAGCAGAGTGTAGATATGCAATGGCCCTTGCAGTTTCCAGTGCAATCCTCAACCTATCTTTCCATGATAATGGGTTCTCACTTTGGCCATGGAGATGAAATGAGAGAGTTCCGTTTGATATGAACTCGTAAACAAGTAGAGGAACCTCTGTCTCTAGGCAGCAGCCAAAGAGCTTCACCACATTCCTATGGTTTGTCTATGAAAGTATGACAACCTCATTGATAAACTGGTCGATTTCCCTTTGAACGACAATTTTGGCCTTCTTGATGGCAACAATACACTGATCAGATAAGATGCCTTTGTACACTGTGCCATGGCCACCGCCACCAAGGATGCGATTATGGTCAAATTTGTTGGTTGCTTGGTCCAGCTCTTCCAAACTGAAAATCCTCATTCTTTCTGCTATATCTTGGTTTGAAGAGATTAGCTGTTGCAGAAGCAATCCATGATTTTTCTTGAAGAACTTTCGTCTCAAATTCTTGGCTCTTCTTAATACCCAGAAGAGAAATCACTATGCCAGAACCAGCACTAACTGCAATTATGGTAATCAAACCTGCAGATAATGAAAGTAAGGATCGATAGTAGTACGCGATGTCTGCATTTCACAAATTTGTACTTAAATTTAAAACAACTCGGCCAAGCCATGACAAAGGTTCGCTTAGAATATTTATCAGAGCAATCATATTGGAAGTATTGTTTCCAAATCAGTGATCACCTGGTTTACTAGTTTTCGTTTTGTGTTCTATTTTGTTTGTGAATGTGATGCTTTCAGAGTACTAAGACAACTAATTTTAAACTGGAAAATGTATTTAGTAGCATTATGTAGCTGTTCTACTATTGTAGTACTACATAACAGAAAATTTCGTAATTCTATTGACCTTAATTATCATTAAGCAAGGACTTGTACCAAGCGAAATTATATTTGTACCTGGGAGGTGGCTGACACTTTTTTTCGCTGAACATCGGTATGTCCCTGGCATATTGGTGCAGGTCCCATTGCAGGGATAAACATCAGGCTGTAAGCACTCATTGATATCTGAAAAGAGGGAGAACAAGTTCAGTTAAAAGGCAGAGTATGTTCAAAGTGCAGTTCAAGCCTATTGAACAAGTAATTTTTGGACAGGATTGCATTTTGCATATTCTACGAGAGAAAATTTCAAAGGGAAGTCTTGGCCCTCCTTTGAGCATGGGAATCTCTAAATTGTTCAGGTGACCGAATTGCGTCATGAACTTTTTTATGTGCTTGTTGCGACAGTAGCGAGCCGCTGTCAGAAACACATCTTTCTAATGGTGCAAGGAAACAGGTGCCTATTTAGCACACACTCTTCTCTGATAAAAACAGGGGAACCATTAGGAATCAGACTACTGATTTTTGCCTCTTATCAGACCACTCCTAGGCCGTCAGATGCAATTCTAGATTAGTGCTGGATGGAGCATGGTTGCATACTGTCCACCCTGCGTGGGAGTTTCTAAATTACAAACCAATCAACATGCATGCGTGGAATTGCTGCCGATAATCACTCTTAGATCCTGATTTCATGGGAACTAATTATTATGTCATTTAAGGAAATTAATTAATTACAAAGCACGATGATTTTTCAACGTCAGGAACATATTTTTTGTTTCCGGCGTTTGTTGACAGTGCTTCCAATGCAATTACTTCGATCTAAAGCATGAGGAATAAAATTTGGTTCAATTCAAAAGAAATATGCTTCCAGAATATTCGCAGAATTCCTTTGGATATTCACTCCAGGTCCATATAATCACGTACGTGTTTCCATCATATGATGAACTTGCTTCCGGTACTACAAACCATGCATCTTAACTTCTGCTCTGAAGCACGTGTGATTGTATTCGGATGCATAGTTTTATGATGGTTGAAGCTTGTCAAATTGTAATATTGATGCATTTGATTTGTTGGTGAGATATGAGAAACATAGTCTGATAGATGTTGAAGCAGGAACCAAGTAGTATAGAAAATTGGATCTTTTGCCCCACTTTACTTCTCCATTTGATAATTTGCCCCCTCCCCCCGAGAGGCTACCAAAGGGCCCGGGCCACCGTCGTTCGAGACAATCGAAAGCAAAATCATCAAACCCCATGTAAAGTGGGGCAAATCATCAAATCCCCCGATACACACTCCGATGCATTGCATCTGTGATATTAAAGCACCACATTCCAACTCTCAGGTGCACAGGCAGATGTGTTCAGAAATCAGTGGTGTCTCCGTCGATGTATCAGAACGAGGGCACATGCAGAGGGACATCTTCAGGTCGCCAAGAATAAAGGTGTCAATCTCGTCGTAGCGGGGCTGCTGGCGGTCCCGCTCCCCGTATGTCAACATCCTCATCACCATCGCCGGTGGCAGGTGAGGTGCGTGATGCTCCGGGATGGGGCGACAAGAAACGAGAGCAGTAGATGACGGAGGCTGCGTTCGCCTGCTCATGGAAAAAAAATCTTATACGACCTGGGTCGTATGCTCCCTGTCGTGAGACCCGCATCCCCTACCGACACCTGGCAAACGAATCTCAAAGCACCCTTCCCCTTTCTTCCACCTCTGACTTTGCTCTCTCCTTTTTCTATTCCCTGGCGGCCGCCGTTCTCCTCGACTTCTCCACAGGCTCGCCGTCGGTCCGAGGGCATAGATGACGTGCGGTGTCAATAAAAAGGTCGTTGATCTCCCTGTGGCGTTTCCTCATGGACCCCCTATCTTGTGGCGCCGGGATCTTGCGGATCCTGCTCGACTTCTGCACGGGCTCTCCCTCGACGGCGACGGTGGAGCAGCTAGTGCTGATGGTGGCCATGGGACCTGAGCATGGCAGGGACTCTGTCATGGACGGCTGGTGCAGGAAGGGGGTGACTTTGGAGGAGATGTCGGGGCGTACTAGGGATGCAGCGAGGTGCTGGCTCCTGTTGGTGCTACTTGGTAAAGCTAGCAGTTACGGGAGGAGAGAGAGAGAAATCAGAGGAGAGAGCGAAGTCAGAGGTTGAAGAAAGGGGAAGAGTGCTTTGAGATTCGTTTTGCCAACTGTCAGCAGGGGAAGCGGGTCTCACGATGTGGGCGTACGACCCAGGTTGTATAAGATTTTTTTTCCCTGCTCATCGTGGGCGTCATACGTCAGATCGGCGGCATCGATGGATAAGCAGCAGGGGCAAGGGCAGCAACATGCTGCACACCGTGGGTCTCATTGGATCGGCGGCAGGGCAAGGGTAGCGAGGCGGTTAGGGTTATGGGCATGAAGGGGAGATGGAACGTGGGTTTATATATAGCCCAAACAGAAGTTGTTGGATGCATGGCTCTCATCGGACGGCCGGGCGCTAGTCTGACAATTTTCTAGGATCACACTTCTGATAGGAAGGGTTTCCCTAGAAACAGGCATAGTGCACAACTAAGCCCGGTGCGTAGCTCTCGTGTAGTGGTGAACTGTGTCTTCTTTTTAATTGTAAACCCGTGTCCTATGACTCGTGAACTATGTTGATCACATTGTTGCACTCTCGCACCGTGCCACGTCCGGAGCAAGAAGATGCCCCAAGGGAGTGGCAATTTGAAAACCGGTCCCGCCTAGGCACCTAGCCGACGACCCGTCTCTCTAGCCCCTACTCGTATGTATTCAATTTCATCTAGTACGAGATTTTGACATGTGGTCATCATGTATTCATCGCCTTTCTAAACTTCTCGTAAATCTCGCTTTTGGATCAACGCCAAGCATCATAATTTCTAGGTTTATTTAACATATGAAACAAAAAATCACATTAGAAATTTAATGAAGCTGTACATTTTAAAATAAGTGTAGGCGACTGGAATTTTCAAGCAACTGAGAATTAGAAAAGTGTATTTTTATGATGTTTCTATGATTAATGTTTCTTTTGCATGATTTTTTTAAGCACTGACGATAGAGCGGTACTTTCATTGAACAAAAAACAAGTAAATACAGAGAGAGAAAACAAAAAATATAACAACAATACAGTCAACCAATTCCTTAAAAGACTTTTGCAAGATCGTTGTTACTAATTAGTTCATGACTCCAATCTTCAAACGGCGATGTGTTGTGTGTACCGGTGTGCATATCTGTATTATACTAGGTAGTTTGAAAATTTTGCGAGTCACTATAAAAGCCTGATACTATCACATATGCTACAGTGTAAAATGTCAACTACTACTAATCACTGGAAAAATTAGCGCGCTATAGAGCCGCTAATAGCACGCTATATGTGTAGAGAATCGTCTCGCTAAGGCCTATACAATGCTAGGTGCTTAGAAAAATAAATCGGGTTTTCCTGAAGCATACCAATGTCTATTTCTAAAGAAGTGACGTCTAATTAAGCGTCTACCATGTATAAATAAGCATCGGTGCTTAAGGAAAGCCTGATTTGTTTCTCTAAGCACGTTCCCTAAACACCTTGCATTGTACAAGGCCTAATAGCATTGCTATAGCGCGCATACTTTCAGAGGCGGCGCTATTTTGTATAGCACGCTATTTTTTTTTTCCTTGATGCTAATATAGATGAATCTCTCGAAAATAGAGGGGTGTCAGAAGTAGTATTAGTTGTACTGGTATTGAATAGTGCTAGGGGTGGTATATACCTTGGCATCCATGAAGGATGTAAGGGTTGCCTTCGTATCCATGCGAGCAGTTGCAACTTACTGCACGGTCACGGTAGTTAACTTCGAGAGCGAGGCTGTTGAAGCTTATGCATCTCCAACCAGACCCAGAATGAAGATCCCTCACGAGCAAGTCAAGGATCGGCTTCCACATCCAGCCACCATACCAGCACCGTGGGTACGCTGGTCAGTGGTCACCTTGGCGTAGCTACCGAAATCGTCAATGGTGGTACTACCACTATTTTGCATGGCTCCGACGTTAATCTCAGTTCAGTCAACCAGTCGCGATCGACTATAAAGGCGCCCCCGTATGCTTTCTCCAACGGGCCGCTGTCCAATTCCTGGAACTGCACCCTGTACACGGGCCAACTCGCCGGGATGGTGGTCCGGCAGCAGCGGAGGCACGAGCACGAGGTGTCCGAGGGTGTCCCACACAGCGCGGCGCATGCGCTGATATATGCTGAGTAAATAGGCAATTTTTCGACTAATTTAATCCATAAGTAGATAACTAGCATGGTATTGACAGAACTAGAAACATATTGGTACTGATCTAAACAAGCACGTACTACGCAAATAGTAGACAAATCTACACATGATGCTAGCACTGCTAATACAGAAATTATCAGGAGAGGGATAAACGCGGTATACCCTCCAATAGGCCATGCAGAAGCCGTTGATGCGGTGACAGCAGCAGCAGAAGCGTCCTCGGCGGCCTTCTTGTCGGCCTCGGTCTTCTCGGCGGCGGCACGTTCGGCGTCGCTTGACATGATGATGACGGAGACGGCGCGGACGTAGAGGAAGTAGTGGATCGGAGGCGGCGATCGCGTAGTCGCTTCCCAAAACCTATTCGCCTCTCTCCGTCACACAGAACCGGAGGGACGGAGTTTGAGACCTGCTCTCCCTTCAACCGTGTCTGCGGTGGACGGGATGGAGTCGCCGGCGGCAGCAGCAGCAGAGGAACGACGTGGGCGTGGAGGCGGAGATGCGCTCTGTTTTCGCGACGGCTAGGGTTGGCAGCGCCCCACATATATATGTGCGGCCGCGCGTGGAGAGACGTGGGCTGAACCCACGTCCAAGTCGGTAGCCCACGATCCGACGTCTCAGATCGTGGCCCTACCTGTCAAAGACTCCGTTCCTGACCGGCAAAAAGAAGCGCATAGGAGTGAGCTCGGCTCGGCTCAATCCCGCAACCCGCGGCGCGGCGCGGCGCGTCGTGACGAGGCGAGCGGAGGAGGAGGAGGAGCGCGTGAGGGCCTCTTCTCTTCTCAAGCTCCAATAGCATGTAGAAGAGCCACCCTTATATAACCACTCCAACTTCTCTTCCACTAGCATGGTGGGACTAAACTTCCCACCACCTTGTCATGCCACCTACATGGGCCCTTAGAGATCAAATCTGAAATTGTCATATGGGCTCTAGGCCCATCTGACATTTCAACAATCCCCCACCAGATCTCAGGGGCCCACTTTGTCCTTTATTCCAAACGCTGTTTTGATATACTAGTGTTTGAAAGAAGACACATTAAGGTTGAGCTTCACCTAGAGCAAGTAGCTACACTCCTTCACAACCGAACAATGGACTATGCCTTGAATTGTCGGTTTAGGCGTAAAGAAGTTTCACCACATGTCTTACTAGTCTTGGGCTGCGAAGGTCTGACCCCTCGAATGGAGCATATAAGTCACACTCTGGCCTATTCATGAGCTTTCTAGAGATCACCCCAATCTCATAGGCTGTGACTAGCAATCGAGGCTCACATAGGTGTGTTCCTCCAAAGATCGCTCTGTAGGATAGCATCTTGCTTATACATATAAGCCTTGGAACACATTAAGGCAGTAGTCATTCTTCCATACAGTTTCGAGAGTATTGCATCTCCAGCGGAGTGGGTTAGTAAAGTTACTCTCCTCGGTTCCACCGGCTTGTTTTCCTGTGTCCTACTTCACGGGATCTCCGATCACATAGGTTGGGTTACCACCATGGCAACTCATGTGGGTCTCATACCCATCTCCTCGATGCACTATCTATCACTACACGTGATAGCCCTTTAAATAAAGAGATCTGCCAGATTCTTAGCCGTATGGACATAGTCCAACGCTATCACTCCGGAGTTTCTTAATTTTCTGACAGCCTTTAATCTCATTCTTATATGTTTGTTGGACTTCATGTTGTCCTTTGAACTCTTCACCTTGGTGATGACAGTCTGATTATCACAGTTCATAAGGATAGCCGGAACCGATTTATCAACCAGTGGCAAGTCCATCAAAAGATCTCGAAGCCATCCTGCTTCAACACCAGAAGTGTCTAATGATGTTAATTCTGCTTCCATTGTCGATCTCGTTAAGATCGTTTGCTTGCAAGACTTCCAAGAAACAGCGCCACCTCCAAGAGTAAACATATACCCAGTTGTGGTCTTCATCTCATCAGCATCAGAGATCCAATTCGCATCACTATACCCTTCAAGTACCGACGGGTCTCCGGTATAGTGAAGTCCATAATTCATAGTACCTTTCAGATAGCGCATAACTCTTTCTACAGCATGACAATGTACATCACCGGTTTGAAACAAACCGGCTCGGTTCTCACAGAAAGCGCGATGTCGAACCTCGTTAAGCTCGCTAGGTACATCGATGAACCAATGATTTGAGAGTATCTCAATTGATCTTTAGCCATGCCTTTGGACTTTCGAATCAACACGCTAGGATCATATGGTGTTTGAGATGGTGTGCAGGCCGAATATCCAAAGCGACTCAACACCTTCTCAACATAATGGGATTGCAGAAGTGTGATCCCACCCTCATTATCTCTCAGTAGCTTGATATTCAAGATAACATCAGCCACACCAAGGTCCTTCATCTCAAAGTTCTGAGACAGAAACGATTTGACCTCCTCAATGACTTTGAGGTTTGTTCCAATATCGATATGTCATCAACATACGAGCACAATAACTCCTTCGCCCCACCATGGCGATAGTATACACATTTGTCACCTCATTAACAACGAAACCAACAGATGTCGAGTTGTATTGAACTTATCATGCCATTGCTTAGGTGCTTGCTTGAGCCATATAAATATTTCAGCAACCTACACACCTTTCTTTCGACCATCTATCACAAAGCCATCTGTCTGTTGCATGTAGATTTCCTCATTTAGCTCTCCATTCGTAAAAGCCGTCTTAACATCCATTTGATGGGCGAGAAGACAATGTGAGGCCCCCAACGAGAGTAATACTCGAATGGTGGTCATCTAGCCACAGTGAATAAGTATCAAAGAAATCTTCCTCTTCTTTCTCGTCATAGCCCTTGGCCACAAGCCTAGCCTTTTACTTTTCAATCGTACCATCGGGCCTAAGCTTTTCTTGAACACCCACTTACATCCCAATGGTTTGCAACCATAGGGACGCCGATGATCTCCCATGTCCCGTTAGCCATGATGGAATCCATCTCGCTACGGACCGCATCTTTCGAAAGAGTCACTACGGAGAGGCATACGCTTCTAAAATAGAAGTGGGAGTATCATCCACGAGGTACGAAGAAATCATCACCAAAGGTCTTTGCAGTCCTTTGTCTCTTGCCCCTACCAAGGGTTCCTCGTCATCCTCCTCGTGATTTTTATCACGTGTTCGTTCATAATATTCCATAGGAATGGCAGGCTCGAGTCTCCTCAGTTCTGTCTAGAAGTGCTTTGCATATCTCTCATAGGAAAAATATCCTCAAAGAATGTAGCATCCTTAGACTCTATGATTGTACCGACCTTACGGTCGGGTAACTCAGATTTCACTACTAGAAATCTATAGCCAACGCTGTTCTTAGCGTAGCCCAAATTAACGCAATCCACGTCTTGGGTCCAAGCTTACGCTTTTTGGGGATCGCACGTTGACTTTCGTCAAACAGCCCCAAGTACGCAAGTACGAGAGTGTTGTCCTTCTCTTTGCCCATCTCTCATATGGAGTGATCTCATTATCCTTCATCGGAACTTTATTGAGGACATGACATGCCGTCAATATAGCCTCCCCCCACCATGCCTTGGATAAACCCGACGTATCTAACATGGCGTTAACGGATCGGTTAGAGTACGGTTTTTCCGCTCGGCAACCCGTTTGACTGGGGTGAATAGGGAGGCGTCCTCTCATGAATAATGCCATGTTCCGCACAGAAAGAATCAAACTCACTCGAGAAGTACTCTCCACCACGATCTGAACGGAATCGTTTAATTTCCTTTTCAAGTTGATTCTCAATTTCTGCCTTATAGATTTTAAAGTAGTGTAGAGCCTCATCTTTAGTATTTAACAGATACACATAGCAATATCTAGTGGAATCATCTATCAATATCATGAAGTATTTCTTTCCACCTTTAGTCAATACACCGTTCATCTCACAAAGATCGAAATGTATGAGTTCTAATGGTGCCAAGTGTCTCTCCTCCATGACCTTGTGAGGTTTGGCGAGGTTGCTTAGCTTGCACACATGACGAGCACTTAGAACCTTTGGCTAAAGTGAAACTCGGATTAAATCCAACTTAGCTAGCCACGTCATAACACGAAACTTATGTGACAAAGACGTGAATGCCAAACCTCGATTCATTAATACTCGAATGAATATGGTTCACGACTTTATTACGTAAATCTGCGAGGAAAGGCGGAACATACCTCCGCTCTCATAACCTTTTCCAACAAATAGTCCATACTTAGTAACAACTAATTTATTAGACTCGAATACCAACTTAAACCCTTCTCTACATAGAAGGGAGCCACTAACGAGGTTCTTCTTGATGGCGGGGACATGCTGCACGTTCTTGGTTTGCGATCCTTCCCAAGTAAACTTCAGATCGACCGTGCCAACACCATGAATGAAGCACTCGCGCCATTCCCCATCAATACGGACCCATGGCACGTGACCTGGTAAGAAGAGAACAATGAAATGTCAAGACACACATGAACACTGCACTTGTATCCACCCACCAATCGGTAGGCTGAAATCTGAAAAAACAGTAAATAAATTACCGTGCCTGGATGCACCATTCTCATTGTTGCCCACAATCATGTTGACAGACTTGGAGTCCTGTCCCGACTTCTTAAACTTGTTTGGGCACTTGTTGGCCCAATGTTGATCGAACCACAAGTAAAGCAGCCCTCATCCTTCTTGTTCTTCTTGAAGGTCTTCTTACCCTTCTTCTTGAAGTCGGTATTCTGTTGGACACCGTTCTTTCCCTTGAACTTGTGGGAGTTGAAGTTCCTCTGGTTCACCATGTTGGCGGCAAGTCCTTGACCCCTTTTCTGTCGAGTCCTTTGCCCTCGAATTCTGCTCAACACTCGGATGGCCAATGACATCCTCCACGGAGAATTCACGCCTATGATGTTTGAGTGGTGGCAAAGTTCCTCCAGAATTGGGGAGCTTAGCGATTATGCAGCCCGCGACAAACTTGCCCGCTAACTCGCTTGAAGCTCAAGCTCCTTAAAATGCATATTATCTCGTGAGCTGCTCCGATGCAGGGCGGTTCTCAACCATCTTGTAATCGTGGAACTGCTCTATAATATACATCTCGCTCCTGCATCGGCGGCCCCGAACTTAGATTCGAGCGCCTCCCACAAGTCCTTGGCGACATGCACATGTAAATATGCGTCGACCAGTTTATCTCCGATCACGGTAAGAACAGCTCCGATAAACACAGTGGTTGCCTCCCTGAACGCCTTCTCCTATTCAGGAGCAATCATTCCCGTGGACACACCGGCTACCCAGAACACGTTCATAGCCGTGAGCCATAAAGTGGTCTTTGTCTGCCAACGCTTAAAATGCGTACCGGTAAACTTATCCGGTTTCAGTCAGCTGGCTAAGCCACTTGCCGAAAAATTCCTACACGAATAGGTTTTTGGATTGCTGAGTAAATAGGCAATTTTTCACTAATTTAATCCATAAGTAGATAACTAGCATGGCATTGACAGAACTAGGAACATATTGGTACTGATCTAAACAAGCACGTACTACGCAAATAGTAGACAAATCTACACATGATGCTAGCACTGCTAATACGAAATTATCGGAGAGGGATAAATGCGTATACCCTCCAATAGGCCAATCTGAAGCCGCTGCTGGTGACAACAAGCAGCAGAAGCGTCCTCGGCGGCCTTCTTGTCGGCCTCGGTCTTCTCGGCGGCGTTCGTTCGCGTCGCTGACATGGTGATGACGGAGGCGGCGGGCGTAGAGGAAGTAGTGGATCGGAGGCAAGCGATCAGCGTAGTCGCTTCCCAAAAACCTATTCGCCTCTCTCCCGTACAGAAACCAGAGAGACGGAGTTTCGGAGACCTGCTCTCCCGTCAACCGTGTACGCGGTGGAGTCGCCGGCGGCAGCAGCAGCAGAGGAACGACGTGGGCGTGGAGGCGGAGATGCGTTCTGTTTTCGCGACGGCTAGGGTTGGTAGCGCCCCACATATATATGTGCGGCCCACGATCCGACGTCTCAGATCGTGGCCCTACCTGTCAAAGACTCCGTTCCTGACCGGCAAAAAGAAGCGCATAGGAGTGAGCTCGGCTCGGCTCAATCCCGCAACCCGCAACCCGCGGCGAGCGGAGGAGGAGGAGCGCGCGAGGGCCTCTTCTCTTCTCAAGCTCCAATAGCATGTAGAAGAGCCACCCTTATAAACCACTCCAACTTCTCTTCCACTAGCATGGTGGGACTAAACTTCCCACCACCTTGTCATGCCACCTACATGGGCCCTTAGAGATCAAATCTGAAATTGTCATATGGGCTCTAGGCCCATCTCACATTTCAACAATCCCCACCAGATCTCGGGGCCCACTTTGTCCTTTGTTCCAAACGCTGTTTTGATATACTAGTGTTTCAAAGAAGACCTGTTAAGGTTGAGCTTCACCTAGAACAAGTAGCTACACTCCTTCACAACCAACAATGGACTATGCCTTGAATTGTCGGTTTAGGCGTAAAAGTTTCACCACATGTCTTACTAGTCTTGGGCTGCGAAGGCTGACCCCTCGGTGGAGCATATAACTCACACTCTGGCCTATTCATGAGCTTACTAGAGATCACCCCAATCTCATAGACTGTGACTAGCAGTCGAGGCTCACATAGGTGTGTTCCTCCAAAGATCGCTCTGTAGGATAGCATCTTGCTTATACATATAAGCCTTGGAACACATTAAGACAGAGTCATTCTTCCATACAGTTTCGAGAGTATTGCATCTCCAACGAAGTGGGTTAGTAAAGTTACTCTCCTCGGTTCACCACCGGCTTGTTTTCCTGTGTCCTACTTCACGGGATCTCCGATCACATAGGTTGGGTTACCACCATGGCAACTCATGTGGGTCTCATACCCATCTCCTCGATGCACTATCTATCACTACACGTGATAGCCCTTTCAGAAAGGATCGCCAGATTCTTAGCCGTATGGACATAGTCCAACGCTATCACTCGGAGTTTCTTAATTTTCGACAGCCTTTAATCTCATTCTTATGTGTTTGTTGGACTTCATGTTGTCCTTTGAACTCTTCACCTTGGTGATGACAGTCTGATTATCACAGTTCATAAGGATAGCCGGAACCGATTTATCAACCAGTGGCAAGTCCATCGAAAGATCTCGAAGCCATCCTGCTTCAACACCAGAAGTGTCTAATGCTGTTAATTCTGCTTCCATTGTCGATCTCGTTAAGATCGTTTGCTTGCAAGACTTCCAAGAAACAGCGCCACCTCCAAGAGTAAACATATACCCAGTTGTGGCCTTCATCTCATCAGCATCAGAGATCCAATTCGCATCACTATACCCTTCAAGTACCGACGGGTCTCCGGTATAGTGAAGTCCATAATTCATAGTACCTTTCAGATAGCGCATAACTCTTTCTACAGCATGCCAATGTACATCACCCGGTTTGGAAACAAACCGGCTCAGTTTGCTCACAGCAAACGCGATGTCAGGCCTCATTGCGCTCGCTAGGTACATCGGTGAACCAATGATTTGAGAGTATCTCAATTGATCTTTAGCCATGCCTTTGGACTTTCGAATCAACACGCTAGGATCATATGGTGTTTGAGATGGTGTGCAGTCCGAATATCCAAAGCGACTCAACACCTTCTCAACATAATGGGATTGCAGAAGTGTGATCCCACCCTCATTATCTCTCAGTAGCTTGATATTCAAGATAACATCAGCCACACCAAGGTCCTTCATCTCAAAGTTCTGAGACAGAAACGATTTGACCTCCTCAATGACTTTGAGGTTTGTTCCGAATATCAGTATGTCATCAACATACAGGCACAGTATAACTCCTTCGCCCCCACCATGGCGATAGTATACACATTTGTCAGCCTCATTAACAACGAAACCAACAGATGTCAGAGTTGTATTGAACTTATCATGCCATTGCTTAGGTGCTTGCTTCAGGCCATATAAAGATTTCAGCAACCTACACACCTTTCTTTCCTGACCATCTATCACAAAGCCATCTGGCTGTTGCATGTAGATTTCCTCATTTAGCTCTCCATTCAGAAAAGCCGTCTTAACATCCATTTGATGGACGAGAAGACAATGTGAGGCCCCCAACGAGAGTAATACTCGAATGGTGGTCAGTCTAGCCACAGGTGAATAAGTATCAAAGAAATCTTCCTCTTCTTTCTCGTCATAGCCCTTGGCCACAAGCCTAGCCTTTTACTTTTCAATCGTACCATCGGGCCTAAGCTTTTTCTTGAACACCCACTTACATCCCAATGGTTTGCAACCATAGGGACGCTCAGTGATCTCCCATGTCCCGTTAGCCATGATGGAATCCATCTCGCTACGGACCGCATCTTTCCAGTAGTCAGCTTCTGGAGAGGCATACGCTTCTAAAATAGAAGTGGGAGTATCATCCACGAGGTACACGAAGAAATCATCACCAAAGGTCTTTGCAGTCCTTTGTCTCTTGCCCCTACCAAGGGTTCCCTCGTCATCCTCCTCAGGATTTTCATCATGTGTTCGTTCATAATATTCCATATGAATGGCAGGCTCAGGAGTCTCCTCAGATTCCTGTCTAGAAGTGCTTTGCATATCTCTCATAGGAAAAGTATCCTCAAAGAATGTAGCATCCTTAGACTCTATGATTGTACCGACCTTCTGGTCAGGTAACTCAGATTTCACTACTAGAAATCTATAGCCAACGCTGTTCTTAGCGTAGCCCAAATTAACGCAATCCACAGTCTTGGGTCCAAGCTTACGCTTTTTGGGGATCGGCACGTTGACTTTCGTCAAACAGCCCCAAGTACGCAAGTACGAGAGTGTTGTCCACGAGGAGCTGAACTGCCATCAGTACAACTACTATTTGCGCGATGAGCTTTGCTTGTGTGGAAGGAATGGAGGGAAGGAGAAGGATCATCTTCTCCTCCTGCAACTTGAGCATGCTACGTACGCTTGGTGATACTCGTGCTGCTAATCGAACTCTTCTTGTGTAGAAGAAATAAATGTTGGGTCTTCTCTTGTTTGATTTCAACGTCCACTTCGAGCTAGTAGGGCAATAGACTAGTCACTCTGACTAGTTGCCTTAGAAAAGCTTTTGTCTTCTCAGTTGACTTCAGTGCCGACCAGGTACAGTAGTGCACGGGTAGTCGTATAGACTACTCCCTCCATCCCATAATATAAGAACGTTTTTAACAGTGTACTTAATATGAGCATGTTCTGCCTGTCCGGTGCTAGCTGAGTTAGAACAGTCCTCATCCTACAGTATTTTGTTCAACTTCAGCTCAAACGTGTCTCTTTGGTAAGGAAAAGTCTATGCCTTAGAAAGGAAGGGGAAACGCGTATGGCATAATCTCTTCTATTTTATGTGGAAACTCAAACTCGTGCCCAGCTTTGGCTACTGTTGGTCAGATCAGTGGTCACACCGTGCCATCCGGGTTGGGTGGAACCGTGGAAGGCCTCTCGCTGAAGGTTCCCACTAGTGTACAGGCAATGGCAATTTTGATGACCGGCGGGCCGGGCGAGAGCAAAAGAAGAAAGTACCTCCATGCAGCTCAGCCACGCCTAGGCGCCATCGACACCCCCACTCGGCCGGAACTCACTTGAGCATTTCATTGAACACCTCCTCTGCACGGTCAGGAATTCAAAATCGAACCAAGGAATCGTGACTGCAATCTTCACTTCACGGGACCGGGACATATCAAGTTTTTTTTTGGAAGGATCGACATATCAAGTTTCTAACGAGTTGCTTACCATTGATTCTGATCCCCACTGACGCAATCAGCACCACCAACCACCTCCGGGAGGAAGAGGTGGGCTCACCTGCGACTGCCAGAGTGCACTGCCGGTCTCCTGCGTACCCACAACCCTCGCCGCGCCGGCCTCCATGCGTCGTGCTGCCGAGCAGGCCCCAGGCAAACCTGGCCGAACTGCCAGCACGGCACGGGCGCCCCTATGTCTTGTTTACAGCGAAAGGGCAGCCTCGCCTTTTTTCTTTTTTGAGAATCAGAGGGCAGCCTCACCTGAATGGCGCGTCGAGGCCATGGACCACAGGCCACAGCCTCCTTTCTCTGTTTTTTTCAAGTTTTTTTTACTTTTGTTTGTACTTCCAAATGTTCTAAATATATGTAAAAATATTTCTCATGTACTCCCTCCGTTCCTAAATATTTGTCTTTTTAGAGATTTCAACAAGTGATTACATATGGAGCAAAATGAGTGAATCTACACTCTAAAATATGTCTATATACATCCGTATGTGATTGTCCATTTGAAATCTCTAAAAGGACAAATATTTAGGAACGGAGGGAGTATTTACATAAAATATTTAAAAAATGTTAATGTGTATAGAAAAAAGTATTATTCATGTATACAAAAAATATACAATGTCTGCGATTTTTTTTATCATGTATCGAAAAATGTTAAACAAGTATTTGAAAAATGTTAATAATTTTTTAAATGTGTTCAAAATAGTTTTCATCTATACCAAAAGATATATAAAAAGATAAAATGTGTATGGGAAAATGTTGATCATGTATAAACATGTTAAACGTGTGTAGGGAAAATGTTACTGATGTATACAAAAAATTTACAGCGTGGATTAAATAAAAGTACACATAAAAAATAGAAAAAAAATCATAATTTTGTCTTAAAAAATGTTATACATGTATATAAAAATGTTCTGATATATACGGAAAAATGTACATTATGCGTGAAATAACGTTTAGTGCCATCAAAAAATGTTCCTCATGTATTTGTAAAAGCTTGACCATGCATACAAAGAAGTGTTGATAACTTCTATTTAAGAAAAAAAATGTACATCGTGTGTTGGAAAAAGGTTTAACATGAATAAATAAAATATTTGTTTTGCACACTAAAAGTATACATTGTCCACTAAAAAATAGACATGTGTTCAACAAAGAGATAACCGATGAAGACCAGACAAAGAAACTATGAGAAACAAAGAAAACTAATGAAAACCACAAAAAGAAAAAGAAAACCAATGAAAAAGAATGAAGAGAAAGAACAAAAAATGAAGAAACCCAAAAAGAACTAAAATAAACAAAACCGAGAAAAAAAACTAAAACAAACAAAAACAAACAATCAATGAATCAATCGCTTCTTATGTAGAAGAAATAAATATTGGGTCTTGCTTGATTTCAATGTCCACTCCAAGCCAGTAGGCCACTAGACTAGCCACTCTCGCTAGTGGTGGTGTGTAAGCAATCGAGCACCTAAAGTACACTTTGACACGGCACTGCATGCGTCAACATGTATTGTAGATGAGCCAGCATAGATTCTTGCAAGCTTTTGAAATTCAGTGTCAGGAAAACAAGAACTAGATTTTTAATTGTAAATATTGTACTCTACCTGAAACCACTTCATTTACGTTCACATACTTAGTGTTTTTTTTGCGGGGGGCGCATACTTAGTTCTACATGACCGGCCAGTATTATAGGGACGAGATACATGGTTATAATACGGAGTTCTAAATTGGCAATTCATATGCGGTAAGGCGCCCAAACTAATAATAGTAACTGCAACACTGCACCGTCCAAGTAAGAGAATCATCTTGGGATTTCAGATGATTGGATGAACTCTTTCTCCAAGCTGTACAGTCTAGTTCCTTCACTACCTTTGCTTCCCTTGTATAACTGATCTCTTATATCACTCTGGTTCACACTTGTGATCTGAGAATTGAAGTGGAACTTTGAGTTTTGCACATCTTCAAGTGTTGTCTCCACTTGTCTCATTGTAGGCCTTTCTTCACCTTTTAAACTTAAGCATGCTTCCACGAGTCTTGCAACCACCTCAGCATCTTCAGCCCCTCCCTCCTCAACAATCTGTGTATCAAGAATATCTAACAATCTGTTGTCTCTTATAAGTGACACAAAATGTGATGCTAGGCTTGTGCCTTCCGACAAACTGGAAGAAAAAACCGGCGTCACCCTTGTCAGTAGCTCTGCTAGGATGACACCAAAGCTGTAAACATCGCTTTTCTCCGTGAGCCGACTAGTGTAGTAGTATTCAGGATCAAGGTAACCATAGGTTCCTTGGACAGCCGTAAGTATTCCTGTCTCATCGATTGCAACTGACCTTGAAGCTCCGAAATCTGATACTTTTGATGTTAAGGTATCAGTAAGTAGTATATTTGAACATTTGATATCTCTGTGATATACTGATATGGAAGCAGCACAGTGTAAATATGCAATGGCCCTTGCAGTCTCCAGTGCAATCCTCAGCCTATCTTTCCATGACAAAGAGTTATCACTTTGGCCATGAAGGTGAAACGAGAGAGTTCCATTTGATACGAACTCGTAAACAAGTAGAGGAACTTCAGTCTCGAGGCAGCAGCCAAAGAGCTTCACCACATTCCTATGGTTTGTCTGTGAAAGTATGACAACCTCATTGATGAACTGGTTGATTTCCCGCTGAACAACAATTTTAGACTTCTTGATAGCCACTATACTTTGAACAGATAAGATGCCTTTGTACACCGTGCCATGGCCACCACCACCAATGATGCGATTATGGTCAAATTTGTTGGTAGCTTGCTCCAGCTCTTCCAAGCTAAAAATCCTTGTTCTTCCTGCCATATCTTTGTTTGAAGAGATTAACTGTTGTAGAAGCAGCCCATGATTTTTCTTGAAGAATTTTTGTCTCAACTTATTGGCTCTTCGTTGCTTGAGTTTATTGGTGATTTTGGCAACACCCAGAAGTGAAAATAGTAACCCAAAACCAGCACTAATTGCAATTCCAGAAATTAAGCCTGCAGAAAATAAAAATAAAGACCGTTTGTGAACTATATGCCACAAGCATTTCAACAATTTGAACTCAAATCTAGAAACTACTCAACTATAGCATGATAATGGTTTTCTTGGAATATTGATTAGAGCAGTCATATTGGAGTAAAACAAAATTTCAGGTCAGTGATCACGCGCTTTACGTTACTAGTTTATGGAGGACGTAATATTTCATTTTTATTTATTTTTCTTCCGTTTGTCTTCCATTTTTGAATGGTAGACCGACTAATGATTCCAGAGTACAACTATTAGGACAACTGATTTTAAAACCAAAAAATGCAGTCGAAGTATTTCTTGGTCATTTGGCTGATGTACTATATAATAGACTAAAAAATAATTACTCATATTTCTATGTTCCTCAATTATCACTAAACAGCCTTGCACCAAATGAGTGAAATGTATTTGTACCTGGGAGCCTGCCGATACTTTTCTTTGTTGATGAGCATCGGTATGTTCCTGGCATATTTATGCAGGTTCCCTGTGGACATGAATAAACACCTGGGGATTGGCACTCGTCGATATCTGAAAGGGAGAAAAAGAGGAGAGATCAAAAGCAGAGAGATATCATTGCCGACAGTATTTCGCTGAACTTCAGCTCAGACAGAAACATGTGTCTCTGGTGCTGCAAGGAAAAGTCCATGGCGTAGAAAGGAAGCGGAAATGTGACAATCTTCTGCCTTATGTGGAAAACTCAAATTCGTGTCCAACTTGGCTGCTGTTGGTCAGGTCAGTGGTCACACCGTGCCATGAACACACTGACACTCCATCCACCGAACCTTCTCGGAAGCAGCCTCGACCAAGATCTCCAGGCAACCAGAACCAGGCAATGGCAATTTTAGCGAGGACGGCCGGGAGAAAAAGAAGAAGATTACCTCGCTGCAGCTCGGTGCAATCAGCCCTAGCCGCCAGGCGCCGTGCTGCGGAGCAGATCCCCATCCCCCAGTCAACGACCAGCGCAACCGGCCAACGGATGTTCAGCTGATCGCCGCTCCATTTTTCTCTGCCAGGCCAGGCGCTGCTCTTTCTTTCCAGAATAACTCTCAGGTGGTCTTTAGCGGAGCCCACGGCCCACTTGCAGCGTGTAAATCAATCTTTCCTTTACAAGTTGCTAAGCTGACTAGATTTCTCGATTAAAATGCTAAGCAGACTGGATTCCAGGATACACTGAAACTTGTTGTTCAATAATTTCAAGTAACATGCGCCTAGTGTATCCTGAAACTGGATACAACACCGGATCGAGTAAAAGAACACAGTAGAATCGGATCTTGAGAAAAAAAACACAAAAACTCTATTCGGCCGGGTCATGTAAGAACGATTGCAGTTACAGACGAGCGCTTCTTAGGGCATCTCCAGCCGCGCCCCCAAGAAGGCCTCCCCAGGCGATTTTTTCGTGCCGGCGCCAAAAAAACGGCCCAATCGCGCCCCAGGACGCCGAAAATCGCCGGCTTGGGCCGAAAACAGCGCCGGCGGACCCAGCCCGAACCCAGCGCGCTGGGGGGCGCCGAGGCGAGTTGTTTTGACGCGAAGAAGCCGCGGGCCAGCCACGTCAGCGACCCGGCGCCTCGTCTTCCCCCAACGGCCTCGGTTTCCGCGGGGAATCAATGGCAAGGCTGCCGCCGGTCAGCCTTGCCATTGATTCCTTCACGGGCGGCGCGTCACGGGGTGGCGCCGACGCCTCCCCTCACCGCCGCAGCGTACACGGCGCGCCCGGCTATAAAGCGGCGGCCTCCACTCCACTTCTGTGCCCACACCAGCCCGCCCGCCCTCGCCGCCGTCCAGCCCTCCCTCTCCCTGCCTCTCCCGCGCCGTCGCCGTCGCCGTCTCCATGGCGTAACGCTTCCCGGGGGCGGCGGCGGCAACGGCCGGCCGCCGTTCGCTCCGCTTTTCGAGTCTCTGGCTCTGTTCGGCGAACATCCGGCGCCGCGGACATGCGCCGCCGAACCATCGGGTGGAGGCTCAGCGCGAAGTGCCCATTCCCCGTTGCCCGACGCCGCGGCGGCCGAGTATGCGCCGAGAGGTTGAGATCGTCGCGCGTCCTCACTAACGCCGCGCTCCCTCCCCAAAGATGCGCGCCGACAACCACGCCGCTGGCGGCGTATTTAACGCCGCCAGCAGCAGCTTCGGCGTCCTGTAACGCGCGCCGGTGGTCGGCGGCGGCGAAACGGCGGCGCCACCTGTGTAAGGCGTCGCCGCACACTCGGCGCGCTCACACACCTCGGGGCGGCGAACGACCCGCCGTTAGCATACCCGGCGGCGCTTGCCGCGTCGGGACATGGGCGCAAAGCGGTTCGGTCTTTCTCCTCCTCTTCCTCCTCCGATCCTCCTCGCACTCCTCCGGCACTCCGGCCCTGCTCGCCGTCAAGGCGAAGCTGCGGCGGAGTCGCCGCTCGGTCAGCGCTTTTCGCAGCGCCGCATCGTCATCCACGAGGCGGCGGCGCGCTCCTCGGTTCCTCCGCGCTTCGTCAAGCGAAGACGGGCGGGATGGCGCCGTGAAGACGGAGCGGGCTGGCGCCGGTGAAGACGGAGCAGGTGCTGGCGTTAGCGGCGGAGCTTCGTCGGCAACGACGCGACCACGAATGGGCGCGCCAGACTCCATCGCGATGGAGAAGGCGCGCGGAGAAAAGCGAAGGCGCCAGCGCACCCGAACTGCGCCCGCCGAGGAGCGCCGACCGGCCGCGACGAAGACGGAGTCGTCGTCTGTCGCGGCAGCGACAGACGACGACGCGCCGCCGCCAGTCCACCATGGCGACGTCGGGTCCAGCCGGGGCGTCCGGGTCAAGGAGGAGAAGGTCGACGACGACGATGGCAGCGACGGCGGCGACGACTTCAGCGCCTTTCTTTTTTAGATTAGCTTAATAATGTAATGAAAATGGGCGAATTTGGCCGAAATTCGCCATGTTCGGACGAAATTTAACTGCTCTTTGTTATAACTTCGCCGAACGGGCCCCCCTTTTTTTTTACACTCGCCTGTAGGCGGCCCTGGGGGTCGACGGCTGGGCGACGACTCGCCCCCAGGGCCTTTTTTTTCGCCGGCTCACCCCCAGGCGGCGCTTTTAGACGCCCCCTGGGGGGCCAACGGCTGGAGATGCCCTTATCGCTAACAATAGGCAATATGTATCCTTTGCATGCATGCTAGGTGCACCCAACAAATAAAGTTGAAACGACTAGGTCGAATGTTGTGCGACAATTTTGTTCCATTTTTCTTAGAACAACGCCTTAGCTGTATTGATTTGGTGAAGGAAAAAATACATAATAAAATAGCCAAAAAAAACTACCAACAAGAGAGATTCCTAATAAAATCAATTTTTAAATGTCGTTGTTGCCAAAACTACAGAAGAGTCGCCCACCCGAAAAAGCGAGTACCTATAATGGTTGGACACACCATGATCAAAAACACACTTCTCCCAAAGGCATGTCGTGAGTGGTGCTTTGTAGCTAGGCTTACAACAAAGAAGACCGAAAGCATGAAAGAAAAACCCTAAGAATAACTAGTTCCATGATGGGAATGATGGGTCCCTGTAATTTATTCCCTATGCCACTTCTAGCACCGGCATGCTGACACACATCTCACAAATAAGAGATGTAACTGTATGTCACACATTGATGTGTGGCTCCCCGATGGAAATATGCCCTAAAGGCAATAATAAAATGATTATTATTATATTTCTTTAATCATGATAAAGGTTTATTATTCATGCTAGAATTGTATTGACCGGAAACTTAAACAAATACCGTGTCCCTAGTGACTTTCTACTAGACCAGCTTGTTGATTAAAAGATGGTTAAAGTTTCCTAACTATAGACATGAGTTGTCATTTGATAACGGGATCACATCATTAGGAGAATGATGTGATGGACAAGACCCATCTGTTAGCTTAGCATATGATCGTTCAGTTTATTGCTACTGCATTCTTAATGTCAAATATATGTTCCTTCGACAATGAGATCATGTAACTCCCGGATACCGGGGAATGCCTTGTGTGCTATCAAATGTCACAACATAACTAGGTGATTATAAAGATGCTCTACAGGTATCTCTGAAGGTGTCTGTTGAGTTGGCATGAATCGAGATTGGGATTTGTCACTCTGAGTATCGGAGAGGTATCTCTGGGCCCTCTTGGTAATACACATCATAAGAAGCTTGCAAGCAAAGTGACTAAAGATTTAGTTACGAGATGATGTATTACGGAACGAGTAAAGAAACTTGCCGGTAACGAGATTGAACTAGGTATGGAGATACCAAGGATGGAATCTCGGGCAAGTAACATACCCACAGACAAAGGGAACTACGTATGTTGTCATAAAGGTTCGACCAATAAAAATCTTCGTGGAATGTAGGAACCAATATGGGCATCCAGGTCCCGCTATTGGTTATTGACCGAAGAAGCGTCTCGGTCATGTCTACATCATTCTCGAACCCGTAGGGTCCGCACGCTTAACGTTCGTTGACGATATATATGAGTTATTTATGTGGGTGACCGAATATTTTTCGGACTCCCGGATGAGATCACGGACATGACGAGGAGCTCCGGAATGGTCCAGAGGTAAAAATTGATATATATGATGATATGGTTAGGCCAAGGGGTAAAGCCCACGGGGTTTTAGGTCGGTGCAAAAGGAGTTTTGCGGAGGCCAGGGGGCCAAACGCCAGAAAGCCTGGCGTCTGGCCCTGGGCCAGACGCCGAGGCCCATGGTGTCTGGGCCAGACACCAAGGACTGTGGCGTCTGGTCCTGGAAGTCCGAGAAGGACTCTTCCTTGCGGATAAAACCGACTTTGAGGAGGCTCTTTCTCCAAGTTTCGACCCCAGGGCTCAACATATAAATATAGGGGCAGGGGTAGCACCCGGAACACATCAAGATACACCGAGCCGTGTGCCGGCAACCCCATCCCTCTAGTTTATCCTCCGTCATAGTTTCCGTTGTGCTTGGTGAAGCCTTGCGGAGATTGTTCTTCACCACCACCGTCACCACGGCGTCGTGCTACTGGAACTCATCTACTACTTCTCCCCTCTTGCTGGATCAAGAAGGTGAGGACGTCTTCGAGCTGAATGTGTGCTGAACTCAGAGGTGTCGTACGTTCGGTCCTTGATTAGGACGAATCGTGAAGGTGTACTACTACATCAACCGCGTTGATAAACGCTTCCACTTAGCGATCTTCAAGGGTATGCATCTTCATGGATAGATCTTGCATGTGCGTAGAATTTTTTTTTGTTTTCCCTGCAAAGTTCCCAACACTCCCTTCACCTCCCCGAAGCCGAAACAGCTAAGAGCATGGTTAATAATATAGCCCGTTAATGGCTATATGAAACTGACATGTCATCATAGCGATCATCAATAGTCACTCATACAACAATGTTAGCTATAAGGATGACCATTACAATACTACCTTTTCTATCTTCTCTCTTTCTCTTTCTTCACATTTATTGTATATTTGCCAAGGAATGTGTATATAGCTAGGCTCTTGTATGAGAGCCCACTCGTTTTACATTTTCACATCTCTCTCCTTCAAATAGACAAAAGTGCCATGTAGGCGGGCTATAAGTCCACTATTGTACTTGCTCTAACAAGGGCGATAGGAACCATCGGTGGAGATTGAAACACTATCTTTTGATTTGAATATGGTGGGTCCATTTACACCAATGCCAACAGGAATCAAATATGCGGGCATGGCTAAACAAGGTCGGCGTGGTGGCCAGATGGCGAGGCGTTGTAAAAAGGGTGATGCATATGGTCTTCCAGTGGTAGCATGAGAAGGTGGTCGAGAACGAGCCAATATAATGGAAGAGGAGACCGTGCAGTTCCCCTTTTTTTTACCCCGCAAAAAGAAGGGAAACGAAAGAAAGAGTGTTGTTTGTACCTTGTGTGATAGATGCGCGTGCATGCTGGTGCTCGGGTGTGCATATCACGCGTGATAGATTATCGCAAACATTAGTGGAGACATGCATTGCACGAAGTCGACTATTAGAAATAAACAAATAACTGTATTTTCAAAATTCTAATGTATATTCTCTAGTTTATTGCACATATTTTTTTCAAAAAGTGCCACTTCCTAAAATTTGACCAAGTATATAGAAAAATAAGGAAAATGCTATCGATCATCTGGCTGAAAAGGCATGCGCATTCGCTACCTTCTATGTGCTATACTTGTTCCTATCGGCCCTACGACTTTATCTCCTCCCCTTTCCCCGTCTTATTCCAGCCTCTTTCTTCTTCTCAGCCACACACACCTACAGCGGCCATGGGTACGTGAAGCTCACACGTTGGGTGCTAGGTGGAGCTCACACGTGTGTGCGCTGTGCTGAAGGCACGCGGCCGCGGCTGAGGCGCACATGCACGGCGCGGAGCGAGGCAGGAAGGGGCCGACCCGAGCGTGAGCTTATCCATGGCCATGGCAGTCAGGCTCGAAATTGTGTTGTGGCTTTTTTGCAACAGCCACGGTGTTGCAAACGGCGGCGATCATCGATGGTGCTCAACGATGACAACGTAGATAAACTCTTGCAACCGATGCGGTGGACGACGGTGGTGCTTAACGACATTAACTTTTTTTTGCAACATCACCTTTGTTGCAGAAATGTTTCTGCAACATCCACTATGTTGCAGAAATGATGCTCAATATGGCGACAAAGTTTTTGCAACATCATCTCTAATGCAAAAGTTTCTATAAGGCTATTTGCAGAAATGATGCTCAATAGGGCGACAAAGTTTTTGCAACATCATCTCTAATGCAAAAGTTTCCTCAACACCTTCTATGTGGCAAAGTTTTTATTTCAGAAGGAAATAGTGCTTCAGGTGGTTTTGCAACAAAGCGCCTATTGCAGAGAAGAAGCGCAACAACCAGCTTGTTGCAATTCGGGGCATGCACGTTTGGGGGAGATCTGACGGCTAATTCTGTGTCTATCGGACGGGCCCAGAGGCGGTTGATGTTTTTGCGCTATCATCTCATAGCGTCACCCGAAAAATAATCTATACCTGTAATACTAAATATCTGTGTAAAAATATGTCTCGTGGTGTAAATAATGATATTTATTCGGAATCTATTTATTTACTCTTTTGTTAAAGTTATTTTTATCTGCAAACCTAGTCAAAGTTTAGGAAGCTCAACATTCAAAAAGATCTATATACACTATATACTATGGAATAGAGTTCTCTCTCAGTATAAAAATATGTTGCATGTTAGGTTTTGTAAGTACCTTGGCATCCATCGGCAATGTAGGGATTGCCCTCGTATCCTCTCGAGCAGTTGCACCGCGGCCGCTGGTAATCGCCGTCGTTGTAGACCACGATGCTGTTCGTGCACATGCATCTTCCGGGATCAGACTGCGTCGACAAGCCATCCGGCAGCCGGAACATGTCCTTGTCACGGTTCATATCCAGCGACCAATCCAACACCGTCGGAACCACCGTGGAATCAGCAATCCTCTGCGGCTCCGCCGAGTAATCCAGCTGCAGAACGAGCCCCTTCTCGCCGAACCAGTCCCGATCGGCGACGAACACCGCTCCGTACCTGGAGGAATCGTTGGGCCTCACTCTGATCTGGGCCAGATCATTGATCTGGATGCCGTAGGACGAGAATCCCGGCCGCGGGACGGGCGTCTGGCAGCAGCCGACGCCGGAGCACGAGGCGTCGCTCACCCGCCCAGGGCCGTGCGCCTCCGAGCAGTACGCGGCGCAGACGCTGACGAAGCGGCCCTCGTCGTCGACGAGGCTGGCCACGAGGTTGCATCCCATGGCCACGAACCAGTTGCGCTTCGCGGACACCGTCAGGCGGCCGGCGGCTCTCAGGCCGCCGGCGGACCACGTGCGGTTGAACTTCTCGGGGTTCTCGCTCAGCGAGAAGTTGACCATCCTGGTGTTGATCCGCAGGGTACGTGCCGTCCAGAGAGACGGCGAGCACTTGCACCCATGCAGCGTCGTCGCCGGCGAACAGCCTCGGCGGCTGGGTCGTCTCGTCGCAGGTGAGGTTGAAGCCCTCGCGGAAGCAACCGTGCCCGATGCCGAATGGGTACGGTACGGTCACGTTGCCGCAGGCCTCGGGGCAGCCAGGCAAGGCAACCGGCGGCGCGGCTAGTGTTGTGGCGGCTATGAGATGAAGCGTCAGTGGTGTGATCATGGCGCCGATCTTTGCTCTTGTGGCAGGAGTAGATGGAGCCAGCGTCATATCTGCTGCAGACCTTGCTCAGGTGAGGAGTCTGGTACTCATCAGGTGTAACCGTGTAAGTGACCGCACTCTTTGGCAGAACGGAAAGTGTACACCGAAGGAAGGGGCAGGAAGGTCACATGCTGATTATTTACCCCATTTCATGTGGAAACCATGCATCTCTCATTTGCCTTTACCAATAACGGGTCTTCCTGGGCTATCGGAAAGTCTGGATGTAAGAGTCACCATCAGACGAAATGTTTACATTCTCATCATAGCAATCTCGTACTCTCTCATAGGGAGTACTACTTGGATGTGGCTGCTCTGATGTCAAAAGTAATTAGATATGCACTACGGACCTTAAGCAAGAAATCTCGATTGTCATTATAGGTGTAGCTTGCTTGCGTGAGTGCAACGGCGGCGAGAGCCGGCAGTTTACAATTTGGTCGGTCAACTGAAAATGACATCTCATTAGGTTTCTTGGATTATAAATTTCCACAATAATATCACTATTTATACTTTTTACCGTCATTGTTTTCAAAGATTTCAAATATTGTTTAACCGTCTTGGATTATAATACTATTTATACTTTTTACCGTCTTGGATTATAAAAACCCCACCTCTGCCCCACATGCCATAGCCTCCCGTGTGCAGCTCCGCGAGGGAAAAACGGCCGCCGGCCGCTCGCACTCCGACGCCCCGCAGCCCTCCGCTGCTCGCCCAAGAAGCTTCCCCGCTCTTCGATTTCGGTTGCAGCTCCGCCCCAACCGGTTGCCACTCCGGCGAGATCGGTTGCAACTCCCACCGTTGATGGTCCATTGATGCAACACCACCGCCGCCACTCTCCGTCGACACTTGCTGCACCGGATTCCAGACGGCCACCAGTAAACAACATTTTGAATGGATGTAGCAAAATCCTTCGCCGGTGGTACCAAAACCTGACGACTGTTGCAGCAAAAAGGTCGCCGCCGTCGCGGGGTTGCAGCTTCACCAGGACGGATGTAGCTAAATCCTTCGCCGCTGGTAGCAAAATCCGATGACTGTTGCAGCAAAAATAGTTGCCGCCGTCGCAAGGGTCGTAGCTCCGCCGTGATGGATGTAGCAAAAAACATCACCTGTAGTAGCAAAAAACAATGATGTTGCAGCAAAAAAGGCCATCGCCGTGGCCGTCATAGCTCTGGAAGAACATAGTTCCAGCAAAAATAAATGCTGCTTCCAGCAAAAACAGATCATCGGCGCAACATGTGGTCGCTGATCGAAGCTACCCCGCAGGCTCATTGCAGCAGCGCCAACAGGTGATTTCTGCCGGTTTCCTTTGCCGGTTGTCATCGTCCTCGAGCAAAATCCCTAGCAGTAGCGGCCCCCAACGATGAGAGGCACGTGAGAAATCCTGCGAAGGAGGGGCGAATCCATGGCGTCGTGCAGTCTGTTTGGCGGAGAGGGGAATGAGTGGTGGAGCTCAACACGAAAGGGATAAGGCGTGATGCGCGGGCGGTGCGTGGGTCCAGCCCTACGTGGCCACAGAACGTGCGTGGCAGTTGGAACGCACGATCGCAAAAATAAATCTGACGCTCTGCTTGTCCGACGCAAAGTTGGGCCGGCGCACCGGATGCAAACATTTACCAATTCAAAATACAAACTTGGTGCACACTGCACAGTGACCCTGCCGTTCCCTCCTCAGCCTTCAGTTTTTCAACTGAAATTGTTCTGGAATGACCCCAAGAAGCCAAAATCTAAACAAAATTGTTCGTCGTCTTCCGCGCGGGACCTACTGGCCTGCTCATCTTCAATCGCCACTTCCCTGATGCCACCCGCCCACCCGCAAGGCTGCAAATCCTCCGTTCAAAGAAACATCAGCGAGCAAATTCAGTAGGTTCAGATGCAAAATGACGAATCATCTCGTGCGACCATATGTTTGCAGCGGGAAGCTGATTGTTTGGACACTGGACGTGTAAACGTGTGGCAGCCGAGGGCCTGAGCTCTTAGGCTATGATCAAGAGGAACGTGATGCCTAAATCCATTATAGGCTGGTAAATTTTGCATTGGACCGATATCGGCGATTTCTAGCCACAGACATATCTGATGTCGACTATGCATGTATCCTTTTGGTGTCGACCTGGTGGAATTTTAGCTAAGTTAATATTTCTAGTTCACAAGCTGTCAATTAGTTATGTTGCAAAATAAACTTTGCTCCCGGTCTTGAGGCCTGGACTTGTCAATCAACCTGAGCTTCCTCGGCACAACAAAGACAACACCACCAAAAAGGTTAATGGACCGATGGGCGATGAGGAGTGAGTAACAACTCAGAGTGGTGTAGCAGATTTGTCATATTAATCAACTTATTGCAACACTAAATTTGCAATCCCTTCTCGTCGCTGAAAGTGCTTGCAGTATAAAGTTTCACAAGTTAGCTCAGTGCTCTCAAATCCTATGTGATGCAAATTCGGCTCTTGAATGTGTGTGTGTGTGTGTGTGTGTGTGTGTGGGGGGGGTAGGGGCATTCACACTATGTACATTCATGGACCCATCAACGTATGTTCTCACGAACTTTCTGAATTAAGTGCGACAAACTGCAAGTTTAATAGAAAACTGTAAGTTGGTTCATTTTAGTTACTTTGAAATATGTGGTCTTGCATGACTCAATAGCATAGGAAATACACATATCGTTACAATCAACAGTTCCTAATTTACATTCTGCTGTTGTTTAAGAAATTTACATGTGGCATGCAACATGGAACCCAAACTAACAATACTACCTGACTCATTTTACCATGCAAGTAAACTCATCTAGGAATTTCGGATGATTCGATAAACTCCTTTTCCAAGCTATATAACCTAGTTCCTTCGCAGCCTTTGTTCCCCATCCATGGCTGATCTTTCAGAGCAGTCTGATTCACTCTTGTGGTCTGAGAACTGAGCTTGACCTTTGAATTATGCACATCTTCAAGTGTTGTCTCCACTTGCCTCATTGTAGGTCTTTCTTCCCCTTTTAAGCTTAAGCATGCTTTTGCAAGTCTTGCAACCACCTCAGCCTCTTCAACTCCTCCTTCATGAATAATTTGTGTATCTAGGATATCTGACAAGCGATTGTCGCTCATTAGTGATACAAAGTGTGATGCTAGGCTTGTTCCTTCTGATGAATGAGAAGAAAAAACTGGTGTAACACTTGTCAATAGCTCTGCTAGGATGACACCAAAGCTGTAGACATCACTCTTCTCCGTCAGTCGACTCGTGTAGTAGTATTCAGGATCAAGGTAACCATAGGTTCCTTGGACAACTGTAAGTATTCCAGTCTCGTCTATTGCAATTGACCTCGAAGCTCCAAAATCTGATACTTTTGCTATTAAAGTATCAGTAAGTAGAATATTGGCACATTTGATATCTCTATGGTATACTGATATGGAAGCTGCAGAGTGTAGATATGCAATAGCCCTTGCAGTTTCCAATGCAATCCTCAGTCGAGTTTTCCAGGACAAATGGTTCTCACTTTGGCCATGGAGATGACAAGAGAGAGTTCCATTCGATATGAACTCATAAACTAGTAGAGGAACTTCTGTCTCGAGACAACAACCAAAAAGTTTCACCACATTCCTATGGTTTATCTGTGAAAGTATGGCAACCTCATTTATAAACTGGTCGATTTCCCTCTGCACAACAATTTTGGCCTTCTTGATGGCCACAACGCGTTGATCCGATAAGATGGCTTTATACACTGTGCCATGCCCACCGCCGCCAAGGATCCGATTATGATCAAATTTGTTGGTTGCTTGTTCTAGCTCTTCTAAGCTGAAAATCTTCATCTTTTCGGCTATATCATTGTTCGAAGAGATTAACTGTTGCAGAAGCAGTCCATGGTTTTTCTTAAAGAACTTTTGTCTGATCTTCTTGGCTCTTCGTTTCTTGAGTTTTTTTGTGACTTGGGCAACGCCTAGGAGTGAAAATAGTAGGCCAACACCAGCAACAATAGCTATTATGGTAATTAGACCTGCAGAAAGTGAACATAAGATTGATTGAACAATATATGTTGTATTCACTTCACGATATCAACCTGCCGAGCTCAATTTTTATCAGACTACTCAATTGTACCATGAAAAGGTTTTCTTGGGAAATATGACTATCTACTGGGCCATTAATATTGGAAGTACTTTATACTCGTTCTTTTAGTTATCCATGTTTGAGTGATCTACAACCCTAGTCATGATTTGAGTAAGCATTAGAGATAACTGTAAACAGAATATTAAGCAGTTAGGTCCTAGTAATAGTAGTATTTAACAAAAATAAGTTTCTAATATAACTTTTTTATATTTTAGTTCAGGGACAAAAACTAAGCTCGCAATAATTGAGGAACAAAACATGAAAGTTTCTCTTTGCAATTATCAACAACGAAAGACTTATATCAAGTGTGTTTTATGTACCTGCTAAGCTGATGATTCTTTTCTTTGCTGAGCATCGGTATGTCCCTGGCATATTGATGCATGTTCCATGGCAGGGATAAACATCTGGTTGTAAGCACTCATCGATATCTGAAGGGGAAAAACACAATGTTGGAAACAAAGGGTTTTTACATCGAATGGTAAAAACTAAGATAACACATGCATGTTCTCTCCCAACATTAGAACTACCGCCACTTTTCCAGAACATACCAAAAACTACTACTAACATACCTTGGCACCCATTAGCGATGTAAGGGTTGCCCTCATATCCTTTAGAATAGTTGCACCGCCTTTTCTCATAATCTTCGAAAACATAGTAGCTATCATTGTTCAAGCTTAAACTTCTAATTTTAGAAGAATTGGGCTGGACAGACAACGACGACATGTCCTCCAACACTACCAGTACACTCTCAACCATGGTTTGCTGGCATGGATCAGTGGAGTTGAGCATCATCTCATTTCATTTTTGTTGAACCAGTCTTGATCAACAATGAACACAGCAAAGGCGTCCATTCCCTGCCAAGACCGTTGTCTGTGGGATAGCCATCTAATGTCGTCCATCACCATATACCTATAAGTGTTCGTTATAGCAAGGTGAGTACACATGACATACTCCGCAACACTTACCGGAGACCTACACTATTTATGCATCATGTATCAAAAGGGGGTAATGCGTTTAGCGGCAGCAAGCATTGAGCGTATACAAACCATCAACACACGTGTGCAACGCAACACCACTGGTTGCGCCCACGTGGAGCATCTATCATATCGCAAACATAACAGAACCTTGCATTCCCCTTCGCACCACCCATGAAGAAGAATCCCTAGTCTTTTATTTGGCAAGTTTTACTATTTAGTAAGAAGAAGCTGGGTGTGACTAGTTCTCAATCGACTGAGATTTAACCAATTCTCATTCAAGTAACATGACACGCAAGAGAAAAAAAAAAGAAAAACTAAAAAGAAAATTTTGTATGGATTTCAATGTAAATCTCACGGATATAGCATCGACCGAGACTTAACGAAGTCTCAGTCGAGTGAGACTTAGCAAGACTGTAAGAAGATTTAACAAAATTCTAAAGGATGATGAACAGAGGGGAAGTTTGGAGAGCGGTGGTACCTTGACATCCGTCAACGATGTAAGAGTTGCCTTCGTATCCATCCGAGCAGTTGCACCTTACTTTGTTCACTGCGTCGCCGATGTAGGCAGCGAAGCTGTTCGAGCTTATGCATCTCCAACGAGATGCAGAACGTGGATCCTTGATGATCAAGTCACGGTCGCTATCTACGTCCAGCCACCATTGCAGCACGGTGGGCATGCTGGACGGGCCGTTTCCGAAATCATCATTAACGAAATCATTGAAACTGACAGTGTTCTGCATGGTGCCTACGAACCACTCGCGATCGACTATGAAGGCGGCCACCGACGCACGGCTTTGGCCCGCGTACGCTGCCACCGTATCGTCCAAATCCTTGAACATGACCTGGTACCCGGGGTAGCGCTGCGCGATGGTCGTCCAGCAGCAGCCGACGCCCGTGCACAAGGCGTCCCGGGTTTTCCCGTTGCACAGCGTGGAGCACGTGCTGACATACTCGCGACCCCCGTCGCTGACCGCGACGAGGTAGCCGATGAAGTTGCACCCGATGGCCACAAAGACGTTGTGCTCCGTGGACACCGCGAGCTGCGCGCCGCCGCTGTTGTACACCTCCGGCAGGCCTCCGTACCAGGAGTAGTTGTGGTCGATAGATCTCCTCGCGCCGACGACGCCGTTTGTGTAAAGTGGTCGGAATGCCACGACCTTGGTCCGGACATGCACCGTGCCGTCCGCCAGGGAGATGGCGTCCACCTCCACGCCGTCGCCCAGGAGCAGCTTCGGCGGATGGCGCGTCTCGTCGCAGGTGAGGTTGAAGCCCTTGCGAAAGCAGCCTCGCCGGAAGCCGAAAGGGTAGGGGACGGTGATGTTGCCGCAGGCCTGCGGGCACCCAGGTAAGGCTACCTGGACGGCGGCGACGGCTATTGGCATGAGGAGCTGAAGTGCCGTCACCGTCGCGACGACGAGCTTTGCTTGTGACATGCGGCGAGATACAGGCAGCTTAGAGCATCTCCAACAGGCGCGCGACGCGCCGCGCCCAAAAAAACCATATAGCGCGCGCGCTTAGGCTGTTTTTCCGCGCCGCGCAGCGCTGGCTCCAGCAGCAGCGCAAAAATGCAGCGCGCGAGCGGTGCGCAAAAATGCAGCGCGCGCAAAGCACATATATAGTTCAACAAATAGAAGAAAAACGATTAAACAAACAAATAAATCAACAATAAATACTTTACAACTGAAACAAATAGTTTTATCTCACAGTACAACAAATTAATGCACTAAATAAACACAACCAATAGTTCATGAACAATACAATACATAAAATGCAATGAAATCATGCTCGTTGTTGTCCATGCCATGCCCACCACTCTTCAATCAGATCCTTCTGAAGATCATTGTGCGTTGCGGGACGCCGAATGGCATGATAGGAGGCAACAAAACGGGCTACCCTTTCAGCCCTCCGTCGCACTCGCACGGGATGTCCCAAGAGCTCATACTGTGAGTAGTCTAAATCTTGGCCACGCTCATCCTCGATGATCATGTTGTGCATGATCACACAAGCGTGCATTATGTACCAAAGCATTTTTTGATCCCAAAATCTAGCGGTCCTCTCACAATAGCAAATTGGGCTTGCAAAATCCCAAATGCTCTCTCGACATCTTTTCTAGCAGCTGCACGAGCATTGTGGAAATCAAGATTTTTCTTACCTTCGGCTTTTCAACGGCTTCACGAAGGTTTGCCACTTTGGATAGATGCCATCCGCTAGATAATAGCCATAGTTGTACTTATGGCCATTTGCTACAAACTGAACCGGTGGCAACTCACCATTCGCAATCTTATTCATCGGTGGTGACGGTTGACAACATTGATGTCATTCAAAGATCCGGGCATTCCAAAGAATGCATGCCATATCAAGTCTCCTGATCGCCACCGCTTCAAGGATTATAGTGGAACCTTTTTTGGCCGTGAAATTGCCCATGCCATGCCTTTGGACAATTCTTCCAACTCCAATGCATGCAATCTATTGAGCCAAGCATGCCAGAAAGCCGCGAGATTTGTTCATCGCCAATAGCCTTGCGGCGTCTTCAGCGATAGGAGATCTCAAATACTCCTCGCCAAACACTTGCACAATTCCCACTGCAAAGCGCTTGACACACATGATGGCTTGGCTCTCACCCATAGCCAAGTGATCATCAACTAGATCGGCCGGGATACCGTATGCCAACATACGCAAAGCGGCTGTCACCTTCGAAAGGTGCTATGCCCGAGCTCTCCAGCAGCATTCCTCCTTTGCTGAAAAACGGTCATGAATCGCTAGTTTCTCTCGCAATGCGCTTGAACAAGTCTGTGCTCATCCTAAACCGGCGATTTAAAATATGACTCGGGTATGTGGGATTCTCCACGAAATAGTTCTTCATCAATCTGTTATGGGCATCAATCCTATCTCTCCAAATTTTTCCCGACCCATAACCGAACCACCGTGCTTCGGTTTTTATTGATATGCATTGCTATGATCATTGCAAGATCCTCCTCCTCTTCCATATCAAATTCATCTTCGGATAAATCATGCGATTTAACTCATCTACAATGTTCAATACTATACTATCAAAACTACAATTCAAAATATGCACAAAATTCAGTTTGAAGCAATACATACCTTGTAGGTTTTTGTCGAACACCTTGGGGCGCGCGCGAAGCGAGCCGTCGGCGCTGTTCGGAGGACGTCGGGCCGCGAGGTCCGGTCGGACTAGGAGGGTGGGGCGGAGCCTTGCGCGGGAGGCCGGGCGGCAATCGAACGGTCGCCGCGGCGCGGAGGCGGGCGCCAGCGGAGGCGACCAGAAGCTCGAGTCGCCGGCGGCGAGGCGCGCGCCGGATAGGCTGGGAAGAGGTCGCTGGGCGCGAAAGCGGCGGCGGCGGCGGCAAAGCGGCGGCGCGCGCGAAAATGGCGCGCGGCGGATGGGGAGAGAGCGGGAGAGCAACGAGCGCGTAGAAGAATGAGAGTTCATGCAGAGAGAGTGCCAGTGAAGTGAACGCTCCAAATCAACAGCACGGGATGGGGCATTCACCAGCGCGCCCAACTCGTTTTAGCGCGCGCGCGTTTTTTGGGCGCCCGCTGGAGCGGTGCGACGCGTTGCGCGCGCGCTAAAATGGCGTTTTTTCCGGCGCGGCGCTAGTATAGCGCGGCTGTTGGAGATGCTCTTACCCAAAGTTGCACGAGCATGCAGCATGCTGTTGGGCAAGCTTGGCCTGGGAACTTGCTAGACAGCTGACACCCGTACTACTAGTAATCTGTCTCCTCCATAATTGGCGTAGAAAAAACTTTGGTCTTCTAAGTTGACTTCAACGCCGACCAGATACAGTAGTACGTACGCGCGTATAGACTAGTCAATGTAAGCATGCTGCACTCCTATCTATATCTAGTAGCTGAATTAGTAAACGCATAGACTAGTAGCTCAAGTAGCTCAAGTGACATCTCAATCGTCCTATTTGGATATGAACTTCAACTCAAACAGGGACGTCTCTTTGGTATAAGCTGGAAAAGTCTATGCCGTGGTAAGAGAGGAAGGGGAAACGAGTGTGGCATAATAATCAGTGATGTGACCTCTTTTAGTATGTGGAAACTCAAACTCGTGTCCAACTTGGCTGCTGTTGGTCACACCATGCCATCCGAATTGGGTGGACGGAGTGTGTTCGCTAGGTAAGGTTGGTTCAAGAGCTCGCTGAAGGTTCCCAGGCTAACAGGCAATGGCAATTTTGGTGACCGGCCCAGGCTACCAGGAACTTGGCTCCTGAAGGTTCCCAGGCGAAAGAAAGAAGAAAGTACCTCGATGCAGCTCGGCCCCGCCTAGGCGCCATCGACTCCCCGCTCGGCCGGAGCATTTCATCGAACACGCCGCCTGCAAGGTCGGGAATTCGAAATCGAATCAAAAGAACGAGTGACTGCAATCTTCTATCTGTTCACGGAAAATTATTGACTCTTTAGGCCTTGTTCGGTTGCTTGCCAAACCGAGTGGATTGAAGGGGTTTGAGGGGGATTTAAACCTCTTGTAAGTCAAAATACAAATCAATCCTTGTCAATCCCCTCCAATCCTCTTGGGGAGAGGATTAACCGAACAAGCCCTTAAGGAGTTGCTCACCATAGATTCGCATCCCCACCGACTCAATCAGCAGCGAGCACCAAGCCACCAACCACCTCGGGAAGAAATTACAAGTGGTGGACTGCCCTGCGACTGCGAGAGTGCACGGCCGCCAGACCGCCGGTCTCCTGCGTACCCACAGCCCTCGCCGCGCCAGGCGCCGTGCTGCCGAGCAGCCCCCCGGCCCAGCCGACGACCGGCGCAACCGGCCAACCGCGGTAGCATACGGATGTTCTGCTAACCGCCGCTCCATTTTTATCTGCCAGGCGCTGCTCTTTCCCTTTTTTTTTAGTTCTGAGAATAATCCAAAGGTTTTTTAGGCCAACTCCCCTGCACAACCTGTTAGGTCCGTCCATGTTTGTTTGTGTTAAAACAGACAAATGACACGGGCCAAGAGTAAGAGTAAAAGTTGTCTGTTTGTGTTGAAATGGACAAATGACACGAGCCCAGAGTAAGAGTAAAAGTTATCCGTTCGTATTCGACTCGACTCAAATCCGACATCAATTTGGACCGGATTTGCGTCCAGGTGAACACTCAACAAACGTGCACGTGGCGTCTCATCGTCCGTCCTCACGCCGCATGGCAGCCACACAATTGCTTCCCACCGGCCCCATTTAATCTGCACATGTGGGAAGGCTCGCATGTCAGCCACACAAACGTGCCATGGGCATGTGGAAGTGGATCCCCGGCAAGCTGAGGAAGCACGACCGCGAAGTGGGGTCGCCTTCAGGGCCGCGCGCCGCCGTGCTGAGGATCCGTCCCTACGTTAAGTTGGAGGTGTGGCAGCGCTACTGGGACACCTCCACAATGGTGCTGGCCGCACGCCCATCTCCCGAACGGCTGGCATCTGAGCCCATATTGGGTGTCAGTGCTAGCTATTCTGGTGAGCGGCCGCGCCGGCTTCTCGAGATCAACCGCCGCAGGGCCTTGTTGCCGTCGGACCTCGTCGACGATCCCAGGTACACCGCCAACTCGTCTCTATGGGACACATCATTCCGGGATGAGCACGACGTGCGCCGGCATACTTTTTTTGTCGGTTGTGCTCAGAGCCCAGCATCGGCGCGCTCTAGGGCACTCCGTGACCGTCCTCCCAGCCATCCTCGTCCACGCGGGCGTGCAAGCGTGAGCGCACGTACTCCCTCGTCGCCCCCGCCACCACTGATCCACATTAGCCCATGACGGCCGAAGAGGAGGAGGAACTAGTGAGGAAGGTGCTAGCAGACTCGGACATCGAGTTGAGCGCACCCAGTGGGACAACATTGACGCGCAAATGGCATTATCGGTCGCCGGTGATGTCTTCATCCCCGAGCTCAAGGAGATAGAGGAGCTAGACGACGCGGAGCCGCAATGGAACTCGGCGTTGGTGGGCCAGTCCTAGTCGTGGACTACGACGTTGCCCATCACGCAGGAGTTGGTGTCGGAGCCGATCGTGTGGGTTGGGCCCGATATGTGCTCACCACTCCATGTGCCAACACAGGCACCGACGCCCCCCCCCCCTATAGTGCAACCGTTGCAGGCGCCACCAGCCCACCTGTGGCATCAGCCCTTCATCAACCTCAGTGCGGACAAGGAAGACGGCATGCAGTGAAGACGACGGCCAGGACGGCGGCGATGGCCGGTCTAGTATTTCCTTTTGAGTTTAAGTTTGTTTTTTTAATGTTTTTTAGTTCAAGTTCAAGTTTAATGCATGTTGGACAGTTCGGCCGTGACTTTGGGACGTTAATGTAATAGATCGTTATCGTTTAAATTGCCTTTTATGTCTTTTTTATATTTGAATTTAAGTTTAAATCTGGACGCTTTTGCCAAATGTGTCGGGCTGTTGGGTGCAACGATGGGTGGACGACCACAAATGGACGCTTATGTCCACTTTGCCGACCCAAACAGACAGAATCCGAACAAAACAGATGTCCGTTTGCGGTCATGTGTTGGAGTTGGCCTAAATATTTTAGTATGTTAGTTTGTGATTGTTGGAAATATGCACTAAAGGCAATAATATTATATTATTATATTTCTTTGTTCATAATTAAGAGTTTAAATTTTATGATATAACTGATATGATCCTGGAAATATGTGATTCAGTGGAAAACTCATATGCATGTGTGTAATGATAAATCGTACAATAAGATTCCTAGTTTCATCTTTTAGACTATCTCAAGTATTGTTTGTGATCATGTTTTCCGGATCTTGAGATATCGTTAAGTGTAACGATAGTCTCAAAACAATATTAAGAGTATGAGTTTAGAAAAATGATCATAGTGAATCTATCCAAACTTGTTTGTTATACTTTGAGATAATATTGTCATAAGTCAATTGTTATAACACAGAGTGTTAATGTGAGTTTTAGCTCCTTAGACCATGAGAGTATCGTAGTCTCTTCTTACCATATGATGAACTTTGGGGTTGGTCAAACGTCATCTGTAACACGGTGATCGTAAGATAACTTATAGGTTCATCGAAAAGTTTGACAAGGGACTGGATAGCTCGAGAGTGGAATTTGCTCCTCTGACGATGGAGATATATTCTTAGGACCCTCTCAGTTTGATGACATCCATCATCGTCTGGCCAGATGATGAACCACAAGTATAGGGGATCAATCGTAGTCCTTTCGATAAGTAAGAGTATCAAACCCAACGAGGAGCAGAGGAAAGTGACAAGCGGTTTTCAGCAAGATGTTCTCTGCAAGTGCTGAAAGTAGTGATAACAGATAGTTTTGTAGCAATGTAATTCGTAACGAGTAGCAAGTAACAATAGTAAAAAAATAGGTGGAACAAGGTGGCCCAATGCTTTTTATATATAGCAAAGGACAAGCCCGAAAGTTCTCTTATATGAAGCAAGTGTTCTCGAGGACACATGGGAATTCTCGTCTAGTCACGTTCATCATGTTTAGTTGATTCTCGTTCACTACTTTGATAATTTGATATGTGGGTGGACCAGTGCTAGAATGATGTTCTTACTTGAACAAACAACCCTCTTATGATTACCCTCTCTTGCAAGAATCCACAACTACGAAAGAAAAATTAAAATAAATTTAACCATAACATGAAAGATATGGATCCAAATCAGCCCTTACAGAATAACGCATAAATTAGGGTTTAACCTTCTGTCACTCTCGCAAGCCATCATCTACTTATTACTCCCCAATGCCTTCCCCTAGGCCTAATTACGGTGAAGTTTCATATAGTCGACGTTCAGACGACACCAGTAGAGGAAGAACAACATACATATCATCCAAATACTAAACAAATACCGACTTCACATGATTACTTATAACAAGACTTCTCTCATGTCCATAAGAACAAAAACAACTACTCACAAATTGTATTCGTGTTCAAGATCAGAGGTGTATTGAATATGATTAAGGATCTGAACATATAATCTTCCACCAAATAACCAACTAGCATCAACTACAAGATGTAATTAATGAACACTACTAGCGACCCACAGGTACCGATCTGAGGTTTTGAGACAAAGATTGAATACAAGAGATGAATTAGGGTTTGAGAGAAGATGGTTGGTGAAGATGTTGATGAAGATTGGTCCTTCCATGATGAGATGATCGTTGATGATGTCGATGGCTTCCAATTCCACGACTGCTTCGTCAATGTAAGTGTGGAGTGTGTTATTATCATCACCTTCAAACTAGCTATTCATATCTTCTAGCTGACTAACCGTGAACATTTCTAGGGTTGTGACGGGTCAGTGCTGTTGGGGAACGTAGTAATTTCAAAAAATTTCCTACGCACACGCAAGATCATGGTGATGCATAGCAACGAGAGGGAGAGTGTTGTCTACCCTCGTGAGACCGAAGCGAAGCGATCACAACGTAGAGGAAGTAGTCGTCGTTCTCCTCGCGATCCGACCGATCCCAGCCGTTACTCCGGTGCCTCCGAGTTCTTGACACGCGTACAGCTCGGTGGCGCTCCTCGGGCTCCAATCCAAGAGAGCTTGGGAGGAGAGTTCCGTCGAGACGACGGCGTGGTGACGATCTTGATGTTCTACCGGACGCAGGCTTCGCCTAAGCACCGCCACGATATGACCGAGGTGGATTATGGTGGAGGGGCACCGCACACGGCTAAGGGACGATCTCAAGGATCAACTTGTGTGTTCTAGGGTGCCCCCGCCCCGTATATAAAGGAGCAAGGGGTGCGGCCGGCCCTAGGAGGAGGCGGCACGAGGAGTCCTACTCCCACCGGAGTAGGACTCCCCCCCCTAGTTGGATTAAGACTTGGGGAGGGAAAGGGAAGGGGCGCCCCTCTCCTGTCCTATTCGGACTAGGGGAGGCGCGCGCCTGCCCCCGGCCGCCCTTCCTCTTCTCCCTCATGGCCCACTAAGGCCCATTAACCCCGGGAGGGTTCCGTAACCCCGGTGTTCCAAAAAATCGATTTCACCCGAACCATTCCGAACTCCAAACATAGGCTTCCAATATATCAATCTTTATGTCTCGACCATTTCGAGACTCCTCGTCATGTCCGTGATCACATCCGGGACTCGAACTTCTTCGGTACATCAAAATACACAAACTCATAATATAACCGCCATCGAAACCTTAAGCGTGCGGACCCTACGGTTCGAGAACAATGTAGACATGACCAAGACACGTCTCCGGTCAATAACCAATAGCGGGACCTGGATGCCCATATTGGCTCCTACATATTCTACGAAGATCTTTATCGGTCGACCGCATAACAACATCGTTGTTCCCTTTGTCATCGGTATGTTACTTGCCCGAGATTCGATCGTCGGTATCCAATACCTAGTTCAATCTCGTTCTCGGCAAGTCTCTTTACTCGTTCCGTAATACATCATCTCACAGCTAACTCATTAGTTGTAATGCTTGCAAGGCTTAAGTGATGTGTATTACCGAGAGGGCCCAGAGATACCTCTCCGATAATCGGAGTGACAAAACCTAATCTCAAAATACGCCAACCCAACATCGCCTTTGGAGACACCTGTAGTACTCCTTTATAATCACCCGATTCGTTGTGACGTTTGGTAGCACCAAAGTGTTCCTCCGTAAACGGAGTTGCATAATCTCATAGTTATAGGAACATGTATAAGTCATGGATAAAAGCAGTAGCAACATACTAAACGATCGTGTGCTAAGCTAATGGAATGGGTCATGTCAATCGATCATTCAACTAATGATGTGACCTTGTTAATCAAATAACAACCCTTTGTTCATGGTTAGGAAACATAACCATCTTTGATTAACAAGCTAGTCTAGTAGAGGCATACTAGTGACACTCTGTTTGTTTATACATTCACACATGTATTATGTTTCCTGTTAATACAATTCTAGCATGAATGATAAACATTTATCATGAAATAAGGAAATAAATAATAACTTTATTATTGCCTCTAGGGCATATTTCCTTCATCTCCGCTTGCACTAGAGTCAATAATCAAGATTACATAGTAATGATTCTAACACCCATGGAGTCTTGGTGTTGATCATGTTTTGCTCGTGGAAGAGGCTTAGTCAACGGTCTCGCTACATTCAGATCCGTATGTATCTTGCAAATCTCTATGTCTCCCACCGGACTAAATCCGGATGGAGTTGAAGCGTCTCTTGATGTGCTTGGTCCTCTTGTGAAATTTGGATTCCTTCGCTAAGGCAATTGCTCGATATTGTCACGAAAGATTTTCATTGGACCCGATGCACTAGGTATGACACCTAGATCGGATATGAACTCCTTCATCCGCACTCCTTCATTAGCTGCTTCGAAGCTGCTATGTACTCCGCTTCACATGTAGATCCTGCCACGACGCTTTGTTTAGAACTGCACCAACCGACAGCTCCTCCGTTTAGTGTAAATCGTATCCGGTCTGCGATTTAGAATCGTCCGGATCGTGTCAAATCTTTCATCAACATAACCGTTCTACGATGAGCTCTTTGTCACCTCCATATCGAGAAACATATCCTTAGTCCTTTTCGTATTTCAGGATGTTCTTGACCGCTGTCCAATGATCCACTCTGGATTACTTTGGTACCTCCTGCTAAGCTTATAGCAAGGCACACATCAGTGCAGTACACAGATTGCATACATGATAGAGCCTATGGCTGAAGCATAGGAACATCTTTCATTTTCTCTCTATCTTCTGCAGTGGTCGGGCATTGAGTCTTACTCAACTTCACACCTTGTAACACAGCAAGAACCCTTTCTTTGCTTGATCCATTTTGAACTTCTTCAAAATTTTGTCAAGGTATGTGCTTTGTGAAAGTCCAATTAAGCGTCTTGATCTATCTCTATAGATTTTGATGCCTAATATGTAAGCAGCTTCACCGAGGTCTTTCGTTAAAAACTCTTATTCAAGTATCCCTTTATGCTATCCAGAATTCTATATCATTTCCGATTAGTAATATGTCATCTACATATAATATCGAAATGCTATAGAGCTCCCACTCACTTTCTTGTAAATACAAAGCTTCTCCAAAAGTGCAGATGAACCCAAATGCTTTGATCACACTATCAAAGCGTTTATTCCAACTCGAGATGCTTGCACCAGTCCATAGATGGATCGCTGGAGCTTGCACACTTTGTTAGCTCCTTTGGATCGATAAAACCTTCTCGGTTGCATCATATACAACTCTTCTTCCGTAAATCCATTCAGAATGCAGTCTTTACATCCATTTGCCAAATTTCATAATCATAAAAAGCGGCAATTGCTAACATGATTCGGACAGACTTAAGCATCGCTACGGGTGAGAAGGTCTCATCGTAGTCAATCCCTTGAACTTGTCGAAAACCCTTTGCGATAAGTCGAGCTTTGTAGACAAGATAACATTACCGTCGTGTCGGTCTTCTTCTTGAAGATCCACTTGTTTTCTATTGCTTGCCGACCCTCGGGCAAGTCAACCAAAGTCCATACTTTGTTTTCAAAGATGGATCCCATCTCGATTTCATGGCCTCAAGCCATTTTGCGAATCTGGGCTCACCATCGCTTCTTCATAGTTCGTGGGTTCATCATGATCTAGTAGCATGACTTCGAACAGGATTACCGTACCACTCAGTGCGGATCTTACTCTGGTTGATCTACGAGGTTCTCAGTAACTTGATCTGAAGTTTCATGATCAACATCATCAACTTCCTCACTATTTGGTGTAGATGTCTCAGAAATCGGTTTCTGCGACAAACTACTTTCAAGTAAGGGAGAAGGTACAATTACCTCATCAAGTTCTACTTTCCTCCCACTCACTTCTTTCGAGAGAAACTCCTTCTCTAGAAAGGATCCATTCTTAGCAACAAATGTCTTGCCTTCGGATCTGTGATAGAAGGTGTACCCAACTGTCTCCTTTGGGTATCTTATGAAGACACATTTCTCCGATTTGGGTTCGAGCTTATCAGGTTGAAGCTTTTTCACATAAGCATCGCATCCCCAAACTTTAAGAAACGACAACTTTGGTTTCTTGCTAAACCATAGTTCATAAGGTGTCGTCTCAACGGATTTTGACGGTGTTCTATTCAACGTGAATGCGGCCGTCTCAAGAGCATAACCCCAAAACGATAGCGGTAAATCTGTAAGAGACATCATAGATCGCACCATATCTAGTAAAGTGCGATTACGACGTTCGGACACACCATTACGTTGTGGTGTTCCGGGTGGCGTGAGTTGCGAAACTATTCCGCATTGTTTCAAATGTAGACCAAACTCGTAACTCAAATATTCACCTCCACGATCAGATCGTAGAAACTTAATTTTCTTATTACGATTATTTTCAACTTCACTCTGAAATTCTTTGAACTTTTCAAATGTTTCAGATTTATGTTTCATTAAGTAGATATACCCATATCTGCTTAAATCATCTGTGAAGGTGAGAAAATAACGATATCCGCCACGAGCCTCAACATTCATCGGACCACATACATCTGTATGTATGATTTCCAACAAATCTGTTGCTCTCTCCATAGTGCCGAGAACGGGTTTTAGTCATCTTGCCCATGAGGCACGGTTCGCAAGTGCCAAGTGATTCATAATCAAGTGACTCCAAAAGTCCATCGATGGAGTTTCTTCATTCGCTTTATACCGATATGACCTAAACGGCAAGCCACAAATAAGTTGCACTATCATTATCAACTCTGCATCTTTTGGTTTCAACATTATGAATATGTGTATCACTACTATCGAGATTCATCAAAATAGACCACTCTTCAAGGGTGCATGACCATAAAAGATATTACTCATATAAATAGAACAACCATTATTCTCTTATTTAAATGAATAACCGTCTCGCATCAAACATGATCCAGATATAATGTTCATGCTCAACGCAGCACCAAATAACAATTATTTAGGTCTAAAACTAATCCCGAAGGTAGATGTAGAGGTAGCGTGCCGACCGCTATCACATCGACTTTGGAACCATTTCCCACGCGCAGATCGTCACCTCGTCCTTTCCCAAAGGTTCGCTAATCCGTAGTCCCTGTTTGAGTTGCAAATATTAGCAATGAACCAGATCAAATACCAGTGCTATGCGAGCTCTAGTAAGGTACACATCAATAACATGTATATCACATATACCTTTGTTCACCTTGCCATCCTTCTTATCCGCCAAATACTTGGGGCAGTTCCGCTTCAAAGGACCATCCGCTTGCGGTAGAAGCACTCAGATTTCAGGTTTAGGTCCGACTTGGATTTCTTCTCCGAGCAGCAACTTGCTTGCTGTTCTTCTTGAAGTTCCTTCTTCTTCCCTTTGCCTTTCTTCTTGAAACTAGTGGTCTTATTGACCATGAACACTTGATGCTCCTTCTTGATTTCTACCTCCGCAGCCTTTAGCATTGTGAAGAGCTCAGGTATAGTCTTTACTAACCCTTGCATATTATAGTTCATCACAAAGCCTTTATAGCTTGGTGGCAGTGATTGAAGAATTCATCAATGACACAATCATCCGGAAGAATAACTCCCAGTTGAGTCAAGTGATTGTAATACCCGGACATTTTGAGTATGTGCTCACCGACGTAACTATTCTCCTCCATCTTGCAGCTATAGAACTTATTGGAGACTTCATATCTCTCAATCCGGGCATTCTGTTGGAATATCAACTTCAACTCTGGAACATCTCATATGCTCCATGACGCTCAAAACGTCGTTGAAGTCCCGTTCTAAGCCGTAAAGCATGGCACACTGAACTATAGAGTAGTCATCGCTTTGCTCGCCAGACGTTCTTAACGTCGTCGGTTGCATCAGCAGCGAGCTCTGCACCTAGCGGTGCATCCAGACGTAACTCTTACGTGCAGCAATGAGGATAATCCTCGAGTTACGGACCCGATCCGTGTAATTGCTACCATCATCTTTCAACTTTGCTTTCTCAAGGAACGCATTAAAATTCAACGGAACAATAGCACGAGCCATCTATCTACAATCAAACATAGACAAGCAAGATACTATCAGGTACTAAGTTCATGATAAATTTAAGTTCAATTAATCATATTACTTAAGAACTCCCATTTAGACAGACATCTCTCTAGTCATCTAAGTGATCATGTGATCCAAATCAACTAAACCATAACCGATCATCACGTGAGATGGAGTAGTTTTCAATGGTGAACATCTTATGTTGATCATATCTACTATATGATTCACGCCGACCTTTCGGTCTCCGTGTTCGAGGCCATATCTGCATATGCTAGGCTCGTCAAGTATAACCTGAGTATTCTGCGTGTGCAAAAACTGGCTTGCACCCGTTGTAGATGGACGTAGAGCTTATCACACCCGATCTGTTGGGGAACGTTGCAGAAAATTAAAATTTTTCCTACGGTTTCACCAAGATCCATCTATGAGTTCATCTAAGCAACGAGTAACGGGAGAGAGTTTGCATCTACATACCACTTGTAGATCGCGTGCGGAAGCTTGCAAGGTGATGATGGAGTCGTGCTCGAACGTGATTCAGATCACCGATGCCAAGTGCTGAACGGACAGCACCTCCGCGTTCAACACACGTGACGGACGGCGACGTCTCCTCCTTCTTGATCCAGCAAGGGGAAGGAGAGGTTGAGGAAGACAGACACACCGCAGACGACGGCGTGGTGATGGTGGTGAAGCAAGATTCGGCTGTGGCTTCACGAGCTCTACGGAGGAGGAGATGTGTTGGGAGGGAGGGCTGCGCCTTGGGAGATGTGTACAGCAGCCCCCTCCCCCTTTATATAGGCCCTGGGGTGGCGCCCCCTAGAGATCCAATCTCAAGGGGCGGCGGCAAGGGGTGGAGTGCCCCCAAGCCGGGGGCGCCCACCCCTAGGGTTTCAACCCTAGGCGCGGGGTGGGCCTAGGGGCGCACCAGCCCCTGTGGGCTGGTTCCTTCCCCTATGGCCCATGGGGCCCTCCGGATGGGTGGCCCCACCGGTGGACCCGGGACCCTTCCGTGGTCCCAGTGCTTTGCCAGAACCCCGAAACTTTCCCGATGGCGAAACACCACTTCCTATATATTATTCTTTACCTCCGGACCCTTCCGAACTCCTCGTGACGTCCGGATCTCATCCGGACTCAACAACATTCGGTATTCACATACTAGTCTTCCTACTAACCCTAGCGTCACCGAACCTTAAGTGTGTAGACCCTACGGGTTCGGGAGACACGCAGACATGACCGAGACGACTCTCGGGCAATAACCAACAGCGGGATCTGGATACCCATGTTGGCTCCCACATGCTCCTCGATGATTTCATCGGTTGAACCACGATGTCGAGGATTCTATCAAACCCTGTATGCAATTCCCTTTGTCAATCGGTACGTTACTTGCCCGAGACTCGATCGTCGGTATCCCAATACCTCGTTCAGTCTCGTTACCGGCAAGTCACTTTACTCGTACCGTAATGCATGATCCCGTGGCCAACACCTTGGTCACTTTGAGCTCATTATGATGATGCATTACCGAGTGGGCCCAGAGATACCTCTCCGTCATACGGAGTGACAAATCCCAGTCTCGATCCGTGTCAACCCAACAGATACTTTCGGAGATACCGTAATGCACCTTTATAGTCACCCGATTCGTTGTGACGCTTGATACACCCAAGGCACTCCTACGGTAACCGGAGTTACACGATCTCATGGTCAAAGGAATAGATACTTGACATTGGCAAAGCTTCTAGCAAACGAACTATACGATCTTTTATGCTATGCTTATGATTGTTCTTGTCCATCACATCATTCTCCTAATGATGTGATCCCGTTATCAACGACATCCAATGTCCATAGTCAGGAAATCATGACTATCTATTGATCACAACGAGCTAGTCAACTAGAGGCTCACTAGGGACATATTGTGGTCTAAGTGTTCACACGTGTATTACGATTTCCGGATAACACAGTTATAGCATGAACAAAAAGACAATTATCATGAACATTGAAATATAATAATACTTTTATTATTGCCTCTAGGGCATATTTCCAACAGTCTCCCACTTGCACTAGAGTCACTAATCTAGTTACATTGTGATGAATCGAACACCCATAGAGTTCTGGTGTTGATCATGTTTTGCACGCGAGAGAGGTTTAGTCAACGGATCTGCAACATTCAGATCCGTGTGCACTTTGCAAATCTCTATGTCTCCATCTTGAACATTTTCACGGATGGAGTTGAAACGACGCTTGATGTGCCTGGTCTTCTTGTGAAACCTGGGCTCCTTGGCAAGGGCAATAGCTCCAGTGTTGTCACGGAAGAGTTTGATCGGCCCCGACGCATTGGGTATGACTCCTAGGTCGGTGATGAACTCCTTCACCCAAATCGCTTCATGTGCTGCCTTCGAGGCTGCCATGTACTCCGCTTCACACGTAGATCCCGCCACGACGCTCTGCTTGCAGCTGCACCAGCTTACTGCTCCACCATTCAACATATACACGTATCCGGTTTGTGACTTAGAGTCATCCAGATCTGAGTCGAAGCTAGCATCGACGTAACCCTTTACGACGAGCTCTTCGTCTCCTCCATAAACGAAAACATGTCCTTTGTCCTTTTCGGTACTTTAGGATATTCTTGACCGCTGTCCAAAGTTCCTTGCCGGGATTACTTTGGTATCTTGCAACCAAACTTACGGCAAGGTTTACATCGGTCCAGTACACAAGATGGCATACATAATAGATCCTATGGCTGAAGCATAGGGATGACACTCATCTCTTCTTTATCTTTTGTCGTGGTCGGTGGTCGAGCTGAGCTCAGTTTCACACCTTGTAACATAGGCAAGAACCCTTCTTGGACTGATCCATTTTGAACCTTTTCAAAATCTTATCAAGGTATGTGCTTTGTGAAAGACCTATGAGGCGCCTCGATCTATCCCTATAGATCTTGATGCCTAATATATAAGCAGCTTCTCCAAGGTCCTTCATTGAAAAACACTTGTTCAAGTAGGCCTTAATGCTGTCCAAGAGTTTTGTATCATTTCCCATCAAGAGTATGTCATCTACATATAATAGGAGAAATGCTACTGAGCTCCCACTCACTTTCTTGTAAACGCAGGCTTCTCCATAAGTCTGCAGAAACCCAAACGCTTTGATCATCTCATCAAAGCGAATGTTCCAACTCGAGATGCTTGCACCAGTCCATAAATGGATCGCTGGAGCTTGCATACTTTGTTAGCGTTCGAGGATCGACAAAACCTTCGGCTGCATCATATACAGCTCTTCCTTAAGATGTCCGTTAAGGAATGCCGTTTTGACGTCCATCGCCATATCTCATAATCATAGTATGCGGCAATTGCTAACATGATTGGACGGACTTAAGCTTCGCTACGGGAGAGAATGTCTCGTCGTAGTCAATCCCTTGAACTTGTCGATAACCCTTAGCGACAAGTCGAGCTTTATAGATGGTAACATTTCCATCCGCGTCCGTCTTCTTCTTAAAAATCCATTTATTTTCTATTGCTCGCCGATCATCGGGCAAGTCTGTCAAAGTCCATACTTTGTTTTCATACATGGATTCTATCTCGGATTTCATGGCCTCAAGCCATTTGTTGGAATCCGGGCCCGCCATTGCTTCTTCATAGTTCGAAGGTTCATTGTTGTCTAGCAACATGATTTCCATGACAGGGTTGCCGTACCACTCTGGTGCGGAACGTGTCCTTGTGGACCTTCGAAGTTCAGTAGCAACTTGATCCGAAGTATCTTGATCATCATCAATGATTTCCTCTTCAGTGGGTGTGGGCATTACAGGAACGGTTTCCTGCTCCGCACCACTTTCCCGTTCGAGAGGTAGTACTTCATCGAGTTCTACTTTCCTCCCACTTACTTCTTTCGAGAGAAACTCTTTCTCTAGAAAGCATCCGTTCTTGGCTACAAAGACTTTGCCTTCGGATCTTAAGTAGAAGGTATACCCGACAGTTTCCTTAGGGTATCCTATGAATACGCATTTTTCCGACTTGGGTTCGAGCTTTTCAGGTTGAAGTTTCTTGACATAAGCATCGCATCCCCAAACTTTCGAAACGATACTTAGGTTTCTTCCCAAACCATAATTCATACGGTGTCGTCTCAACGGATTTAGACGGTGCCCTATTTAAAGTGAATGTAGCTGTCTCTAGAGCGTATCCCCAAAATGATAGTGGTAAATCGGTAAGAGACATCATAGACCGCACCATATCCAATAGAGTGCGATTACGACGTTCGGACACACCGTTTCGCTGAGGTGTTCCAGGCGGCGTGAGTTGTGAAACGATTCCACATTTTCTTAAGTGTGTGCCAAATTCGTGACTTAAATATTCTCCTCCACGATCTGATCGTAGGAACTTTATCTTTCGGTCACGTTGATTCTCCACCTCACTCTGAAATTCCTTGAACTTTTCAAAGGTCTCAGACTTGTGTTTCATTAAGTAGACATACCCATATCTACTTAAGTCATCGGAGAGTGAGAACATAACGATATCCTCCATGAGCCTCAACGCCATTGGACCGCACACATCGGTATGTATGATTTCCAACAAGTTGGTTGCTCGCTCCATTGTTCCGGAGAACGGAGTCTTGGTCATTTTGCCTAAGAGGCATGGTTCGCATGTGTCAAACGATTCATAATCAAGAGACTCTAAAAGTCCATCAAGCATGGAGCTTCTTCATGCGCTTGACACCAATGTGACCAAGGCGGCGAGTGCCACAAGTATGTGGGACTATCGTTATCAACTTTACATCTTTTCGCATCCACACTATGAACATGTGTAATATTACGCCGAGATTCATTAAGAATAAACCATTGACCATCGGAGCATGACCATAAAACATATCTCTCATATAAATCGAACAACCATTATTCTCGACTTAAATGAGTAGCCATCTCAGATTAAACGAGATCCGGATACAATGTTCATGCTCAAACTTGGCACTAAATAACAATTATTGAGGTTTAAAACTAATCCGTAGGTAAATGTAGAGGCAGCGTGCCGACGGCGATCACATCGACTCGGAACCATTCCCGACGCCAAGATCGTCACCTCGTCCCTTCGCCAGCTCCGTTTATTCCGCAGCTCCTGCCGTGAGTTACAAATATGAGCAACGGCACCGTATCAAATACCGGTGAGTTACTACGAGTAATCGTAAGGTACACATCAATTACATGTATATCAAATATACCTTTGGTGTTGCGGCCTTCTTATCCGCTAAGTATTTGGGGCAGTTCCGCTTCGAAAGACCCTTCCCTTGCAATAAAAGCACTCGGTCTCGTGCTTGGGTCCATTCTTTGACTTCTTCCCGCAACAAGCTTACGGGCGCGGCAACATCTTTGCCGTCCTTCTTGAAGTTCTTCTTCCCTTGCCCTTCTTGAACTTAGTGGTCTTATTGACCATCAACACTTGATGTTCTTTCTTGATTTCAGCCTCTGCGACTTCAAAGATCGAGAACACTTCAGAATGGTCTTTACCATCCCTGCATGTTGTAGTTCATCACAAAGCTCTTGAAGCTTGGTGGGGCGATCGAGGATTCTGTCAATGACCGCCTCATCCGGGAGGTTAATGTTCAACTGGGTCATACGAGTGCAACCCGGACATCTTCGAGATGTGCTCACTTGACGTAACTGTTTTCCTCCATCTTACAATCTGAGAACTTGTCGAGACATCATATCTCTCGACCGGGCATGAGCTTGGAAAACTAGTTTCAGCTCTTGAACATCTCATATGCTCCGTGATGCTCAAAACGCTTTTGGAGCCCCGGTTCTAAGCTGAGAGCATGCCGCCCGAACGAGGGAGTAATCATCGAACGAGTCCGCCAGACGCTCAAATCGTCTTGCAGCGCCGGAGAACAGTGGGTCACCTAACGGTGCTTCTAGGACATACTGCTTCTTGGCAGCTATGAGGATGATCCTCGTGTTCCGACCCAATCCGTATAGTTGCTGCCATCATCTTTCAGCTTGGTTTTCTAGGAACGCGTTGAAGTTCATGTTGACATTAGCGTTGGCCATTGATCTACAAGACATATTTGCAAAGGTTTTAGACTAAGTTCATGATAATAAAGTTCTAATCAAAATTATGAACTCCCACTTAGATTAGACATCCCTCTAGTCATCTAAGTGTTACACGATCCGAGTCGACTAGCCCGTGTCCGATCATCACGTGAGACGGACTAGTCATCGTCGGTGAACATCTTCATGTTGATCGTATCTTCCATACGACTCGTGTTCGACCTTCGGTCTCCGTGTTCCGAGGCCATGTCTGCACATGCTAGGCTCGTCAAGTTAACCCTAAGTGTTTTCGCTGTGTAAATCTGTCTTACACCCGTTGTATGTGAACGTAAGGATCCATCACACCCGATCATCACGTGGTGCTTAGAAACGACGAACTGTAGCAACGGTGCACAGTTAGGGGAGAACACTTCTTGAAATTTTATAAGGGATCATCTTATTTACTACCGTCGTCCTAAGTAAACAAGATGTAAAAGCATAATAAACATCACATGCAATTATATATATTTGTGACATGATATGGCCAATATCATCAAGCTCCATTGATCTCCATCTTCGGGGCTCCATGATCATCTTGTCACCGGCTTGACACCATGATCTCCATCATCATGATCTCCATCATCGTGTCTTCATGAAGTTGTCACGCCAACGACTACTTCTACTTCTATGACTAACGCGTTTAGCAATGAAGTAAAGTAGTTTACATGGCGTTCTTCAATGACTCGCAGGTCATACAAAAAATAAAGACAACTCCTATGGCTCCTGCCGGTTGTCATACTCATCGACATGCAAGTCGTGAATCCTATTACAAGAACATGATCTCATACATCACAATTCAACATTCATCACAACTTCTGGCCATATCACATCACATGATCAATCGCTGCAAAAACAAGTTAGACGTCCTCTAGTTGTTGTTGCATCTTTTACGTGGCTGCGATTGGGTTCTAGCAAGAACGTTTTCTTACCTCGAATCACCACAACGTGATTTTGTCAACTTCTATTTACCCTTCATAAGGGCCCTGTTCATCGATTCCGCTCCAACTAAAGTGGGAGAGCAGACACCCGCCACCACCTTATGCAACTAGTGCATGTCGATCGGTGGAACCGGTCTCACGTAAGCGCACGTAAGGTTGGTCCGGCCGCTTCATCCCACAATACCGTTGAGCAAGAAAAGACTAGTAGGGGCAAGTAAGATGACAAGATCAACGCCCACAACAAATTTGTGTTCTACTCGTGCATTAGAGAACTACGCATAGACCTAGCTCATGATGCCACTGTTGGGGAACGTTGCAGAAAATTAAAATTTTTCCTACGGTTTCACCAAGATCCATCTATGAGTTCATCTAAGCAACGAGTAACGGGAGAGAGTTTGCATCTACATACCACTTGTAGATCGCGTGCGGAAGCTTGCAAGGTGATGATGGAGTCGTACTCGAACGTGATTCAGATCACCGATGCCAAGTGCTGAACGGACAGCACCTCCGCGTTCAACACACGTACGGGACGAGCGACGTCTCCTCCTTCTTGATCCAGCAAGGGGAAGGAGAGGTTGAGGAAGACAGCACCACCGGCAAAGACGACGGCGTGGTGATGGTGGTGAAGCAAGATCTCGGCAGGCTTCGCGAGCTCTCACTGGAGGAGATGTGTTGGGGAGGGAGGGCTGCGCCTTGGGAGATGTGTACAGCAGCCCCCTCCCCCCCTTTATATAGGCCCTGGGTGGCGGCCCCTAGAGATCCAATCTCAAGGGGCGGCGGCAAGGGGTGGAGTGCCCCCAAGCCAAAGTGGGCGCCCCACCCCTAGGGTTTCAACCCTAGGCGCGGGGTGGGCCTAGGGGCGCACCAGCCCCCGTGGGCTGGTTCCCTTCCCCTATGGCCCATGGGGCCCTCCGGATGGGTGGCCCCACCGGTGGACCTCGGACCCTTCCGTGGTCCCAGATTTTGCCGTAACCCGAAACTTTCCCGATGGCGAAACACCACTTCCTATATATTATTCTTTACCTCCGGACCCTTCCGAACTCCTCGTGACGTCCGGGATCTCATCCGGACTCGAACAACATTCGGTATTCACATACTAGTCTTCCTACTAACCCTAGCGCCACCGAACCTTATGTGTAGACCCTACGGGTTCGGAGACACGCAGACATGACCGAGACGACTCTCGGCAATAACCAACAGCGGGATCTGGATACCCATGTTGGCTCCCACATGCTCCTCGATGATTTCATCGGTTGAACCACGATGTCGAGGATTCTATCAAACCACAGATGCAATTCCTTTGTCAATCGATGCGTTACTTGCCCGAGACTCGATCGTCGGTATCCCAATACCTCGTTCAGTCTCGTTACCGCAAGTCACTTTACTCGCATCGTAATGCATGATCCCGTACAACACCTTGGTCACTTTGAGCTCATTATGATGATGCATTACCGAGTGGGCCCAGAGATACCTCTCCGTCATACGGAGTGACAAATCCCGCCTCGATCCGTGTCAACCCAATGATACTTTCGGAGATACCGTAATGCACCTTTATAGTCACCCAGTTACGTTGTGACGTTTGATACACCCAAGGCACTCCTACGGTAACCGGGAGTTACACGATCTCATGGTCAAAGGAATAGATACTTGACATTGGCAAAGCTTCTAGCAAACGAACTATACGATCTTTTATGCTATGCTTATGATTGGGTCTTGTCCATCACATCATTCTCCTAATGATGTGATCCCGTTATCAACGACATCCAATGTCCATAGTCAGGAAATCATGACTATCTATTGATCACAACGAGCTAGTCAACTAGAGGCTCACTAGGGACATATTGTGGTCTAAGTGTTCACACGTGTATTACGATTTCCGGATAACACAGTTATAGCATGAACAAAAAGACAATTATCATGAACATTGAAATATAATAATACTTTTATTATTGCCTCTAGGGCATATTTCCAACACGATTGTAAGGGCATATTCATTTCCCAGTGGTTTTGGTGATTGATGACAACGCTTTTGCGGACTAATCGCGTGCGTTAAGTTCTTTCAGAGAAGCATTCATTGGCACGAGACGATTTCCTCCCCTCAGGTTTTTACTCAAGACGGTGTAACTCCTGCGTTTCGTTGAACTAGTTCCGTAGGAGTCACCGTACTATTAAGAGGGGATCCGCTTTGGTAAGACTGGGTGGAATCAACACGTACACATCCTTCTCACACCCATTGCCTTCCCGTCGCATCTTTGGAGCTGCTCTTCTCTTCCGGTTCCCTCGTCGCCCTGTGCCAGCGGCAGTACCGCGATCTACAGCGGTAGTACCGCCGAAGCCCCACAGCGGTAGTACCGCTCCGTAGAGCGGTAGTACCGCCTTCAGCGGTAGTACCGCTCCGCAGAGCGGTAGTACCGCTCGGGGGCTCGGCCGTAGTACCGCCGTAGTACCGCGCCTACTACCGCCTCGATTCGGGACGATGTTTTCTCGTGTCGAGTTTTGCGGCACTACCAGCGGAAGTGGAAACGGTAGTACCGCTCCCAGCGGTAGTACCGCTCCTGCTCAGCGGTAGTACCGCTCTGGGGCCCGTGGCCTGGGTTTCCCCTTAGCGCGGTAGTACCGCTGAGGAGGGAGCGGCAGTACCGCTCTCAGCGGTAGTACCGCCCTTCCCCAGCGGTAGTACCGCTCTGTCTTGAGGGCTGCTCTGTGGGGTAACGGTTGGATATGTTCCCCCACTATATAAAGAGGTCTTCTTCCTCCTTGTTGACCTACCTCTTTCCCCCAAAGCTCCATTGTTGCTCAAAGCTCCATTTTCGCCCGATCTCACTCCCTAGCCAATCAAACTTGTTGATTTGCTCGGGATTGGTTGAGAAGGCCTAGATCTACACTTCCACCAAGAGAAATTTGATTCCCCACTTATCCCTTGCGGATCTTGTTACTCTTGGGTGTTGAGCACCCTAGATTTGTTGAGGTCACCTCGAAGCCATACTCCATTGTGGTGAAGCTTCGTGGTGGTGTTGTTGTTGGGAGCCTCCGATTGTTGTGGAGATTGCCCCAACCTTGCTTGTAAAGGTTGATCGCCGCCTTCAAGGGCACCAATAGTGGAATCACGGCATCTCGCATCGTGTGAGGGCGTGAGGAGAATACGGTGGCCCTAGTGGCTTCTTGGGGAGCATTGTGCCTCCACACCGCTCTAACGGAGACGTACTTCCCCTCAAAAGGAAGGAACTCCGTAACACATCCTCGCCTTCACCGTCTCCACTCTTGGTTATTTCGTGCCTTTACTTTCAAAGCTTACTTCTTGTTACATATCTTGCTTGCTTGCTTGCTAGTTGATATTGCATCATATAGGTTGCTCACTTAGTTGCATATCTAGACAACCTATTTATTGCAAAGTTTAATTTGGCAAAGAAAAGCTTAAAAATTGTTAGTTGCCTATTCACCCCCCTCTAGTCAACCATATCGATCCTTTCAATTGGTATCGAGCCTCGTCTCTTTATTAAGGACTTTGCCGTCCAAGAGTATGGTTGACACCACCGATGGTGCGGAGGAACACTCGGTGTGAATCCCATCTCGTCTTCGACGAAGGGGAACCTCGGTCTCGTGAGGAGTTCAATGTGGCTTTGGACACATTGAAAACCTCCATGACGGCCGAGGTTAAAAGCATGTTTAATGATTTCTTAGAGGACTTAAACTATCTACCGCACCTATGAAAGTGGGTGATCCCACTAACAAGGTGACGGATGCTTTCTCCGATAAGGGGAAGCTAACAATGAAAAGAGTCCTTCTATTAGTGGTAGAAATGGCACCGCATCTTTGCCCATGTGGAACCCCGGTCTATGGAGGGCCTATCCCTCCACTCATTTAAATCATGCTTGGCCCACCTCCTAAGTATGAAAAAGGTGTAGATTTTGATAATTGGGTCTATCGCTTTAGCGTCATTTGAAACATGTGAACACTAACCTTTGGAGAGTTATTGAAGAAGGTTTTATCCTCATGACCCAAGCAACTTCACCCTCGAGAAGCCGTGGACAACCAATTCAATGAGAGTGCTCTCTTCATCATTCAAGATGCAATTCTTCCCAAGATCTCCTCACCTTCGACCTCATGTCGTGGCTAAAGAAGCATGGAAATGTGTTGAGGGCCTCTATCGTGGAAGTGCTAGCATTCAACGGTCCAACTATGAAGTTGTGCAAGATGAAGCCGACGAGTTTGCTATGAAAGAAGATGAAGAACCTCGTGAGCTCTTTCGAAGAGTAACCAAACTCGCGGTGGCACTTCGAGATCATGGAAGCAAGGACACGGATGACAATTGGATCAAGCGAAAGTTTCTCAAGGCCATGATGCCCTACAACAAAGCCATGTCCTCCGTCATTCGTCAACGACGGGACTTCCACACCATGACCTCAAGTGAAGTGTTGGATGAGTTCGTTGCAATGAGCATCTTGGACAAGACCGCCGAAAATGCGGTGCTTCGTTCTCAAAGAGCTAAAAGCCTAACCTTGCCTTGAAGGCCAAGGTCATTGCGAAGAAGAGGAAGAAGTAGAAGATGAGGAAAGCAACCCGAAGACACCAAGTTTGACTACCATGAGCACATGGCACTTGCTTCAAGACAGTTTTGGAGCAAGAAGAGCTCAAGACCCAACTTCAACAAGAATAACTCAAGTGGCGTCAAGGGCAAGCAACGAGTCAGAACTTGCTTCAACTGTGGCAATGTGAGCCATTTCGTTGGGATTGTCCTTACGAGAAGAGGGAAGACAATGGTGGCAAGTTCATTCGGAAAGACAAAGCCAAGTCCATCCCCAACAAGAACAATTTCGCCAAGAAGACTCCCACTCGTGGGTTGGTGGTTCAAGAAGAATACCAAGAGGATGATGATGATGATGAGAATGAAGAAGCAACGGCCATGGCATCCATTGCCATTGCTACTCCTCGGTGTCTCTCTTGAGTCACCCAACGAAAACATCACCGCTAGATGCCTCATGGCGAAGGCTTCAAACAAGGTAACCCCAACATCACAACCACCATCATTTCTAATCCTCCGTGGAGGATTGCATAGATGGACATGTTGAGTCTAATGAAGAAGTGAATGAATTAGAGTTATTCATGAGTAAGCTCAAGGGAAAGTCCAAGAAGCACTTTGTTGCTCTCTTGGAACAACTTGGTGAGGCCAATGACTTGATCGAGGCTCACGAAGAAACCATCTCCAAGATGGAAGGTCATAGTCGTGACTATGCCGATGAGATATCGGATCTCTCTAATGCTCTTGAGGAAGAGCGTGTGCATCGTTTGACTCTTGAGGAGTCACATAATGATGCCCATGCTAAGTTAAAGAAAGATCTTGATCATGCTCTTGTCATGTCTCGTGTGCTAACCTCCGAGAAGGCTAAACTTGGGGTTGATCATGCTAGACTCAAAGAGGAGTTTGAGATACTTGACAAGGCCCACAAGGTCTTAAAAGGTACTCATGCGAGCCTCAAAGAGTCTCATGCTCAACTCCAAGTTAAGCTAATTAAGGAAAAAGCCACCTTTCCTCATATGGTATTAATTGATAATGCATGTGCTACTAACCCTTGTTGTGAGCATGTGCATCTTGTGGAGGAAAATGCTAAGTTGAAGGATCAACTTGAGAAGGGTCTTGTGACTTGCATTCAAGGTGAGAAAAACCTCAACGATCTTTTGAGCAATCAAAAGGAAGTTGTGGGCAAGGAAGGAATTGGGTTTGCACCCAAGTCCAAGAGCAAGAAGAAGAAGAACAACAAGGCCAACCGTCCTCCTCCCCTCAAACAAACTTTTGTGAAAGAGGGAGACGGAGCTTCCGAGAAGAAGAAGGAGAAAGTGAAGGAAGTTGATGTTCAAAAGGGCAAGAATGTTTCCTCAAACAAAGCCGGCGATTTTAACCCTTCATATGTGTTATGCCGTGCTAGTGATGGACATGTTTATGCTAAATTTGTTGGTTCCTCTTATGAGTACATTGAATGGTCCATTTGGGTTCCCAAGGCCCTTGTTACTAACATCAAAGGACCCATTACTAAATGGGTACCTAAAACCAAGCATTGATCTCGTAGGTGTTTGCTTCGGTGGAGGATCATGGTTGCTCGATAGTGGAGCAACAAATCATATGACCGGAGCAAGGACTTGGTGGTGGATGTGCAAGAAATTCCATCTATGCCCACCAATGTCGAGTGGGGTGATGCATCACATTCTAAGGTATTGGGTCTCGGCAAGGTTGTCATCTCTCATGATCTAACGATCGAGAAAGTCATGCTTGTTGAGTCCCTTGCATTCAATTTACTTTCCGTTCGTCAACTTGCACTCATGGGCTTTGCCACATTCTTTGATATTGATACTGTGGCCCTCTTGTGGAGCAAGACTCTTAAAGTAGCCTTTGTTGGGCATGTCGAGAATGGTCTCTATGTGGTTAACTTTTCGGAGCAACCCACTAAGACCGCGACATGCCTAATGGCTAAAGTTGACGTGGGATGGCTTTGGCATCGCCGTTTAGCCCACGTCAATATGAGATCTTTGCAAAGTCTTCTCAAGGGGGACCATGTTCGTGGACTAACAAATGTGAGTTTTGCCAAAGATCGTGCTTGCAAAGGCTTGTATCGAAGGAAAGCTTCATGAAAGGCTCACCCTCCTCAACCATCATCTACTCTAAGAGACCCTTGGAGCTCCTTCACATGGATCTCTTTGGGCCTCCATCTTTTGATAGTCTTGGAGGAAGAAAGTATTGCTTGGTAATTGTGGATGATTATTCAAGATACACTTGGGTATACTTCTTCAAGAGGAAGAGTGAGACCCAACAAACCGTCATCAACTTTGCAAATGAAGCTCAACGTCAACATAATGCAAAAATCTTGACAATAAGAAGCGACAACGACACCGAAGTTCAAGAACTACACCTTGGATGAGTTTCTTAGTGATGAGGGATCAAGCATCAATATGCGGCACCTTATACCCCTCAACAAAATGGTGTTGCGGAGAGGAAGAACCGTACGTTGATGGATGCGGCAAGGACCATGATGGCGGAGTTCAAGTCACCATACAATTTTTGGGCCGAAGCCATCAACACCGCATGTCATGCATCCAATCGGCTCTATCTTCGCAAAGGCTTGAACAAGACTCCTTATGAGATCCTCACCGGCAACAAGCCCAACCTCAAGTACTTCCGGTGTTCGGTTGTAAGTGTTTCATTCTCAAGAAAGGTGTTCGGTTGTCCAAATTTGAAGCTAGAGCTCATGAGGGCATATTTGTTGGTTATGCTACAAACTCTCATGCTTACCGTGTCCTCAACAAGTCCACGGACTTATTGAGGAGACGATGTAACGTGAGTTTGACGAAAATAACGGCTCCCAAGTGGAGCAAAGTGGTACTTGTGATGTAGGTGATGAAATTCCTCCCCAAGCCATAAGAAGAATGGGTATTGGTCACATCCTACCCATTGAGGAACCCCTTGTGGCCGAAGGAGAAGGACAATGCTCTACTCAAGTAGAGCCATCACCACATCAAGACCCACACGCTTCCGAAGAACAACGTGAAGGCCCTCAACCTCGTGAACAAGACCAAGGGCAAGATCTACCACAAGATGGTGATGAACCACTAAACGATGCCCAAGGTCAAGTTCTTCCCCTCGAGCTAGTTCAAGATCAAGATCAACCTCAAGATCAAGAACAAACTCAAGACGGCGCTCAAGATCTTCAAGTCAATCCTCCTCCTTCCACACCCGAGGAGGAATTAGAGCGTCGTGCCGCGAAGATTGCTTCCAAGCTCACCTCTCAAGGCCATCTCATGGAAAATGTGGTTGGAAGCATACGCAAAGGGGTAAGCACTCGTAGACAATTGGCAAACTATTGTGAACATCACGCGTTTGTCTCTTGTGTTGAACCCCAAAAGGTCTATGAGGCGCTCGAAGACCCGGATTGGCTCAATGCCATGCATGAAGAACTCAACAACTTCGAGTACAACAAGGTGTGGAGATTGGTGCCAAGACCTTCCGGGAATCACAATGTCATTGGGACCAAGTGGATCTTCAAGAACAAGCAAGATGCCCATGGGAACATCATTCGCAACAAGGCAAGATTGGTAGCACAAGGCTACTCCCAAGTCGAGGGTATCGACTACGGTGAAACCTTCGCTCCCGTTGCTCGTCTTGAATCCATTCGTTTGTTGATTGCCTATGCTTCCCATCACAACTTTAAGTTGCAACAAATGGATGTGAAAAGTGCTTTTCTTAATGGTCCCATTAATGAGTTGGTCTATGTCAAGCAACCCCCCGGGTTCGAGGACCCCTACTTTCCGGATCATGTGTATCAACTCGATAAGGCACTCTATGGCCTTAAACAAGCCCCACGCGTGGTATGATCACCTTACCGAGTTGCTACAAGATCGTGGGTTTGAAGTAGGGCTAATCGACCCCACTCTTTTTACTAAGAAGGTCAACGGGGAGTTGTTTGTATGCCAACTATATGTTGATGATATTATCTTTGGTTCCCCTAACAAAGCTTTCAATGAAGAATTTGCCGCTCTCATGACCTCCAAGTTTAAGATGTCTTCGATGGGAGAGTTGAAGTTCTTCCTTGGTTTCGACATCAAGCAAAGAAGAGAAGGAACCTTCATCAACCAAGCCAAATATACTCAAGACATGCTTAAAAGATTCAAGCTAAGTGATGTCAAGCGGCTTCTACACCAATGCCTACCAAGTGCCAACTTGACATCGATCCCAATGGTAAAGCGGTGGATCAAAAGGTATATCGCTCCATGATTGGATCCTTGCTTTACCTTTGTGCATCTAGGCCGGATATCATGTTGAGTGTGGGGATGTGTGCACGTTTTCAAGCCGCACCAAAGGAAAGTCACTTTGTGGCGGTCAGCGAATCTTCGATATTTGGCTCATACCCCAAACTTTGGCTTATGGTACCCAAGAGGAGCAAACTTCAAGCTTGAAGGTTTCACGGATTCCGATTGGGCGGGAGACAAAGTGGATAGGAAGTCCACTTCCGAAGGGTGCCAATTTCTTGGTTGCTCTTTGGTAAGTTGGTCTTCCAAGAAGCAAAGTTGTGTGTCTCTCTCGTCCACCGAAGCGGAGTATGTGGCGGCCGGTAGTTGTTGTGCTCAACTCCTATGGATGAGGCAAACTTTAAAGGAGTACGGTGTCATTTGTGACAAAGTGCCTCTTTGGTGTGATAATGAAAGTGCCATCAAGATTTCTCTCAACCCGTGCAACACTTCAAGACAAAGCACATTGAAATTCGGTATCACTTCATCCGGGATCACATTAGGCGAGGGAGATCGAGCTCAAGTATGTCAACACTCATGATAACCTTGCGATATTTTCACGAAGCCTTTGGATGAAGCAAGATTTCGCGAGTTAAGGCATGAGCTAAATATCATCGATTTGAGCAATGTGACTTGAACCCGTGCACCCCCCACCACACTCAACGTGTTGTCTAGTTTAGATGTAAGCATGGACATAGGGGGAGTGTTGTTCTCTCAATGAACTCTCCCTCCCCCCATTATGCATAAAACGATCAACTCTTTCACATTAGCCATTTTTGATGGTATTTGTGCTTCCAAGACGAGTTTTGGTCATGGACCCAAGGATAATTCTTCGCGGTGCCATACCAATTGACTCAAACATAGGTGGCTCCGGCCACCGCCCTCTCTTGAGAGAGGCCAGAGCCCGTTTTTCGTTTGTTTTGTTGCCTTGAAGGTGTGGTTCTGTTTTCGTTACTCGTGTTCCTGTCTACTTGTTGATCTTTATGTGTAATATCTTTGCCTTCCCGTGTTCTGTGCATTTTTTTTGGGTCTCGAGGCAGTGCTCGGTTGCTGGCGGTACTACCGCCGCTCGCGAGCGGTACTACCGCTCCCAGCGGTACTACCGCCCGCCAGCGCGGTACTACCGCTGAGAGGCGCGGGGTGGGGAGTTATATCGGGGCAGGGGGAGTTTCTTCTCCCCCATACCCATTCGCACGCCCCCACGCCTGCTCTTCTTTCTCTGCAGCAACCGGCGCCGCGGGAGGGCTCCGGCGGATCTCCCTCTCCGGGCCGTCCCTCCCCATTCCGTTCGGTGGAAACGATCCCCACCTCGTCCTCTTGCCATGGATGCTGGTATTGCCCCTGTTCTTTTGTTCTTTTTGTCTAGGTTTCCAATCTAGCATCTTAGGGGCAGTAGCGATTGCATCTCTAGATTTTTGGCCAAATCTTGGTTTGAGTTGGATGGAGAATGCTTCTAGGCAGTTTGAATTGATGTTTGGCTGGAGTATATTTGAATTTGGTTGGACGGTAGTGCCGGATCTGACCACGGTAGTAGGAAACGGCTGTTTCCTTCGAAGCGGTACTACCGCCCTTGACGGTACTACCGCTTGGAGCGGTACTGCCGCTCTACACGGAGCGGTACTACCGCTCGTGGCGGTACTACCGCTATCAGATCGCGGTACTACCGCCCTTCATCAAATTCCACTGTATTACTGCCTTTTTGGTGATATTTTGCTCGTGTTTTGTGGCTTATTCTTGTGCTTTCTGGTTGTTTGCGTGTTCTGCTGTGTGGTTCCAGGTGACGAGGTTCCTGAGCATCCGGCTCGTCGTGTCAATCCTGGCCGTGCAACGTCCAAGCGCTATCGTACTACCGAGCCTGCCGGAGGATCCTCAAGTGCTCCACCTCCACCTCCACCTCCACCTCACCTCCAGAAGAAGCCAGGAGTCAAGCCAAAGCCCGGCAAGACAGTGCCAGAAATGCCGCCAAAAGAGTTCTGGGCAAGGCGCCGCCGCAACCCGTATGATGCTGACCAAGACCCCACTTTGGTCAACCGTCCCTTCTGGAACAGGTTTCAGTTTGCTATCTTCTTCGATGTCATCAAGGCAAAGAAGAACTTCTATGTCAACGTGCACTCCATCGACATCGACCATATGGAGCAAGATCCGGACTACTTTGGTGAAGCCCTTCAGATGTGCACTCAGCTGAACATTCTTGGGATTTTGAAATTCAACAAGGACTTTGATGCTGATATCGTGGCCCAATTCTATGCCACGGTTCACCTTGGGACTGATGAAGGCAGGACTCTCACCTGGATGACCAATGGCAAGCTGCTCTCTGTCAAGTGAAAAGCATTCATGCAGCTGATTGGGGTGCAAGATCTAGGACTTGAGTCCCCAGTTGGCTTTCGACCTCATGCCCGCTCCCACTGCACCCACAAGCAAGCTCTCTGGCCTTTCTGCACTCTGAAGGTCAACCCGGATACACAGAAGGAAACATATGAGCTGCCTGCCTATCTGGATATCCTTCACCGCATCTTCAGAGAGACTCTTTTCCCTCGCATTGGGAATTTGGATCAGGTTCACTCTTATCTTGTGGATATGCTTCTGTTCTGCCAGCGTGAGAAGGAGAATCCCACCGGAGAGACCTTGGATATCTCTCATGTTATGTGGTCTGAGTTGCTGTCTGCTATCTCTGAGCGTAAGTGCCCGATCTATGGTCCTTTCATCATGTTACTCATTGAGAAGGCTTGGGATCGTGTATACCCTATGGTGCCTCTAGAGTGTGGAGAGTTGATCTCTCACGATGTCAAGCGTCTGAGGAAGAAGGATCACACGGGCGCTCCGGCCCCTAAGACTGGAGGTCCTTCGTCTGCTACTGCTATGGAGACAGAGGAGGAGCCTGCTGCTGATGATGATGAGGACGAGGACTATATACCTTCTGCGACAGAGCCCTCGTGGGCTAAGAAGCTCAAATCTAAGATGAAGTTGTTCTGCATGGAGGCTCGCGGCCAGTATATGACTCATGTGGCTGAGAAGAAGGCCCGCGGTCGTCACAAGGAGCTCATGCGTCAGTTGGGTGCCACTGTCAAGAGTGGATCTGAGGACCAGCTTACTGAGGAGGAGGAGTGGATTCAGCAGCACTGCCCATGGACTGATTCTGAGGCTGAGCACTTCCAGACTGACGACGGTGGTGCCGATGATTCGACTGGGCTCTGATGCGTGTGTCTCTCACCTGGAGCCGTAGCATCACTCTCTTTCCTTTTTGGTGTCTCGATGCCAAAGGGGGAGAGAGTTTAGGGGTTTGCGAGTGTGTTGCGAGTGTGTCTTTGTCGTCTCTTTGTCGTATCTTATCCGTGTCTTGTCGTGTTTTCCTCATTTGCTTTGGTTGGTTTGTTTGTGAGACTTTAGCTCGTGTTCGCAAGTTCGGATCATATGGTGTAAGACATATGCTACCTTCCTTTCAGTAACTTTATCTATGTCTATCTAGCTCATGAGTTGCATTCGTATCTTATTATCTTCTATGCTGCTCTCATTCACCATGCTTAGTTTATCGGTCTCTAACATGTAGGGGGAGTTTTGTTCCTAGTATGTGTTCTGTGCAGTCCAAAGCACTTATATAAACTAGCACACATCTAGGGGGAGCCCATCTACATTTTAGGACCGTGGGGTTTGCTTGCTTACATATATCATGCCTATGCAAATCCTGTGTTGTCATCAATCCACCAAAAGGGGAGATTGTAAGGGCATATTCATTTCCAGTGGTTTTGGTGATTGATGACAACGCTTTTGCGGACTAATCGCGTCGCGTAAGTTCTTTCAGAGAAGCATTCATTGGCACGAGACGATTTCCTCCCTCGGGTTTTTACTCAAGGCGGTGTAACTCCTGCGTTTAGTTGAACTAGTTCGTAGGAGTCACCGTACTATTAAGAGGGATCCGCTTTGGTAAGACGGGTGGAATCAACACGTACACATCCTTCTCACACCCATTGCCTTCCGTCGCTTCTTTGGAGCTGCTCTTCTCTTCCGGTTCCTCGTCGCCTGTGCGGTAGCGTACGCGATCTACAGCGGTAGTACCGCTGAAGCCCACAGCCGTAGTACCGCTCCGTAAAGCGGTAGTACCGCCTTCAGCGATAATACCGCTCCATGAGCGGTAGTACCGCTTCGGGCTCGGCCGTAATACCGCCGTAGTACCGCGCCTACTACCGCCTCGATTCGGGACGATGTTTTCTCGTGTCGAGTTTTGCGGCACTACCGGCGAAGTGGAAGCGGTAGTACCGCTCCCATGTAGTACCGCTCTGCTCAGATAGTACCGCTCTGGGGCCCATGGTCTGGTTTCCCCTTAGCGCGGTAGTACCGCTGAGGAGGGAGCGGCAGTACCGCTCTCAGCGGTAGTACCGCCCTTCCCCAGCGGTAGTACCGCTCTGTGCGGGGCTGCTCAGTGGGGTAACGGTTGGATATGTTCCCCCACTATATAAAGAGGTCTTCTTCCTCCTTGTTGACCTACCTCTTTCCCCCAAAGCTCCATTGTTGCTCAAAGCTCCATTTTCGCCCGATCTCACTCCCTAGCCAATCAAACTTGTTGATTTGCTCGGGATTGGTTGAGAAGGCCTAGATCTACACTTCCACCAAGAGAAATTTGATTCCCCCCACTTATCCCTTGCGGATCTTGTTACTCTTGGGTGTTGAGCACCCTAGACGGTTGAGGTCACCTCGAAGCCATACTCCATTGTGGTGAAGCTTCGTGGTGGTGTTGTTGTTGGGAGCCTCCGATTGTTGTGGAGATTGCCCCAACCTTGCTTGTAAAGGTTCGGTCGCCGCCTTCAAGGGCACCAATAGTGGAATCACGGCATCTCGCATCGTGTGAGGCGTGAGGAGAATCTGATGGCCCTAGTGGCTTCTTGGGGAGCATTGTGCCTCCACACCGCTCTAACGGAGACGTACTTCCCCTCAAAAGGAAGGAACTCCGGTAACACATCCTCGTCTTCACCGTCTCCACTCTTGGTTATTTCGTGCCTTTACTTTCGCAAGCTTACTTCTTGTTACATATCTTGCTTGCTTGCTTGCTAGTTGATATTGCATCATATAGGTTGCTCACTTAGTTGCATATCTAGACAACCTATTTATTGCAAAGTTTAATTTGGCAAAGAAAAGCTTAAAAATTGTTAGTTGCCTATTCACCCCCCCCCCTCTAGTCAACCATATCGATCCTTTCAACGATCATCACGTGGTGTCTCGGCACGACGAACTTTGGCAACGGTGCATACTCAGGGAGAACACTACTTGATAATTTTAGTGAGAGATCATCTTAAAATGCTACCGTCAATCAAAGCAAGATAAGATGCACAAAGGATAAACATCACATGCAATCAATATAAGTGATATGACATGGCCATCATCATCTTGTGCTTGTGATCTCCATCTCCGAAGCACCGTCGAGATCACCATCGTCACCGGCGCGACACCTTGATCTCCATCGTAGCATCGTTGTCGTCTACGCCATCTATTGCTTCTACGACTATCGCTACCGCTTAGTGATAAAGTAAAGCAATTACAGAGCGTTGCATTTCATACAATAAGCGACAACCATATGGCTCCAGCCAGTTGCCGATAACCGGTTACAAAACATGATCATCTCATACAATAAAATATAGCATCACGTCTTGACCATATCACATCACAACATGCCCTGCAAAAACAAGTTAGGCGTCCTCTACTTTGTTGTTGCAAATTTTACGTGGCTGCTACGGACTTAAGCAAGAATCAATCTCACCTCGCATCAAAACCACAACGATACTTCGTCAAATAGACTCGTTTAACCTTCTCAAGGACCGGGCGTAGCCACACTCGGTTCAACTAAAGTGAGAGAGACAGACACCCGCCAATCACCTTTAAGCAACGAGTGCTCGTGGCGGTGAAACCAGTCTCGCGTAAGCGTCTGGCGTAATGTCGGTCCGGGCCGCTTCATCTCACAATACCGCTGAACCAAAGTATGACATGCTGGTAGGTAGTATGACTTGTATCGCCCACAACTCACTTGTGTTCTACTCGTGCAAAACATCAAACCATAAAAACCTAGGCTCGATACCTTTGTTGGGGAACGTAGTAATTTCAAAAAATTCTACGCACACGCAAGATCATGGTGATGCATAGTAACGAGAGGGAGAGTGTTGTCTACGTACCCTCGTGAGACCGGCGGAAGCAATCACAACGTAGAGGAAGTAGTCGTCGCTTCTCCTCGTGATCCGACCGATCCAGCGCCGTTACTCCGGCGCCTCGAGTTCTTGACACGCGTACAGCTCGGTGGCGCTCCTCGGGCTCCAATCCAGTGAGAGCTTGGGAGGAGAGTTCCGTCGGCCGCGACAGCGTGGTGGCGATCTTGATGTTCTACCGACGCAGGCTTCGCCTAAGCACCGCTTCGATATGACCGAGGTGGATTATGGTGGAGGGGCACCGCACACGGCTAAGGGACGATCTCAAGGATCAACTTGTGTGTTCTAGGGTGCCCCTGCCCCAGATATAAAGGAGCAAGGGGGTGCGGCCGGCCCTAGGAGGAGGCGGGAGGAGTCCTACTCCCACCGAGTAGGACTCCCCCTTCCTAGTTGGATTAGGACTTGGGGGAGGAAAGAGGGAAGGGGCGCCGCCTCTCCTTGTCCTATTCGGACTAGGGGAGGCGCGCGCCTGCCCCTGGCCGCCCTTCCTCTTCTCCCTCATGGCCCACTAAGGCCCATTAACCCCGGGAGGGTTCCGTAACCCCGTGTTCCGTAAAATCCGATTTCACCCGAACCATTCCGAACTCAAACATAGGCTTCCAATATATCAATCTTTATGTCTCGACCATTTCGAGACTCCTCGTCATGTCCGTGATCACATCCGGGACTCAACTTCTTCGGTACATCAAAATACACAAACTCATAATATAACCGTCATCGAAACCTTAAGCGTGCGGACCCTACGGTTCGAGAACAATGTAGACATGACCGAGACACGTCTCCGTCAATAACCAATAGCGGGACCTGGATGCCCATATTGGCTCCTACATATTCTACGAAGATCTTTATCGGTCGAGACCGCATAACAACATACGTTGTTCCCTTTGTCATCGGTATGTTACTTGCGAGATTCGATCGTCGGTATCCAATACCTAGTTCAATCTCGTTACGGCAAGTCTCTTTACTCGTTCCGTAATACATCATCTCACAGCTAACTCATTAGTTGTAATGCTTGCAAGGCTTAAGTGATGTGTATTACCGAGAGGGCCAGAGATACCTCTCCGACAATCGGAGTGACAAAACCTAATCTCAAAATCGCCAACCCAACATCTGCCTTTGGAGACACCTGTAGTACTCCTTTATAATCACCCAGTTACGTTGTGACGTTTGGTAGCACCCAAAGTGTTCCTCCGGTAAACGGGAGTTGCATAATCTCATAGTTATAGGAACATGTATAAGTCATGGATAAAAGCAGTAGCAACATACTAAACGATCGTGTGCTAAGCTAATGGAATGGGTCATGTCAATCAGATCATTCAACTAATGATGTGACCTTGTTAATCAAATAACAACCCTTTGTTCATGGTTAGGAAACATAACCATCTTTGATTAACAAGCTAGTCTAGTAGAGGCATACTAGTGACACTCTGTTTGTTTATACATTCACACATGTATTATGTTTCCGGTTAATACAATTCTAGCATGAATGATAAACATTTATCATGAAATAAGGAAATAAATAATAACTTTATTATTGCCTCTAGGGCATATTTCCTTCAAGTGCTGCTCGATGGCGCCACCGGCGAGAAGAATGTGGTGCCAAACAAGAACTCCCTTGGCGGCTTTGAGGTGGTCGACGACATCAAGGCGCGGGTCGAGGACTCCTGATCCATGGTGGTTTTCTGCGCCGACATCCTCTTCGTCGCCGCCCGTGACTCCGTTGTCGCGGTAAGCACCATGCATACTTCTGACCAGAATTGGGAACTACCTCTGCTCAGCTCTGTCCTCTGTTATGAACTCTACTTGTTTAACTGCAGTTGGGGGGGCTACGTGGGACGTGGAGCTAGGCCGGAGGGACGGGACGACGACGAGCTAGGACGCAGCGAACAACGACCTCTCAGCACCAACCTCGGAACTGGGCACCCTGATCAAGGCTTTCTCCGACAAGACATGGTGGCGCTCTCCGACGCGCACACCATCGGGCAGGCACAATGTGTCAACTTCCGCGGCCGCCTCTACAACGAGACCTCGCCCACCCTGGACGCGACGCTCGCCTCGTCGCTGAAGCCGAGGTGCCAGCGATGAATGGCACTGGCGACGACAACACGTCGCCGGTGGACCCCTTCACGTCCTACATGTTCGACAAGTTCTACTACAAGAACCTCCTGCGGTATAAGGGCCTGCTGCCCTCAGACCAGCAGTTGTTCAGTGGCGGCGGCTCGGTCGATGCACAGACCACCGCATATGCGTCTGGCATGGGTGCCGGCTTCTTCAACGACTACCGTGACGTCATGGTGAAGATGGGCGGCATCGGCGCGCTCACCGGATCCAGCAGGCATGTCAGGCTGAACTACGGGAAGGCCAACTGAAGTAGATAAAATTGTGCTCATCATGTCACTTGTGATGGTGTGTGTGATGATGTAGTCTGCTTACAACGGTTGCAGTACTACAATACGGTAGTACTCCCTCCGTCCGGAAAAGCTTGTCCGAAGCTTGTTCCTCAAATGGATGTATCTAGCACTAACTTGGTGCTAGGTACATTCATTTGAAGGACAAATTTTTTCGGACAGAGGGAGTAACTACAAGGAATAATAAGATCAGATGAAGCTGCTTGCGTTTACGCATGTTATTCGATTTTGTGCATTATATAGTTGATGGTCTGATCTTTAATTTCCTTAGAGAGAAATCAGATCTTTAAACCTGCGCGCTCAAAGTTTGAAGAACTAGATAACACCCCCGCGCGTTGCCGCGGGAAAATTAGCATACCAAGTTGTAAAAATTCATGAGGTGTGAGCTCTAAGAAAGAAATGAAATTTTCCACTGAAGTGTGATGCTTCTGAGCGATAAGAAGGACATGAAATTTACAACTGAAGTGTGATGCTTCTAAGCAAACGCAAATCACATTTCCCAAATGATACTCTACATTTGTAGTAAGCCATTCATTCGTAAAAGTCTCTTCAAAAAGTTTCAAAAATTATTAGATGTATGGTTTATGGACAATAAGTTCACTTCATGGAACAGAACTTGGCAATGCAAGCACACTTACGACACAGACATGTGAAAATCTGGCTAGCTTTGAAACATAAATATATAACCAATGAAATCAGAATAATCAAACTTTGACGTATTGTACAAAGATGATATACATATACAAAAAAGGATGCCAACATTTGAATGAAATGAATGGGATAACCAAACTGCATACATACAGATCCATTTAATACACATAATCTGTTTCATGGGGAGATATTACTATAAATCTTAGGATATAAATATATATACACAACAAACATTAGAAACAATAAAAAAATACTGTCCTAACACCATACATACAAAAAAAATACACCACGTATTGGCAAGTGTGCTTGCATAATCTTTGTTTGCAGCAGTGTGTGCTTCACCTATATATATTACTGTGAATAAGGTATAGGGTCACTCATACAAAAGAGAGAGGGCCTTAGTACATATAAGCAAGGAGAAATATGACTATAGATTGGCAGGAATAAGACTGGGCATAAGACGCCTGGTAGTGTGTCGTTAAATTTAGTGCCGGGGAAGAAACTTTTGAAATCACATGCTTCTTTGATGTATGCATCAGAATTAGAAAAACAATGGAAGGTGACAGTAGTATGTTCTTAAGCAAGATCGCTCGCGTACTTCATTATCTCATCAAACAACTTGTTGACAGCCATTAGAAAAGAATCTGCCAAGAAGACAGGCAATATAATAATAGAAGTATAGTGTCAAAAATAAACTCAGCTAAATAATAACTGTGGCAGCACAGATCATTCAATATATATAATGCTAAATATTACGAAGATAGAAATATATCATACCTATCAAGAAGGGACACTCGATATTATTTTTATATGGTGCCAGATAGATAACTGCGAAAAAACATAAATAGAAATCATAAACTTATTGAATTTCTTCTTTTCAAAATTGCAAATTATGAACTGCTATATGGATTAATGAATCTGTTATCAATGACTGCATCATAGTTCCAAAAGACATAGATAGTGGAGCACAAAATAGTACCTAGATTTATTTTCAACGCAATCTGAGTACCATTTTCACCAAGATCTTGCCCATAGATTAAAACATCTGCACAATCAAACATCAGGAAGATTTGGGTTTTTAGTTTGAGAGAGAGAGAGAGAGAGAGAGAGAGAGAGAGAGAGAGGCAAAAGGATGTGAGGTAACTGGGATACGTTTCCTCTCCATTTGTTCAGCAGGATTCGCTACATAATAGATGGATAGATCAGAGACGGAAACAAAAATACTTGGAACATAAATCACTCAGAATTTCATTACATGGATCCGTCCATATATAGCCTTCACGACATCTTCCTTTTTCCTATGATCTAGGCAAGGACCATTACAGATTCATCGACCAGGCTAGATCCGTCCATGAATTGCTGCATAATAAGGAAGGAAATCATGATGTAAAAGGCAACACAGGGGTCTGATCCAAGGGATGGCGAAGTACCTCGAGTATGTCATGCTGAATCAATCCCTTGACATGTGGCCCTCACCACCGAAGTTGTAGCAACCACTGCCGCCACCAGCGCCATCACCGCCGCCACGACCACCACGACTGTAGCCTCCACCACCGCCTTCTCATGGCTGCAGTCCCTCACTTGTAGGAACCATGGACGCTTCCCCCGCCGCCATAGCCGTTGTTACCTCTTCCGCCATAGCAACAGTCACCGATGTATCCATTGTGGTAAGCTCCTCCGCTGCCAAGACGTGAGGCACCGGGAGAGTGGCGCTCTTGATCCGATCTAAGACCTTAACTGTGGAAATCCTAGATCGGTGTGGACATGGGAGGAGATGGGAGGTAGTGGAGCCTGGAGGAACATGAAAGTGACTGCGGAAGGTGTTGTTGCCTAGTTGAATGCCGGAGCGTTCGGTTGCGGGGCACAGTCCGGTGATGCGTGGGGGTGTGGTTGTCGGCGTCGCCCGACCTGCTGCCCTGATGCATATATGGAAGAAGAATAGGGGAGATGGACCGATGGGCTTCTCTTTATTGGTTTTACTAGCACAAATGCCCGTGCGTTGCAACGGGAGAAAAAAAAAACCATACTTCCTTAGCCCAATAGCTCAAGACCCTTCCCTCTCCTCCTCCTCCCACGACCGACTACCAGACATGGTGACATCAGTAAACTCTTTGAAATCTTCCACACTGCCACATGAGAAACAACATGAAAAGATGTGTTGTGCAAAAATATAACCGTGAAAGGAATTCGTAAGTTTACTGTAGGTGTGTGCAATTTAAATCACAGAAATATCTACATGGTCGCGAGTATCTCTTCACGTATTTGTTGACGTTGCTTAGTGATGCCTCAAAAATATCACACTATAATAAAAGTAGTAAAGTCTTAGTACAACATTCTAGCTTCACTTCGGAGGCAACAAAGATTTTCATGAACCAGTGTTGGCTAGGTTTAGGACCGGGTAGCATAGCACTATTTGTGTCCGTTCATATTAGAAGCATTTTTTGCGGGGCAATGATATTAGGAGCATACAAAGATCCTTCATCAGTGGCTAATATAACAAAGTAAAGTGCGGAGTTTGTGTCACACACAATAGGGAGTCCGACTGCTTGTGCTATGGTGACCAAAATTATTTTTATTAGGAGCACTGGAAGAGTTTGTGATGGGCGCTAGTGTGTCGAGAAGAAAATAAGAGCAAAGATTTGTTTTTTCTTAGAAAAAATATTGTACATGACCAATATAGAATGAATCATGTTTATTGTGATTTAGACATAGTATTTTTTTTGCGCATGTTAAACAATTCCAACATAATTTGCTTTTGAGTTAAAATTTGATGTCAACAATTCAGATATAAAAAGTAGTTCAACTTGCCTAATGCCGTTGCTACTATTGGCATTCCATGCATGGAGACGTTAGTGCCATTATATCCCATTTGGAGACCCTCTCTTTCCTTTTTTTTAGTTTTCTGTATTTTCCTTCCTTACCTTATTATGGGACAACTTCCACTTTCCATTTTTTTCTCTGTCTAGAGATGAAAGCCCTGCCCTCTTTCCTTCCTTATTCTGCCATAGGACATGAAATCCCCCTCCTCTTTCCACATGAAATATTCCTTTTTTATTGGCATTCCATGCATGGAGACGTTAGTGCCATTATATCCCATTTGGAGACCCTCTCTTTCCTTTTTTTAGTTTTCTGTATTTTCCTTCCTTACCTTATTATGGGACAACTTCCACTTTCCATTTTTTTTCTCTGTCTAGAGATGAAAGCCCTGCCCTCTTTCCTTCCTTATTCTGCCATAGGACATGAAATCCCCCTCCTCTTTCCACATGAAATATTCCTTTTTTATTGGCATTCCATTCATGGAGACGTTAGTGCCATTATTATATCCCATTTGGAGACCCTCTCTTTCCTTTTTTTAGTTTTCTGTATTTTCCTTCCTTACCTTATTATGGGACAACTTCCACTTTCCATTTTTTTTCTCTGTCTAGAGATGAAAGCCCTGCCCTCTTTCCTTCCTTATTCTGCCATAGGACATGAAATCCCCCTCCTCTTTCCACATGAAATATTCCTTTTTTATTGGCATTCCATGCATGGAGACGTTAGTGCCATTATATCCCATTTGGAGACCCTCTCTTTCCTTTTTTTAGTTTTCTGTATTTTCCTTCCTTACCTTATTATGGGACAACTTCCACTTTCCATTTTTTTTTCTCTGTCTAGAGATGAAAGTCCTGCCCTCTTTCCTTCCTTATTCTGCCATAGGACATGAAATCCCCCTCCTCTTTCCACATGAAATATTCCTTTTTTATTGGCATTCCATGCATGGAGACGTTAGTGCCATTATATCCCATTTGGAGACCCTCTCTTTCCTTTTTTTAGTTTTCTGTATTTTCCTTCCTTACCTTATTATGGGACAACTTCCACTTTCCATTTTTTTTCTCTGTCTAGAGATGAAAGCCCTGCCCTCTTTCCTTCCTTATTCTGCCATAGGACATGAAATCCCCCTCCTCTTTCCACATGAAATATTCCTTTTTTATTGGCATTCCATGCATGGAGACGTTAGTGCCATTATATCCCATTTGGAAACCCTCTCTTTCCTTTTTTAGTTTTCTGTATTTTCCTTCCTTACCTTATTATGGGACAACTTCCACTTTCCATTTTTTTTCTCTGTCTAGAGATGAAAGCCCTGCCCTCTTTCCTTCCTTATTCTGCCATAGGACATGAAATCCCCCTCCTCTTTCCACATGAAATATTCCTTTTTATTGGTTCCCGAGATGGCTCCTTGATACCGAGAAAACTCAAAGATGTATATAAATTACAAAGATTTAGTTTAAGGGAACGGTATGGGACTATTTAAAAGGTGAATCAACTGTCTAAATATAACACACCGCGAGCTATGCAAGTTGGTAGCGACTCTGGTTATTGTATATGTGGTTCAGAATTCAATTCAGCCCACCATCGAATACTTTTTTGCACCAGGCTGTGGGCCAGCTTAGCCCCGTTAGGTTGTGTGGCCTTCCTTCGGCAGGGTAGGCCGGAATAATGTGGCCTGGCGGCCGAAAGTCCTCCTGGTGTGATAGATTAAGAGGTTAATCCTTGTTCTTCTAAACATACAATTGGCTAGCTGAGTTGGTCGTTCGCTCTATGCACTTTTCTGGCAACCCGCGTTTGAATCCTCAAAATGTATACTTTTTCTCTGTGTTTATTAAGGAAGCGACCATAAAAAAAAGAACGACGGAGAACCCGACGGAGTCATCTTGGATATAGAAAAAAAACTGAAAGCATAAATTCATGAGAAGAAGCGTATTGTGACGGTGAACCCACAAAGTCAATCCATACTTTACTATTAGGGAAAGATTATTATTATTATATAGGAAATATGCCCGTGCATTGCAACGGAAAAAAATGTCACATAATTGTAAGCCCATAAGTATGCATCAATCCCTCCCCAACCCCAAGCAGGTCCACACCTTCTACTTCAACACAAAGCACTCAATGGCCTAGGCTCGAGTCATCTCTCCTTCTCGGTTTCTCCTTCTTTTTCCGTCCCCTCAAATGCGAATAAAAGTGAAGCCCAAATCAATCTTCCATCTTATTCGAATGTTTTTTCTGCAGCAAACTTAAAAAGAAATCTGCCCGTGAATTTATGCATCAAACTTGCAAGTTTGTAAAGACTGAGAATATTTCATGTCATGAAGTTTCAGATTTATTTCGCCAAAAAATTGAAGTTTCAGTTTTTTTTATATTTTGTTTTCTATCTTTTTGAAGTTACTGTTCATGAATTACAAAACTCACCAGCCGTTTTTTATGTCACGAAGTTTCAGATTTATTTCGCCAAAAATATTACTGTTCATGAATCATGAGGGTCTCGGGATACCTGAGCTAAAAACCAATCTCTACAAACTCACCAGCCGTTTTTGAGGACGGGCATATGTATATCAAACCTGCATGATTTACACCATTGCATACATCAGGAGATATGCACCGTGTGTATCCAGTGACAAAAATAAAACAAAAGCAGATGATAAAGCTTCCGCCGTCAAGTACTTGCCGTCACCTCCTTACATAGACGTGTAGAGAACAAACCAAAATAGGATGAGATGATGAAGATGTCGTCCACTCCGAGCATGCATGCTCCTAAGGTCAAAGAGACGTCGATCAACACCACGACGTAAGCATGCAACGCCATTCTTTCACAAGTACCTGATGGAAGTTTTGGGTTGGAGAGAGTTCCAGCTTGATGGCTGGAGAGGGCACGGTTTTAGCTGCTCCAGTGATGGTTGTTATCTGCCTCCTCGTCGTGGCGCCGGCGAACAGTCCACGGCGGCTCCGTGCCGGCGAGATCAACACAGGCTTACCATAGGATTGTAGGAACATGGCATACCACTACCTCCATCGCTCCACGTTGCCTCGCCGTCGGCAGATCGTTGCCCAAAGTAGAAATGATCACAACTGTCGATGGAGATAAACAGGCGCATGGATACTATATGTAGACAAACAACTGCATCCGGCATGGATGAGAATCAAGGCACTCAGCGGCACTGTACGACGTATTTACCTGCCAATAACAACGTAAAACTTGTAGAGGACTATTCGTAGTTGGAGAAGAAGAGCAATAATTGGGCCTCAGAAGTGGCTTTGATTGGCTCGTAGGCGGCCTTTAGCAATAATTTGTTGTCATCATCATCATGCTGGACGTCGATCCTGGGTGAGTGTTCCTCCTTCACAGCCAGACCAGCACAGGACGCGATGAATCCACGAAGCTCTCATGGTTCACCACCACCTCTAGTCTGCGGCTCTATACCGATCCAAACTTGGCCATGGAGCTCGATCGTTCCTTCCGCGAGTTTGGGATCGTGCTTGCCCGGTTGCGGTCGGTAGGATCAAACCGAGCTTCGGGGACTCGCGATGGCAGCCAAGCCGAGCCGATCGACGAACCCTAGTCTCTCGAGAAAAGAGGAAGGGAGCGAAGGATGAGACGAGGTCCCGGAAGAGAGGTCCGGGCAATTTGATCGTGGAGTCAGGTGCCCTAGTTTATATCGACGCAGAGAACCGGGTCTCTCCCGATTGATTGCATGAGTTCGTTACTTATACGATTTGATGATGCAAACACACGCAAATCTTTTGTGATTACGCTAGCGGGGCAGGAGCTGAAGGCCCAAGTAGACATGGCCCAGTTGATGGTCGCAGCCCAACCAAGCAAAGACACGGCAGAACAAAAAGATAAAATAGTACCACCTCGGATGTAGAAAATAATACAGATGAAAAAAATTGAAAGCGTAAATTCACGGAAAGAAGCGTATTGTGACGGTGAACCCGGAGACCCAATCCGTGCTTTATTATTAGGGAGAGATTATAAAAACTGACTCATCGGTAATGGAAGACAGAAGAAATCTGCTTCGGTTATCAAAGTGGAATCACACAATTTTTTGGAAAAATGCTGAGGTGGCAAGTTGATGAGGTGGATAGGCTGCATGTCAAGAGAAATAACATAGTGGGGATGAACTATTTAGGTATTATAGATTAGCAAACGAGCTGGGCCTCATTTGGGCCGCGCTATGCGTTACCGAAATTGGGCGGTTGAACAAAACCCAATTGAAGCACGGCCCTGTCAACTTGCTTAGCACATAGGGTTACGGCCAGGTCCCGGTAGTGTTTATAAAAAAGTGTCCACGTCCTGATTAGTACCACATAATATTGCCTGGCTATGAAAGAAGAGCCCGAGGGAGAGGATACAAAAGGAGGGGCAAGCCTCCATCATAAATCATACCTTTCTCGTTCTTTTGGCTAAGATCAAGTGTAATATATGTTCTTATCAGTTTAATATCTGATATATGGATTTTTATGTCCACACAATATTAAATTATTTTTTGGGGGTGGGTCCACATATATAGCTTGCCACATTGATCCTCGTGTAGCGCCCTAGCCTTGCACTACTGCTTGGGCTGGTGCACCCCAACCAAATAAAAGTTAAATTGTTCTTCAAATTATATAGATATATAGAAAAATATACATTTAGAGAAATCTGGTAAATCATCAAACAATTTTTATGAACATAATAAAATCTTCCATAAATTTAAATTACTTTTTAGTGTCCAATCTTGAAATCAGATAAAGATTCCCTATAGAGATTTATTAAACCATGTTGATAGGCTTTTTGTGCTGTTTTCTCAATTATCTCTTCCAAATTCACCTGGATGGAGGGGTTACTATTAATGACCATTTTTTAATTACTTTGAAAAAATTAGATGCACTATTATATGCCCTGTGCAAAAACATATGTCTTGCTATTGCTACCTATATGCATTTGTAACCAAATTGATACTTTTTTTAATCTAAAATTAGGGTATATTCCCTTCCATATTAATTACGATTGATATTCTTTCTTTTTGATTTACAAGATATGTAGTCAGGGTCCTCGTTCAAAACGCCATAATATTGTGCTAGACATTAGCCAAATAATATCTTCTTCCTCCACCGGCAGAACCTGCAATGAGCAAATTCGCCAGGTTCAGAAGCAAATTGACGAATCGTCCCATGTTTGGAACGGGGAGCTGATTGTTTTGTTTGGGCATTGGACTCGTAAACAAGTGGCAGCTTTGGGCCGGATGTCTTATGTCGGTTTTTTTTTTTTTGATGTGGCTGAATCCATTGTATGCTTGTCACGTTTGGTGTCAACCATGTATCCTTTTGTGTTGCCTGGTGAATTTCTACTGTACTTTTTTAGCCAAGTTAGCATTACGACAAAGCATCAATGAAAGTGATTGCAACAAAGAATTTTCTTTTCATCTTCAGTGCTCTCAAGTTTACATGATCCTAATACGACACTTGAATGGGGATTATTTACAGTATGTACATGCGTGGATCCATCAACATATTTTTCTCGCAAACTTCTAAAATTCAGTGCGACAAACTATATGTCATTATCTGAATTTTTAGCAACATCTGAATTCATTTTATTTACTTTCACATATTTGGTTCTACATCACCCACTAGCCTTTTCAAAAAAAAAAAACATCACCCACTAGCATAGGAAATACACATATGGTTATAACCCAGAGTTCCTAACATGCATTGTGGCACCAGAACTAATAATAATAACTCAACATTTTGCCATGCAAGTAAAATCATCTTGGAATTTCTGATGATTGGATGAACTCTTTTTCCAAGCTGTATAACCTAGTTCCTTCGCCGCCTTTGTTCCCCATCCATGGCTGATCTTTCAGAGCACTCTGATTCACTCTTGTAATCTGAGAACTGAGCTTGACCTTTGAGTTATGCACATCTTCAAGTGTTGTCTCCACTTGCCTCATTGTAGGTCTTTCTTCCCCTTTTAAGCTTAAGCATGCTTTTGTAAGTCTTGCAACCACCTCAGCATCTTCAACTCCTCCTTCATTAACAATTTGTGTATCAAGAATGTCTGACAGGCGATTGTCGCTCATTAGTGATACAAAATGTGATGCTAGGCTTGTGCCTTCTGATGAATGAGAAGGAAAAACTGGTGTCACCCTTGTCAGCAGCTCTGCTAGGATGACACCAAAGCTGTAAACATCACTCTTCTCCGTCAGTCGACTAGTGTAGTAGTATTCGGGATCAAGGTAACCATAGGTTCCTTGGACAACTGTAAGTATTCCTGTCTCGTCTATTGAAATTGACCTTGATGCTCCAAAATCAGATACTTTTGCTGTTAAAGTATCAGTAAGTAGTATATTGGCACATTTGATATCTCTATGGTATACTGATATGGAAGCAGCAGAGTGTAGATAAGTAATAGCCCTTGCAGTTTCCAATGCAATCCTCAGTCGATCTTTCCATGAAAAATGGTTCTCACTTTGGTCATGGAGATGACACGAGAGAGTTCCGTTCGATATGAACTCATAAACTAGTAGAGGAACTTCTGTCTCGAGGCAGCAACCAAAGAGCTTCACCACATTCCTATGGTTTGTCTGTGAAAGTATGACAACCTCATTTATAAACTGGTCGATTTCCCTCTGCACGACAATCTTGGCCTTCTTGATGGCCACGACACGTTGATCAGATAAGATGCCTTTATACACCATGCCATGCCCACCACCGCCAAGGATCCGATTATGGTCAAATTTGTTGGTTGCTTGCTCTAGCTCTTCTAAGCTGAAAATCTTCATCTTTTCGGCTATATCTTTGTTCGAAGAGATTAACTGTTGCAGAAGCAGTCCATGGTTTTTCTTAAAGAATTTTTGTCTGAACTTCTTGGCCCTTTGTTTCTTGAGTTTTTTTATGACTTGGGCAACACCTAGGAGTGAAAACAGTAGGCCAAAACAAGCACCAATTGCTATTATGGCAATTAGGCCTGGAGAAAACAAACGTAAGAATGATAGAACAGTATATGTTGTGCTCACTTCAAGAAATCAAGCTGCTGCACTAAATCTGTTTCAGACTACTCAACTTTACCATGAAAAAGTTTTCTTGGAAATATGAATATCTACTGGACCATTCATATTTGAAGTAGTACTTTATAGTCAGTTCTTTTTCTTTCCTTTTGTTATCCATGTCTAAATAATCTACAACCCTACTGATGATTTGAGTTAGCATTAGAGATAACTAACTGCAAATTGAAGAATAAGCAGTTAGGTCCTAGCAGCAGCAGTATTCTAGTAAAACTTGTCTGTATTTTAGTTCAGCAAGAAAAACTAAACTCACAATAGTTGAGAAACAAAACATGAACCTTTCTTCTTCTTTTTTTAGGGTAAAACATGAACTTTTCTATTTGTAATTATCACTAACGAAAGCCTTATATCGAGTGTTTTTTTGTGTGTACCTGGTAAGCTGATGATCCTTTTCTTTGCTGAGCATCGGTATGTCCCTGGCATATTGGTGCAGGTCCCATTGCAGGGATAAACATCTGGTTGTAGGCACTCATCGATATCTGAAGGGGAAAAAACGCACTGTTGGAAAGCAGGGGGGGTTTATACATCAAATGGAAAAAACTAAGATAGCACATGCATGTTCTTTTGTAATGTTATAACTACCGCAACTACGTAAGAACGCAGCTGAAAGTACTATTAACATACCTTGGCACCCATAAGTGATGTAAGGGTTGCCCTCGTATCCTTGAGAACAGTTGCACCGTCTTTTTTCATAATCTCCGAAAACGTAATAGCTATCGCTGTTCAAGCTTGAACATCTAAATTCAGAAGAATTGGGCCCAGCAGACAATGATAACATGTCCTCGTTGCCGATCAAATCCAACCACCACTCCAAAACTGTTGGTACACTCTCAACCATGGTTTTCTCAAATGGATAGGTGAAGTTGAGCATCATCTCATTTTCATTTCTGCTGAACCAGTCCTGATCAACAATGAACACATACACACCGGTGTATGACGAGAAGTCAGGTCTCAGCGCAGCGAGTGGTGTAACTTGGATGCCATAGGATGGCAGCTCCCACACGATGGATGCGCGGCAGCGGCCAATGCCCGAGCACGATGTGCCAGTGAAGTTCTGATGGTAGTCCAGGCACGCAGCGGCACAGGTGCTGGTCTGGCTCCCGTCCTGACTATGGAGCCCCCTTGGATGGCCAAGCTGAGCTACGATGTTGCATCCAATTGCCACAAACCAGTTCCACGCGCTTGATACCGAGAAGGGCCAGGTTACTGCAGGGCCGGACCATGAGCCGTTGAACTCAGAGAAGCTTGATCGCAAAACCTTGCTCCGGATACGCACCGTGCCATCAGTCAAGGAGATGCCAAGCACTTCCATGCCATCGCCCAAGAACAGCCTCGGTGGGTACTGCGTCTCGTCACAGGTGAGACCAAAGCCCTCGTGGAAGCAGCCTTTGCTGATGCCGAAAGGGTACGGCACGGTAATGTGGCCGCAGCTTTCGGGGCAGCCGGGCAAGGCTATTGGCCCTGCCGCCAGTGGCACCACCAGGAGCTGAAACATGAGTGCTCCGATGGTGTCAATCGGGGCTCGACGGGAACAAGGGATCGAAATCGACATCTCTCTGAGCGCACCAGTTGAACACAGCTATTCATTCGTGCTCTGTTTGAAGCTAGCAACTCGAACATAGGCTCTTAACTACCAAGCTGACTGGTACCCCTTCTGCGCTTGACTTCAACGTCCAATGAGGCGGCTGCCAGTAAACAGAATTGACTAAAGCATGACGGACCGATTGATATACTCCCAAGAAAGTTTCAATCAGGATAGGTTTTGTATACGTAAGAGGAAGTTCCAATGCAGAAGTAGTCGTGGCCCTATTCAAGGCACATGAATCTGTCCGGTTCCAATTGGCCGGGATGATTGAAGAACGTTTTTTCCCCCAACTTTGAGATAGCTAACCAGATTTAGCACATGGAGACTGAAACTGAACTTCCTAATGTGGAATTCTTGTGTTACGCGAGAACCTGATGCTGGAATTTCTCTCTTAAGAGTTGATGAGACTATTTTATACTACTAATCCGCATCGAGCATTTCATCGAACAGATCGCCTGCAAGCCGAAATGGACTAAGAACGGCGTACTGCTCGCCGTTGATTCCGATTCCCATGCCATGGAGTAGCAACCACTTCGGGAAGAAGTTAGAAGAGGTGGACTCACCTGCGAGTGCACGGCTCCTCTGCACATCTGCGCCGCCGGCCACCCGCCGGGCGTCCGCATGCCCTCGCCATTCGCCTCGTTTTCTCTCTTTCTGGACTAGGGAGCCTCGTTTTCTCTCTGGTGCATGGGCTGTGGACTTTGGTTATTTTTCTCATTGGATGGGTCTCAACTAGAGGTCAGCTTCAGAAAAAGCAGTGCCAGATGACCGCCTGAGTTGAAATGTTTTTTTTTTTTTGAAATGTACAGCCTACGAAATTTTAAGGTACCCTTTCTTAACTAATTTTCTCTTCCCCTGAATTTTAGAGGGCTGGCCACTTCATCCTCCTACCTCTTTTTATCTGCGTGAATCCTCCTACCTTCAATCCTATTTGTTCATGTTGCAAAATACGTAAAACACAATAGTAAGTAAGTTTATGTAGGTGTCGCATTACTCCAATTCGACAGTCCACAAAAAGATAACACAATCTTAAGACCCATCAAAATCACTAATTAAGGAGTACTCTTTTCAAAGATCACTTCCACCTCCCCAAGTTACGACAAGTCGCGCTGCATGTGCCACTTATCACAATCTGCGAGTTTTTTCCTTTTTTTCGTAGACCCATTTATTCAAAACGTTTATCTCTTAAACTATGCGTCCAAATCCCAAACCATTTTCAGCATTGGATTTCTCGCGTCGAGATCTTCAACGCTAGATCCCATGTTGATAGGTTTTGGTAAAAAAATATTCACACACAAAAACCGGATGAAAAAACCACACCGGGGGCACATTTTTTCCTTTCCGAGAGGCACGGCCGTGCCCCTCGCGGAAGTAAATCCGTGGAGTAAATTGAAGAAAACCACCACTTTGAAGACTAGGTTTGCGAAAAACACTACAATACATTCTTTTTTGCAAAAAACACCATGTCTACGGTAATCTTTTTGCAAAAAACACTGATCGACGGATCAGGCTCAGTTAAGTGAGTTTATGACAGGTGGGGTCCATTTTGTGCCTACGTGGCATAAAGTTTAGTTTAATGCGAAAAGCCCCCCAACTTTCTCTTCCTTTCCCAGGCCCATCCCGACCCCGACCACGGCCTCCATCTGTCCCAACCCTTGGCCGCCCCCATCCCGATCCCTGCAGAGGCCCGCCGTCGCCGTTCCTGCACCGAGGGCAAGGCAGAGGACGCTGCCTGTGGCCCATCTCTACCCCCGCTCCCCCTCCCCTGCCCGGCCGAGGAGCGGCTAGAGCTGGCGTCCCCCGCCCCTTCCTCTCCAGGCCGTCGTCGTGTCCCATTCGAATCTGGCCACATCGGATTTCTGCAAATGGTCTACAGACAGTGGCAATGGCGCCTTGCTCCGGCACAGCACCGCCCAACGAGTCCCCGCAGTTGGAGACGATGATGTAGGACGAGCAGACGACCGCGGTCACCACCGTCGTCCCCGCGGTGTCCGGCGCCTCGACCTCGGCGTCCACGCGGCAGAAGCAGTCCACAAACACCTTCCCCCACTGCTTCTTGGAGTCCATAGATCTCAGATTGTCGCAGCCGCCGACACGGTCCTCTGCGGCGCGCAGCTCCTCGGCGAGCGCAGCGTGGAGTCTGTCTCGGCAGTAGTTGGCGTCCTGGGCACAGCTCGGTGGTGGTGAGCGCGTGGGGCTACATCGGGAGGACGACGACCAGAGCAACGCGTTCTACACCCACCGCAGACGGACAAATCGGACAATGCGCCGCCGATCTGCTGCAGAACGACAACCGGGGGCTAATTGCGTTTTTCATTTTTGATTTAGGGGTGTCTATGTAAAATTCTAGGGTCTAGTTTGTAATTTTAGATTAAAATTCACCTGGCACAAAAAGTCATGCCGCGTAGGCAAAAAACGGGCCCCACTTGTCATAAACAAGCTTAACTGAGCCCGATCCGTCGATCAGTGCTTTCTGCAAAAGGATTACCATAGACACGGTGTTTTTTGCAAAAAAAATGTATTGTAGTGGTTTTCGCAAAGCTTTCCTTCAAAGTGGTGGTTTTTTGCAATTTACTCTAAATCCGTGCCTCTTGTGAAAGCAAAACCATGCTTCTTGCGGAAGGAAAAATGCGTTTTTTTTCGTTTCCGAAAGGCACAGGCCTCTCGCGTAGGCAAAAACCGTGCCTTTCACAAAAGCAAAAAAACATGTGTTTTGCATGCTTTTTTTAATTTCATTTTGTCTAAAAACTAAAAAAAGACCGGTAGAAAATTGAAAAGCCAAAAAACCAGAAAAATACCATCTAAAAAGCCAAAAACACGTGAAAAAAACAAAAATTAATCCGAAAGGAGCTTTCAGAGCGCAACACGTGGCGGCGGCTGAGAAGGCGCCACATGATGCGCTCTCAGCCCACCCCAAGTGATCCTTGGGAGGCTCCCGAACGAGCGCTCCTCAATTAGTTGCACTCATGACCTACGCTACATGTGCAGGGGCAAAGCCAGGCCACTTTCAGCAATTGTCCTGAATTTGCGTGGCACCACCTACCCTCGAATCACTCGCCCGGATATGGGACTGCCCATATTCGTGAATATACAGTACACACCTTTCATTGAACCGTGTTTTTTGCCTCTTTTTTGTTGCTTTTTTATATTTTCTCAA